>LR990144.1:6267500-7517500 GCA_905147285.1 Hypena proboscidalis
GAGGGTGGCAGCACCGCCATCTCACCTTTAACCTGCCACCAAATAGTAGTGCTGGCCTTACTGTGTTCCAGTTTTGTGGTGAGATTAGACCCTGAAATCATTGACATATGAGGCATAACACCGTAGTCCTCAGATTGTTCATGTCCATGGGTTGTATTCCACGTACCAACCAACACATTTGTTTGCTGCAGTAGTATAAAAAATCAAATTATGTGACTGGATTAACTGATATCTAACTCAGACCTTTATGATTTTTTGTAAATACCCACTATATTTATCAATATAAGGCACATGACACTAGCTATATAAAACATACCTCAAAACTACCAATCCATTGCCTTGACGGTGAAAATGATTGCGGCTTATCTTCAAGCTGTACTAATATATCTTGGACGTCTTTTATAGAAGGTACCTGAACATCACAGTTTTGGTTATCACTCAGCCAGGAGCATATCGTTTGTAACGTGCGGTAGCCACATCCCCAACCCTGAAAAGTTGAGCAATTTCAATCATAACCTTAAAACATAACAAAATAAACAACTTATATTACTAGTATTTACTGTAAACACATACTCTGTCATCAAAACCGTCACAAAGATAATGATAATATTCATATTTCCCAGAAACTAAGTATGTTTTGCCAGTTTTCTTACAAACACCAGCTGTTTCGTGAATATTTGTCAACAAACACAATTTTGACATGTTTGACGTTTTGCTTACAGTGTTGCTACTATTTATTAATGCAAATAAAGCAATATACCATCAGGAAAAAATATTTGATCCCATAGATCCAAAACTACATAATTATTGTTTTCGAAATTTTAAATGTTTTGTTCAAAATGTTTGCAAGTACACAATACTACTTACATGAGGATCCACAGAATGTGTCCGAAAAACCGGCCAAGTAAAGTACGGGTCGGGCCACGCGCTGTATACCTAGTGTTCCGTAGGCTGACGTATTACATCATACTATTATACTTAAATAAACATTTTAATATAACATGTAATAACCAGGTAAAATAAATTCAATAAAGTTCAATTTAGAAAGAATATACCAAGTACATACATACCTATCCGCTTTTATTAGGGCCTATAGGTACACACTCAAACGAATGAAGTCGTCCTACAAATAATCCTATGCAAATAATGGTCAGACTAAATAAACTCTAGCACAGTACAACTAACCCCCCGCATTATCGCGAGTTTTGATAGCATTATTTGCATAAATAATTGCGTTAAGTGCTGTCAATGTTGTTTTTTTTTAGTCTGAGCTCAAATCATAGGATTTAACAACTACTCTTGTACGGCGTGCAAGAGAGGTGCTCTTCCTCATTTGGCAGCAAGGAACGCCTGACAATGACACCTCCGGCTAGTTTATTGCTCTGATGCGGAAGGACGCCTTCAGGAATAATAAAAATATCTTTGAGGAGATATATTTCTCGCAATCAGATGTCTATACTATATCAAAAAAGCTTTCTGTAACTATTTAGTGTCTTTTAAAGACGTATATTGATATTGCACACTAAGGGGTAATCTTTTCATGGTTTCATTCGATATGAATGCATCATTTCAGCATTCTATCACTAACAGTCTCGATCAGTCTAGGCCTTAGAAAGACGGACGGACAGACAGATGGACATGGTGAAACTACAAGGGTTCCTACGAAACCTTAAAAATAGAGGGCCCATTAAAAAAAAATACTGCAGGCAGCCCTAACGTCCAACAGTGCTTATAATAATCGTTTTCATGAGAAAAGTAATCGAGTAAGACCGTAGTACCATTTGGGTGTCCACTAAAAAACAAACTGCTATAGCTAACTACCTGCATCCGGTAGATTTTTTATGCATACCTAAAGATTAAACGCTTTCACGTTGACGATTGTATTTACAATTTTTTGCTGAAAACGTAGTATGTAACCTGGGAACTAATAAGTGTAAAATATGTCATCCGAGGTGATCTCATTCCCTACTCAGGTAAGGTGTAGTTTATACACTTACTGAATCTTGAAAAAACACACAACATCTCCTTAGCAATCTAGTATAATATCTGTAATATTGTAAAATGTCTGACCATCGCAATTAATTACTAGATGTAATTACCTACACTACTGCGCGCAATTATATAAAAAAGAGCCTATATTATATCCCTTTCCAGATCTTGAACTATTTGCATACGAATTTTTATCAAAATCGTTTCAGTAGTTTAGCCGTAAAGGCGTAACAGACAGACAGTGTCTCATTTTAATATTAGTTAGGTTATTAAGTAAGTAAGATTCCTAATGTTTAATGAAATAAATCAGAACATTCGTTAAAATAGATTACCATCAGTTCATATTTTTATAGGCTAACGAAAATCACGTTTTCCGAACAAATTGGATGATCACAATGTTCAATTTGTTAAAGATTAAGGATTAAAGATTAAAGATTCATTTATTCGCAGGAATATGGTACAGTAGATGGTATACATGTTTTAGCAGCCCGACATATTCACCTTTAATAGGCATGCGAATTTTTGTTTAAAGAAGTAAACATGGACAATAAAATAGCACTAACAAACAGGATAACTTATTTTTTACAGGAATAGAATTCATTAAGCGTATAAAAGCACTTTTCAAGTAACCAAGACTTAAGTTTTCTTTTAAAAATATGTAAAGGTAATTCTCTTAAAGTTTGTGGAATGTGGTTAAAAATTTTTATTGACATGCTGTAACTATTTTTGTAGTGAAGAGTGCTTTTACATATTTCATTTCTTAATTTACTAGGATCCCTTTTTTGGAATCTGCTATCTTCACTAACCTTCGTAAAGAATTGTGAATTACTTTTTACAAATATGCCAATTTCAAGAATATATAGAGATACCAAAGTCAATATTCCTAATTTTTTAAATATGGGTCTACAGCTAGTTAGTGGGGATACACCAGCTTTTGCCCTAAGACATTTTTTTTGTACAATGAAAGCCCTGTTCATGTGTGTAGAATTACCCCATAAAATGATACCGTATCTTAAAACCGAACCTACGTAACCGTGATACGCGCCGAGAGCTGTTTCTTGCGTAGCTGATTTACTTAACTGTTTTATGGCATATACAAACCTGTTTAATTTATTACATATTGTGTTTATGTGTGAGCCCCAGTTGCAATTGTTGTCTAATGTAAGTCCTAGGAATTTGATATTATTTTCTTTACCAATTTTTTCGCCATCATACTTAAGTTCAATATGTTGAGGTTTTTGTTTATAGTTTGCAAATTGTACATATTTAGTTTTAGATATATTAATTTTAAGCTGATTTTCGGTTAACCAATTAATAACATTATTTATAGTTTTGCTGACTTCCTCATTGTGTGTATTTTTATCAGTTTCTGGTACAAGAATGGAAACGTCGTCAGCAAAAAGTATACACTTGTGATCTGTTATACTAGGTAAATCATTGATGTATATGAGGAACAAAAGAGGACCGAGAATACTCCCTTGTGGGACGCCTGATGTGTTAGGCAGAGTCAACGATCTATGTGGTATTGATGTCAAGCTTTCGTTTATGCGAAAAATTTCGACGTATTGTTCTCTATTGTCAAGATAGCTCTCAAGCCACTTTAATCCAGGACCTCGAATGCCATATCTTTCACATTTATTCACAAGGATTTTATGATCAACTAGATCGAAAGCTTTGCTCATATCTAGAAAAATGGCTGTTACAGGACGTTTTTTATCAATGTTTTCGGTTATAGACCTAAAGAGAGAATATGCAGCTAATGTGGTAGACTTGCCCTTTTGAAAGCCATTTTGTTCATTATTAATTATATTGTATTTACTTATAAATTGTGATAAACGACAATGCATGATTTTTTCATAGACTTTCGCAAAAATTGGAATTAGTGTGATTGGTCTATAGTTAGTTACTTCCAGTGAACTTTTATTCTTAAAGAGCGGTTTAACTACTGATAATTTTAATTTATCTGGAAACACTCCATCAAGCATGGACAAATTTATACAATGTGCTAGGACTGGTGCTATAATTTCAGCGCAAGACTTTAAGATGTGAGTGGAGACCTCATCATACCCGACTGACCTTTTGTTATTTAGGGATTTTATTGTACGGAACACTTCTATGGGAGGGCACGGTGTTAAAAATATACTGCATTCATGTCTCTTCGTTCGGCAAAAGTGTTAAAAATTTGATGGAAATGAACACTGACCATGTATAAAATTTGTGTTTTCAATAAATGTCGCTATAAATCCATGTTTTCATGAATAATATTATTCTCATTGGATAGGTGCTGGTGTAAACTCATATATTCGAACAAGACAATACTCTCAATGTCTAGTTGAACAGGTATTGTAGGTGTATTCTCATATACTTTAGAAATGGAAAATTAACATATAGGTGCCAATTATAGACAGAGCCGTGAATGTGCCTTGTTACAATAACAAAGGTGAGGTCACTCTAACCTATTGTAATTATTGATTGTCTCTTTGGAATTACTAGCTTACAGCTAATAAAGAGCATTCGATATGTCCCCGACGTGTCGCGGCTTCGATTCCTCGGTCGTGCAAAAATAATACAAGATAATATCACGCATAAATTACCCAACTGGGTATGGTAGATATAACAGTTACACTAGCCTTGTCCACCAGGCTCACCACCTATCACATGGGACCTAAACATAACTGGTGAAATGTGGGTGTTGTACACCCCTGCCATACCTTTCTGGGTTATTTTTTTATTTATTTAAACTTCATATACAGAAATTGTATACAAGGCGGACTTAATGCCATAGGCATTCTCTGCCAGTCTACCTTTGGGTCATGCAGAGATTAACAAGGCAGGTGAAGTTAAAAAAATATAGCGTTTTGATTTGAAAATCGGTGAATGGTTATGATATGTTTACTCACCATTTATTTTTAGATTCCATAGGATATAAGATAAGTTTACCACCTTCCACCGGGCACTGCTGATGAGAATTGTCTGACGGTAAATCCAAATAACATTTTTGCCCGACCCGACATTTGAACCCGAGGCCTCGAGGTGGGAGGCCGCATACACTAAACATTAGACCAACCCAGGCAAAAATAGTTATTGAGATTTTCTAGCGGATAGAAGAATCATTTTTTGTAGTGGTAGAGCTGTTGTGTGTGAAGCAGCAGCTACAACCACTTTACGAATACGACGGTCGGAAGGTCGGAAGGTCCCTTAATCTGCAGCCAAATAGCAGTGCTTGTACCGGTTTGGTGCTGAAATTACTTACACATGAGACATAAACTATTACACCCCGGATTGAGAGAAGCATCTGCAATCAGCTCTTTAGGATTGGTGACACGTCCGTTCACTGCATGAATATCTCCATGAAATTATCTCCTTAAAGATAAACAGGAAAAGTATTACCGTATCTGGAACATTGTTTGTCAAACTGTCTGCAATTATTTAGCGGAATTCGTTAAGGAAAATGCTTGCGTAGACTGCTCACAATATTTGGACAGGTCGCCAGGTTATCGCCGCGTCGCTATTTAAGACGGTGTTCGTCACATTTTTTACAATCGCTATTCTGCTCTGTGTTACCGTGGACTTGTTATAAATCATCAAAATGAAGGCGTTTTTAGTGAGTCAATTTTATATAAATTTTAATTTATCAGAATATCACGCATTTTACCTGTTATGTTTAGATCCCATGGGATAGGGGGTTAGCTTGTCGCTATTCACCAGACACAATTTCTAATCCTGGTATTGTGAATTTCCTGATGGAAAGTTTACAAATAACACTTTTGCCCAACCCGGGAATCGAACCCGAGATCTCGCGATGAGCAATACACAAATTATATTGCTAGACCAACGAGGCAGTTTCATATTTTAATTTGTGACATTTCCTTTAGAAGCCTGTATTCGTAAAATAGATAATTATATATATCTCAAATTCAAAGCAAATATCTATTTTATTATATATTTATTTCCTGGCATATTTTATCTTCCTAGAGTTCGTGGTAATCATTGATGTCATGCAAAGCTGGCTTTAACCATCTTAACGCCTCGGCTGAGGAATTTACTTGGCGTCCTGTGGTAGATTAGCTTTTATTTTAGTTCCGCCGATATTTACATTTTCACGATCAATAGAATACAAGTTTTACCTTTATGCGCCGCTGTCGGATTAGGCGAATGAGCATTTTTTGCGACGTAGACATGCACTCGTCAGGCGCAGACGCACTCCTTAACTCGGCGCGCCGATCGAGTTCTTTGCTTTTTATTAGATTGCGACTGCCGACTAGTCGGTTTTACTATAAATACTTATAATCTGGTCTAAGCAGTGCTACTTAACTTGTTCCGTTTTGAAATAACCTACATGTGATAAACAAACAATACAAAATCTGATGATAGGCCAAACCCGTAGCCCATCTCTACTTTTTATCAGTTATCGACTACTAAAAATTACAATATTATTTCGTTTGTCAATTGAATAGCACGTAGTCCAAAATGACAATATATGCTACAAAGACGCATAAATTAAAGTCAGATTTATTTAAAACATTAAAAGAACCTCGTATTTTTTGTACATGATGTCTATTATTATAAATATCTTGTCCGTTAGTTTTAAGTAGGCAATAGCCTTCTTAAAATATGAATGTGAATAGTGTAGCTATGACCTATGTAATTTGAGTTTTTTGAGTTGTATCAATTTAAAAATACTTAGCGACATTGATAAAAATAAAATGACTATTTTGGAAATCTTTGTTATAAAAGTTAAAAAGATCGACAAAAACAATATGCTTCCTTAACCTAAATTGATTTCAATTTTCTTAACTGAAATGTACATAAAGGATCGCTTTATTTGTGATCAAATACACACAATGAGACTAAAATTATGTAATTACTCACATATTCAATGGTTTGCTTTAGAGATGAACATGGTATAGAATTTGTTTAACGTTTCGAAACTTGTCTGTCTACAAATGATGTCCTTGACTGGTACACATTATTTTGTTGTCTCTGACAATATTAAATTAAGCTGTTAAGGCCCCATTTAAACAGTTCCTGGTAAAAGTTTAGATAGTTAACTGCCTGAAGAGTACCATAAGGATTTTTAGGAATTAGGATTTCTAAATCATTTTTCTATACGAGGCATGCAACGATCGACTAAATGAAAACTAAAACCTACTCTTACTCCCTTGAGCGTATTTACAAAAACTCTACCTCTAGTATAGCAATGAAATGATAAATTATAATGCAATTATCTGCATAATAATATTATCTGTTTTATCTTTATATATCTTAATCCAAATTCAGGAATCGTAGTACGAGAGCCCACGACCAAAACCATGTCTCATAGCAATACGGCAAAAACCCTATAAAATCGTTAGATTGTATGATTCTGTACCCGACTAGGTGTGTAGTAACGGTCGAAAGTGTAGCAACTGCGTGGGAGGCCATTTCTGCTGTGTCAAAAAAAAAAGACAGTCGGTATTATAGCAATACGTCTGATAGTGAAAATGTACATAGATTTTATAATTGTATTACGAAAAAGTTTGTTTTCAGACATTTTGCGCGTAGCATATAGCCTGAGCGCATTTTTGAAAATGTCAACAAATTTAGCCGACCTGTATCATAGCAATACGGATAATTTTTTTTTCAACTTTTCGTATTGCTGCCATGATTACCAAAAACCTGTTTTCAGACACTTTAAGTGTAGCATATACTACCAAAAACGAAAATAACGTTTCGGAGTCGCCTGACCGACGCCTCTGTTAAATGTTTTTTTAAATTTACAGCCTTCATAGATATTCAAGAATCTCCCTTGTCTATTATATGTACTTTGACAGATGACAGATGTCATTACTTATTTCTTTTGTAAAAGTTACTCAAGTGTGCTTTAAATAAAACCAAAACTATCAAATCAATCAGTATTTAATTTCAACAGCCACAGCGCTTGTTACGCTCCTGCCCCTTTCTTACTATTATACAGCTCACTCGCCAGCTGCTCAAAACGTTGGAACGACGCTCACTTAGTTGTCATACGTTGTGCGGTTGTGGTGATGTAAAATGTCGGACCTGAGTTGTGTGTTTTGTAAAGAAACAACGATGATGATTTTAAATGATATCTGAGTATCGAAAAGTTGTCTGATAGAGAAGGTGCTACACTTAATTTGTCTGATATAAATTTTTTGCACATGTGGACAACTTATTTTATCATTTCCAACAATTTGCAGACATATTGCTATGATACCGATCGGTAAAATTTGTTAACATTTTCAAAACGGTCTCAAAATTTAATGCGTTCACATTTCCGTCTGAAAATTGTTTTGTTCGCATCAAATAACCAAAATTTACTAATAAAAAAGATTTTCAGACGTATTGCTATGAGACATTTTTTTTGTCTCATTTTTAATTTTTTTAAGTGATTTTACGGGTTTGCGCTACACCACTAACGTCTGAAAAATATGTTTTCGGTATCTCAGAACTATCATTCAACTACAGTCTGCAAATCAGACATATTGCTATAATGCAGTTCGGTAAAATTCTTTGACAATTTTGAAAATTCGGTCAGATCAAACGCTACGCGGAAAATGTCTGATATTGGTATTTTCGAGTTCAGGATAATCGTATCTATCGATTTGATGTGGTTTTGGCCGTATTGCTATAAGACAAAAATTTTGGTCGTGGGCTCTCGTACTAAAGGATTAACATGTAGATGCTAGATTAGGTATTGAGCGACAATGCATACCTACTCATTAATTAATAATTTGGCCTATTTGTGAAAGGTACATACAAAGACTATTTATTTAGTAATTTAATTTATTCATTAGTCAATAGAACAGAAATAGCCTTGTCGCGATGATCTCATTCAATGACAAAAAAATACTCATGTTATCTTATCACGGATAGATAAAAGAGATTTGATTTTACTTACGTTTTGGGCAGCATAAGTATTAAATCAATATCTACGGTGGTTTATAAACATTTATAGATTGAGTGTGAAAATTTCAAAATGAAGTACTTTTTCCTTTCACAGGTTTTCGTAATGGCGCTTTGCACCGTAGCGCACTGCTCCGCCCAAGGTAAGTCAATCATTCGTTATATTTATAATTGAGAAAGTAGCTCTGTCTATCTGTAACACTTTCACGGCTAAACTACTCAACCGATCTTAATAAAAATGAGTATGGATATCGTTCAAGACCTGAAGAAGGACATTGGCTACTTTTTATCGATATATCTCCCACACAAGAGGAGCCGCGCGCAGTAGCTAGTAATAATATATTTTCTAGGAAATCTGAGCTCATTTATAGTTACTTCTTATAATAAGTTAGTTAATCATTTCTGAAGATAATTTAAGTATTTTTTTTATCTAAATTATACACGCGTGTCAGGGTCATTAGCCCCTATATTGACTTACTCACTTTTATGAAACTCTTAGCAGTATTTAAACATTTTTTCATAGAGATACTTAAAAGGCCAACAAATGTAGCTAATATTTGTTGACGATGTTTAAGTCGGGTCGGATTTTTTCATGACTTTGTATGTAGTGCAAATAACAGAACTACAGCGAAGCTAAAATATTAAACTTATCTACATAAAGTTGGCTCGTTAATATTAACATGTGAAATATTTACGATTACAAGCCTATAGGTCCATATTAGTCTATTATATTATCACGCTTTCTTAGTGCATGAACTACGCTATACATTGAATTGGCTGGATGACATGTTTCATAAGGCTGCATGTTATAAAATAGAAATCATGATATCATAGGACTTGCATCATCCATTTGGTTTTCATTGAATTATTATTTATTTGCAGTACAAGTGGACTATTATGTCAATGGAGGTATGTACCTACCTACATCATAACTTTTATTTTGTTATTTATCAACAACTAGAGTACTTACAAAATTACTTTTAACTGTAGAAATTTTGTAAAGCAGAGAGAGTTTACGTCCTTGATGTAAAAAAAAGCAATTTTTTTAAATATTGAACCTCTCATATTTACTTTTTTTAAACTCTTTGAACTCCTAACGGCTGACAATCTTGGCTGGATGAGAATAAATTAGATATGATCATTAATATATAAAGATATGATAATATTTATTGGGCTTTAGTGTACTCATTGGCTTTATTGTTTATTCATTAAAATGTTTGGCTTGGTTATTCATGAATGCTATTATTTACAGTGCATATAGTGGACCATGTCCCTAGCCAAAATGGAGGCGGTGGTAAGAATAACATTAAACTAGCATTTGACAAAGCAACATAAAACGACGTAATGTTAAATACGTTTTCACTTTCGAATTATTTTCGAATCTAGAACATTGTTCTTTGCAGCTTATGACTGAGATGGTGACGTTTTCTGGTAAATTTATTGTTTAGTAGTTTTTCTTTTTGTCACAATAAAAATGTTTCTTTCTTTCAAAAAATTTAGCGTTTTCACGTAAATTCGCTTTTTTCTTGGGTTGCTATACTTTGCTACGCGTTATGACATTCTATTTTCTAATGAAATTGCCGCGTTATCACGGTTTAGTTTAGTTGCTGCTTTTATAATTCAAACATTATCGAACATGGTTGCTTCATTTAATCATTCATTAATCATAAATGAAACCTTTTATTTGCAGTGAATTTTGTGGATAATAATCCTAACCCTCACGGAGGTAAGCATTACTCATTTGAACATCATATAGTTATTTGTTTATACTACTTATCTATTGCATGCGTGCGACAAGTCGAGATGCCAATTTTGCAAGACTACTAAATCGTTATTTCATCTGTTCCGCAAAAT
Organism: Hypena proboscidalis; assembly: GCA_905147285.1. NCBI lineage: Eukaryota > Metazoa > Arthropoda > Insecta > Lepidoptera > Erebidae > Hypena > Hypena proboscidalis. The sequence goes on from LR990144.1 coordinate 6,278,250, forward strand.
AATTAGAGGGATTTCGTTGGTCATGTTTTTGATGTAAATTCAAAGAAAGGGCAGCGATAGCCGAGTGGGAGACCGTAGGACTGCGAAGTCAAAGTTCTCGGGTTCGTACCCACGGCACACACCTCTATCAAAAAATCGTGAAGATATGTGTGTATTTATCATATAAATAGTCGCTTGCTAACTGTGAAGAAAAACATCGTGAGAAAATCTTCATGCCTGAGAGTGCCTAAAAAAAGTGCTCGAGGGAGTCGACTCCGATAGCTATCTAAACCTGTCTAAATTGTGCAAGCAATTAATCATAATTTTGCACAATGATCATAACGCTTATTTAATCTTAAACTTTAACTTTATCTCAAATAAATATTCTAAAAAAAAATATTGATGAAAATTTATTCAAAATTCAACAAATCTACTTCACATATACATACTGACATGTATGTACGTACTGACTGCCAAAAAATAAAAGGATAATATAATGTCTTCGGAAAACTATTACTACGAAGTTATTCTTTCACACAAAAACTATCAGGTCGATTTTGATGAAATTTTGCACACAAATAGCGTATCGCTTGGATTTACATATAGGCTACTTTTTATCGACATACCACGCGGGTAAAACTGCGGACAGAAGCTAGTATTTTTAATTCTTATTTATGTATCGAAAATGATTCTTCTAGAAATCAATAAAAAAAAATATTTTGTTTCAGTGAACGTTGTAGAACACGCTGAAGGCCAAGAAGGTAAGTACTCTATTTTTATATTATTATTCTTTTACTTAGCAAAAAAGCCCGTACAAGTTTACCGCTTTTTATATTATTATTTGATCTGTAAAATAGATTGTACAAAGTAGTTTTTCTGTACCTGTAGCAGTACCTATTACAACAAATAATTATAACCACTATCAAAAGAACTCCTAAAGCCAGCTAACCAAAAAGGTTATGTATAATAATATATGTACCAATGCTTATAACTCTTTTACTTTTTAGATGTTTACCACCTAAATTACTAGCATCAATCTTTTAAGCATGCTTTCCTAATATATATTCCTATTATATATAATTATTATTTGTATACCTCTGTGATAGAGTGTAGCGAACTAATATCTATTTATCACCTATCGTAAAACAATTCCCTACATTTACAAACAAGTAAATAATATTGATTTTTCTGTTTCCTTATTTTTCTTTTCTTTTGTTTCAGTTATTGTTAACCGTGAGTACGACAACCTTCATAATCTTAAAAATAAATCGATACTGCGATAAAATCTAGACATTGAATACCTGTCTCTAAGAAACAAAGATAAAATAAGAAATAATTCTATTATATTCAAAAAAAATAATGTCCTGAGCAAGGTCATAGACACTTTTTATTGACATACCTACCACGCGGGAAGAGCGGATAAGCTTACATTACACAGTACTTAAAACGTACGCTATAATAAAAGCGTTTATTTTTTCAGCTGACCCATTCTTCTACCAGGGTGGCCAAGGACAAGGACGTAAGTTCATTAGATTTTTGATTTATTTTTCAAAGCCCATTTACACGATTCACAATTTGCAAATTGTTATATGTACTTGCTTAGTTGAAGAAATTAAAAAAAAACAGAGATTTATTTATTTATTTAATACATGGATAACTTATACTTATATAAGAATAACTTAAATAGCAATTATGTAAAAAAACTATAAAAGTTCTTAACAAGTTTTCGCTTCTAATGGCGGATTAACCTTAGTGAGAACAGAACTAAAGCAAGCATTGCAAGATACAAAAGAAAATTAACATTAAAGAAAAAAATTGACATAAAAACAAGATACTTTGCTCTATAATACAGAATACTCGGTCATCTCCTAGCCACAGACATACTTGTCGAGAAAGGATCGTCAGTCAGCAGAATCCCTTCGTCATAATTGAAATGTTGGATATTGAATAAGAGGTATATAATAATCAGAGCTCGGAATTAGGTAGAGTTTATTATGTACTTGCATCGAAATGTTGATATAATGTGGACCTTCCCAGGATTTCTAATGGACAATCCCGAGTGGCCAACAATTTTACGAATAAATAATCAGCCACACAAAATTTAGTACGAGTGCTCCGCATTACCGCTATTGTATTCTTTTGTTCTCACAAGCTACGAGTATGTTGTGCGAACTAAAAATGTGGCGACATCGCGCATATTGGCATTTCACAACTTCGGACATCCGATGTCATTGATGTAAGATTGGCAACGTCGCGCGTGCAGTAGATTAAATTGTGTAAAAAGTAAACAACTTTTTATTTAAAAAATCACGGGATTTTTTTCTGCTCTTTAAAATTAATCTCGGGATTTGAGGCATATCCACTTTATTCTTTCGCTGTATTAAATTAATGAAGTACATGAAAAACTCTACCTAATTCCGACCTTTGATAATAATGGTTCGAGGTATTATAAATGGTTTTTATTTTGCAGTTTTCGGTTTGATTTGATGTAATTGTTGTAGCAAGTTAATCTCATAGATTGCAAAACTGCAAAACTTGTATCGTGTAAATAGGCCATTACTTATCTATAATTTTAAAAGGTTCAATGTTCTTACAACTTGTATTTTCTTTTGTTACAGCTTCCCTCGACAATCGTGAGTAATATTATTAAGAAGAAAAAGTTTGCGGAATATTAAATAATTGTTTAAAGAATTATTAATATTACAGTATGCTCTGAAATAGATTTACAATTACAGTCGATTTAGTTCGATTATCTTGAGACTTGCCGTCGGAGATGTTGGACATGATTATAAAACCTGCCTGCCTTGATTTTACTAGTGTTAAATACATGATTAAGTACCTAGTTTAAGCGGTCTCGCCTCGCCGCTCTCCACTGCACTGGTGGTGTTGTGGGTTCGATCCCCACATGGGATAAATCATTGTGTGAATCGCAAAGATTTGTTCTGAGACTGGATGTGCTTGAGTGAGTGGATGTGTGAATTTAGCCTTGTCATTGGGACCATTGTATAGTGCAATTGCTTCTGACGGTTTATCAAATGTAAAATATATATATACGAATCAACATTTTTTGATCTTTATGTCTCGTACAAACATTGAAAATGAAAACAATAACGTTTACTATAATAACTACCATAAAATTGTACATTTATATTGCCTCACTAACAATTGAATCTATTCACTTTTCAGCTGATCCATACTTCGCTCAGGGCGGACAAGGTGGTAAGTACTTCATTTTAAACATAACATTACATAACATAACGCCTATACTACCAAGAAGGGTGTGACAGAGGTGTACAAAACCCACACTTCACCTGTTATGAAAAATATACATTTTAGATCTTAAATTAAACTAGTCTAATAACTTAATCTTAACTTAATAAGTCGCTATCAGAAGGCCTCGTACCCAAAATGCTGGCAGCATTACCGCGTTGTATTGCGATACTAAGTCGCTGGCCGAAATATAAGCCAGCGTTTCGAGAACGAGTTGCCTCAGTGAGACGCGCTGACAACTCTTTGTACTGACTATAAGTGGTACGGCTATAATATATATATACCAATACTTTAAACATATTTACTTTTCAGCTGTTTACCACCTAAGGTAATAACATCAATCTTTTAAGCATACTCCCTAATATATATTCCTATTACATATAATTATTATTTGTATACCTCTGTGGTAAAATGTAGCGAAAGAATATGTATATAACACCTATTGTAAAACAATTCTCTACATTTACAAACAAGTAAATAATATTTATATTTCTGTTTCGTTATTTTTCTTTTCTTTTGTTTCAGGTATTGTTAACCGTGAGTACTGCAATCTTCATTATTTCAAAATAAATCGATGATACGATAAAATCTAGACTTTGAAAACCTGTCTCTAAGAAACATTAATAAAATGTGAATTCCTATATACGAATTTTTCACCATTATCAGATCTATGTCATAACGGCTAAACTACTAAGAAACTAATCGTAATGATTTTTTTTATGGAGAAAGCTCAGACTCTAAAGAAGGAGCTACGGTACTTTTATTAATATACCTACCACGCAGGCGGAGCCGAACGCATAAGTTAGTAACACATGGTATAAATCTTTGTGTGATTCGCAAAGATTTGTTCTGAAACTGGGTGTGCTTGTGTGAGAGAATGTGTGTATTTGCCCTTGTCATTTGGACCATTGGATAGTGTTAGTGCTTCTGGCGTTTTATCTAATGTAAAAATAAAAATAAAATATTAACACTAAGCTACATTTTTTGATCTCTGTCTCGTACAAACATTAAAAAATAAGAAAAATAACGTCAACTATAATAACTACAGTAAAATTGTACATTTATATTGCCTCACTAACAATTGGTTCTATTTATTTTTCAGCTGATCCATTCTTCAGTCAGGGCGGACAAGGTAATAAGTTCTAATTGAATATTTTTATAGCATATAGCTAGGCTTAGCAAATTATACTAAGAAACAGTAAGGTCGCAGGTTCAAATCCTGCCGGTCCCATATCTTTTTCAACTGTTTCTTAGTGTAAGGTGGTAAGCACCTCATTTTAAAAATAAATTAAAATACTGAAAAGGAATATCATTTTATCAGACAGTTTTGAACCTTATTGAAGATAAGATAAATTTAAAAACAGCCAGCCAGTCAGCATGACGGCAAAACTAGTCTACGTCAACACGGAAATTGAACTCGATACTTTTAACATCTATACAATTCTCATGCAATATTTTGGTATAGGTAGTCACTTACTTTCCTTATTGTCAGAAAAATAAGGAGTACTATAAAAGCCTTTAAATATAAAATTAACCTTACTACGCCTGCAGCGAACCAACATGTAGTCCACTTGATGGTAAGTGGAGTACAGCTCATGGTCACCTACAAAGCACTAAAACAGATTGTAGATGCGTCACTGCAGCTGAGGACTACGGTGTTATATGCCTCATGTGCTAGTTATTTCAAGACCTGATCTCACCACCACGCGGGAGCACAGTAATGCAAGCACTGCTGCCGCTCTCGAGCTTGTTCACAAGATATCTACCACCAGATACTTAGTTAATTTTCATCATCGATCACTATGGTAGCATAAGGAGGTTATTTATAACTTATTTGTATTGTTTCAGCTGGCGGCAGACCACCATACCCTTACAAGCCGTGTAAGTACCTCATCCTACCAAACCAGAGGACCAGCATAACGAGCGCGAGATAAATATTGTCGCTTTTTTTGCCATACTTTTGTATGGGTAAACATGACAAAAAACGCGACTAAATCTGTCTCGAACTAGGCCTACATTAGCTCAATATGTTGAAGAGAGCACAAAAAATGTGCGGCTTTTTATCTATTAATCATAACAAACAATGTAGTTATCAGATGAAGCTATGCATCTGCAATCTACTTTTGTCGATTTACGGATGTCCATGGACTGTTGTTACCATCAGGTGGACTACAAGTCTGTTCACAACTCACATTAAATATAGAAAAAATATATGTCATTCTACTCAAGCATATCAATTTAATATCCAGTTTTTAAAAGTGTTATTTTTCCTTGCAGTCGACAACCCCCAGGCTCGCGGTGGCAAGTGAAGATCTCGCGCGATGAAATACATTAGCAATAATCTTCAAATAAAGTATATTTAAGTGCACATTCTTGTTTTTATTATCTTGACCTACCTTCTTAAGTCTACTATACAAAGGGTCAGTCCGCATTATAGTAATTGGTAGACTACATCAATCAAGAGTAAAATCATCAATCAAATTATAAAAGTAACTTTATACAAGAGATCTGAACAAACTCGTCGATCGACAGTATAATAATTTATATTTTTTTACAAACAAACCTCAAGACCTTAAAGGTTCTATATAATATTAAAGTTGCAAAATTAAGAATCCAGCAGGATGAGAGCCTGCACCCCCTGCGTAAACGCCAAAACTCGATCTGCTTCGAATTTGTTGTGCCTGATTTGTATGGTAGAACATCATTAGTTCTTGCCTTATTTTATTTAGGCTACATGCTAATTAAGCTTTTTTAGTAGAAATCATTGGCTAGAATTATTTCTCAAGATATCGAAGTATTTATCACTTCTTTTTCGTGATATGATTACTTATAATTATTGTTTTCAGATAATTTTAATTGTTAAAACAAGATGATGTAATGAATACATAGTTGTATAAAATTCTGTTCATTTGGGCACAAGTTTCAACGTTAATATCTTGAAAACAACCTTATAAAAAGATTTTAGTAATACTTTTTTTCATATGAACATGTGTGAAAGAGCTGAAAGCGACAGAAAATTTTGTCCTCAAGAATCAGTCAGTTCGAAGTATCCATTTTTAAAATAACCGAAGGACTCAGAGACACGAGCGCATTTTAAAATTTTCCATTTGTATATCATTACTTTAGTTGATAACGTCGTTTAGCCTGTCCATGAAAACGACAGTAACTGTCGTTTTCATGGACAGGCTAAACGACGAAAATTTATTACGATGCACAAAACTGTTTTGTGCATCGTAATAAATTTTCATAACTACATTTGATTTTTTAGGCAATATATTTAACGAAATTATAAATTGGGCGGTTTTATGATTATATTGAGCGATCCCAAAAATATTGTAGGATATATAACGGAACCTCAATTGCAACATATTTTTGTCACAAATGTTTGGTAGAAAATCCAGAAAATCAATCAGACTACTGTGTTGACTGCCGATGTTCTATTAAAGTTGTTGTAACATTCGTTGCAAACTGTTCATGAAGAATTGAATCCAGTGAAATCTTCGGTAGCTGGGTTGACAGCAGAAATCGGAAATTATCACAAAGATTTCAAAAACTTTCAGACAAACGTCAGCTATCTTGAAAATTATTAGGTTTATTGGTATCTTTTCGCATATTTTTTTTGACATAATTAAACTGCGCATGATTTTATTTAGCATACTAATAGTTCGCACAATCATTTAGCACAATATTTTTTTAACTTTACGCACAATCATTGTTAGGCATAATATAATAGTCATTTGGCATAATTTGTCTTATAGCATACTATTTCATTAGGTTAAGAATACTATCCTTATCTCATAAAATACCTGTAAAATAAACATGTTGGCTGCGTGCATAATGAAATAGTATGACAAAATTAAATTATGTGAAAAATTGGATCCCGGCTTTTTATGCATTCAAATGAAAAGTCATTGAAATTAATAGATATATCATATAATATAATAGTTTTATTTAGGTATCTATTATTGAAATAAAAAAGTGATGCAATTTAATAAAACTTTCTTGTTGATCTAGTGTGGTCTAGTGTATATCAGCGTACGCGACTTTCATCACGTGGTCACGGGTTCGATGCCTCGGCCGGGCAAAAGTGTTATTTGCGCTTTTTCGCCAGGAAACTCTCAATTTGCAGCACGGAGTTGAAATTGTGTTAATAGTCGGTTAAACACGTTGGTAAAATTAGGCCTAAGTTAGTAATCTGATATGAAAATAAAAAAAAATGTTTGTAATTCAAATGTAATTTATTTAGTTTCGTTTTTTAGTTAATTCATCGCACGAGATATTCACTTGCCACCGCGAGCCTGGGGGTTGTAGTCTGAAACAAGAAGTACTGCCTAAACGGTCAGGTACATAGTATGCGCCTCACACCAGTTGGAATTGTGCCTGGTGGATGGCTATGGGCTCAAACCCTATCCAATGGAACCTAAACATAACAGGTAAAATGAACAAGCAAATGAGGCTTAATACTGGTAAATTCGAGAATGGAAACAAAAGAATAATTGTATGTTAAAAATGGAAAATATTAAGGGCTTTTAGAATCTGCGAATTATATGGTTTAGTAGTGACTAAACCATAGAATTCGCAGATTCTAAAAGCCCTAAATAATTTACATTTTTAACATACACGTATTTTAGGGGTTTATACAGTGGTATAAGCCCCTAAAATACGTTATAAAATAGGCGATATGAGGTTTACAGCTACTACAGTGGTCCTTCCTCAGGTCTTCAACTATTTCCATGCGAATTTTCATCGAGATCGGTTCAGTAGTTTAACCGTTAAAGCAACAACAGAAAGAGTTGGTTCTAATTTTTAGCAAGGAAGTAAGGATTAGATACACAGATATACTTACAATTTGGTGTATTTGGCCCCTCAATAACTAAAACAATAAAATAAAATTATATTACACATCGAACAACTTAGAGCTTTATAACAAGGTCTGTTTTACATTCACCAAGTAACGTACTTGTATAATAAATCTATAACACAAACAAATTAAAGTTACAGCTGTGTTTGATTTCGTATTTGAATTGTGTCACTTTGAAATTTGGTCAAATTATAATTTATCTGATGGTTATCTCTTACTCAAAGATTGCGGACAGGACCGTGTTCGAAAACATATAGAGCCTGTTTTACTTGTTTTGCATAAGTCCCTGGTAGCCTATTCAGAAAGTCAATTTTGGGTAAAAATTAATAGAATTAACCAGAACTATTCGAAAACTTATCACTTATCCGGCACTGGCGAAAATCAGGGCTAATTCTTTTTATATTGTAAGTCTAACCAAAAATGTCTAATTAGTTATTTTTTTTAACAAATTTGTAAGTGATTCAAACTGTTTCCAAGAAAATGGGATTTACTCTGCTGGGTACCACAGCCGTGATGTTATGTTATAATAAAATTATTATATGTTAGGGCTTCGGGTACCACTTATAGTCAGTACAAAGAGTTGTCAGCGCGTGTAACTGAGGCAACTCGTTCTCGAAACGCTGGCTTATATTTCGGCCAGCGACTTAGTATCGCAATACAATGCGGTAATGCTGCCAGCATTTTGGGAACGAGGCCTTCTGACAGTGACTTATTAAGTTTAGATTAAGTTATTAGACTAATTTAATGATCCTATATGTATATTTTTCTGTAGATAAAGATCTTTTTTAAATAACTGATATGTTATTAAAATTAATTTGTCATAGACACTTACCCGTGCCTGGTTCTACGAAAGCAGGGCTAATGTCAGGTCTCTGGGGTCCACCTTTTGTAAAAAAAAAAACTTACTGTCACAATATTCGTTCACATAAAAGGCAATCATATTTGTTATGTATGGAGGTGAAGTGTGGGTGGTCTCTTTAACACACCCATCTGGGTAAAACAAGTGTGAATGTTTTGTATGTATACTGCATTCTATACAATTCCTAGGAGTTGTTATAATATTATAAAATATATTTTTCAAAACGTTTTATTAATTTTCATTTTAATTTCTATTTCTACTTAAAATTATAATATAATATGACATGATGTGTAAGTTTTAAGTTTGTCTGTTTTTTCATGTATTGTATAATTTATATATTTCAAATTTGAATTTCTGTACTTATTAATGTAGACTTATATTATATTACTCCTCATATTGAGGAAACACTTTGCTTTATCATTGTGAATGTAATTATTATTAATGTCTAGTGTTTTTCTTGTTGGAGATCCTATAAACAAATAAAAAATAATTAAATAATTATTAGATACTTAAATAATGCATTTAATAACTCACTTGGGTTCACAAAAGTAGGTCTGGTGTCTGGTCTCTGATAGCCTTCTGAAAAACAAAAACAAGTATATTTTTATCTCTTTATTATAACCTTCGGATGTAGCGATATACTCGTATCTGCAAACTACCCAGCAGTAGTTTGATTTGATTTATACACTTACACCTAGTAATTCAAAGCCAATAAAAATATTATTATGTATCTTTACAGAATTATTCACATTGTAAGCAATTTATTTTTTATTAACTAAGTAAGTACCACTTCTTTATACAAACTCAACGATAATCGGAAAACTTTAGAAAGGCCCAGTTAGTAAGAGCGTCAGAAAAATATTTAAAAACAAGCTTCCGCCCGCGGCTCCGCCCGCGTGGTATGTCAATTAAAAGTAGCCTATATGTTAATCCAGACTATAAGCTACATGTGTGCAAAATTTCATCGAAATCGACCCGGTAGTTTTGGCGTGAAAGAGTAACAAACATCCATCCATACATCCATACATACAAACTTTCGCCTTTATAATATTAGTAAGGATTACATGCCACCACACTTTTTTAGGGTTTTTCCGTAGCCGAATGGCAAAAAACGAAACCCCTTTTTAAACGGACAACTTTTTGTGTTTTTGTGGATTTTTATACTGTTTCAGCATCACATTGTTACGTTATTTATTTACAAAAACAAAAATTCTGTGGTAAATCTGCTTTTTACAGCTGAGCCTTTCTCCAGTTTCTCGGTTATTATTGAGTTATGGGATACTCTGTACCTATACATCTCTGTACTATATTAAATTGCAGAAAATACTTACGGGAACCTGACCCGCCTTGGTAGAAGAAAGAATCGGCTGAAAAAAAACATATTACATTTTATTTATTTTAATTTGCGTTTTATTTTATGTTTAATGTTTAAATAAAATCTTAGATTTTGCTACACGGAAAGGCAGAGCCCATATTAGGCGTGCGCGTTCCTCGGACGTGGTCAATCATAATTATGTTTTTATGAAAACTATCAATTTTATTATTATATACTTACGGTTTGAAACAAGACCTGAAACAAAAAAAAAATTAGTTAGATATGCCAAAATATTATTTTTTACTTATAGTAACTACATATTAAGTTGAGGTGAGATAATTAGAGTATTATTTTTACTCTTTTTTAAACTATAAAGACGAAAGATTAGATTTATTGTTTATTTAAAAAAAAAAAAATTGGTACATCTTAATTATCTAGTTATATTTGTGTCTTTCAGTTCAATAATATAATATTTGATTAATTAAAAAATGTAGTCGAATGATGGAGAGTAGATTTTACATATCTACTCTTGTGAACGAGCTCGACGGAGGAAGCACCCCATTTGCACCTTTAATCTGCCACCAGCTAGTACCAAATGCATTCATAAGTACTATATTACAAATTCGTGGTGAGATAAAGCCGTGGAATTACTGGTATAGGTAGTTCTTGTTATTAAATTACAATCTTTGATCGAATACACACACTTTGAGCTCAAATATATATGAATAAAAATATAAATAATAAAATATTTAAATTTTATTACAAGACAATGCTATTACGTTGGGCATGCATGTTCTCTTCAACAACAAGTATATATTATGTACCCTATATACATCTGATACATCGTTTCGGTATGAAAAAGTAAATACTAAATTTACATTAACTAACCTTTTTGCGGAGAAGACATGGCGACGGCGACGAGAGCTAACAAGCAGACCTGAAATAAACACAAACACTTATTTATTTATTATATCCTTAATTTATTTATCAAAAACTATTATTAGAAGTAGGTACAATGTTATCATTGCGAAGCAATCTCGACACAAAAAAAATTTGCTGCGCTCGAATCAGGCTGAATCACTTTGATTAGATATCAGTTATTGTTTTTTTAGATACGACAGGATCGTAATGCATGTGTTTGTACTAGCTACGAAAATATTGATGTTGGCCACAACATTAATATTTATCAATGTCTGATAATAAATGTATTTAAGCATTGATTTGTAATTAGCTACTTTAAAATAAGGAATAAGCTTCCTTGCATTCTTTACAAATGCTTTTATTTTTAACCGACTTCCCAAAAAGGAGGAGGTTCTCAATTCGGCCGGTATGTTTTTTTTCTATGTATTAATGGACCGATTCGCGTGATTATTTTTTGTTCGACGCGAAATAGCTGCTAGAATAGGTGGTCCCATTAAAAATTGATTTCAGTTTGGTCTAGTAGTTTTTATTTTATAAGCATTATTTGTAATTGAAGTCGGTTTTTTATCTGTACCTATTTTTTTTTATATTTTATCACGAAGGATTAAATACCAACAATTGAATAAGTTTAAAAAAGCATAATTCAAGACAGAGCAAAAAAAAGTAAGTAGGTACTACTAAAAAGCATAAGTTATTTGACTTACCAAAATACACTTCATCTTGCAGAATAAAGTATCGATTAAAATTAACACAAATTTAATATTGACTAGTGTACGCTATGAAAGCAGGCGTCTTATTGACAATAGTCACTTATCTGCCAGCTTATATACTTGTAGAGAACAAATCTTCTGAATAAACAATTCAGGATTGTCAAACAATTCTTGAAATAATGAGTTAAGCAAATATGAGTCATTAGTGCTTGTTTATTATACAAAGAACGTCTAAGTTTTTTGGGCTAAATAAACTTAAGTATTTCCCCTATGAGATTTCGTTATTAGTTCTATTTGACGTTGAATAATACATACTTGTTGTTATGTATAAAGGACATTTTTATCTTACGCCGCTTTGTGCACTCTAGGCGCGAAATCGGTGTTGTAGAATTTAGGTCACGAAGCATTATTAAATAATTACTACAACATATTTATATTTCTATTTTTGTTAAAAACGATACCCGCACTAGTAATAACTACTGTGTCGAAAAAAAAAAAAAAATTGCTGCTCACAAAGATTTATTCCGTGAGGGCATCGAACCTACAACACTAGCGCAGTTACAAGCGGCGAGGCGACCACTGTAACCACAACGCTAACCGTGCACTCAAATTTACATAATTTTAAGAAATAAGCATATTCAAGAGAGAGCAAAATAAAATGTTATTAGACAGCTGATACTACAAAAACCGAGTGTCTACATTCCGAGGAGAATATTTTACGGCACCGCTCCCGCGTCGACGAATCAGGCAGCGGCCTTAAATTTCGATTAATTATCAATATTAAATTAGAGATTTAAATAATTTCTAATTTCGGGTTTCAACGTTCTATGCTGGGTGTACATGCATGGCATCATGACGAAGCTGCTTACATTGTTGCTGCATTGGGTATAAAAAATTGAATGACAAATTTTCCTACATCCGAAAACCAGTCCTAGAAAAATTTCATGTCATGAGATAATCTCAAATGTATAAGAATAAGCATTCTAAAACACTTTTTATTGGTTTAGAATATATATGATTTTGAATTTTTTAATCTCTAGGTGCAATAAAAAATGCAAATTTCTACAAATATAAAAAAAAAAACATCGGAATGATGAAGGATACAGCGAATGAAATAGGATAGTATAGTCTAGAGTCTAGAGTATCGTTACTCTTTCATATTCATAAAAGAAATCACGGGGGGAAAAAAAACGACACGACAAACGAAAAAATACACTTACAAACAGGAAAAACAAATCTTTCCTCGTGACATTAATAATAAATCTATCTATAATTTAGATTCGAGAAGATTTATTTGTCAAAGTAATTAGTTTCTGATTGTGTCAGCCGCTACATGATCAACTTCCTTAGCAGTTTTTTTATTGTTATTATTTGTGTCTTATATCAAGGTGACAATCTAGTAACGAACTACCAAATGGGTGAGTTATTTTTCCAGAATAGAAGAATTGTACGACTACCACATATAATTTGAAGTGAAAATTATTATTATATACATAAAAAATATTAAAATAAATAAATATAGCATCACACCTATATTACCTGGAATGATGTAGCAGAGGTGTATTTATTTATAACACATACAAATGGAAAAAATGCCCAATAAGTATTTGTAGAGTGCGTGAGGCCCTAAAAAAATTCTTCAGAAAGTTGTAAATTTAAAAACAATCCCACTTATGTGTTTCTCGCAAATATTTTGAAAACGGTGCGTCGTAAAGAAAAATGATCTCGTGTGTAATAAAAGCTTATAAAATTTTCTACAACTCTTAAATTATTACTTTTTTAAATTTTTCCTCATTTTCGAACTACACGGTCCGGAAAAGCAAAACATTCAAAAACACTATTTTTTTTAACTTCACTTCACTAAGTTTTAATTTAATTATCTGTTGCCGGATACTTTTTTCGTGTTATTTTAGATTAAAAGTGTTTGTATGTCAATCTAGGTCCTATTCTATTTACCTACAAATTGACACGTGTGTGTCACGGTTCACGGTGTAAAATACAATTATCGAACTCTGGAACAGCTTGACCAACTTTTATGATTTTTTTGTGCTTATTCATTCAGTATACAGTCTGTATTTTATCAACTTGCTTTTTATCACGCGGGCGAAGCTGCGGTTATATTACGTCAAACGAATATAACACTCACGTGAACGTGAATATATTATATAAACATATTACCAAATTCTCGAAATAAGTTTATTATTTTCCTTATTCACTGCAGTGTACATACATACACAACAAGCTTTAGGTACGTTTGCAGTATAAGATGGTCTCGCGTTTATATGTTTTCCCCCTGCAAATGGATAGCTTGATATGTAGCAGTTTGTAAACTTATTTATATACGAAACATAATTTGTGGTCTATATTGTTTGTTCAAGTGTTCGTCGCCGTAGCATCGTTACTAAGAAATGTTTTCCATTATTCGTTAAAACACATTTTTCTTGTTTTGTGACTTCTCAGAATAGGTATGTATGAACATAGTGCGATGGCGTATCAATATTGTCTATGCAAATACCGACATCAAAGGCTCTATTAGTTTTTATGTACTATCAAAGGTTAGGTGATTAATTTTTTAGATCTACAATGACTGATTTTTAAAACAATCACGACAACAATACCCGCGGGCCGCACTAAGGACACAAAGTTGCCGACCGCTGCATTAGATAGTTAAAAGGCTCGCTAATTTACAGAAACTGCAAAAAGCATTTTCATAAATTAGACTTTACATAAAAATTCGTAACAATACATAATTATTTGGTTTTTCTGGCAATTGTATCTGTTAGTTAATCCAAACAAAATAGGCGAAATCAACAGCTTTTTGTTCATTCGTCATATTTTTCAGCATCCACGCGTGTTAAAAAAAATAACCTTTACTTCATAGTAATATTATGTGCTATCAACAAAGCAGATTTATGATACTATTTTTGCATAGACATTTACACTAAAGCCTAATAGTCTAAGAGGTAGCAACGTTTTTGAGAGAGAACTTCAGGTAGGCCAATTTTTAGATATTCTATCTCTCTCACTCTCCCGCACGTCATATGGACTATCTGGCTGGTGGAAGTGGTTGCGTTCATCAGTGCGCATCCTACCTGCACAAGTAAAATATCGATTTTCTAAATCATTTTAAGAAGTTTTTTTTTTTGTTCATTATTCTTATTGAACTTTCCACAACGTAAATCTAATATTGCCAGACATTTTTATTGCTGTTTAAACTGTGCCAGACGCTAATTTCGAATGAAAAAAAAATTTTTTTTCAAAGTAATTCAGTATGGCTGAAATTTTTTTATAATATTATTTAAGTATCTAAAAACTTAAAATTAATTTGCCATACAATTATTCGGTTGTTAACCTTCAGCCAGACTGATTTAAAAGTGGAAAGTGATGTGGTATCATTTAGCTTGGTCTAAAAATAGATGTCGAATAAATTACAGAGAAAGAATTAAGAAATAATGAATAAATGTGTGGATTAATGTAGTATCAAAATAATTATTAAATTATTGAACAAAATTAAGATAATAATCAATCTCAAGTTTGAAAATAAACAAAAACTATATATTTTAATTGATATTTGTATTACAAAAAACGGAGGCATCTTAATCATAATCATCATCATCATCTTCATCACTGCTGTCATTTTCATTGTCATCGTCGTCTTTTGGGTTGTCATCGTCTTTTAATAAGTTATTATCTGTAAAATAATGAAAAATTGAATAATCTTTCGGCAAAGAAATTTATTAGTATTTTATTTTTAATTTTTACCTTTAATAATAATGTCGGCAACTAATGATGGCAATTGCTCTCCAACAAACCAGACAAAATCATATTTATGGTCATTTATGGTCCAGCCGGAAACTTGAGGTGATAGAGATGTCGGGTGTTTTAAATGAGCATTTCTCCAAAACTTTGTAACATAACGAACTCGTAGTAAATGCTGATACAATTCACTTTTGCATGGTGGTAGGCTTGATGGATCAAAGTTACGATTTTTTTTTTCAAAATTATCATTTGATTTTTTAGACCGATAAATATTTGAAAACAGATTGAACCGAACTTCATTGACGTACCAAGAATCACGATCTCCGTAAATATGACAAATTAACTTTTCTAAGATCTTAAATGTCTCATTCAGCAATTCTTCATCATCTGTAATAATATTTTGACAGGCTAATTGATACTCTTCTGATTGCTCTAACAGTTTAAAAGGTCGAAGTTTGCCTTTCCGGAAAAGAGCTGGTGTGTAGTCGCATCCTGTGAGTGCATGAAAGCACGGTAGAGCTTTCGATAAAGAATGCCCTAGAATTTCGTGTACATGATTGACGCTTATAAATCGCTCATGATTCCCCACACCCAAATTAATCCAGATTTTTAGTGATGCATTCAAATGATCCATGTTACCAAGTAGTATTATTAAAATATCTGTGTCTGAGCAGCGTATCACAACTTCGCCATCGACATTTATTTTGCAAATGTGTTACTGTCAAATTGCCTTTATATTTCTTCTTGACATACATATGTTCTCTGCCGTACTCTTCCAACATGCCTAATAACTTTTCAATTTTAAATCGGTCTGGCTGAAGGTTAACAACCGAATAATTGTATGGCAAATTAATTTTAAGTTTTTAGATACTTAAATAATATTATAAAAAAATTTCAGCCATACTGAATTACTTTGAAAAAAAAAATTTTTTTCATTCGAAATTAGCGTCTGGCACATTTTAAACAGCAATAAAAATGTCTGGCAATATTAGATTTACGTTGTGGAAAGTTCAATAAGAATAATGAAAAAAAAAAGAAACTTCTTAAAATGATTTAAAAAATCGATATTTTACCTGTGCAGGTAGGATGCGCACTGATGAACGCAACCACTACCACCAGCCATATGACGTGCGGGAGAGTGAGAGAGATAGCATATCTAAAAATTGGCCTACCTGAAATGCTTGTTTTCCTGACGTTGCTAGCTCTCGTACTATAATATATTCGCTTGTATAATCAACAAATGTCAACCTTATCGAATTGAAATGGCCATGTCTGTAAATTGAAGATATTTAATTTTAGAAAAAAAATAATAGGGCTCTTTACAAAAGCAGTGCAAACCAAAACATATTTTTTATCTGTCTGTCTGTATCACGAAAAAACTACTGCATGGAATTGGATGCGGTTTTCACATTGTAAGCTTGAGTTCTAATTTAAAAGCTGGTATGTGTTTTATTTTTGTATTTTATTCCTAAAGGGATACATCAGGAGTTGTAAGTATATATGTGAAGTTAGTAAATTTTAAAAGAAATTTACTGAAGGTTCTTTACAGCACATAAATTAATAATAAGATAGATTTTTCGGAAATTCTTGCCCGGTTTTTAGGGTTTTGCGTGTATGAGGGAAGTTGCTCAAATTTGTAGGAAATATCGAATTCCACGCATTTAATGTTTGGCCCGTTGTTGGAACACTTTATCTCTGAACTTCCAGTCGGACATGAGTTATTCTCGCTGCGTTTGACAGTAGCAACAGAATAAAAAATAATTATAGTTAGTAGACGCTTTCGGACTAAGAATAAATCATAAAATGAGGGAGTTGTATGATGGATGTAACATTAACCTCGATTAATACCTACTTTAATATTTAGGGAAGCCCGAGGAATGTTGACGATTTTAAATTGTCATTAAAATTGCAATTATTAGCTAAATTGCGAAATTTTCTAATCATCTAGATCCATTTGCTAAGCACCTGTTCGATTTGTAATTTTTAGTATAAAACAAGCCATGGTGGTCGTATAACGAATTCAGTGCACATTCTCAGGTCTACCACCTCAGATCTATTAACAGATATTAAGATGTTAAAACTCCTCGTTTTATCGGTAAGTCATTCAAACGTGTATATATAATATTTATAAACTCTTGTATCAGTGTAAGTTACCGAACGCCTCCGAAACGACTGGACCGACTTTAATGGTTTTTTTTTGTATATTTGATCGGTCTTAGAATATTTCATAGACTTTTTTTAATTAATAACCTTTAAATACGGAAGCTAGTAAATTATATAATTATATCTCTCCTATATTATCTGTATTGTCTACAAAAATATTTTTCTATTCGAACTTGATTGTTACATGCGTTGATGCTTTTAAGTTCCATCTCGTGCGCGATATGTTAGGATTTGCAGTTGTACTTCGTTATTTCAAACAATTTTCTTTATAAGAAGTTAGAACATTACTAAAATTAAGTATCATTGCAGAGTTGTTATATATAGATAAAAATCTTGGTCATTAAGGTCGGTTCCTCAGGTGGAAACGCAGCCTAAAATCGTAGTACTCAGATCTAGATAGACATCTGCAGTCTTTTCTTTGTATGTCTAATGGAATAATTTTTGTATCTGGAGGTCTCTGGTTCGATTGCAGGGTCAGCCAAAAGTGTAATTTGGGATTTTATGTAAAGATATTCTTAATAGCAGCAGGGAATTGGAATGATATCTGGTGGATGACTATAGGCTCACATGCTATCACTTGGGATCTAAACATTACAGGTTAAAATGTGGGTGTTGTTCACGTCTGCTGCACCCTTCTGGGTTATATAGACGTAGAATTATATAATATTATGTTGTTTGTATTCTGGATGTTTTAGGTGGCTTCCATACCAAAATCTTTTTAAAACTTTGTCTTTGTTGTCCAGGTGGCGTGTTTCGCAATCTTGGTACAACCTGCCCACTCGTTGGGCTTAGGGAGCATCACGAGCATAAAGTCAGCAGGCATAGATGCCGTCAGGGACATAGTGTCCATCGTGCCGAAGGTGATAAGAGCCAAGACTGCCGCCGTGATCACCGGGGCCGCTGATATGGCGTCTATCTTCACGACTGGACTGGGACTCAAAGGTAAGAAGGTATTTACTTGCTGAAAGAGCTTTTTAAATCAACTTTCCGCCTAATACTGTGTTAATAATAATATGAATGAAATACGGACAGTTATTATTATAGTCAAGCCGTTCAAGCACGTATTATTGAGTTTAACTAAATCAATAAATAAAAGCATTTTAGTGAAAAAATTATCTGGTAAAATTGGCACTAAGCCTACGTGCTATGAATAAATAGTCCAGAGGCAAAGAGTAGTTTCAGAGAATAATTATATTTAATAGAAGCGCAGTTGACAAACCAAGTACCCAGAAATATTTACGTTTTTTATTATGTTTTGTTGTCTGCTATATAGCCCAGTGTCGATAATTTTTAAAACCAAAAAAAATAATGGTAGGATGAAACCCATTAGAAAAGGAGGAGAATATTATAAAAATTAACGGAAAAATAATTTACGGGCGATCTGAGGTCGGGAAGGGGAAGAGGGGGATGTTTTAAGGGTAAAAAACGGTTTTTCTCGATTTCCGGAAAAATTAAAAGTCCTATGGAAAAAAGTTAAATGGCAAAGTTGTTGGTAATAAAAAGATCTAAAACTTTTGTTTTTACACTTTTTTCATATAACCTCAAAATTTATGTGAAATATTCAAAAAACCAAGTTTTTGGTTTTTATTTTTATCTTTTACAAACAATAATTTTTTTCACGAAATTTGGTGAAAACTTACCTTTTTATGTCCCAAATACGCTGTAATTTATTTGATTAGAAATATTTATTTTTTTCACCTTATTTTGAATTAATATCGAAAAAGCACCCTAATTTTCGATCGAAAATTCACCCGTCAAAATATCAGCTTTTTTCAAAAAGTTGGTATGTTTTCTGTTTGTTTAAATCTCTACTTTCCGATGGTGAAAATATATATATATATATGTTACTATAGTAAATCTTCACAGAAAATGCAAAACAAAGATCGAGAAAAACTATTAATATATACAATTTTGAGCTATTTACAAACAAATTAAGTTAATAAAATTAATATTTTATCAATGTAACATGTAATCGTTTTTCGAGTAATTAAAGTGTAAATTTTAATAAATAACTCAAAATTGTATATATTAATTATATATTAATAGTTTTTTCGATTTTTATCTTGCATTTTCTGAGAAGATTTACTATAGTAACATATATATATATTTTTTCACCATCAGAAAGTAAAGATTTCAACGAACAGAAAACATACCAACTTTTTGAAAAAAGCTGATGTTTTGACGGGTGAATTTTCGATAGAAAATTAGGGTGCTTTTTCGATATTAATTCAAAATAAGGTGAAAAAATAAATATTTCTTATCAAATAAATTACAGCGTATTTAGGACATAAAAAAAATTATTGTTTGTAAAAGATAAAAATAAAAACCAAAAACTTGGTTTTTTGAATTTTTCCTATAAATTTTGAGGTTATATGAAAAAAGTGTAAAAACAAAAGTTTTAGATCTTTTTATTACCAACAACTTTGCTATTTAACTTTTTCCATAGGACTTTCAGTTTTGCCGGAAATCGAGAAAACCGTTTTTTACCCCCCCCTCTTTCCCTTCCCGACCTCAGATCGCCCGTAAATTATTTTTCCTTTAATTTTTATAATATTCTCCTCCTTTTCTAATGGGTTTCATCCTACTATTATTTTTTTCACTTTTAATCATTTTTAAAGGGATCTACCCTGGTCTAATATGTTTACATCATACTTGACTATATTTACATGATACCCATTCATGTTTTTGCTTTGTTTTATAGTTCGGGCTCTTGCGAAAGCATCAGGCTCAATCAAGAATGCTGCAGCTGATGGTATTATCAGTGTGGGAGACAGCATCACGCAGGCTAGTAGCAGGATCTCTGACAGTCTGACTGGCAACACCAAGTTTGCACCCCAAGGAGTCAGGTTTCTTCTCAAAACTCCAGTGATGGAAGAAATCAAGATGTCCCCTATAGTAGTAGAAAATGTCAAAATGTCTCCTATGATCTTTGAAGAAGACATCAACATGTCGCCTATTGTAATTGAAGAAGACTTCAAAATGTCCCCTGTGTTTATGGAGCGTGCCAAAATGTCTCCTTTTCTGTTTGAAGAAGACTTCAGAATGTCCCCTGTGTTTATGGAGCGTGCCAAATTGCCTAATCTTGTGGTAGAAGAAGACTTCAGAATGTCTCCTGTGTTTATGGAGCGTGCCAAAATGCCTAATGTTGTGGTTGAAGAAGACTTAAGTATGTCCCCTGTGTTTGTGGAGCGTGCCAAAATGTCTCCTGCGTATGTTCAAGAGGTTAAAATGTCACCTGTGGTGGTAGAAGAGGTTCAAGCTCCTGCCGTAGAATTTATCGAACAAGAATTTGTTATACCATGCGAACAGGTAAGGAGCATATTTTGTTCTAGTAAAATATTATTATTGTACCCGTAAGAAGTTTCCATAGCCAGACCCCGACATCCTGTTTGATGATATTTATCCTTTGTTCTGCCGATGGTAAAATTTATAAAAAACAGAGTGTCATAAGATATAAGGTATTATTATAAAATTTATTTTGTTGTATAGGAGGTTCTGGAGGTCCCAGTAGAATCGTATCCCATCCGCACTGTTCAAGCAAAGTCTCGTCCTTCTGCCGGCTTCTTGGAGTCCTCAGCGAGGTTACCCTTCATCACCGAGAAGGTATCCTCCGTCTGGGACACCCTGCGGCTTGCCGCTGAGTCCAAGGCTAACAGTGTTGGCCAGGTCTTCAACGCTGGAGGCTCTAATGGGAGATCACGAATCTATGAGTGAGTATATTGATTTATATAATGAACTGAAAAGTAACTTTCTAATAAAGACTGATTCGTTAGTTGTATCTGGGCGTGCCGCCACCATAACAAGATGACTGAAGCGCTGGTTACTGAGACTGTATTCTACCAAAGTGGAGACGAGAGGAGCAGTGAGCACTTGTCTGTTTAGCATTGGTAACTTAACCTGATTGACTATCCAAACACATCTCCTCTCGTTTTCGCTTTGGTGGCAACCGGACCTTACATTATTGAAGAAAAACTTAAATCCGTCATTACCGAATATTAAACATGAATAAACAGGTTATACCGTCATATATGGAGTTATTTCCGTCACGGTTCGATGGTCTGACCAACTGACCACCTTGCACATTGTTCATTATGCATCTCTCACCGCTTCATTGAACACGATAAGCCGGTGCTGGTTTTTGTTATCAGTCGCAGTTCTATTAATATATTATATGGTAAACTATACTAACCCTAGTAGTTGACTCTTCACTGCTGGCTTCTATTTTAGAAAAAGAATCAGTATTGCCATACAACATGGCAATTCCGCCAGTCTTCTGGGCACGTTACCTGCGGACGACATCGATTTTTTTACGAGTATATTTTAGTACTTATGATAATAATGTAAAGATTTAAATTAGGTATTTAAGGTATCGAAGATATGCCTATGATATTAATATTGACACCTTTGAATTGTATGAAGATACTTATATATATCTAGTATTTAGTAAATTCTGCTGGCTACAAAATAAAAATAAATAAAATGTATGTAGAATTAAAACGCTAAGCTTAGATCATGTCGATTTAATTTTAATTATGTATATGGGCTGTAAGTAAGCACCAAAATGTCATGTTACTTTATGAATATATGTTTTTTCAGCATCGTAGACACAACGCGGCACCATAGACCATTGATGGAAACATTTGAAACATTCCAAATTGCGAAGAAATGAAGAAGAGAAGAGAACGTCTTAGTATAATTAAATTTAGATGTATTTAGAATTAATTAAAGTTAACAAATACAAATATTAATACATGCAAGGTTTTTATTTGGTTCAAGCTTCTCCCCAGTACCTATCGTAGTACCGTAGTTCATCGATAAAAACATACCTAGCTTGTAGCTAGGTATGTAAGCAAAATTTTAGTAAAAACCATCTTGAAGTTTTAAAGTAAAAGAGTTACCACTTCAAGTCATACATAATATTCACACATACCATCCTCACTTACCTTTGCATTCGTAATTATAAAATTAAAATAATATTTGTAAGAAGATAGAACTTAGAAATTTACCAATTTTTTACTCATATTTTGACACATGAATCTAATTCAAACTGAATAAGCACCAATCGAAATAAGGGGGCAGGTTAGAAAGCTGCAGTCAGTTGTTAATCGCTCTTTACAAATCTTTTTATACCTACGCAGTAATAGCAATTGATAATTCGTTTGTAAAATCGTATTACCCAAGTGAATATAAAATGACATGCGAAGGGAACGACGGCACAGTTTTTTAAAGAAACCGTTTTTTAAATCACATCCACAACGACGTAATTAATATTGCCGTTTGATGTGTGGTTTCTGAACGGACACCTTTTGACAGTTCTAAGCCAGTCACATCGAACAATAATTTGAGCTAGATTTAAAAATAACGAAGCACGCAATAGCAACTATGTTTACATCATAAATCGATAATTGGAACTCTTTTGCATACCAATTATTTTACGATTTGTATAAGAATTGAAAATTATCGACAAGTAAATTGGTACTAGATACAAAGAACAGTTGGTTTCACAATCGACAGTTAGAATTTCAGATTTGAGGCAGGATGAAAATCCTTAGTTTCTAATCCCTGGCGGAAAAAACAGCTACGTCTTCACGACTTAGCCGTTTTTTCCAGTTATGATAATGTTTTGTATTTGTATGCAATCGTTGCATCGAAGACCCTGGCCCTTTTAAGGATGTAATGTAGTACATGACCTTGCTACTGGCTGCAACAGACCGTAGTAGATGCCACAAACTGAAAACAACTGTTTACATGTAGCATGTAGATGTAATGTAGCTGTTATTGAGAAAAAAATATCGGAAAACTAGTGTCTAGCGGGGTTCACCACACTCCACACGAATTATGTATTTTCTACCCGGTGCACCCGGTTTTAGTTACGCTCTGGAACCGGGTATTAGAAATCCGGAACCGGTCCCGGTTCTGTATGTCCCAGATCAGATAAGCCCAACACTCTTAATATTCCAGTGCTTATGATAACACCGGAGACAGAGAAATTAATAAATAATAGTTTAAAAAACTAAAAAACACGCTTTTAAAGTACTTCTAACTAAAAAGTGAAAATAATTCCTAATATAAGCTGAAAAAGCGTGGGTTGCTCGATAGACGAAAAATATGGCACAGAGCGCCCCACGCTTTTTTCAGCTTATATTAGGAATTATTTTTCACTTTTTAGTTAGAAGTACTTTAAAAGCGTGTTTTTTAGTTTTTTTAACTATTATTTATTTTCTACTTTTTAGTTTGATTTATTTATAAGAGCGTTTTTTTTTTTTTTTTTTTTATCGAATTATTGCATTGTCATCGATCTTTGACAGGTGTGCAAAATTTTAATCAAATCTGTCCGTTTAAAGTGGGTCAAAATCGAGTCCAAAGAAGTCGGTTACATACATACATACATACATACATACATACATACATACATACATACAGGTGAAGCTAATCTAAGCGTGTTAAAAATAAGAGTTTATCATGATAAACTCTTATTTTTAACACGCTTATTTCTCACTCACTCAGCCACATTCATACCCATACCATGGTATGGGTATGAATGTGGCTGAAAATGTGCTGTGGGTGAAAATATATGGAGTATGTAATGAAATAATAATGTTAAATTATACTAAGAAACAGTAGAAAAATTATGTGCCGCTTTAACCACAAAGCTACGGTCTCCTTTTGCCAGAACCCTAAAAGAACCTAAAACCAGTGCTGTGTGGTGTTGCACCATTTCAGCTAAAACTGAGTTGGGGACCTTTCCGATTCCAGCATAGAGGCAGCATGCTACATTTATTAGCTTTTAAGTATCTATCTTGTACGTAGCTTAATAGGTATTCTAGTATTGTGTATCTACTACTGTTTTTTTTTAATTTTTTTTTGTCCTGTGCTTGTGATCGGAATAAATGCTTTCTATTCTTCTATTCTATTCTATTCTAAGATGGATCGATTGTGTGAGAGATGACATGAATTGAAATGGAGTGAGCGCCCAGGTGACATCTGATAGTATAGTTAAAAAAGTCAAATACATAGGAGGACAAGGACACGTGGATGATGATAAATAGGCCCCAGTTACTTCGATACAAAAGAAATAATAATATTAATAGCTAAAAATTATAAAAAAAATACAAAGATTAGTATGTAATATTAATTATAATTAAAAGTATCCATTTGTTGATAATAATAAGATACTGTAGTATAGTCTACATCTACATGACTATAGTTATATTATGTATTAATATGGTTAAAATATTTAATTTTAATTGTAATTAATTTTTACACCCACAAAACAACGAACGTTGTTTTGTGGAACTCTACTTAGTATAAGATATACTGTATTTTTTTAAATTTTTTTTATACTACGCCCACAGCGAAAGAACGTGTAGTCCGCCTGATGGTAAGTGGAGTACGGTGTTATGCCTCATGTGCCAGTAATTTCAGGGCCTGATCTCACCACCAAACCGGAACACAGTAGTGCAAGCACTACTATTTGGCGGCAGGTTAAAGGTGAGACGGTGGTGCTGCCGCCCTCGAGCTCATTCACAAGAACTCTACCACCATATTTGTTAATAATTAATAAAATATATGTATATTTTACTGCTGCGTGTCGGCTTAAAACATCAGTTTTTCCAGTTACGATATTATGTATTCGATTGCGGGGCAATTATTGCGGGTTCGGTTCTAGAACACGTGACATGCACGCGGTATGTGTACGTAACAACGTCGGATTATTTCCAAGAAATAGATAAAAAATCTTCGTACATATCTTTTTATACTATATTATAGGTATATGGATAAAATTACTATTATAATGTATCTTTGTATCTTTTAGAAAAACGACGGCCGCACTAGGAAAAGCTCCTGAGTCGCAGGGGTGTTCACAAACATGCATTTCACAGTCACACACACAAAGCACACCCAGAGTCAGAACAAATTTTAATCTTTCCGGATCACACAAAGATTTGTCCCATGTGGGGATCCAACCCACAACACCAGCGTAGTTGAAAGCGGCGAGGCGACCGCTTTAACCGCTACGCCAACCGTGCACTCAACAGAATCTGATCATTTTTAAGCCTTGCCTTGAAATAATGAGAATTTATTTAATTTATCATCACGTTAAGATAGATAGAATAGAAAGATTTATTGCGCACCAAAAAATAAGACACAAAATAGAACATAATTAAACATTAAGACATGTACAATGGGCGGCCTTATCGCTAAAAAGCAATATCTTACAGGCAACCTTTAAGATTCGTCTTTTGTGTGTTTATCATATAAATTATCGCTCGCTAACGATGTAAGGAAACCTGAGAGTGCCTAAAAAGTGCTCGAGAGTGTGTTAAGTCTACCAATCCGCTCTTGGCCAGGATGGTGGACTATGGCCTAACCCTACACATCATAAGAAGAGGTCCGAGCCCAGGCAGTGGGACATGTATGAGATACAGGGTTTCTATTATTATAATCACGAAAGGAGATGCTGTGCTAGTTTGCTAGCCTAGGTTAGAGGACCACCATTGACAAACGGATAGCGAAGTCTGTATTGCACCTTTTGCGTGCTACGCAGAGGTCGTAGGTTTGATTCTCGCTTAAGACAAATCTTTGTCTGCATGAATATGGAGGCTTGACTCGGTCTGGGTGTTCTATGTTTAATAGGTACCTAAGTATTTACAACAGAAAAGTATATTTGTATTTGTATTAGTTATTCTAGCACACATAGAACAAGCTCTGCTTAGTTTGGGACTAGAAGATGTTGTGTTATATTTATTAATATATGCCACCTGTATAACTAATTTCAGTATCCTGTCTAGTTCAGAGCGTAGTTACACTGAAAATATATGCCTTAACCATAGTTAATAAGTGTTTGTTTATGGAAACTGTCTAAGCCCTAATTTCACCACCGTGTTAAACCGACGTTTATCGGTTTTCGACCTCTCTGTCTTGTTCAAACTTTGAAAGACAGAGAGAGATCGATCTACTAACTGTTTGGCGTTAAAAAAAAACCCCCATGCACTGAATCCTTTGTGGGATGTCATTTGCGTCCTTTAAGCCCAGTCTTACCTTAACTATTTGCAATCTCAAACCAACTTTCGGTCCATTGATGATGATTTTAGAAATTTCTCTGTAAGGTCACTGTAGGTTTGTTTGTCTGTCCTGTTTGTCTTCACACCGCAGCAAGCAGTGTCAGCAAGGCAAGTCACGCATTCGACATGGTCTGATGTCTCGCCTGGTCCGATTGTGTACTAACATGTACAAATCGACGCACACCGATTACTTTTTACTAAAGTACCTAATAATATTCAAATGGAGCGGCATCGAACACTGTTTAGAATTGTTAATTTGATGTTAATAATTTCGATGCAGTATAAAAGTGCATGAAACCTACCGATAGCCACTAATTACAGTTTACAGTCCAATTTGGTGGTGTCGAACAGCTGCAACTATATACTAGCGATGTCTCCACTTACGGTAAGAATCGGAGAATATATATATAATAAAAAATATTATAAATAATCGTAATTTAACATATATTTAACAGAAAACCTATTTTTTCAGATTCTCTTTGTCATCGCTGCGGCGTATGAAGTTGTTGGAGATGGTGCGTATTTGGATTATGTCGTTATTTTCTTTTTGATTAATATTATCTACTTACTTGCTAAAGTAACAAGATAAAATTACTTTAAAAGTTAAAATAATAATAGAAACAACAATAGATTACAATAATATCTTAGCATATCTATATTAATATACCAAATTGATAACAGGTAAAGTAGCAGATTCGCGTGCCGAAGCATCCGGCATCATCTCACCTGTGATCGTGGGCGGTCACGGAGGACACTACGGTGGTCACTACGGAGGAATAGGCCTCGGAGGCGCAGGTATCGCAGGTGTAGGCTTCGGCGGTGGCCTCGTTGGTGGTGGACTCGTCGGCGTCGCTGGACCCGGCGTTGCCGTCGGCGGTCCGGTTATCGGTTCCGGCGCAGCCCTCAACAACGCTGCAGCCGTAGGAGCCGCTCAACTCAGCGCTATCCAGAACGCCCAGGCCGTCCAAGCCGCGCAAATCGCCAATTCTGCTGCCGCCGCCATCCAGGGCGCGCGTGTGACCGAAGCAGCGGCTCGTGCCGGCCAGGCCCACGCCATCAACAACGCCGCTGCCCTCGACGCCGCCCGCGTCGCGAACATCCAGCGCGCTCAGGCTGCCGCCTGGGAAAACGCGAGAGCCGCTGAGGCTGCCAGACGTGCCGCCGCCGCGAGTGCTTCGGAAGTAGCTCGTGCCGTCGAAGCCGAACGTTTAGCCAATGCTGCCCGCGTACAGGCAATCGCTATCGCCAACACTAGGGCCGTGGAGGCTGCCCGCATCGCTAACGCTGCTCGTGCTCAGGCCGCTGCCGTCGCCACCAGTGCTGCTCAGGCGCAGGCGGTCGCTGATGCTGTCGCCAGGAACGCTCAAGACGGTGCTCTTCTCCTCGGAGGAGGCGGCGGTTTAGTCGGTGGTGGCGCTGTAGTAGCTGGCCCGGCGGTAGCTGTTGGTGGAATCGGCGGTCTGGGCGGCATCGGTCTCGGTGTTGGAGGACTCGGTTACGCCGGCGGCTATGGTTACGGTGGCCTTGGATACGGTGGTCTCGGATACGGTGGTGCTGGATACGGTGGCAAGGGATACCACCACTAGACGAGAGATGGTGAATTGACCTAGAGATGACACCCATGTCTTAGACAAATAGATATATATCTACATCCATTTCGCTTTCTTCCATAGATAGAAATGGTTAGCGGCAGGTCTTGGAGATTTTGGACTGATTAAAAACAATCGTACATTGTAAATATTGCAAAATTCGCTAATAAGTCTGTCTTATTATTAAACGTTATCAACACCGATATTTTATTATTTCGTTTATTACCTTTATACCAAGGAAGGCGTGTTAACACTCTAGGGAACCGATATCTGAGTCACGCATTCACTGCATCAGGAATTCAAAGTACACCAGCAATAAATATTAAAAAAAGTTTGTTTTATAATAATTAATTTATCAAAATACAAACACTTATACATCGTAACTCACGGGCTATCGCTGAAGCATAAAAATGGATCACAAAAATTACTTGTCTTATGCCTCGATATACAATCTAATCGAATACAAATGGAGTTTGGTTTTAATGTAATATTATTCGTTTTTAATCTATTATTTAAGTATATATCCAAAAGACTAAGCGCCAATTTAACAGGTGTTAGAAACTCTTATTGGCAGGATAAATGAAAATTATAACTGTACTAAGAAACAGTTGAAAAAGATATGGGACCGGCAGGATTTGAACCTGTGACCTTACTGCACACCGGGCAGTCGCTCTTAGCCATCCAGCTACGGTCGCCTCTTACCGGAACCCTAAATTTCTCAACTGTATGATACGTCATTTCGTGACGTAACGTTCATCCATTTGTTCCTATCGGTAGGATACAAACCAACATGGCGAAATTACATTCAGCACAAATGTTGTAACGAATGAACGTGTACGTTATTTTAACTTCTGATTATTTTTATAGCATTTAGCTATGCTTAGCAAATTACGTATCATACAGTTGAGAAATTTAGGGTTTCGTAAGAGGCGACCGTAGCTGGATGGCTAAGAGCGACTGCCCGGTGTGCAGTAGGTAAGGTCGCAGGTTCAAATCCTGCCGGTCCCATATCTTTTTCAACTGTTTCTTAGTATAATTTGCTGCATAGCTAAATGCTATAAAAATAATCAGAAATTATAACCGTGTTCTTTATTCGATTGCTACTTGTGTCACTTTTATATTCGATCAGGTTATATTGTAAGGGGCAGATAACAGCTATCCGAAATCGCTAAAATTTGCCCTTAATGAATGTTTATAAATGCGGTCTGAGATATTAAAACAATCATTTGAGATTGAGAGTCGCGTCGGAGTTCATAAATTATGAATTATTAAACCGATTTCAATGTAGGTTTATGTTACTGCCGCCTGTTCAATGTTTATAGCAAATTTTGTCGCAAACGTATAGCTGTTGGATTGTATCAGGTTATTTTTGTCTATCAATAGTATTGAGTGACTAAATGGTGAGGTTGGACTTACCAAGGGGTAAGTCCAACAGTAGGGCACGTCTTGCAATCTCCACTTGAATGTATCAAGTGGAGATTGCAAGACGTGCCCTCCCTGTGACCTCCCTCGGGCGTGTCTTGCGAGGTTCACGAGTGAAAACCTTCCTCTCCGCCAGAACTGAGTCCTAGGCCCTTCAAACACAATACAAGCCTTTGTATCACGGTTTCGTCCGCATGGTAGATAGGTCAATGAAAACTGAAAATTAAACAAAAATATATTTTTTTAAATTATGTTTATTATTCATAAACAAATAAATCAAATACGACCAAACTCATTATTTTCCAATAATGTCATAAATGCGTTGAAGTCTTCTGTATGAAAAGTTTCACTGGATCCTTTTATATTGACTCCCTACATCAGACATCAACGCGTCAATGTTTGATTTTCAGTACACTTGCTCTTCAGTACACATTCGCTCATAGGGGCCTTATACACGATGGCCCTTTCACAGAGTCCTAAGAATTTTCTTAGATGTAGGACATCCCAATGATTGATTTAAACCCAACATTAGTACCGTCTTCTTCTTCTTCTTCGTGTCGATGGCTGAGTCTAATTTTATTTTGACTTGCCATCGTGTTGAAAGGATTAGCCAATTCGCTTTGAAGAACTTGCGAATTGCCCAGGGTGCGCCGGACGTAGGTAATCGATGTGTGTCACTCGGGGAGGCTCCTTTCATGCACCCCAATTAGTACCGTGAAAATTAGTAATTTAAAAGTAATCATCTTCATCTTCATTTTGGGTCACGTAAATTTTAATAAATTGAGATTGGTTGCATTTAATCAAATACAATTTGGTGTGTAGGTGGGACACGTAGCTTACAAGCATATTTTTGAAATTTCACTAAAATAGAAATATGGTTTCAGACTTTTTAGTAAAATGTTTCTAATTTTTGTATGTCAAAGCCCACTTTTCAAAATATGCTAGTGAAAAAAATGTTCTTCTCGACATTTTATAATTCTCGTATACAGGCAGACACAGACAGGCTTCTACTGCTATTCTAAAGACTCCTCGTAATATTTTTCTTAAATATCTTTAATATTCTGACTTGGCAAGGTATAAATTTTATTATATGTATAGATAATAGATCAATAACGGAAGCCATTCCACTAGTTTTCGACCGACGAAAAAAACGAAGGAAGTTCTCAAGTCAACGTTTTTTTTTAGTTAGACCACGCATCACTTTTTACTAAGAGGTCAGATTTTGATAATTCTTTTTTAATTCGAAATCATTCCTCGCTCTTAAAGTATACCCACTTTAAGAATGAGGAATGGTAGATAGATAGATAGAGAATTCTTTATTGTACACAAAGAAGAAGTACATAATAGTGATACAGAGTCTTATTTAAATATGCACAAAGGGCGGCCTTTATCACTATAAAGTGATCTCTTCCAGGCAACCTTTGGATGGACAGGAATAAGTAAATAGACATGGCAAGGAAGTCAGGGTCTGATGATGGAACCCAGAGAAATTGAGGGCCACTCTCGGATGTTATATAAAATTAGAGTATTTTTCATATATTTTCTGAATCTAGATATTTGCGTCCGGCCGCCATAATTTTATTTTGCTGAGCTGATGCCGAAAGGTATTACACCTTAACTGTTAGGAGTAAGTATATATTTTTTTAACGTAGGCACCTTTAGATCGTTTGTTATATATATTATGTTAAACTTAGATAAAACGATGATGTAAAGTGCCTGTAAAATTTGTAAATACATAATTATTTTAACTTATTCGTTGTAATTTATAAAAATAAACGCGCAAATTTACAACTGATTCAAGGTTCCTGTTCTACAAAACGTTTTATGGCAGCATATAGCATTACAGCTACTTAATTATTAAACATAGTTCAATAAAATACATAAACTATAAAATATTATATTTACTAATATTGAGTCGATGCCATAATAAAAAAAAACTAAACAAACTAAAAACTACGTTAAGCCTTCTCCATTTTTACGTAGGTAGCAAAAATAAAAACAATTAATCAGTTTATTGTTTGGCGACGACTCAGTTAAACCCAAATGTATCGATATCATACCCGTATCTAAAACACTCAAGTGAATGTTCTTGCGTTCCTTTTCAACAAAATTGTTTCAATCATAAATCTCAGAGAGGCACTGAAGTTAAATTTACTTAAGTAGAGGCCCCAGGGTTTCCCAAATTAAAGAACGATACTTTACCTGTAGGTTGAAAGCATCACGCCTGATTGGTAAATGTAAAATTTGTTGAACAAAAATATCAAAGTTTTTAAAATAATATAAAACATTTTTGAAATTTTCACAAATACTGTAATTTTTCATGTCTGTTTTTGGAAAACAACTCTTGAAAAAATGCACTATCAAATGTACTATTTTATTATTATACAATGGTAAGGATTACCCTTTATTTATGGGACATCCTGTATATTTACAATTTTACAAATCGTATCCGGCATAGATACGCATAATACAATTAAACGAGATGTTCAATGAGCATTTTTTCTTGCGCATCTTAGAACTAGTTCTGTTCACGTTTTTCTCGCATTTTCCTCATCTATTGTTTTAAACAAGTGCTTGTACAGTGGACCAACGAGATAGGTATGCGGGGAAAAACTTCTAAGTTATAGTAAAGACTTACTACACCAGTTATGAATAAATGAGTTACATATCTAAACAGTGAGTATATTACACTTATTAAATATGAATCAAATCATTTATTTCCATGGGCCCCAAGGGACGCTTGAACACGTCAAAACAAACATCAAAATACAAAAAATATAAAATACCTATGCCTCACGTGACCCGAAGGCTGGCTTTTATCTTGCACAAAGAATTAGCATTGCCATTCAACGTGGCAATGCCGCCAGCCTTCGGGGCACGTTTGCCGTTGACAGTGATTCGGACGAGTATTTCGATGCCTGATCTTATTATTATTTTTATTATCTGTTGAAATTATTATTATTATATTTTTATTATTTTAGTTGTGTAAATATTTTAACCTATTGTATTAATTTCTGGTTTATAAGAACTAAAGGTGTCGAATTGTGCAAATAAATAAATCTACTAATTTAATTATAATACTTATTGCAATAAAATGATTTGACACCGGAGCTTAGATTGACTTTTATTCAACTCAGAAATTTGAATTAAAATCAATCCAAGTACCAGCTCCGATGGGTATTGCATCATAAGAAGAGCTAGTGAGAAACTCATCTGCACCATCTTTTCAAATAATTCATACAATATTTGTTGTTTTTTTGATAATAATTCTATGTGTAAGTTATAGCAACCAAAACAACATTATGGCTAAAAAAGGAACCGCCTTCAAAAACTCAAAAGTAAAAAATAAAATATTCGCTAAACTTTGCTTACCTTTATATTAATTTGTTTAAAACAATAAACCCAAATAATTATGTTATACCAATTATTTATATTTTTTTGAAGTCGGCGCCAAATCACATAATTGCTGATACGGTTTTAATTGGTATTTGATTTTGTGATTTTTTCAACAATTATTTCGGTAAATACGGTTTTAATTGGTATTTGATTTTGTAATTTGGCGCCGACTTCAAAAAAATATAAATAATTGGTATAACATAATTATTTGGGTTTATTGTTTTAAACAAATTAATATAAAGGTAAGCAAAGTTTAGCGAATATTTTATTTTTTACTTTTGAGTTTTTGAAGGCGGTTCCTTTTTCTTTGAAAAAAATTCGTACATAAAATATTATAATATTTAGAATACGCTCGAGTTAAGAATATTCTTTTTTTTTTATTAGTTTTTTTAATTAGTTTTTTTTTATTTTATTTTTTTATTTCAAGCTTTTTAGTGTCTTAGTTTTTTTACTTTTGAGTTATTGAAGGCGGTTCCTTTTTCTATAGAATACGCTCGAGTTAAGAATATTCTTTTTTTTAATTAGTTTTTTTTATTTATTTTTTTATTATCATATCCTTATATATTATCAAAAAAATCTTTCTGAGATCTTCATAATCATAAGTTATCACTACGATAATAACAAATATGCTGAAACGTAAGCCCCGTCCAAACCTAAGAGCTTTCGGTACTTTAAGGGTAGGTAAGTAGGGTGTCTCTGCTTACCCTTCAAAGCATACACAGGCATGATGTTATGTTATGTAGTGGTGAAAACAATACATAGATACACGATTGCACAAAACGTGGTTCATTAGCTATTCGTTTTTGAAGAGTTCCGTTGCCTGTCTCCAAAGATCTTCATCAGATTCTGATAAATTATATACTAAAACCTTCCTTGAAACACAAGGATTAAAATACCGAAATTTGCATTCAAATTGGATCAGTAGTTTCCGAGAAAATCGCGATAAAAAGGTGACATACATACATACATACATACATACAGAACCTCTTTTTTTTTGAAGTCGGTTAAAAATGGTTATATAGACAGAAAAATAAACTTAAATATTGCAGTGGAATTAAATTGATACTAAATAAGATAAATAAATAAGTCCATAGTATATAAGGTTGCAATATCTTACACTTCAAGCAGAAAATTATATCGAGGGGTGAAAGGCCCCTCGATATTATTTTAAACCCCTCGATATGCCATTCACATTATGCAGATCTATTGCCGTCAGTTGTCAATGTGAGCTGATGGCGGAGTGGGTAGTGTACCTGCCTGCGCCGCCGAGGTCGTGGGTTCGATTCCCACTTAAGACAAATCTTTGTGTGCATGAACATGGGGGTTTGTCTTAGTCTGGGTGTGTGTCTTAGTCTATGTTTATAATAAGTATGTATTTACAAAAGAAAAGTATATTTGTATTAGTATCGGTTATTCTAGTACCCATAGTACAAGCTCTGCTTAGTTTGGGACTAGATGGCATGTGTGTATGAGTTGTATAATATTAAATTAAATTAAATTAAATAATATTAAATAGTCAATAAAATATATTAAAATTAATAATTAAATAAATAATATGGTGTGAAAGCTTTTGCTCAGCATACCTAATTGCTTGGCCCACTGTACATACTAATTAGAAATAAAATAATATATGTATTAATTGGTTATTAGAATCCTGATTGACAGCGTGGGAGATAACGATTGCTTGTATCAATCGAGTTTTTATCTGTGACGTCAGAAGGACGCCATTGTTCCTCGATCGATGGGTAGAAAGGAGTTATAAAAGATGACCAGGCCTGGAGGAAGGTAGTCATTGATTAGAGCTTGTGAGAATTACGGAAAATGTCTCGTGTAGCGGTGAGTACGATTTGTTGTACTATTTTTTATTTTTTATTTTTTAAAAACGACGCCCGCACTAGGAATAAATCCTGTGTCGCGGGAGCGTTCACAAACATACATTTCACACACACAAAGCACACCAAGAGTCAGAACAAATCTTTTTGCGAATCACACAAAGATTTGTCCCATGTGGGGATCGAACCCACAACACCAGCATAGTTGAAAGCGGCGAGGCTACCACTTTAACCGCTACGCCAACCGTTCACTCAATTATCATTCGTTTAATTAGTAAAGTTTGTATCTGCAATGTTCTTCACGTAACATCACGACTATATCACCCAGGATGGTGTCTTCTTCTTCTTTCGTGTCAATGGTACTAAAAAACTTATATTACTCCCGCCCAGTGCGTGGCCACACCAAATGCGCATTCTGTAGCGTCGTACAGATCTTGCATAGAGCAGCTGTAAGGGCAATTGGGGCAATTCAGCAGATGTGACATCGTTTGTTGAGGAGCACCGCAGTCACATTGGATCTGGTTTTTCTAGATTGTGTCTGCAGCGGCCTACTTGAGTTCTCAAGCGATTTAGCGATTTCCATATAGGCCACTGCAGATTTATGTTGCTTTTATTAGCGCCAAAGTTTTTGTTGTACAGTTATATCAAATGCTATCTATAAACAATAGTGCATGAAATTGTTTTCCTACTACCTACCGTATGTACCGAATTATTTTATTTTTATTTTAACATTATATTAATCAGTGCCAAGTTTTTGAGAGGCGTTTTTTAGCCAGGTAAAAACACAGTGTAAAATTGTATGTACTTAGTGTAACAACAGTTACTACTAATTCAATGTTATTGATGCCAATAAAGAAATTTTAAAACTCAAACTCAACTGCAGATTTGACCCAGAGGGCAGATGCAGGATGGTGTGATAGAGGTGTATAAACCCATTTCATCTGCTAAGTCTATGTCCCACGTGATAGGGTGTGAGCCTTTCGCCATGGTCACAATTCTAACTACGTGCTGCTATGGAGAATTTCCTTACGAAAAATCTCAAGTAACACTTTTGCCCGACCCGGGCATCTGGCAAAAGGCGACCGAAGTTAAGTGGTTTATAGCGGCTGTCTGGTATGCAAAGGTTCAAATCCTGCCAGACCCATATTTTTTTTCAACTGTTAACTGCTAACTTAGTAATGTTACGCTTAATTCAACGATGTCGTCTTTATGATGCTTCGTACCTATATGTACTCTGGAAAACTCTATCCAATAGCGGTACCAGCGTTTGGTGAAGAATTTATCAAAATAGATCAAGATTCCAATTGTTGATCCATTTAGTTTTAACATTACCCACATTAGTGCAGAGATTATAAAATAAATATCGATATAATCTCGTTCCATAAATATATTATTATCTATGATGCAAGATTGTTTATTTGTTTGTTTAAACAAAAAATTTCGAATCAACGAAAATTTTAATTTAAAAAATTGGTTTGTAGCAATCAACAATTTTTAAAACCAAAAAAAATAATAGTAGGATGAAACCCATTAGAAAAGGAGGAGAATATTATAAAAATTAAAGGAAAAATAATTTACGGGCGGGTTTCAAGTAGTTTAAGTCTAAGGGTAAAAAAAGATTTTTCTCGATTTCCGGCAAAACTAAAAGTCCTATGGAAAAAAGTCGAATGGCAAAGTTGTTGGTAATAAAAAGATCTAAAACTGTTGTATTTACACTTTTATCATATAACCTCAAAATTTATGTGAAAATTCAAAAAACCAAGTTTTTGGTTTTTATTTTTATCTTTTACAAACAATTATTTTTTTTCACGAAATTTGATGAAAACTTACCTTTTTGTGTCCCAAATTCGCTGTAATTTATTTGATTAGAAATTATTATTTTTTTCACCAATTAACGGGCGATCTGAGGTCGGGAAGGGGAATGCCCGACCTCAGATCGCTCGTAAATTATTTTTCCTTTAATTTTTATAATATTCTCCTCCTTTTCTAATGGGTTTCATCCTACTATTATTTTTTTGACTTTTTGTCATTTTTAAAGGGATCTACCCTGGTCTATTGGAGATAGTTCAAGACCTCAGAAATAATATAGGCTACGTTTTATCGACGTACCACGCAGGCGGAGCCGCGAGCAGAAGCTAGTTTCAAATTGAAAGTTAAAATTAATTCATAGTTTTATAAAGAGTGTAAGCATACAAGTGTGGTGCTCGAATCTATACAGGGTGTGGTGCAAATGACATCGTGGCGAAACCGCTTAGCGGTAATTCTAATTCAGTACATGATTCTCAGACCTAGGTAAAAAAAAACATCGGAAATTTTCTTTATTTCACTGTTACGTATTATACTGCTATCGAAATCAGCCTTGAAAATATTTTACACGTCATAAGAAAATTGGAAATTTACGAAAATTAGCTGGCAAAAACATTTTTCAGCGATTTAGAACATAATTTTGAAGCTAGGTACGAACATTTTTGATTGGAATATTCTATAAATGGGAAAAAAAATCAATCGGAAAATCCTAAAGTAGGCCGAATATTTTAAAATGTATTGGGATACTTAGTCTTAGGTCACGTTACTATTCCATTATCAGTCGGCACAGTCACGTTAATAGCAGGGGCATCCCAAACGTTGCATCGCGACGCCCTGGGGCGCCGTGAGGAGGTCAACATAGAACAAGTATAGATCGCAAATAAATTTTGAGAAAGAGTTTTTCATATGAATTTATATATCGTTTTGAGAAGCTATGCTCAGAACAGGAAAAAATTGTTCAACAATCAATTACACATGGACCGATTTGAGAAATATTTTTTTTGTCTGAAAGATTTTACTTGTCATGGTCATGTGGTCCCATTTTTATCAGGATCTGATACTTTACCTTTAAATAGAGATCCCTATAAAATTTATAAAAACTACTTGCCAATATTTAATTATGGTTGTTAATTCTCATCTCATTTCAGATATTCGCTTGTGTGCTGATGCTGGTGGGTGTGGCTGTCTGCCTAGACATGCCACAGATGAAGCCGCCGGCAGACCTGGGCAAGGATCCCCAAGGCCACCTGTCCTCCCTTCGCCCCCCACACCCTGATGCCCCCCAGA
Organism: Hypena proboscidalis; assembly: GCA_905147285.1. Taxonomy (NCBI): domain Eukaryota; kingdom Metazoa; phylum Arthropoda; class Insecta; order Lepidoptera; family Erebidae; genus Hypena; species Hypena proboscidalis. Next base: position 6,316,484 of record LR990144.1, read on the forward strand.
TACCTGATGCTCCGCAGCTGCCGAAGGACAAAGCTGATGCTAAGCCCCCCCAAGAAGCCAAGAGCTAAGCCGACCAACAAATGACACCACTTTACACCAAAGCCATGATAATTTAATAATCTTTATACTTATGTAAGAAGCATAATAAAATTAGCTGCAGCTATGCCGAGTTTCATTGTTTTATGGCTAATCAGTAATTTAATCCCGTTATCGCGCTACAGACTTACGTAATTTAGGACCAGTTTCTAAAGTTCCAGATATATTATTATCCGACCCATAAATATAGCCTGACCAAATCTAAAAGTGACACTAGTTATTCTTGAAAAAAGAACACAGCTGTCATTTTCATTTATGTGTGTTATATTCTTATCCTGTCAATAAGGTTTATGTAACACCTGTGAAATTGGGGCTAAGTATTATACTTGTAATATTTTAAAGCAAATTTTAGCTTTGCTATGCCTTTTTGTATTTTATATAATACTAGCGACCCGCCCCGGCTTCGCACGGGTACAATGCTGATACTAAATACACTACAGAAAAACTGTGAACGTTGTATGTAAAAACACAGCGGCCCGCTCCGGATTCGCACGGGTATATAATATATAGCCTATGTCACTCACTGAAAAAATGACTAAAATCGATCCAGTAGTTTGATTTATTCATTACTGCCCGTGGCCCGCACGCGTTAAATTTGGAGTAAAACAATTCCCCTTTCTATGCATGTATTATACATAAAAACCTTCCTCTTGAATCACTCTATCTATTGGAAAAAACCGCATCAAAATCCGTTGCGTAGTTTTAAAGATTTAAGCGCACATAGGGACAGAAAAAGCGACTTTGTTTTATACTATGTAGTGATGATTAAAGTTGAAAAATTCAGAATCCAGCAGGACTCGAACCTGCACCCCCTGGGTATACGCCCAAGTGCAAAAACCAAGTAAGGTTCGTCTAGCTAAGGTATATATATACCTATGACGCTGGCACAAAAGAGTTGAGAAATTTTGAGTCTAGCAGCATACGAATCCTAAGTATTATAATTTATTCACCCATACTTATTCCTATATTATATGCATAGTATAATATTGAAAAGGTAAAACAAAGTAGTATAAAACATAGTCGCTTCCGCTGTCAGTCCGCTTAGATCTTTTAATAAGCGCAACATGTAATGCAGTTTTCGTTTTCATCTTGATAGCTGGATTGAGAGATTAATGAGAAAGGTATACGCATAAGCGGCCATTACACCACGGACGTGAACTTCCTCCTAACACAAGCGAATTAAGCTTAGCTGGAGGGCTAGTAATTTGTATTTGCAAATTATCTATATATATAAAAATGAAACCCGTTTTCCGTTGTCACGACATAGCATAAATAAAAACGACTTGACCGATTTGGCTGTTTTTTTTTTTAGTTTTCTAATACTCTGTACAAGGTTCTTACGGAAAAAAAAAATATATTAATAAATTTTCTGTAATAATAAGTGAAATTATTGAACCCTACGGAATAAACACTATTATGAAAATATATATTTTGTTTTTTATTTAATAAAATTAGTAAAGTCCTTCTCAGGTACGACGAGACCAGGGAAATAGGTATTCATTTTTATATGGAGGATATTATAGATTTCAGTTCAAATTGAATAGGTACGCATACATATGATAGGTCAGCTATACAAAATAAAGTAGTGCATCAAATTTACGCTAAGGCGGTACGAAGTTCGCCGGGTCAGCTAGTATATATATATATATATATATATATATATATATATATATATATATATATATATATATATATATATATATATATATATATATATATATAATTTGTCACGGTCGACATATCAAGTCGCGGGCAGAAGCTAGTATCACATAAAAAAGACTAAAATCTATATGAGGTGTCCCATTTTGTCAAATCTATAGCATTTAGTTATGATTTCTTGTATGGCACGTGTTTGGGCCGGCTCATTCGGTTCGGCCAATTGTGTGCACTGAAATAACTTTCCAATTACTTGAAATATTATCGAGTTTAACCTGTATTGAGTATTTGCCGCCTTTCATTCCTACAATGCAATGTCATAGATTATATTATATTTTGGAAGATAAACCATTTTAGCATTAATGCACTGATAAGAACAGGCGATAATTATCATTATCGCAGTGATTAACGAATTCCAAGTTAAAATAGGATCAGTAATCATTTAGCATTAATCAGTACGTGTCATTATTATTAAATATTAATTCCTTATCGTAGGTAGTGTTATAAATTGTCGTTGTTTTTAGAATAGTAGTAATATAGATTCTCATATTGTCAGTTACCGCCATCACAATGTCAGCTCCGAGTAAGTACCTACTTGTATTTACTATTATAATATGTACTTGTGATCTTATTTATCACAATGACAATAAAAAAATAAAAGAGCATTCCGGTTATCGCGCTTTATATACCATCATACCTAATTTGGTTCCATTGTATTAGCTAGTATTAAAAAATAAAGTAAAAAACTAAATACTAATCATATAATAAAAAAATATACAATTAATAATTACAACGCCGCCAGCTTTCTGGGCACGTTACCCGCAGTATTTTATTTAATCACTACATAGTATAAAACAAAGTCGCTTTCTCTGTCCCTATAATAATAATATATAATATAATATAATAATATATATATTTTTATTTCAGGCATCAGGGCCCATACATAAATACCTTATAACTAACATACATATTTGTATTTAATAACTAAGAGACTATTTTACACTTTTAATCGGCGAAGTGTTGCGCAATTGCGAGGTGTCGTGTAACCTTCCACGAAAGCGGCGATACGCGACTCCCTCCGGCCAGAATTCCTCTTCCCTATGTCCCTATGTCCCTATGTATGCTTAGGTCTTTAAAACTACGCAACGGATTTTGATGCGGTTTTTTTTAATGAATAGAGTGATTCAAGAGGATGGTTTTTATTATATATGTATATGTATAATATGTATAATAATATATGTATAATACATGCATATTATAGGAGAGAAAAGCCGAGAAATTTAAAGATTTGTAATGTGATGTCGTAACAAACATATTTTTCTGCGCTTACATTGCAAACGCTGGCTAAACCTTACGAGATAGATCTAATTTATGTACTACGGAATTGTATATCTTAAAAAGATGAATAAAAAAGTCCGCGACAGCATATGTTTATCTCCTAAGGATAACCCACAGTAACCATTTTTATCTTTTACATATTACAAAAAAATATGGGTTATTTACCAAGCTATTTTAAACGATACAGTATCATTCTTTATCCAATTAAATACATTACATACGTTGTGCATTTCATGTAGATCAAAATTGCCCTTTACAGCATGTGATTTAAATGAATATTTTCGAAGATATTACAAATTTAAAAATTGCGGGACGTAGCGTTTGCGGCGGTACCGGCCGGTCGGGGCGGCGCGGGCGGGAGCGAGCCTGTTCAGAGGGACAGGGCATTTCTTCAAAAGTGATTTAAAATCTCTTCCGACGAAATATTTTAACGTACGAATTTTTTTATTACACCATTTATTTGTCTCAAATACTAACATAGTATTATCTCGTTGGTTGCTAAGCTTAAAATACCATTAGTATAGATTTCAAGAAAATAAAGTGATGTAAAGATCGCCAAATGTCATTATACTACTATTCCGTTTATGGTCTCTTGACGCAAAATATGTTTAAAAATATTCATTATCTATTTTAGTATACTGAGTACATGAGCACGATAAAGTTTATTAAATTATTTACCATTTTATGTAAAAAACCTTTTAAAATACTTGTAATTCATTAATTTAAACTGAAGTCAAAATTTTGTTACGATAAAAACGTCATTTGTCGCAGCAACATTGGTTTATTTTTTTACTGCAACATTGAATTCCGAACGCATCTTTAATATTCGTTTACGGGTGCGCGGGAGGGGTCTTTATTCGTTGGGGAACATTCAGTGAGTGAAGACGTGTGAATCGAGAAACTGTAAGTACATTTTGTTAGCAAAAATATCATTCGTGTTTTAATGCATATTCTTTAAATGCGTTTATTTTAACGGTGTCACTTGTTTTTGTATAGTAGCTGTTAGTAAATGATTTAACGTGGTAATGTCGTTTTGGAGGTTATGTGGTCAGAGCAAAATCTGGGAATGTTTTATTCGCAACTGATCATTCTGTGCTACATCATTCTAGGCAACTTAGTGTTACAAAGAATGACACTTTGTTGCGCATAATGATAACCTCCTTGCTTATAATGATGTGCTGTTACGAAGGATGATTTTTGGTGATATTGGCAGATATTTTTTTATACTAATATTTAAAAAAAAATGCGCAAAAAAGCGGTCTCGTGAATTAACACTTCCACTACAGCAGCGGCACGATAGATAATAGCTCCGTGAGTTCTTTCGATAAGAGAACGGTGATTTTGCACTTCAAAAAAATATTGATTGATTGATTCAATCGAGGACGACATTTAGATAATAGTATCTAATTTATGGCGTTTGGGTTAGGTTATGCGCATGATAAACATGAACTATTTCAATTTTTTTTTTTTACTTTTAGCATAAAAATGCCACAAACCAAAGAACAACGCTTAGCGCAACAACGATTGTGCAAAAGAAAACGGTACAATGAAATAAAAAATGATCCGGAGCTACTTGCCATTGAGGAAGAAAGACGAAGAAATCAATATCTTAAAAGAAAAGAAGAGAAAAAGGTGGTGTCAATCAAAAATAAAACTCCTCGAGCTCAAAGAGAACAAAGGAAAAAATGGAAAAAAAATTCTAGAAAGTACAGAGACAATAAAAAGACAAATCTTAATCAAGAACTCCAAGTAGAAAGTGTTCATGTTGAAGCTGCTTCATTCCCAAACGAACCTATCCAAGCTGAGCAGAATTTGCCAGAAAATGAAGACCCTTTGCAACACGACACATGTCCAGCAGTTAAACGAGCAGTACGAAAAATTAGATATATAGAATTTAAGAAAAGAAAGGCATTGATATCAATAATAGCTGCATTACGAAAGAAAAATGACTCACAAAGAAAAATTATAGCCAGTCTACACAAAAAAATTAAACATATTAAAGAATTACCACTACAAAATATTAAAAAAATAATAAAACATACAGAAAAGTACACAGGTCGTAAAAACCGTATAACAGAAATTAAAGACTCGATCATAGCATTTTATTGTGATGATGAAAACAGCACCGTTGCTGCAGGAAAAAAGGAGTTCGTCACAAGAAATAAAAAAAGAATGCAAAAGCGATATATAACTGCTCCATTGATAGATTTACATAAAAAAATTATGTTTAAAACCAAGCACACCGTACACTATTCATTTTTTTGTAGAAATCGACCTTTCTGGGTAGTACATCCTAAGCCAGCTAATAGAAAAACTTGTTTGTGTGCTCTTCACGTGAACATGGACTTGCTTGTAAGTGCTTTATATAAGGCATCAATAATAAATGAGAGAAAAAGTGAGGAAGTACTAAATACGCTGTGTTGCAATGCCTATGAGGTAACTTGCTTGCAACGAGTTTGCGAAAATTGTGCCTTTAAAACTCTGTCCTACAAAGAGTTTAACAATGAAATTGATTTAACAATATTTCAATGGCAGAAAGTAAAAAAAGAAATAGTTTTAGAAAATGGAACTAAGAAAACGCAAATGTTAACCGAGAAAAAGAAGATGTTCATGAAACCCCTAGAAGCCAAGTCCAAATTAGAAGCTGAGCTACCGAAGTACTTCGACCATGTAACTAAAATCGTGAATCAATACAAAACTATTAAGACCCTTAAAAATAATTTGAATATCCAAGAAGCTATCATACACGTCGATTTTTCTGAAAATTATAATTTAAAATATGCGGAGGAAGTTCAATCATTTCACTTCGGAGGGAGTCGGCAGCAAGTATCGCTTCACACAGTGGTGATTTATACTCACAGTTTTGCTACTGGACTTGTCAACCCGACATGTATGTGTACTTTAAGTTCCTGTCTACGACATGACGCTGCATCAATTTGGGCACATTTGCTCCCTGTTATTGACAAAGTAATAGAACTGAATCCCTTTGTGGATACACTTCATTTTGTGTCAGACTCACCATCGTCACAATATCGTAATAAATATATGTTTTTTATAATCACTCAATTGTCATCCGAACATACAAATATAACCAGAATAACTTGGAACTATTCTGAAGCCGGGCACGGTAAGGGTGCTCCTGATGGCGTAGGTGCTACTATTAAAAGGGTTGCGGATCAGATGGTACATTTTGGTTCTGATGTTGGAAATTTTGAACAATTTTATGAAATAATGGAGTCAAGATTACAAAATGTCATCATTAAAAAAGTATCAGAACAAGAGATAAATCAGAGGGAAAGACTAATTCCGAAGCAGTTAAAGCCATTCAAGGGCACACTTGCCGTGCACCAGGTGTTATGGGACAAATTTAAATCAAAAACTACTTTAAGAAATATGAGTTGCTTTTTATGTGACGTTGGTGAAATCTGTGCACATGGGAAGCATATAGGTTACATCAATAGTACTAATAATGTTATGCCTCTTAATCCAGCTGCTGATCGTGATATTTCAAATGTAACTCCCTTATCAAGTTTGCGCAATACGAGAAAACAAAAAAAAATCACAATAATTTCCAATATTCTTCTTGATATCACCAATACTACTAGATCCGATCTGTAACCTTTGTAAACCTTTAAAAAAATTTTTTACTTCGGCTTTCTTATGGGTCGATTAATGTACCTACTTAATTATATTCTAAGTACTGTTACCGTGTTAATAACTTTAGAAGACTGATTTTACTATGAAGATTATATAATCGTGTTATTATTTTAGATGATTGTACAACTGTTATCGAAAATAGATTTAAATAAGAATATCTAGTAGTAGGAGTATTGTAGTAGGAGTTAATTTTTAAGTTAATAAGTACTGTGATTTTTTAAATAATTATCAAAAACAAGTGACTTTTAAATAATTATACCTGATTAGAATATTAAGTTGTATCGTAATTGAGATGACCTAATTTTAAGTGTTCGAATTTGTATTCGAGACTTGTATCTTGCGTGACTTTAGTTACGTTTAAATTTAAGACCTACTGTGATTTTTTTTAATAATTGCCAAAGAATGTGATTGCCAAGATTTTTAATAATTATTACCAGACTAGCTAAACTAAGCAAATAGCTAATTTAAAATTATTGATAAATGACCTATTTTTTTAAAACCTAATAAAAATCTAAGTTAGTATTTAATATTATGTTATTTCGTAGATCTTTTTTTAATTATTAATCGAAAAAAAATACCGGATTGAGTTGAGTAATGATAATTGAGATGATTACATTTATTGTGTTCAATTTAACTATGTATGTACAAGTCTTGAGCGCATCTTAAACCTGCTTACGAATTTAAATACATATTATGTTTGTAAAAGTAATATTATAATAGTTGTTTTTTCTGTGTCTTTTATAATTATTGTGTTGAAGTTGATCATAAATGATTATTTGTTGATTTAAAAGTGTTTTCTTTAAAGTACATCTAATAAAAAGCTTTACTGTCATTCTCGGCAACAATGTGTCATTTTCTTCAACGCTAAAGTCATTCTTATCATAATTTGTCATTATTCTCAACATGAAAAATTCTAAATTTATGAATATCTCGTCCTATATCCAAAATAAACAGGTGCCTCTACTACCACAATCAAATTTAGTATGCATAGATTACATTTAGCGTATTAAAAATTGTTTACATAAAGGTTCTAAAAAAATACGATAAAATCGATAAGAATAATAAATTTCGAAGAAGTGCCCGACAGAGAATCGACAGTAGAGCGTGAGGCTCGACTCAGTCGGCTTCGGGATAGATATAGATATAGAGCTGAGAAATGTAAAAAGTAAATAAGTAAAAATGTTGTGTATGAATATTCCAAAGATAGCAGGAAATCTTCATGGTATAGGGAAAGGGGAATTGTTTTACTCCAAATTTAACGCGTGCGGGCCACGGGCAGTAATGAATAAATCAAAACTACTGGATCGATTTTAATAATTTTTTCAGTGAGTGACATAGGCCATACCATATACTATATACTATTTTATACCCGTGCGAATCCGGAGCGGGCCGCTATGTTTTGATATACAACGTTCACAGTTTTTCTGTAGTGTATTTAGTATCAGCATTGTACCCGTGCGAAGCCGGGGCGGGTCGCTAGTAAGTTCATAATTCATAATTGTTAATTTGTAAAACATAGGAAGTTTACAAAGGGCTCATTAAGTTTATATTAGTAAGTTTCTATAATTCTTATATAATTTGATGTATACATAATTATATAGTTAGGTAATTATTTAGTTTTCACAAATTGATATGTTAATTAGAATGTATACGTACAAAATTTAGTAATGAGACTAATTATATTCTTTTATTTTAATTACATCACTGACAATGTTTAAAGTACAGACATGGATGCATTATCATTTCATCAGTGAAGTTCTAACAGTGCGTTAGTCAAAAGTTTCCCGCCAACGTCTGGAAATTCCTTGAAACTCTCGGCGTTGGCAAACAACGTAATCGGGAGTTTCCAAACACAATAACCTTGGACAGTATGAATCAACATTTTTCAACCACAGAGCCCCTGGCTGATCACATCAAACATCGCACACTGAACTACCTAGGTGCTCTGTCACGGCCCAACATTGATCAATTTCAGTTTTCTCCAGCCACGCCAGAAGAGGTTAAGAAGTTAATCCTATCCATAAAATCCAATGCTGTAGGCTGTGACAATATCAGTCGTCGCATGGTCGTCACTGTGTTGGACAGCCTGCTTCCTGCCATTTCTCATATAATAAATTCCTCCTTAGAGTCCAGTACCTATCCTTCACTTTGGCGAAAAGCTTTCGTCATTCCTCTCCCAAAGATCCCCAATCCTTCCCAACCAAATCATTTCCGACCAATATCCATTCTTCCTTTCCTATCCAAAGTGCTCGAGGCCTGTGTCCATAAACAACTTTCCACGTACATATACGGTCACAATCTCCTCAGCCCCTACCAATCTGGATTCAGGCCTGGTCACAGCACTACCTCTACCCTTCTCAAAGTGATTGGCGATATTAGAGCGGGTATGGAGGATACCAAAGTCACTGTGTTGGCTTTGGTAGACTTCTCAAACGCTTTTAATACCGTCAATCACGAGATCCTTCTGTCAATTCTATCCCAACTCATGATCTCTTCTGGAACGCTACATTGGTTTACCTCTTACCTTCTTGGACGTCAGCAGTCGGTGCGCCATGATGATTCCTCATCAGGTTGGTGTGATCTCTTCGCTGGCGTCCCCCAAGGCGGCATACTCTCTCCGTTACTCTTCTCTGTTTTTATAAACCTTATCACTCTCAATCTTCAGTGCTCGTATCATCTTTACGCCGATGACTTGCAGTTGTATGCACAGGCAAGCATTGATAATGTGTCTGATGCGATTGAAAAAGTTAATCAGGACTTAGTTGCTATAAAGAATTGGTCTGACAGATTTGGCATCACTGTCAATCCCTCGAAATGTCAGGCACTCATTGTTGGTAGTCAACGCATGATGTCTAGAATCCAGTCACCTATCCTGCCAGCAATAATATACAACGGCATGACCATAGCACTAAGTCCTGCGGTGAAAGACCTCGGACTTTATATTGACACTACTCTCAATTGGCAAGCTCATGTGTCCAGTGTCAGTCGAAGAGTAACCTTATCCCTGCGCTCTCTGTACCGTCTGAAAAACTTCCTCTCATCCAAGACCAAAGCGATGCTTGTGCAGAGTTTGATATTCCCTATAATCGACTATGGTGATGTGTGTTATTTCGACCTGAATGCAGACTTTCTCAATAAATATGACCGACTTCTCAATAACTGCATTCGATTTGTGTTTAATCTTCGCAAGTATGACCATGTGTCTGCTTATCGCTCCGAGCTCAAATGGTTACCTATTCGTCCACGCCGTAGCTTGCGTGCTCTCACTACCCTTTTTTCCTTCCTTAACTCTCCAACTCCTCCCTACTACTTAACACCTTACCTCCAGTATTTGAGCTCCAACCATGATAGGGATCTACGGTCATCAAATAACAGACTTCTCTTGTGTCCTTCACACTCGACTGGCTTTGTTCATTCTTCTTTCTTTGTCCAATCCGTTCTTCTTTGGAATGCGCTACCTCAGGAAATCAGGATGGCGGAAACACGGTTCACTTTTAAAGTTAAAGTGCGCAAACTACTAACCGACCAATTGGCAGAATCATCGTAATGTGTTAAATTTAGCTTTTATCATCTTCTATATATATTTCTTGTTTATGTATTATACTATTGTATTTATTCACGTATGTAATAAGTATATTTCATTATATATTTTATAACATTTTGTATCTATGTACCTCTTGTATGTATTTTATGTGTTGATTTGTACTCGTTTCGCCCAAATATATATATATTCACATCAATACTATAAACACTTCAGTTCTTTGCTCATATTGCACCTACCCTTGCTTTTCTCTGCACCACCCAAGGTTGACTGTTAGAGAATGCCACTAGGCATTAAGTCCGCCTCTGTACTTATAAATGTGCAAAAGTTTTAATAAATAAATAAATAAATAAAAGTCGCGACTTCTCAAGAGCGTGAAGTATTATAACGAAAAGACAATCAAAGGTTAATAGGTCAATATTTTTATTAATTACTAGCTATACAAATGAGCTCCGTGACGATTGGATCCTTACAAAATCTTATCCTTTGTTGCATTTTATACAGTTTTTTCACTCTTCTGAAATGTAGTAATTTTTGACTTACGCTCTGTGAAATCTTTGCAGACGTTGTTGGTAATAATAGCTTAATTGAATAAGTCTAAACAGACAACCAAACAACGTCTATAACCGGAATGCCTTCTTTTTTTGAATTTATTACTAAATTATGGCAGATTTGAGAATTCAATTTATTGTCAACTACCTATCTAAAAAAAGGCTTGTCGTGTTACCATTTTGAGTCTCTGTCATTAAAATGTTTTGAGTCTCTGTCAATAGTGTTATCAGATTTTGAATGATTCAATTCCCTTCATTCAAATATTAAAAATTAATTGCTTAAAATCTTTGCAGGCGACAACAACCCTGAGGGCTTCGAAAAACCTAATATTAGCCCCGAGTTACTGGACCCTGGCGTTGGGTTCGAACCAGCCCTCAGCTCTGCTCTTATGAACTCTGGGGAGGTGCCTGCGGAAGGACAAGCAGATATAAGCCCTGCTTTAGTGGATCTTGAGCAGCGTTAGTATTCCTTAAATACCTACTCGTAATATTTATTGGATTGAGATGTGGACCCAGACGCCACTCTTGCCAGTGCGGTTCAATAAGAAGAGCTAACACTTAATTATTGTGTTTGTATTATATTGTCTGCACGTGTGGTGTAGTGGTTTAAGCGGTCGCCTCGCCGCTCTCCACTGCACTGGTGTTGTGGGTTCGATCCCCACATGGCACAAATCTTTGTGTAATTCGCAAATATTTGTTCTGAGACTGGGTGTGCTTGAGTGAGTGAATGTGTGTGTTTGGCCATGTTATTGGGACCATTGGATAGTGTAATTGCTTCTGGCGTTCTATCTAATGTAAAAAATCCAAATTTATCTTTAATTTATCTTTATAGTCAGTAGTTTTAGTGTTTAATATACTAAGAAACAGTTGAAAAGACCTGCAACCTTCTGCACACCGGGCAGTCTCTTTACCAACCAGCTACGGTCGCCTCTTGCCAGCACCTTAAATTTCTCAACTGTATGTTACGTCATTTCGTGACGTCACGTTCAACCATTTGTTCCTATCGTAAGTAGGATACAAACCAACATGGCGAAGTTACATTCAGCAGAAATGTTGTGAAAAATTAACGCGTACGTTATTTCAACTTATTATTAACTATTTTTATAGCATTTAGCTATGCTTAGCAAATTATACTAAGAAACAGTTGAAAAAAGATATGGGACTGGCAAGAGGCGACCGTAGCAGGCTGGTAAAGCGACTGCCCGGTGTGCAGAAGGTCGCAGGGTCAAATCCTCCGGTCCCATATCTTTTTTAACTGTTTCTTAGTATAATTTGCTAAGCATAGCTAAATGCTATAAAAATAACTAATAATTTAGTGTTTGATAGTCTAACTAAGAACTAAAGGCTTTTTGATGTTTAACATAACGCTAAACTCCATGGAAGCGGGGCAGTAACGTTTATCGTTGGATCAAGTTTCAGCTGTTATTTGCTCGTGGTGCCCGGGTTCCGGCTAGCGTTGAGCCGCCCTACTTGTTTCATTATTAGGTACTTAAATATTATTATTTGTTTAATTCATCTCATTGAATAACTACTACAGTTGCAAGTAGGGCGGTGTCAGCGCTGGCTGGGCTTCGGGCATCACCAATAATTTATGTTTGAATTGTACATCCATTTATGAGAGAAATAAATAAATGTTTATGTTTAAAAAAAAAAACGCGGGGCTAGCTACTACTTAATATAACGAAAGCTATTATTTATAATTTTCGATGTTTCTTACCACTAGATGGGTTTTGATAAACTTTGATATAAAGGCAGTTTATAAATTAAATCAACGTATTATGGCTTCATTAGGTATGTTAGTAGTCATCTCATGCAGGCGTGCATAACACATGGTTTGGTTTGTTTGCCCGTTTACACCAGCCAGCCTAAATCGGTCTAGAAGGAAAGCAGCCTCCGAACACTGCTGCAGGCTTCCGGAAGCGATGTTGGTGACTGAAGAATTAGTGGCCGTTGGTCGGCCACGCTGCTACATTCCATGATGACGTGCTGTGGCGTTTTTTCTGCAGATAGGGCTGTCTGTTATTCCTATCGTGTGTAGGTGTTTTTTAAGAAGACAATGGCCGGTCAAGATTCCAATGACCTTGCGGAGTCTGTCTCTATTCAGTTTGGTGAGGTCGCGGGCAAGTTTTTTATTAAGAGCTGGAGCCTGGAACAGCATTCTTAGTTTGCCGACATCTTTCACTTGTTGTCCACACTGTCAGATGTGCATAACACATAACGTGCATAACACATAACGTGCATATAAACATAACATCACACCTATAATATCCGGAAGTGTGAGGCAGAGGTTTTTAACACGCACATTTCTCCTGTTAGATGTTAGGTCCCATGTGATGAGGGAGTGGGCCTAAACATTAATTTAATCTTTTTTTTATTTCCAGATGTCTCGGGGGAAGATGAAGGGAAAGATGCCCAGTAATTGTGTAAATTGACTGTTAAAGAAATGATGATAATATAATAATTAAATATTTATTTACTAATCTTAATCCAAATACATTAAGTTTATTTAAGCATTTTGTGTTCTTTTTTTATAATTAAAAATCATTCCGTGCAGGTATTTTATTTTAGGGTTATTTTTGGCTGGGTTCGCGATGGCTTTTGAAATATCAAATGGCTGGTTGTTACTATGAAGAGTAAGTACTTAAACAAACTTGGTGTGCGCCGATATTAAAATTACCAGCAACCGGCGGCTAATAATTAATTTAATGGTCAATCACGATTATGAAACTATTAAAATACTAAATAAGCGCGTATTTATATAATTTAAAATATAATTAAAACGTAGTTATTTAATAAAATCGATGTCAATGTTTATTACTAACCTACATGGTGGTTTATTTGTTTTTTTTTCAGCGCCTATTCATTGGAAGGATTTTGTTTCGAAATTTGAATCACTTTGCCTCACTATCCACAATATCATCGATCGTAACACTTTACACAAACAAGAACGAAGTTATTGTGTATCACTATACACTTCTTCTTACGAGTCAATAGTCACGCTGTTTTTATGATTTCTTTTATTTTAACTGTGAATGGCACCGCGCATATATATAATAGACTCCCAGTAGCCATAAAGTGTCTCAATGTTCCTCAATTTATGTGAAGTCTAAAATAGTTTTTAATTAATACGTTTTTTTGAAATCTAGTCGTATTTTTTTTTTAATGATTGATGTAGTTAATTCTGTTTAATTTTATTTATATAAAAATGTTAATTGTCTTTTCAAAGTGTATAATATTCTAATTGTGGTAGAGCTCTTGTGAATGAGCTCGAGGGCGACAGCACCATCGTCTCACCTTTAACCTGCCGCCAAATAGTAGTGCTTCCATTACTGTGTTCCGGTTTGGTGGTGAGATCAGGTCATGAAATTACTGGCACATGAGGCATAACACCGTAGTCCTCAGCTGCAGCGACGCATCTATAATCTGCTTTTGTGGATTGTTGATGTCCATGGGCTGTACTCCACTTACCATCAAGTGGACTACATGCTCGTTCGCTGTGGGCGTAGAATAAAAAAAAAATTAAGCCTAGAAAAAATTGCATGCTCTAATTAACAGTGAAACATGTTGGACAATTTACTATGTACGATCATTATGTAACCATGTTTTCGCAAATAAATATATTGATTGATTAATTGATTAACTACTTCAACACTGTTATACAGGGTGGATGCCACATAGCTACATTTATTAGAACCACTGCTTTCCTACATGGTCAGTATTCATATCCGTTGGTTACTTACTTTATTTTTGCACCCAGGATCTCAGAATCATGAACACAGTAAGCGGCCTTTTTCACGATGTCATTTATACCCCGTATTGTAAAATAATATCCCCAGCTGCGTATAGGCGTCTGCCTGTCTATTCACAATAAACTCAAAAAACCACTAAACGGATTTTCATACGGTTTTTACCATAAGATAGATTGATTCTTGAGGAAACTTCATAGGTAGGTATGGTATATAATTTTTCATAATTTAACGTAACACGGGGCAGAGCCACGGCTGGGAGCTAGTTGTTATTTAATTGAATATGGTATTTGGATTACGGACGTTTCCCCAAAAATATTCCCAGAGCGAGACTGATTTAAGAATTATGCCTCGTAATGGTGATCGGCTCACCATCTATCACATGGGACTAGGGTTGCCAGGTAAGTCGCGAAAAAATACCGTAGTTACAACCCCAAAAAAGGGGGGGGGGGGTATGCTAGGTCGCAAAAAATACGTTTTTTTTATTTATGAATTAACAACACATAAATCATCTTAATTAGTACTAGTAACAAAATATAATGCAGTCGTCTTACTTAACAAAATAAAACCACCTCCAGATAGGTTCGTTTAACAAAAATAATAATGAATAGAGGGATTTCATATGACTACTCTTGTAGGCACTTGTGACCAGTAGTACCGACTTTCTTCAAAATACCGGACATTGTTCTGTCCGGTATGACCATTTATTTTTGGGGAATTTTTAATTGTACCTCTATTTAAAATTTAAGCAAACAACAATTATTATCCACTAATAATGTACCAGCATATCAAATAAATGACTCTTTATCAAATTAAATAATTGTATATCTAAATGTGTCGTATAAGAAAATGTCTAAAATATATCAAAGATAGCGACTTTATTTATCTAATTTTACTACGAAAATCTTGCTAAAACCACAGATATAAGCATTCTAAAACAAAATTACTCGCCATATAACAGAAATA
Source organism: Hypena proboscidalis (assembly GCA_905147285.1). NCBI lineage: Eukaryota > Metazoa > Arthropoda > Insecta > Lepidoptera > Erebidae > Hypena > Hypena proboscidalis. The sequence continues at coordinate 6,332,035 of LR990144.1, forward strand.
CTGATTGGCACACTAAATTATCCAATATTACCACCGAATTACTAAAATCATTATCTTAAATTGCATAACAAAGAATGCATGTTATAGGTTATCTAATGACTACACTAATTTGCTACTTGTTGAACTAAAATCCCTTTAACCCAACTATATTTTTCTTTGTACAACTGTTTTGTTGAAAACTTATTTGGCGCGCTTTTGACCGCACTCAACGCTCGCGCTAGTCGCATCGCGCTCGCTCCTTCACAAGCACGGCGGCATGGCACGAGTGTGAGAGAGAGCGAGTGATGTTATGTTATTCCGAAGTCGTATGTACACGGCGGCGCATGGTCGCGTGCATTTGTTATTGTTTTCGTTCATTAGATAAATATAACTTGCTCGAGTTTAAGTGGAAATTAGTTTATGAACTATATCTTTGTGCATTGTTTTAGTATATTACCTATAAAAGTACTATCTAATAATAACTACTAATAAACTGCTGTAAATAATATAAAAATAAAAGCTATAGTTATGGCATAGGTCAATTATGGGTAAAGTAGTAGGTTAGGTTATGTTAGAACTGCGACCATAACATATGCTAGAATCAATCTGTGTGATACTCCGACCACTTTTTGAATCCACCCACTAAATAAAATAATATTATACTACCTACCAATTTCTTATTATCATAGATCGTAACAGACGACAGTACGTGGCGCCACCTGCAGAAGCTAAAAATAAATTGTAGTGTGTTTAGTGATATTTTGAGTTGAATATTTTGTTGTGCAATCAGTAATTTTGATGGGAATTTGGTATTTAATTGCATAGAAAAAGGATATTTTATGATTTGCGTTTAAATACTACCCCAATAAAAATATATATTTTTTAATATTTTAATTAATTTGTTGAAAAAGTCTGAGTAGTCTTACCGTTGTGCCTTAATTAGTGATTATGATGATAACACTTATTTGATTTTTTGAGAACAATAATTTAATAAACATGACTGATTAACTGTTGTTTTATTTAGAATAACTTATGTTCTTTCAAATGTAATAGGTGACGTATTCCAAAAAAACAGAATAAATGTTTCGTTGCACTAAAAGGATAATTAGATTTACTTTAAGTTAACAGATAGTAGTTCAGTAAAATAGTTTAGCTTTAAACATCAAACAGTGTAGTATATTTGATTTATTTGATGGGCAAATTTAGTGTGCAATTCAGTATTTTTGTTAGCAATTGCGAATACTTTGATAGAAAAATGTGGATTTACAGTTGTAAGATTAAATACTACCCTTTATTTTTTACCGGACAGGTCTCGAAAATAACGGACTGTACGCTTAAATACCGGACATCTGGCAACCCTACATGGGACCGAAAACATAACTGGTGAAGTGTGGATTTATTATTTTATACGATCTATGTAGCGAACGTACCTGATGGTAAGTGGTACTTATAGCCCATGGACATCAAAATCAAGATGTGGCAGTCCATCTGAGGACTATGGTGTTATGCCTCATGTGCCAATATTATTTCAATATTACATTGTTCGGCAATTTACTTACACATCTGCTATATCCTTCTGAGTAATAATAAGCAGGATGACGTTAATAACATTATATTAAACGTGGCTACCAATCAGTTATCTACTACAGATAACCAGGCTCTCTGATAGTGATAAAGTATACACACAGAATGTAATAAAAAACGAATCTTTATGGTAGAATCAGAATTGAATGGAGTAAGTATCTGTCTGGTAGAACGATCATAATCCATGTCGTATTATTATCACTATTGGTTGTGTGATATAATGATATTTACAGCATTCATTTCCTTTATTGCCATGTAGTTGCGTAGTATGGTCAACTCGTGGTGGTCATTTTACTAATCGTGTTGTCGGGCTTCACACGAAGTTATCAAGCGAGAAAGAGACAACAATAGCGACGGAGATATGGCTGTGCGTCCTTCGCTTTCATAGCCCATTCATTGAGTAAAATCAGTTGGTCGAGTTGTGTGCCGGCATACACGTCGCGAGTCGCAATTGTTTATTAATCGTATACACGAAATAAAATCTACTATTACATACAAACAGTAGTATTGACATCCGGCGTTTACATAAATCTTGAAATAGCAGTGTTAAATTTACAAACATGTGTTCGGCAACAGTGGTTAATAAACCTTTACCATTAAAAGTAAGAGTATTACATGTTGTAAGATCAGTATTAGCCAGTGTAGTGAGATTTATACTAAGTTTATACTATGGAGCTGAAGGGAAGAAAATACCTCCAATATACGATGATATCCTGAAACAACCGGCTATTGAAGTCGCGAAGAAAATCCGACACAAAGAGGCGAGTACACGACGATAGTTATTGTAAATATTATGACAGGCGCATTACATCATATACGATTACAAACTACCTACCTACCTTCCCATCTATAGATAGACATCTATAACGTAATCTAGAACGAGTTTAACTCGGCAATCTTAATAGGTAATATAAATAATAAAATTAAACAAAGAAAGGGAATAAAACTTATCTATCATTTTATAGGTAAGTTTTTTGTTATTATAATCGATACGGCATGCAATTCGACTTAAGAAACTTTATTTAATTAAACTAATATACCAATTATAGGTATTCTATTTTACTAGGTAACAAGGTATTCAAGGATTAGAATCATGGGTATTGACCGATGTCCGAATTCAAATTAGGTAGGTACTTGCCAACCACTAATTTGGTTTGGTAAGAAACCGGTTCACATGATGGGTGCCAACTAATAAAAATAATATTCTATCGCGTACAAAAACATGAAATCTTATTATGTTTGTTTTATTATACGTTTGGTACGCACAAAGGTCATTGATACACGTAATAGGTACAGAAAATATGGTACATTCAAGAAGCAAAATTAAATTATTTATTATCTTTTAATTCTGTAAACACACCTTTTCCGTTTCCCCGTTCCCCGTTTCTCAAATTGTTTAGTTTTAAATTTTGCACTAACTTTAGTAGGAATGAAATGTATTTTTAGATATTATAAATATGTACAAGACTGACTGTCTCCTTGGTAGGGTTTTTGGGTTTTAATCCCAGGTCAGGCACAAGCACTTTATGGATTTTTTCGTTAGGAAATAGTACGGAGTCTAGAACTATGCTTGGTAGATTACGATAGGCTCAACCCCTGTCCACGTCTAGAATCGGTGTTTTCAAATCATGTATCTAAGTCATAACAAAACCTGTACGGTATTTATCAACAAAAATGATGAGTCATTAGCAACTTTATTATCCGTGATTATAATTCATTATCATGGCTGCACGTTGGCGTTATCGTCACAGGCAAACGATAAGATTAACAAAGAGTTATTTACCTACATGTACCTACATAACAATATTCTGTATGTAGTAGGTTAGGTATGTTTTTATTTTATACTTATACTGCCTGCAAGTGGACATAGGTACTAAGTTATTTTCGCACCTCGTATATTTGCGTAATACCATATTCTGTGGTAATACCTCAATACGTAAATAACTCTGTCTTGGAGAAAGGCAGGTACTCTTACCTACCTTCTTAATTTCAAATAGGTATTAACTCTCAGCAAAAACCAATAGACATAGATACAATGATATTATAGAACTATAGATATGTTACGTTCATAGAAATTACGATTTAAATCCGTTCCGAGCTATTCCAAATTGCACACATTGACAAATGTCCGCAGCGCACGCATCCTTATCGCTCTAACGTCAAAACAATATCGCTTTCTCTTTCTTAACTTGAACATGGCGCATGGCGTCTGGCACGTGACTGCGCTCGACGCAGGCCACACGCAAACTAAACACAAGACGTCCCAATTGGGACGTATTTGAGTATTCACAGCGCGAGCGCTTATAACATATCTGCTTTTGTTTTTATATAATATCATTGCATAGATAGAACATAATTACCTATTACTTTACCAGAATCCTGAAAGTAGTTTGCACGTATTCTGAAATAACCATAAGTTAACGAATTTTTTTTTTTGTAAGTCTGGATGGATTCTGGTACAGATTCTAAACAAACGACTTTCATGAATCTGGTAAAGTAAACATTAAAAAATAATGTATGATAAAGGTGTAAATAATAATAATAACATAGAGTCTTCTTACTTACCAGTGATCCACTACATGATTCTGAAACTTAGGATGTGTCAGGTTTTCACAGTAAAATTCATGTAATTGCAGAGGCTTTTTTTGATTATAGAAGAGTAATGTTAGCCAAGCTTTTATATATCGATTACTTTGGCTTCAATGCTCGTATAAACCATTGATCTTATTTAGTTAATCATCATTTTGTTTTTTTTTCTCTATCGATATGTATATAGAGATGCCCAAAATCGCAAAAATAAAATTACGGCCCATAACATGGATATTCATGCTTCAAAAAAAATTGAGTCGAACGTCTTTTCTTTAGGTATAAACCATAAATTAAAGATTAAAAATTTAATTTTATGACGTAAATCGAAACTAACTTGAAGCTAAATAAGGTGGGTAAATTTTGGAGCCTTCTTAATTGGCAAGTGTACAAAATAATTATACAATACATAATTCGCGATTCTCCCACGAAAATAATTATTTCTAAAATGATTTTACTATGTGGAAATTTTGGATAAAAATAATTCAAGCAGCAGCTTTAGTAGGTACCATTTAATTCACAAGGTGAATTAATCTAATAATAAAAAAAAAACCGGTCAGTTGAGAGACAGAAATTTTTGTGTGCTTACTTTTAACTTTATGGTAGGTTTGATTGAAGTCATAAGCAATTTTTTTCATAGACGTACCCCACAGACGAAGCATCGGGTAGAATAGAAGCTAGTTATTTGTTAGAATATGATAGGTAGTTACTTGTTCAAAGTCAAAATTCAAAATCCTATTCGCATAAAAGGATGGATGAATAATTGAATACAAATCATTGCGGTTCTGGTGACTAATCCATACGCATTGGACTTTGTATCGATTGGAATCATTGAATGTAGTTACTGCTGTTCTATAATACCTACCACTGTTGTTATTTTTTACGTCTTTATCCTTACATAAGTATTTTAAAACTGGCTTTGTCCCGCGACTTCATCTGCGTGGAATTCGTTGTGTAACGAATCACGTCGGGGTCACCAATTTAGGGTCTTAATTAATATTGTCTTTAATTAAATCAAATCAAATCATTTATTTTGCAAGAATGTAGTACAAATACAGGTGTTAGTAATTAAACAATGGTTCAATACATTCTACCATAACAATGGCGTGCAAAAAAATAAAAATATAGGAGTCATGCAGTAGAAATTCAACTTTCTTAGATTAAATTTTAACAATAATTATCATAATATTAATTTCATTCTCAATTCAATTATTCATTATTACATAATTCTTAGTATCATTCTTTATATGTCATAATAATATAATCTTTAATGCAGTAAAAACATTTATATAATAACCATTTACTTAATTTATTTTTAAACATTGGTAAAGGCAAGTCCTTAAATACAGTCGGTAATTTATTATATATTTGAATGGCATTAATGTAGGAGTTCCTTTTAAATATCTCTAGTCTACACTGAGGAAGATGTAGTTTGTAATTTATTTCTAGGGATTGTTACATTTCTTTTAGTTACCTCAGATTGCAGATTAAAGGATTATTAGGAGTCGATGGTTAATTGAAACACGTGAAGTTATTTAACTCACTATATTGTATGCGCAACTTATAAACAATACAGTGCCGAGAACTTATTATATAGGTAACGACCTAAATTCAAATTTAAAACTTTATTGCGTTCCACCAATGATATTATATAAAAACAAAAGCAGATATGTTATAAGCGCTCGCGCTGTGAATACTCAAATACGTCCCAATTGGGACGTCTTGTGTTTAGTTTGCGTGTGGCCTGCGTCGAGCGCAGTCACGTGCCAGACGCCATGCGCCATGTTCAAGTTAAGAAAGAGAAAGCGATATTGTTTTGACGTTAGAGCGATAAGGATGCGTGCGCTGCGGACATTTGTCAATGTGTGCAATTTGGAATAGCTCGGAACGGATTTAAATCGTAATTTCTATGAACGTAACATATCTATAGTTCTATAATATCATTGCGTTCCACAAAGTCTTCTTAGGTGGTAAGGTTTAACATTAATTGTGGACCCTGTCGGGCATAGCAAAATAGGAGATAATCTCATTATTTTAAAATTGGAATAGTCATTTAACAATTTTTATGATTACCTGTGACAACTTAATAATTTAATCATTCATATATTCGTTATTAGAGTAGTAGCATTTTTCTACTTCTTCTTCTTCATCATCATCATCATTTTTCTACTAAAAAACCTAATTGAGTGGGCGCGATATGTCGACTGCCGAAACTAGCGAGTCGTGCGCTTGAAGATAAAGACGCATTGTGTCATTTGTGTCCCTACAGTGGGTAATAGGTGCTCCCACGCTTTGACCCGCAATAAACCATACTGGAGTTTAGCGTAATGAAAAATATGTTAATACCTTTTTAAGAATAAAACTATCAAACAAAAAAATACATTAAAAGCCGACTAATATTTTGATTGATTAACGCAATCAGACAAACAAACTAACTTTCTTCGCGGCTTCGTCTGCGAGGTAGGAACAATAATAAAAAATATCCACCTTGTATTCAGTTACCAGCTTCGAACATTTTATCGAAATCGGTCTAGCCGTTCAGAAGATAAGCCGAAACAAACAGAGACAGACAGCCAAAAAAAAAAAAATGTTTTCTAGGCGTATTGTGCAAAAATCTATACCAGCTTAAAAAAAAAAGATCGTTATTTTAACACAAAAAACCGGCCAAGTGCGTGTCGGGTCACCCGCAGTAGGGTTCCGTAGCTAGTCGTAACAACATATTTCGACTTAAAAGGGATTTACTATCTGTATTAAACAAGTAACATCTTCATACAAGTCATTACTTTTAAAGGATCCGACATTTCGGACCCCTATTCCTCTTGAACTAATGAAGTGAACTTATCTGCTATAGTTTTCCTTTATAGTTCATTACATGTACTACCGACACAATTTTTTTCAGATTTTGGTATCCAGTAGTTTAGCTTTTAGGGGGGGGGGGGGGACGCTCTACTCGAACAAAAATTTGCTCTTTAAAGTTAATTATCTCGCAAATGGATCTCTAAATCAAAAAACTGTCTTAGCAACCCCTGAACGTTTTTAAAATTCCTATCTAACAATACCCCACACTATGGGGTAGGCGACAAAACAAAAAAAAAACCATCCCTACTTTACATAGCTACCCGAAAAAAAAATATTTTTCCAAATTTTATTCTACGACTTTCTTTGTATAGTTAACATACATGTTTATGCAAAATTTAAGTTTTCTAGCACCAACGGTTTCGTCGCTATGCCTCGGACAGACGGACATGGCGAAACTATAAGGGTTCCTTGTAGGTACTACGGAACCCTAAAAAACAGGCATTTCAATTTTAATTATTGGTATGTATTGATAAAGCTCCCCACGACTATTCTGCATATCTGTTTGTCTGTTTTCGATGAAATGAATCACTACTAAACGGATTTCATACGATTTTATTAAATTTGATTTGTATAACCTCATTTTATGTTATTTCCAATATTGTTAAGTAAAGGCAATCTGTGTGTAATTTTTTTTTTAATTTTAAATTTTTATATTTTTATAGTATAAATAGTTTTGATAATAGTATATAAATATTTTTTGTCTGTTCTGAAACCCTTATATATACCTACAGTAGTATACACACATTGTTTTTACTCCTTTATTTTCTGCTTGAAGTGTAAGATATTGCAACCTTGTATACTATGGATTTATTTATAATAATTTAATTGCATTTCTATATTTAAGTTTATTTTCTCTTTAACCATATTTAGCTATAATGTTGTTTTGGTTGCTATAACTTACACATAGAATTATTGTCAAAAAACAAACAAATATTGTATGAATTATTTGAAAAGATGGTGCACATGAGTTTCTCACCAACTCTTCTCATGATGCAATACCCATCGGAGCTGGTACTTGGATTGATTTTAATTCAATTTCTCTAAGTTGAATTAAAGTCAATCTAAGCTCCGGTGTCAAATCATTTTATTACAATAAGTATTATAATTTAGTTAGCTAAGTTTTATTTTAATTTTATATTTTTTGTGTTTAGATGTTTGTTTTGGCGTGTTCAAGCGCCCCTTGGGGCCCATGGAAATAAATGATTTGATTTGATTTGATTTGAATTGTGCGATCAAAAAACGTTCTTTCAGCGTTAAAGGATAATAGGTTATTGAACTTATTCTAATCGACATAAATAACACGCCGACAGCACGCTCAATCTTAATTATTCAATCACTTTGTCCTAAAATATTATTATTTTGACTTCAAGCATGTTTGGGCGGTATATTTACAATTTTGCCTGCTACACGCTCAATCTAACTTGCTACTTGCTAACAATGTAAATTAAAAAAATACGAAAGTAAGTTTTATTTTATTATTGTGAATTATGAAAATAAATCATGATCATTAAATATAAAATAAAATAAGTATTTTCGTCATCTTAAGTGTGTTATTGCCACAGCGGACGGAGCGAACCCGTATGTTGTTGGCGTTCGTAGTGCAAACCTTTCTGCGAGGCGTTGATAGAAAATAAATAAATACTAGTCTTGCCTATGCATGCATAATGTGTTTACGCACATCCGTGCCGAGCCCGTTATCTCAATAGAGAATTTATATTCGATTTAAATATTACTTGCACTGTATTTTTTTTAGAATGAATGCTTTAAAATAATTTCTATATAATCGATTTTAGCTTGTAACGTACTTTTCATTAAATAAACTGTGGCGGCGCGGCGCGCGGTGAGCCTGCCGCGCGAGTACCACGTTCGTAAATCATCGGCTAGCTTCGGCGACGTTCGATTTTCCTGCGCACACGACGGCAGTCTATTGTTCGCCACCGTGCCGAGCACCCTCGCGTCGCTTTACTTGATGCGCTCTAATCAGCTGTTACAATTATCGTAATATTACTATTGTATTTTATTTAAATTGCAATAGACAGTTGTATTAAGTACTTCGTTTCATTGTTACTGGCCCATACACCTCTACATAACAATTACTAATAGGTACGTAAAATGAGCCGAAAGTTGAACACGTATCACGTATATGTATGAAAAAATACAAGAAAATTTTATTTAAATGAAGTATCTCAAATCAGTAAATCTTACAACGACCGCCTGCATTTATAATTTTGTTTTCGAAACGTCAACATTGAATGAGATAAAATGAGTGAATTTACCGTTACATATAAGTTTGTTCTAAGTAATGTTATTTGTTGTCACATGCCTATAAAATTTGAATATTATTTTCTTTTATGTTTTAAATTATTTAATGGTAAGTGTTACTTTTTCTAATAAATTAGTGTAAACCATCATTTGAATTATGACGAATAAAAATATATCGTGCGCAAATACAGTTTCATTTTTGAAACAGGAGTAAAAACATGCTACAGTACTTTTGAATTATTTTATCACTTTAAGTCAAAAAGGTTTACATTTTATGTTATTCGTAACAACCTGTGAAAATAATACTTTTGAACGATACCGATGACCGTACCGGTTGGCAAAATAATATTCTGCTAAGGTCCGAATTGCTTACAATATCGCAATTAGTGCTTCTCACACGGCAGCTATAATGCATATTAATGTATGTCAAAATACGAAGATTAAACATATACATTTTAGCTGTAAACTTCTACGTAAAGATGTAATGAAATGTATAGAGATTCAAATATACATTTATACATCATAGCTAGACCACATTAAGCACAATGTCTTTCATGTTATGAGAGATACATGATAAAACCGCGACAAAACCCATCTCACGCTCGTATGCTAAGCCAGCAGGTTACACGTTCGTTCGCTGTGGGTGTGGTATAAAAAAAAAAAATCCCGAATATTTTACATTATCCTTTTCTATACACATTTTCTATTGAATAAAGTGAAAATGACTGTTGAGATATCGCTTTAACAAATTTTCTATGATCCTATCTAAAAAAATATACCTCAATTGGCAATATGGCGTCATAAGATTTTTCTATCTTTTTATTTTTCTCCAAAATAACGTTTTTAAAATGTCGGTAGCCTTGGAATAAGTCAGGACTGTGGCAGTGTGGTTAAAATCTCGGTTCAGTACCCGTCACTTGCCTCGGTCACGCTCGCTGAGCACCACAGTACAACAGCTTAGTGCAAGGACCTGTCAAATTAAGGCTACGAAGGCTGAGGCCCGTCACTCCTCCAAATTCTCCCCTTAGATTAAAATTGCAAATTCAGTCCGTTTTGGCGAACCTATTCACTCCTCCACAAATTAATTTAATATTTTTTGTCGAGCCCATACACTCCTTACGTATAATCTGTATTATTTGAATTATTTTACAAATGAAAAAGTACCGTTATCGTTAAATAAACCTTTTTTCGTGTACTGTTTGTTATATTTATTTTATAATACCATTATTCTGCTGACTGTACTTTGAACGTATCTGCAATATTAGTGAATGGGTACTGCTCTTATTTCAAGGAGTGAAAAGGCACTTATTCCTTATCAGGGGAGAATCTTTATTGCTCTTCATAAAGTAACATAATTATAGATCTTAAATATAGGTACAGCATCGTAAAGCATAGTGAACAGTGTGGGACCATGCGTACTATTCCTCCATAGAATGTTATGCTTAGGTCCCATGTTATTAGAAGTAGCTTATTGTTATCTACGGCGTACAATGCCCGAATCCATGTTGCTACTATTTGCCGTCGAAATAAGTTCTAAATAACACTTGGGTCTCGGGAACGGCATTCGAGATTTCGCGGTATGGATATCTTGTCTTACGCCCCTTTGTTATTTCTTAAGAGAGCAGATGTTGATGAAAATCGGTGTTAGTATTTTAGTTTGTGAGTTATGTCATAGTTATTTGTCGTATTTTCTTCGAGTCCTTATTTTGAATCCCGAATAAGCAAAAGATTCTAAACTAAAATCACGAGCGTAGTGAGTGATTCTTGTTTAGAATCTTGAGCGTATTAAAGGACTATAACGCACGAAATGTAAATAGTTTTGATCTTGTGTCGCACGTACAACTTTCAGCTCAGCAGCTCGAAAACGCAAGCAGTTAGCAATACTCAACTTTGCTTCGTGCTACACTATTTTCATACAACAAAGAACAACTTTCCTGAGCTGAAGTGAAAATAAATTGTTAGTTACATTTTGTAACAAGGCCATTTTTTACATTACAGATCTCGAGCGTGGAAGTCGTAGAAGCGTGCGTCAGAAGAATCAAAGACGTCAATTCAGCTCTGAACTTCTTCGTGGCAGATCGCTTCGAGCTGGCACTGAAGGAGGCTCGAGAGGCCGATGACCTCATCCGAAGTGGTTCCAAGACCATTGCTCAACTGGAAGACGAACAGCCATTTCTGGGAGTGCCGTTTACCACCAAGGACTGTATCGCCGTTAAAGGTAAGATACTCAATTTTGATGGTGGCAGAACTCTTGTGAAATAAACAAAAGCATTTATTCCATCAAATTTCCATTATCTTTATTCCATCATCAAATTAAACACAAAGCACACCCAGAAACAGAACAAATCTTTGTGAATCACACAAAGGTTTGTCCCGTGTGGGGATCGAACCCACAACACCAGCGCAGATGAAAGCAGCGTGGCGACCGCTTAAAACAACAACGTACAAATAAGATATAAGTAGGCTAATTATGTAGGATGCTTATTTGCTCTATGCATTAGTAATGTTCTTGCTGAGTCGTACAACACCTCCAAGCACTAATTTTCAGTTGACAATCTGACTGAGTGACGCACGGACAGAAGTCAAACAGTTGCAGTGCAAAATAGTCAAAATAGTAGTATTTAGTATATTTGACACATAGTTTATTAAATATATTGTAATATTTGGATCGAAATAAAAAAGGAAAAAAAGTTCTTGTCCAGTAAAAATAATATGATATATAGTCATAAAATAATTATAATTTACTATTATTATGAAAATAAAGAAAAAAATAGAATAATATATTCACATTAAATGCATTAAGCAGCGTAATTAAGAAGTTATAATTAATTATTTGAATATTAGGAGCTCGAATGCGGCAACACCTCCATCTCAGTTAACCTGCCGCCTAGTGCTTGCATGGCTGTGTTCCAGTCTGGTGGTGAGTTTAGGCCCTGAAATAACTGGAAAATACGCTATAACAACGTAGACCTCAGATTAAGCGACACATGACGAATTCACGACGCATCAGCATTTAGCTTCTCAACGGACATCTATTAAATTTCCAAAAAAAAACCGACTTTAATTAGAATAATTTTAGACTTATAAGGTTTTCTCATAGGTGCCATTGTCAGAAATGGGACCACACGGGAAACTTCTAGCTTTCAAATAAAAAAGAATCATTAAAATCGCTTCGCCAAAAAGGACTTAGTAACAATTGTAGGTTACAAGTATTTTTTATTGGTGATTAATTGTTAGCTACTTAAATAATCTAATTTACTTTAGATTTTATCAGTGTTTGTTTTTCTAACCACGGAATATTTTCTGTAATACCATACCTATTTTATGACTCAATACATTTGTGTCATTTTATGTGATTATGATAAGAAATGGAATTTGAAATAAAATGATTTAATCTTCCGTTTGTGATTGATTGACTGAAAACGTGCAATTATAGTCGTTATAAAATAGAAACATTGACAAGAAAAAGAAATGCATAGCTTACTAACATATTTAACACGCTTTAGAGGTTTACTGGTGGTAGAGTTCTTGTGAATGAGCTCAAGGGCGGCAGCACCACCGTCTCACCTTTAACCTGCCGCCAAATAGTAGTACTTCCATTACTGTGTTCCGGTTCGGTGGTGAGATCAGGCCCTGAAACTACTGGCACATGAGGCATAACACCGTAGTCCTCAGCTGCAGCGACGCATCTATAATCTGCTTTTGTGGATTGTTGATGTGCATGGGCTGTACTCCACTTACCATTAGGTGGACTACACGTTTGTTCGCTGTGGGCGTAGTATAAAAATAAAAAGAGGTGGTAACAGATATAATTAAATACAACACAATATATGTATATCACAAAAATACAGTGTGTAAAGGACATCATGACGACCGCTTACGCCGAAGATTCAGTTCATGATTATAAAACCAAATTAGTCCAAAAATAATCATATACCGTAAGACATGGGGCCTAGATTTGCCCAGATTTGAGTAGTGACAAACCTCATCAATACCTCATCAATCTACCAGAAATATTTGACGGTCGTTCGTTGCACAAAAGAACCTAAATATTTTTTTTTACTTATTTGACTTTTTCATTTAAATTTCAGGTTTACAACAAACCGCTGGCGTCGTCCTCCGCAAGGACGTTGTTGCGGAGCAAGACAGTGAAGTCATTCACCTCCTGCGACAAAAGGGAGCTGTCATTATTGGACTCACTAATGTACCTGAACTGTGCATGTGGTACGTATGAGTAAATACAATATACATAGAACTACTATGTCACATAGTTAACAAAGTTAGTTACATCTGACTTAGCCTGAGAATTATAATCCCATCAAAAACATACATGCGAAATCAGAGCCAAGTTAAAAATTAAGCCTACAAAAGACTTGATTTTTATGGCCGCCAACTTCTGGGCATAAATACTAGCTGAACTTTTGGCTAAAAAAACAGAAATAAACTGAAATTGGGTTAGGTTCTTGATCTATAAGTCTGTGACTCACAATCTGTTGGTTTTTGAACGTTAATATTTCGGGTAACTGTTCGAGCTACATTTATCAAATTTGGCATTATATGTAAACTGACGACTTCAATCCGTATATTATGTCAAATTTCAAGTATGTAGGGCAAATAGGTTTCGAATTGTGAAGGGGCCAAAAGTACCGTGAAATGGTTACGGTACGTACGGTACGTGTATATATACACAGTCCTGCATCGCTATCCTAATTTTTCTTTTTTAACTTGGCCAGACACGCTGGTCGCGTGACTAGATATTAGTAACAGAGCAATTAGAGCGTAATATCCCTATCCCGTTTTAACTACAATGTTAAACTGATGTTAAACCACCACAAACCTTCACACCGTTCAATACCTATCCAAAGGCACACGAAGAAGACCGGACGGATCATGAACTCACTGACTCAAGCATTTCAATCTTTATTCTGTATTATTTCTAGGTGGGAGACTCATAACCACATCCATGGTAGAACAAACAATCCATACAACACCACGAGAATGGTCGGGGGGTCGTCGGGCGGTGAGGGGTGCTGCCAGGCCGCGGCAGGCAGTCTCTTCGGCATAGGTATGTCATCAACTTTCCACGAGTATTTTCGTTATTAGTATCTCCTTTAATGGATGTGTAGAGGAACAAAGTGTAATGTTCTTCTACCATAAAGGAAAGATCCACCGACCAGCTCGGTTGTATTGCCTGGCGGACAGCTGTCTAACGGTAGCTTATTGGAAGTGGTATTTATAGATACCTGCTGTGAACATTTCGCTATCGCGATTCAGCGCTCTTTGACATTTGTCACGGATTTGTCACTTCTTGACGTTGTCAATGTCATCCTTCTTTTATTATGTGCGGATACCGCCACAGATGCGACTGAAATATCAGTATTTTAGGCAGAGCAACTGCCATGCAACCTCCAGAATACAGAAGGAGTGATGATTTATTATCAGTGGTCAGACTTTCTAGTGTCAAATTATCTTTATTGGTGTCTTCAAATGACGACGTTACCTTGTGCTGCTCTCCGAAGATCGACACAAAACTACGTTATGATGGTTATTGGACTCCCACCCAGTAGCAATCGAACGCAGTAAGCATTGCTTAACTTAACAGGACGATTGATATATGCGCCACCAGCCGGTATCGTGTAAACAGCTCTTATAAACTGAATGTATCTTTATTAAGGACTGAATCGAAAGGCAGGTAGCTTGGTACTCCCAAATAAATTTTAGGAAACCCCCAGACAAAAGTTCGACCGCTTTACCCTCGAATTAAATCCGTACGGGCCTGAAGGATTTATTAATAACTTGTATTTTCTGGATATTTCAGGGTCAGACATCGGCGGCTCCATCCGGATGCCTGCCTACTTCAACGGCATCTTCGGTCACAAACCCTCAAGGAACATCGTGTCAAACAATGGCCAATATCCTTTGCCGGACTCTGAATTATTAAACTCCTTTTTGGGTAACTATTTATTTTATCTATCTTCTAACTATACTTATATAACTGTTCGCCCGGCTGACTGATTCATCAACGCAGAGCCTAAACCACTAAAGCTAGGAACTTGAAGTTTTCTATGGAGGTTCCTTACATGGCGTAGTGGATAAAAAGGGATTTTTGACAATTCCATTTTGAAAGGGGTACAATGAGGGATGAACAGTTGTATGGAAGTCCGTCTTTTTTGAAGGTACAAGCATGAAGTTCCGTTTATTGAAACTTAAATAAATGATATAAATTTGTTTCTGTACCGCGGTTTTTCTAAATTATATTCTCAAGAGGGTTTTTCAGTTAGAAGTGAGTTTACACAAATATTTGATAGATGGCGTTGTGAATATGTATTTACTTGCGGGCACCGGCCAGAATAACGTTTGACGCGGGTGAAACCGTGCGAGGCATCTAGTTAGTCTATAATATGATGACTTCCTCGCTTAGAAAGAAAGAAAGAAAGAAACGTTTATTTTGGCAAATCTTAAGCTTAGTATAACTTAGAAAGAAAGAAAGAAAGAAAGAAAGAAAGAAAGAAACATTTATTTTGGCAAATCATAATCTTAATATAACCTATAAAACTACTTATAATAAAAATTTAATTGATGTGCCAAAAAAGGTACACACCTCAGCATACTACTGCAGCACATCAGCACTACAGCGCTGGTATTCTGGTGCGCCCTGATTGCGAGTAAAGGTAGCGCGACATTCGTCCTAATGATGACAAATTTAACAGAATATACAAATATAATTATAATTACAAATTATAGAAAAAAATAAAACAAATAAAAAATAAAAATAAATTTAATAATAATAAAAATACTCGACAATAAAAACAAATGACACCACAAAACCTCAAAAACCGAAAAATATGGAACGCACCCATAGCGTTCGAGTGGTTTGACATATGTCGCGAAAAGTCAGGTTTAACTCGGGGTTCTCATTTGTCCCTATCGTCCTTTCAAAACAATGAAAACCAAGCCAAACATAATTCTTTCTCGTAACAACATACACAAAATCAACACAATTATCACTAAGTTCATTTGTATTATATATAGAAAAGCTTGAAAAATGTATATAGTTTATGTGATTTTCGCAGTAAGTGTGTGTTCTGTGTGAAATAGTTACTTTAAAGTTTTCATAGATTAAAGGTATCAAACCTTTTATAGTAGAAAAGTGAGCTACTAAGTGAAGCAACCGCATTCATGCTATTATGGAAATAACTATAAGCATATGTGTGGACAACTAGGTAAGCCATTCATAACATTTGTTGTTGTTCTAATAGGTATCTTTTGTACACATTTTTAAAACCGAATACTGATTCTAAAACTACTTATAATAAAAATAAAATTGATGTGCCAAAAAAGGTACACACCTCAGCATACTACTGCAGCACATCAGCACTACAGCGCTGGTATTCTGGTGCGCCCTGATTGCGAGTAAGGTAGTGCGACGACAAATTCCACAGAAAATACAATTTAATAAAAAATAAAACAAATAAAAAAAAAAAAAAAAAATACGACAAAAAAACAAATGACACCACAAAACTTCAAAAACCGAAAAATATGGAACGCACCCATAGTGTTTGAGTGGTTTGACATATGTCACTAATTGTCAAAAAGTTAGGTTTAACTCGGGGTTCTCAGGCTTAGCGGTAAAATTAGCGACATTAGCGTACAGTTTACCATAAGGTAACAGAGTCGATCTCCGGGTTGGGCAAGTGTTATTTGGGCTTATTCCGTCAAGAAATTGTCAGTAGCTGCACGGAGGCTGATAGACTGTTATAATATACACCCGGAACATTAAAGGTTTATTCGCTATCTGCCTATGCTATCACATATGCTTAAAGTACCCGGCGATAAATTTTGCACATCGACCTTCGGAAAGAGACAATCGGCTAATTTCGGCTCTGTAGAGCGTTATCACTGTCGCACGAAATACAAACTGTCTGGTATCTATTAGAAGCTGTGAAAAAAATATGATTTGCGTATTTTAATAATTCTTTTTATTCTTGGTATAAAATATACCAACTTTTTTTATAAGTGTTAGCTTAGGTTCGGGTAAAATAAAATAAATAAAAGATATTCACATTAAGTTTATCTACGTATTTAATTATTTTGAATGTTGTGTATTGAAATTTGCGTATTTTATCGAGGTACTCCATTCGTTTGAGACTTACACCGTGTTTTTCCATTAGAACTTCTCGATCATCTTGCATTTTAGTGAACCGAAATTCCATCTCGTGAAGAATTTTTCTCAACGTCTTTTCAGACCGATTGTAATTAGTAGCTTCAGATAATGTAGCTTTTAATGTTTTTATTGTTGGCAGTTCATTAAATCGTAAGTGAAAATCATACACCATTCATCGAACAACATCATAATCACAATCGTCCATACCCAAATGAAATTGCTAGTTTTGGTCTAATTTTTTTTTGGAGTGCTGAACTTAATATCAGTAGAATGTGTTTCAGTACTGACTTCGTTTAATATATTATTTAAAGTTCTTCTTGAAATTCCAGTGGTATTTCCAACTCGCTCTTAAACCTTCTTTAAATAAAATCTTATATTTTCACCTTCATTTTTTTTAAATTGTCATCTTAGGTCACAAAATATTTATAAACATAGTAGATAGTTTCGCGTGACTGACCTCGTAAAGGTTTCCCTCTTTTTCCTAAAGATACCATAGTACAACTTAAAATTATTTAAATTTGGGGGTGTTAACAACTCTAAATATATATTTTGAACTGAGTGACTGTCACATAGGTAGTGTGCGATGTGCGACCTACAGACATAATGCTCTACGAAGCCCAAATTAGCCGATGTCTTTTTCCAAAGGTCGATGTGCAATATTTATCGCCGGGTACTGTAGGTATTTAACTGTTTAGACATAGCCGGGGAAATGAGGGTTTTAACACCACTGCCACACCGTACCCTTCTGAATATAGGCGTGATGTTATGTTTATTATTATCCTATGTATATTCATTTATTGTTGGTAGAGCTTTTATAAACGAGGTCTATAGATAGATAGATAAAATGCTTTATTCATAAATAAGTACATACATTTTTAAACAGCGTCCAGAAAACCGAATGATCGGTTGGTCTGTGGAAATACATTGCACTCGGATTAAAATCACCTAAACATTAATTAGCTATATAAACTACAACAACCTTTCACTTACTCTTTGTAGTCTTTACTACACAAACACATATACAACATAATACTGTCGAGAGATGACGCATTTTTATCAAATACTTGTAATATTTTAATAAGATGCTGGCACAAAAGAGTTGAGAAATTACAAAGCTGAATTGGCAAAGCACTTGGGGCGTATACTCCGGGGGTGCAGGTTCAAGTCCTGCTGTATTCAGTGGCGTAACTATAGGGTGGCAGGGGTGGCAAAATGCCACGGGCCTCCAGCCTGAGAAGGCCTCTGGGCCCAAGATGCCACGACCTTGAAAGTAACTAAAAAAAAGATTTAAACGCATTCATCTAAACATTGAAAATTGTTGACCGGGAAATTGCAAAAGTATTGGAATAGACAAGGGAAGATAACGCAGCAGGGTAACATAGTAAATCGCGAAAGACTAATTTTTCTACCTGAACAACTGGCAATCTAAGGTGAAAAATTTGCATTCCAGTACTGATTCAGTAACCGGCTTCAACGTAACGATGTTTACTAGAGCCCCATCCAATATTTTTACCACGGGCCCCCGATGGTATAGTTACGCCACTGGCTGTATTCTTAATTTTTCAACTTTAATATTATATTTAGATAATCTTTACAATAAACCATCGCATCTTGCGGCCAAATAGTACACTACTTTTTTGTGCCAGCGTCTTATTAAAATATTACAAGTATTTGATAAAAATGCGTCAGTTGCACTACTGTTTTCTTGTTAGATTTTTGTTGTAGTCCCAGTTGCTACTTGCCATCACTACATTTTTTATGCTATGCTTTATGTCATTATTATCTATATTTAAATCATTTCACATTTGTTTGTTTTCCAGGTATCGGTCCCATGACGAGACATGCTGTGGACTTGAAGCCTCTTCTGAAAATTATGTCAGGCGAAAACGCCAACAAACTAAAACTGGAGGAACCGGTCGATATCAAAAATTTGAAGTTTTTCTTCCAATGCAACATCGACGCGCCGATGATCGACCCGGTAGACCCTGAAATCATAGCAGCTCTGAAAAAAGTTACCAAATTCCTGAAAGAACAGTACAAATTAGACGCAGAAGAGAAGAAAATACCTCTGTTGCGGAAAAGTACGGCTATCTGGTTGTCAAACATGAAAACACCGACGAGGTTTGGACAGAGAATCATGGAGAAGGACAGTCTCGGAGCCATATTCTTCGAGATTGTAAAGAACTTGTTCGGGCTTTCTCCGAACACGTTTATCGGTCTGATAACAGCTCTCATTGATTACGGGGGCGTTCAGTTCGGCAGCGAGAAGTATAATAAATACTTGAAATTGCGAGACAATTTAGAGAGTACATTTACAGAAATGCTTGGTGAAAATGGAGTTTTCTTGTTTCCCACGCATCCGACGGTCGCTCCTTATCACAATGAGCCCTTGCTGCGTCCGTTTAACTTCTCTTACACTTCCGTCATCAACTGCTTAGGCCTGCCTTCCACCACCGTGCCTCTAGGTCTGAGTAGAGAAGGCCTCCCGATCGGAATACAAGTGATAGCCAATTATAATCAAGACAGGATATGTTTGGCTGTGGCGGAGGAGCTAGATCGAGCATTCGGGGGTTGGGTCGAACCGCAGAAGTCTTAGTACCTATTTACTTTATATACAATGATCGCAAGTAAGAAAATAAGGACGTATGTGCATTAAAATTGCTATAACTCCGTCAACAATGAATTACCGATCTTTTTGTATTTGTTTCTGTAAAAAAAAATATTTAACGAATGGTGCTCTGAAATAATGGACGAATTGAGTCGTAATAAGTTTTTAGATATACAGATGGCATTGAATGCAATCACTGATCTTATACGGATAGAGTTCGTGTTTTAAACATCCGTTGTTATGTTTAGGTACGACAGAAATGTATTGTAATAAAGTCTAAATATATTTTTATTTTTTTAAACAGAATTATTATATTTCAAGTGATGCAACGAATACAAATAACTGTTTATTCGTTTTCGCCATTATTCATAAATGTACGGTATTAATTTCATCACCAATATAATATTTTTGCAATGTGATTTACCAATATAGCTTTTATCATAATAAAGGTTCCTGTAATTGTCTCAATGTTTTTGTAAATAAACCATTTGTAAAAACGAATACGCTACCCTATATACATCCCTTTCTCTCATTCGATGTTAGTACGGGGCAGAGAGATGAAAAGCTGTAGCTTTAAGCAGGAGTTAGTAAACGCGTTGCTGACATCGCCACTCATTGTATTGTAAATGTACAGAGATATTTGTATTTTTGTATGAAAAGTGATATTATACTAAGAAACAGTTAATAAAATTATGGGACCAGCAAAATTTGAACCTGCGACCTTCTGCACACCGGGCAGTCTGACCAACCATCCTATTTAAGATCGGCACAAATGGATGAACGTGACGTCACGAAATGACGTAACATATACTTGAGAAATTTAGGGTCTCGGCAAGAGGCGACCGTAGCTGGTTGGTTAAAGCAACTGCCCGATGTGCAGAAGGTCGCAGGTTTAAATCCCATATTTTTTCAACTGATTCTTAGTATAATTTGCTAAGCATAGCTAAATACTATAAAAATAATCAATGACAAGTTAAAATTGATATTGTTAATCTGGTCTGGATATATATAAATGGAATATATTTAATGATTGTTCCTGTTGGTGAAATAAAATAATTACATATAGTTCCAAAGTATTTAATTTGTATTTTAACGAAAATAATAAAAAATAATTATTTTTTTACCAAGCAAGCCAGTCTTTGGCGGCAATGTAACAATCAGATTAAAATTGTATCAAGTTGGTATTAAATAACTTAAAATACTAGATTAAGATTATGTAAAAAAATCAATAGGTTACAAAAAAAATAAAAATACTTGTAAAAAAATAACACAATAAATCTTCATGGTATCTACTTAACATAAAATCGCCTGTATTACCCAGAATTTCACAATAGCAGCAAAGAGTTTGAATTGTTCCCGTTGGATGGCGATAGGCTCACCCCTTATCCCATGGGACCTAAACATTACAAATTCAAATCATTTATTTATTCATTGATTGTTACAGGTGTTAAACATACAGTTCTTATGTAGGTACTAAGCATTAAGTCCCCATGCGTAACGTAACATGCCATATTTGGCGTACAGTGGGCCAAGCAATAAGGTTTGCAGGGCAAAAACTTCTATGCCATAGTGCAAACATAAGGTATGCAGGGCAAAAACTTCTATGCCATAGTGCAAAGTGACTGCAATAGA
The DNA here is from genome assembly GCA_905147285.1 of Hypena proboscidalis. Classification (NCBI taxonomy): domain Eukaryota; kingdom Metazoa; phylum Arthropoda; class Insecta; order Lepidoptera; family Erebidae; genus Hypena; species Hypena proboscidalis. The sequence goes on from LR990144.1 coordinate 6,353,709, forward strand.
TATGCATGTGTGAATTACATATTTTAATAAATGTAATATACCCACTATTTAGATAGGTAGCTCACTTATCCATAACTGGTGTAGTAAGTCTTTACTATGACGTAGAAGCTTTTGCCCTGCATAGCTAACTCGTTGGCCCACTGTACAATACCTACTACCATGCATATTTATTAATAATAATAGTAACATTTCTCAATTAGTCATACTTACATAACTTATAAAACACAAACACATACACACACACGCACACACAATATAAAGACACCATTTCATACTAAAATTGCTTACATTGTTAATAATTTTACTGTAAGGATTTTTTTTTTTTTTATTATCATTTGTTACAAACATACTTAAACTCACCAGACCATAATTATTGGCAATAGGGCTCTACAGCTATCATTTCCTGGACAGCGGTCCCGTGGTAGGCCGAAGACCAGGAGGTCTCAAGTAATAGAACGAGACAAGTTGGCATGCAAGGTTACTGACACAGACGTCGAAGATAGAGCAAAGTGTAGAGAGAAAACGAGGAAGGCTGACCCCACCACCAGATGGGATTAATAATGGCCAGGAAGAGAGAGAATAAAGCTTAATAGTAATTGCAAATAAAAATTAATAGTATTCTTGTTAACCCCCTCCAACTAAGCTTAATTTGCTTGTGTAAGGAGGAAGCTCACGTCCGTGGTGTAATGGCCAGGATTCGACCCACTCCCTCTCGATCGTAAGACCGATGCCTTATCCATTGCACCACGTCAGCTTCGTATACCTATATAGTTATAGTTTATAGGGAATAGGTAAAAGGCCCTGCAATTGATCAGAGAGTTGCGATTTGGGGAGCAGTTCTTTGTGCTTGGATAGAGTTGCCTTGACGATGAAAATCTAACAAACCCTCAGTACTTTATATTCCCTGTATAATTTATCGCTGGGGAACCTGTAGGGTTTTTTGAGCATTACTTTGACTCTTTTGAGTTGTATCAGTTTGGTTTTGGCTGCTCCGCCGCATGCTACAATGCAAAAGAAAAGTAAGGACTGTGTTACCGCGTTATCTACAAAAAAAAATGTGCTTTTTATAATATCTCAGTCTGCGCTTTTGCGTAGCGATTTCATAATTAAAATAGTTTTTCTAATTCGGCCCGATAGCTTAGATGTTTGTCAAATGATAGTCGTTCGTCCAGCATGAGGTCAAGGTAGCTGATGGATTGTTTGTTGTGGATAATACTTCAGTCACAGAGCGTTGGGGTTTCAAGGTAACAGGTATGAATGGAGAGCAGGAGTCTTGCTGGTGGACTGTATGCGCGTGTCTTGTAGAGTAACGTATTTTGATTAAGGGTTAACAGATTTCTGCCTACCCAATTAAATAAATAAATAAATATCTCACAACGTCACCTAGTCCCAAACTAAGCAGAGCTTGTACTATGGGTAGAAACACCCAGACTAAGACAAACCCCCATGATCATGCACTTAAAGATTTGTCTTAAGCGGGAATCTAACCCGCGACCTCAGCATCGCAGGCAGGTATACTGCCCACTCCGCTATCCGGTCAACAATAATATTGCAATAACCTTCATCCCATTTTCAGCAGCGTTAACAGCTTTACTCCAAGACTTATTATTCAAAATACTGCAGTATCGTCGGCATAACAAATAACTTCATAATTTAATATTGGCAGTTCAAGTATGTCGTTAATATTTATGAATAACAATCCAAATCAACTGCATCATTATCGCTCTGTTCGGTTTCATCGGCTTCATCATCATATGCCCCAACAGATCCGGTCGCCGAGCGGAGCTTACAGATGGCCACGTCAATATCGTTACTCTTCAAGTAATGCAGCCACTGCAGCTGCTTGACCGAAGGCCTATCTACTGTCTTCACTTCCACAAACTTTACCTAAACAAGTACATAATTTTAGTAACACAAATAGAACATTTCGTAAAAGCGCAGAGAATGCATTCAAAGAAGATTTCAATGCCTGCTCTCTGATACAGTCCGAGCCGTGGTCACGTGGTGCACCATTTCGTATTCTTTACCGAAATCAATCGATATTATTGATTAAGTTGAGAGATTTTCCTTGCTAAGACAGTCAAATGACGCCGCCCAAGTGTCGATCAAGTGATGCAATAACATTTGTAACTATTTTCATTACATTTTACATTCATACCATTTTAAATAGTTTTTGTTATTAGCATATATATAATTATTTTCTTTTGTATGTTCTGGAACCCTTATGTATACAGTAGTATACACACATTGCTTTTACTCCTTTATTTTATGCTTGAAGTGTAAGATATTGCAACCTTATATACTATGGATTTATTTATAAGTATTAATTTAATTCCATTGCTATATTTAAGTTTATTTTCTCTCCATAACCATTATTAGCCATAATGTTGTTTTGGTTGCTATAACTTACACATAGAATTATTGTCAAAAAACAAACAAATATTGTATGAATTATTTGAAAAGATGGTGCACATGCGTTTCTCACCAGCTCTTTTCATGATGCAATACCCATCGGAGCTGGTACTTGGATTAATTTTAATTCAAAAATCCAAGTTGAATTAAAGTCAATATGGGCTCCGGTGTCAAATCATTTTATTACAATAGGAAATAATTAATTTAGTTAGCTAAGTTTTATTTTAATTTTATATTTTTTTAATTTTGATGTTTGTTTTGACGTGTTCAAGCGCCCCTTGGCGCCCATGGAAATAAATGATTTGATTTGATTTGATTTACCAACGAATGACTTGTCAAAAAACTGTTTATACCAGTGTTGCAGTCTGGTGCCAGAACATTGCAGTACACTATTCTAATGCGACAGGTCAACGACATAGGCGCGTATTATTGGACTGTATTGGTGCTGAGAGACCTCTTGTAAAAGTGGCGCTAACTTGTGACGTAAATTGTCTGATACCGTTTATAGTCAGGGGATTTTAGTCGCAGGAGACTTTACCTTACCTGATTAGTTTGTTCGTTCCACAAGGTAATGTCGGGGAAGCCCCAGTAGCAGTACCCGAAATCTCGAGCAAGCCGGCGACAGATGACAGCGATTCCCTGCGAGCCCAAGCATCGTAAAACTACCGCCATGTGCTTCCATTCCACTTTGCGGGATATGTCATTTTTTTCATCTGTAATAAACAATCATCTTAAAAGTTGGGCAGAGGTATATGACACCCATATTTTCATCATAATTATGTTTACGTCCAATGACTGCCATGAATTTCTATGTGATAGGAAGTGGATTCTATTGCCCACTGGACACAATTCAATTGAAGAAAGGTTGCCGATAAGTATTTTTAATGTGCTGAGTATATGTAAATTTTTCCCTGACGCAGAATAAATCACTCTAATGCTAAATAAACCGCATTTTCGGATTGCCTCATTTTTAGATGTGGTGGTTTGTCTAATTCTTAAGTAATTCAACTCTAGCGGCAACCACTGGAAAGATATCTTCTTTCTCAATGAACAAAAAAATAAAGGTTAAAATATTGATTTCTATTGCTCAAAATATATATTTATTAACGATTAAAAAAACGTTATTCAAAAATAAAATAGGGTGATTAGTTTTGCGCTGACCTATATTAGGGATCAAAGTATCTACAGCATGTATAAATGGCATAATAAACTGAGTTGATTAACTACAAAATATTCACGGGACAATGCATTTTGATCAGCCGTAAGCAGATACTTACGTTCAAGTTCTTTTCTCCATCTTTCTTCAATAACTTTAAGTATATCTTCAATTGGCATTTCCACGATGCGTTTCAGTTCATTATCGATCATCTGCTTTCTATTCGTGTAAAAGCTTTCAGAGAACATGTCCAGTGGATATCGTTGATAGTGACCCATAAATATCCCAGCAGTTGCGATCGGTTTTGTGTATATGATGTCCGAGAAGAATAGAAAGAACATTGTGGTAATCATGTCGCCCTGCCAATGTTTGCCTGCGTCATTCATTTTAAAGGAAAAAGGGTTTACAAGTCAAATCAATATTATTTATTTATTTATTTATTTCATCTTATGAATGGCTTTTAATTAGATAAACTGTTAGATAAACATCAAGATTAAAAAAATAATCATGTCAAAACCTGTCAAACTATCTCGGTGAAACCTTTCAAATTATCTCTCTCTCATTATTATTATAAAAGGTAATATTACCATTAGTAAAGACCTGGCCTTTCGGTTGTGTTTTTATATATTGGTTTATGCAGTAACTTTCGGGTCCTTCGCCGCTTTTATCGGACTCATGTTCAGCCCACATTTTTACATTTACTTTGCTGTGGCAGAAAAAATAAAAGTTAAACATACATAGTAACCTAATGGATAACATACATACAACATTATTTGATTATACGAAAATAAATAATTGTATCTTTTGCCGAAATATTGGATGATCGCTATGATCAATTCGGTTGTTCGGGAAACGTGATTTTTATAAGTTTAAAAAGAAATCGGTTCGAATTATACGTATAAAAATAGATAATGTCGTTTTTTATGAACTGAATATGTAACAGGTTATGTAAATTGGTCAAGTGGAATTAATTCGGAGTCCGATAACTATATGTGACTCGATATATTAATAAGTATATCTATATTGTACCTATATCGCACAATGGACCAAATGAGAGTCTAAGTGCGGAAAAATGAGTCCACTTTCCATTCATTGTACCTATATAAAATCCTTATTTCTCCTGGTCACGGCATCGAGCATAAACAGCCCAAGAGATACCACTGATTCTTTTTTTATTGGTTTGTTATTATCAGATGATTCTTATAAAAGAAAAAAAAAAATTGCGCAGCTAATTAGAAAATTTAAGAATACTTAGCCACCATATTAAATGTTCTAATGACTTGCTAATGTAACCTTGGGCTTTGACATAATAAAAATAATAGCCCTGTATCTAATACATGTCCCACTGCTGGGCTCGAGCCTCTTCTCATGATGAGAAGGGTTAGGCCATAGTCCACCACGCTGTCCAAATGCGGATTGGTAGACTTCACACGACCTCGAGCACTTTTAAGGCACTCTCAAGCAGATTTCCTCACGATGTTTTCCTTCACCGTTAGCGAGCGATGATTTATATGATAAATACACACATAATATCTTCGAAAAGACGAATATTAACGATTTATTGACAGACGTGTGTGCCCTGGGTTCGAATTCGAACCCGAGACCTTTGACTTCGCAGTCCAACGGTCTCCCACTCGGCTATCGCTGCTATAATTGACAGAATGCGTGATGCAAAATATCGTCGAATACAGTCAAATAGAATCGGATCAGCTAGTTAGTTAGATGCAACCAGAGGCGAATAACAAGCGCGAGATTGCTTTAGTAACGTTTTTATCATGTTTTTGTTATTTATGTTAAACGTGTCAAAAACGCGACAAACTCTATCTCGTGCTCGTTATGCTGGCTGGGAACGTGCCTAGGGGCCAAGGTTTTAAAGGACCGTAGGCTATAAAGGAACCTAAAAATTATTAAATTTTAATATTAACTTACTAGCCCTTAAAAAGATTTTTGTCGAAATCTTTAGACATGTCTTTCACTGTATCTTTAGACAGTTCTTGAAGTTCTTTTTTCAGTTCGTTCGGAATATACTCGTTTTGTGCGATTCGGTTCGCGTAGATTTTCAAGATCTGCTTTGTTTCTGGTGGTAAGTCTGCTTTAAGACCTTCTATTAAAGCTGAGCCTGCCTGTGGCGTATTATAAAAAAACACTAATCATGAAAAAAGTAAATACATCTTTAATGAAATACAGCCCCGTTTGCTAATATTATTAATGCGAAAATTTGTGAGTAAATTGGGGTATGGATTTATGGATCTCTGGGTGTAAGGATGTATGGACGTTTGTTACTCTCTCAAGCAGAAACTAACGGGACGATTATGATAAAATGTTGTTTGGCCCTTACAATCCAATGAATCAAATGATCACAAAATTAGTGATTAACTGGTGGTAGAGTTCTTGTGAATGAGCTGGAGGGCGGCAGCACCACCGTCTCACCTTTAACCTGCCGCCAAATAGTAATGCTTCTATTACTGTGTTCCGGTTTGGTGGTGAGATCAGGCCCTGAAATTACTGGCACATGAGGCATAACACCGTAGTCCTCAGCTGCAGCGACGCATCTATAATCTGTTTTTGTGGATTGTTGATGTCCATGGGCTGTACTCCACTTACCATCAAGTGGACACACGTTCGTTATCTGTGAGCGTAGTAAAATAAAATAACTTTAAAACAAGGGTTAACAGAAAAAAATACCTTTACGTGCTCTTTGAATTGAGTGACCAAAATATTGGCCTTTTTCTCGTACCATTCAGCCTTACAATGTTGTAAGAATACTACTTGTGAAATCAGGGTATTCAGTATTGTCAATGCGATTTTGTATTTCTTTTTTTTTTTCAGTTCATCGACCCCGTCATCTAGTATTTCCACGTAAATATATGCAGGTGTGTATCTATGCAGCCATGTAGGTAATGCTGTATAACTGAAAATATAATAAAAATACACGAAGCATCAGATCTTTTCAGAATATAATTTCCTTTATGTAAACACAAAGATGAATCAAAGTGAGTTAGTAACTGGGTCACGTCTACCAAAATCGCACTTAGCTATTGAGGAGGATCATGACCAAATCAATGTCGTTATCTTATCAGTGGCACATACAAATTCAGCAATTTCATTTCACCACCAATGTCTCTTGTCGAATTTAACGCTGAATCCGGTTATCGATCTCCCTCTTTCTCTCTCTTACAATGTAAAAACCGGGACAGAGAGATCTTCCATCAGGCAATTCTCAATAGCAACAAGGAGTTGAAATTGTGCCCGTTGGAGGGTGACAGGCCAATGGGACCTAATCAGTACAGGTGAAATGTGTGTGCTGCTGGGGCAGAGGTTCTACTCACCGGTTCATATCTTGTTCCGCTATGGCATTGTACAATTCAAGTATATTAATTGCAAAAGCACACTTGTCGTTTTGTTGATAATACTTTTCATACTGGGAATACGCTTCTTGAAACCTGCAATTTTTAAAAAAAAATATTTAACTTCTCGTGCTCTGTTTTTTTAGGGTTTCGTAGCCGAATGGCAAAAAACGGAACCCCTATGGATTCGTCATGTCATAGTCACTTTTTTTCGGAGTGGAAACCCAAGAGCGCCCGCAGGACTCTCAGCTCTGTTCTTGCCTTAACCGGCCGGTCAGAAAGGGGTCGCCAGAGCAGATATGCTCGGGGGTGGAAGTGTCATTTTCAAGGGCATAATTACGAGGAAACCCGCTCCGGGTTATTGGGCTAGAACCTAGGCTCGCGATGGTCAAATCGGAGCCGCACCGCTCGACACCCCAAGCCACTCACGACAATGTTGCGCCCTGTCGCCTGTATGGCTTTGCCTTGGGCGAACGATTGGGGGGCCCATAATAGAGAGTTGGCGAGTCACCGCCTGCTTATTTTTCCGTGTTTTACATGTGCTATTAGGGCAGGCGACATAGTTAATCCATAGTACAAGTTTTAATTCAATTAGCAATTCACTACCATAGATCCGATTATTTAGTCTCCATTATTCTGCAATACTTAGTTCTACACTAACCGGGGACTGTCCTTGGCATTTATATAGTGTGAACAGGGATAGTCGTCGGTTTGTGTCCCATTTCACTTTAGATTAAAATGTTTATCAGGCCTCTGCGCTGTTGGCTTCGGCCCCACGCATGCCTTCCAAAGTACCGGGACTCCATAGTCCCGTGATATGGAAACAGAAACTACATAATAATAATAGTTTATTACACCACAATAACATCAAAGTTTTAAAATATTACTAATAAAACTACAAATCCTTAAAATGATTACAGTTTCACATTATGTAGTGACCGGCACCTTTGCTAAGTTGTTAAAAACAACTTGTATTTAAGGCCCGTATCCCTGAGATAACATTTTTTTAACAATTTGGACTTCATTTAGAAATTTTATGTAATAAATAATTCAAATCATGTACTATCTATATCTATATATATAAAAGGCTTTGTCCTGACTGACTTAGTATCAACGCACAGCCTAAACGATAGGTCGTAGCGACTTGAAATTTGGAGGGTGTATTCTTTACAAGATTTTATCGTGCAATAAGAAAGGATTTTTGAAAATTCGGCCTCTAACAGGGTGAAAAGTGGGACGAAAGTTTGTATGGAAAAGCGTTTGTAGTAATTATGAGGCTCGATCAATTTCAAAAATGGAACTTTGTTGAGCAATCGTGTGACAATGAGATGTTGACATGGAGTTTCCTAAAAAAAGGATTTTATGTCAGTGTAAACTTTTTAATTGTCATTTCGGCCTCTTTAGATATCTAAGAAGTAATTGTTTTAATGTAATGGAAGATGTGTGATGTAAATTATAAAAAAATATTTAAATAGGGTTAAAACTATCATTTTGATGTCAGGTGGCAAACATGCACAAGGTTTAGCTGATGGTAAGTTAGGGCATCAACTGCGCAAATTAAAAAAAAAATTAAAAAAAAAATAAAAAATTATACAGCATACACTTTTGACGGATGGACTAATTAATAATAAATATAATCTACAATAAAGCCTGACACGTGCGTTACAGCAAAAACAAACAAATATTGTATGAATTATTTGAAAAGATGGTGCACATGAGTTTCTCACCAGCTCTTCTCATGATGCAATACCCATCGGAGCTGGTACTTGGATTGATTTTAATTCAAATCTCTAAGTTGAATTAAAGTCAATCTAAGCTCCGGTGTCAAATCATTTTATTACAATAAGTATTATAATTTAATTAGCTAAGTTTTATTTTAATTTTATATTTTTTTTGTGTTTTGATGTTTGTTTTGACGTGTTCAAGCGCCCCTTGGGGCCCATGGAAATAAATGATTTGATTTGATTTTATTTGAGGGGAACTGCTTCTCACACGGCCAGTTTTATGTCGCCTGCTCAAGAGTAAGTTCGCCTCAAGATCACTGGTTTTATTGGCACCTGAAGGGAAGACTTCGAATATTGTTTACAAAGAAATACTTTAATTGGGTATTTATTTATAAAGATAACTCAACTTACGACAACTTACAATTGCGAGCAAAGCCGCGGGCATAAGCTAGTAGGAATATATTGGAGTGTTGATGTTGATGTATGTGTAATATATTGTGTGTGTCAATATGTAAGTGTACAGTGTTACATGTGGTCAATATTAGCTGTTTTAGGTGGTATTTTGACACTGATTTTAACACCCCCTCGTCCCCACAAAATTTCTCGCCTTGTTTCATAGGTAAATCTAGTTCCCAGCGCTGCCAGGTCTCTCGATTGCCGGACTGTCGGAGTCCCGGATTGACTGGTGACCCGTCCCGATTTCACCTTGATCGGGACGCTAAATGTACCGATTTTCCACTTACCTTTAGTATACATACCATGGCCAACGGTTTTAACTGACCATTCCCTTCTTACTCGGACTAAATGTGGCTTAAAGTTTTATGGCCAAATGGTAACAGTCCCGATTTTTTTCACTCTCTGTCTAACCCGAAATTTGGCAAACTGGACCAAACAACACTAGACATAACCACTGACCTTGAAGGGTCAGCGGTATGTGTCAGGCATTGCCTAGTATAAAAAGGTATATAAAATGATTACCTATCAAATTCATCCCTTGTTTGAAAAACAATACTTGCGTTGTCCACCTGTATGCTCGCATCGACAAGAAATTTTTCTTTTATATCGCCGGCTTGTATTTTTAATTTGGGTCGTTGAGTCTTATTTCTTCGTGGGTCCTCTAAGCCGTGTTTGCTCCAGATACCCAAATGCATCAACATAATTAGTTGATCAAATGTACGGCGGGTAGCATCAGATAATACATAACTGTTTTTAATCGTTGACTGCAACCTACAGACATATACAGAGTATTTTTTTGAATATCGATAACGTAGTTTAAAAAAAAAGCCAGGTAATCGCTACGCTGGAAGCCTTTCTTTCTTCGCCCGGCCGTCATCAAGTTAAAAAAGTGGTTCAGCTTTAGCTATACAGGAGGAAATGAAAGCAAATTTGCTTCTGTCATAAGTGTTTTTAATGGAAAATATATTTTATCCTAAAACTTTGTTGGGTTTCTTTCCACAACCCACAAATCTATGCAAATCTGACAAAACTCAATTCGAATCGAATCGAATCAATTCGTAATCAGTAATTTTCCTCATATACTTTTACAAGTACGTGGTAGAATTAACACCACCACAAAGCCAACTCGAAGCAAATGGATAGTACCTACTTATTTACCTTTTCAAAACTATGCCTTCGTTTGTTTCTATTTCATTAGTAAACAATGTGTGTTTAGTTTTGGCGGCGTATTCCTTCAATTTATCCACAGCACTTTTCTTAGACTTACACTTACGAAATTTTATTTTAAGTTGTGTCATAATTTTCTCAATTTCTGCTAATGTCAACAATGTCGTTAAGTCTTCAAAATTGTTTTGGTTTTCTGAAAATTGAAGTATGAATACATTATGAAAATTGGGGAAATTTAATTTAGTCTCAGTTAGTCCAGGAAAGTGTAGCAGTCCTTTCGGAGAATCTCTTATCTTTATTATGGATCGCGTAACTGCTATTCGCGTGCTGCTATTGTGAATTTTAGTCAGTTCATTTATATATAGGCGCATACGCTAACCACTAGACCATCGAGAAAGTTAGGCAGCAGCTTTAAATATAAAGTAAAATAAACAAAATTCTTACCTTGGAGAGTTTGGGAAGCTCTAGATTCTATGTAGTTATATTTAAGTAAAAATGACCTGTGTCTTTCCAAATCAAAATTGTACAATTTTTCATTGGATAATGTTTCCAGTGTTTGTGATTCATTGTTTGATGTTCTCCAAAACAAAAGTGCCGCTATTCTCTTGCTCTTGTCTTCCAAATGTTTCCAATCAGATAGCAATTTATGTGAATCTTCGTTCAATAAATGCTTTAGCGTATCAGCTATCTTTAGATACTCGTCTATTATAGAAATAATGAATTTTACTGTAAAAAGGAAAGTGAGTAAATTAAGAGTCTATCTCTTACCGTTTCACAGGTACACTACTGGATCAAAGTTGATGAACATTAGTAAGGGACCATTCCGGTTCTACCAGTGGCGTAACTTTACCATGGGGGGCCCGTGGCAAAAATATTGGATGGGGCCCTAGTTAAACATCGTTGCGTTGAAGCCGCTTACTAGTGATTCAGTACTGGAATGCAAAATTTTTCACCTTATAATGCCAGATTTTTAGGATGAAAAATTTGTCTTTCGCGATATACCATGTTCTCCTACTGCGTTATCTTGCCCTTGTCTATTCCAATACTTTTCAATTTCCCGGTCAACAATTTTTAATGTTTCGATGAATGCGTTTAAATATTTTTTTTATAATTTATGTTTAGTTACTTTCAAGGTCGTGGCATCTTGGGCCGAGGCCTCCTCAGGCTGGGGGCCCGTGGCATTTTGCTATCACTGCCACCCTATAGTTACGCCACTGGGTACTACGTTAGTTCTATAGAGGGGGGAGGAGGAAGTATTTGCTACGAATACTTTAGTAAAAACATAAAAAAAGCAACATATATACGAATCGATTTGAGAACCTCCTCCTTTTTTAGAAGTCGGTTAAAAATGAGGTCTGGAAACCTGTACATTTTTCTGACAAAGGAATGGCCGAGGTATGAAATTGAAAAAATCTTACGTAATACTTAAACGGACCCTAAAGAGATAAAGCATACCAGGCAGGCGAAGCCGCAGGCCAAAATAAGTAATATTTAAGTATAAATAAGGATGTAAATTGTGCCATCATTAACCACAAATTAATATAAATATTATCGTTTCCTTACTAATTTTATTACAATAAAATATAGAATATTAATATTGTCCAATAATAACTTGCATAGTAGGTACGTAGGTATTGCGCCTCAGGCAATAAAGTGATTAATAATATCGAGATATTTTGATAGTGGTAGAGCTCTTGTGAACGAGTTCAAGTGCAGCATCACCGTCTCACCTTTAACCTGCCGCCAAATAGAAATGCTTACTGTGTTCCAGTTTGGTGATGAGATCTGGCGCTGAAATTACTAGCACATGAGGCATAACACCATATTCCTCAGATAGAGTGACGCATCTACAATCTGCTTTTGTGGATTGTTGATGTTCATGAGTTATAGTAACTACCTACCACCAGGTGGACTATACGTCCGTTCGCTACATTATGTATGTAGTATATATCTATATATTTTATTAAATCTATACTCATCATCTCGTAACTTTTCAAACAGAATCAAAATAGCATGCGCAAAAAAAAAATAATATTGAATAAAAATCAAAGTCAACATTTCTTTTTTTTTAATCCACCTGCGTCACAAGTAAGGTTACGTTTTTCCAGCGTATGTACGCATGTATGAATGTATGTGTGTCCATTTTTTGGTACGCTCTACAGACCAGACAGCTAGATTAGTTTTAACAAATGAGGTGTCGTTGAATTAAATAATAAATAAATAAAATATCTCACAACTTACACACAACGCCATCTAGTCCCAAACTAAGCAAAGCTTGTAATATGGGTACTAGAATAACTGATACTAATACATATATACTTTTCTTTTGTAAATACATACATATTATACATAGAAACACCCAGACTAAGACAAACCCCCATGTTCATGCACACAAAGATTTGTCTTAAGTGGGAATCGAACCCACGACCTCGGCGTCGCAGGCAGGTACACTACCCACTCCGCCATCCGGTCGTCTAATATAATTATCAACATAGTGGTATATTTATTTTCAAAACGGCGCTATAAACCCATTCAACCCGGGTGTGGGTTTTTCATTTGCCATTCAGAAATATATGTTAAATGAGAATGATGATTTTATAACCATAAATATGCTTGCTTAAAGATTAAAACAATGTCCTTAAAATAGTTTTACCTTCAGCGCCTTTATCAGCCAGCTTACTCTTTACAGCTTTCCTTTTATTCGGCGGTGTTAGTGGAGGACATTCAGTGTTGATGTTGTGAACTACAGTCGGAGATAAGGAAACAGTTAGGTGTTGTTCTTCGCTAATTCCTGCAGTGTCTAGAGCCTCCGAATCCTGCTCACTGCTAAGCTGCGGCGTGTTTGGAGTAAACGAATCGTCACAACTACCACCAGCGCTAGTACTGGGTGCTGCCGTTCTACCTGCCACAGTTGATATATTATCACTTATTTCACTGTCAGTTAAAGAAATCATTCCATCATCTACTCGCGCTTGTTTGTTTTGTTCTGTAGAATCTGATGGTCCTTCAAAGCTGGATTCAGGTCTTTTGCGAGATTGGTAATACTTTTCCAGTTTTGACTGCATTTTGGAGTCACACAATAGTTTAATTATGCACACAACTAATAATGAGTAATAACTTATTCACGGTGCGCGTCCGCTGTCCGAGAAGTCATAAACTGTACTGGTATTCACCACTCGCAATAACAAATAATGCAAAAAACTGTATACATACTTGATAACGGTATGATAAAATAAATACCTACACTCAAATTACATCATATTATAATTAATTGTATTTGTGGTGATTCAGAGTCATTAAAAGCTTAATATCTACTGTGTAAATATTATAATATATATTATTTTAATGTATTTATTAGTATATTTGTTACCATATTTATGTATTTGAATTGTTGATATAACATTTTTTTTTTCACATTATTTTAATTTATTTATGCACCTACCTTTGTTCGCTCTGCATCACCTTCAGGTTGACTGGTAGAAAATGCCTATGGCATTAAATCCGCCGTTGTACTATTTTTATGTGCAAATAGTTGTAAAATAAAATAAAATAAATAATTAATTCGTTCTAGATAAGTAATTAGGTGTATAGTCCGTATCTACGTAAAACAGTCTTTAAATTAACCTTTTAACCGCCAACGTCGGATTAATCCGACAAATATTTTCGGGCCCATTTCGCCAGAGTCGGATATTTACGACCAAAATATCACTGGTCGTTTAATCAGCTTTTTTATTTAATTACGCTGTATTCTATCAAAAATATGTTTATATTAGTTAAATAGTTAACTAAGTAATCATTTACAGTTTAATACACTTTAGTCTATTAATTAGAAGTCTTAAAAATAATGTCCAAAGTTAGATGAATTACTAACATTATTTTTAGAAAATTGTATTGATGTGCAACGCCAATGACGCCAAAATCCGACATGAGGGACGGGACATATGCCAAGATTTACCGATACAAAAATAAACAAAAATCAAAATATTTCTCGTTATACTGACTAATTAACTTTAAAACAAATACAGCAATTGTTAATAAAACATTTTTTTACAAATATTTGTGAGTATTTCATTTAATTCCTTTAAAATTAAGTAAATTTAAATAAGAAATGTCAGCGATTGAATTGATGGTTCCCATCCCTAGCCTACATGTTCCGAAACTTACTTTGTTAGTACGCCCTGCGCCACGGTCGGATAAAGACGACCGCTTCTTACGTCATAAACGAGTGCCGACTTCTGGAATTTTCCATCAGTGTTGTGCTTGTGCATGAAGTTTTACGTTCGTATGTCGATAAATGTACATGATAGAAATGTATTATGACGACTACTGAAGAGTTCATACGAATTCTAGAAGGCGATGAAAACTGAAACTCTTCTCTGGACTGATTTTATTGTGAATAGTTTAAGTAATAATTAATAAATCGTTCAAATTTTTAAACACTTTTTGTTTTACTGGCTTGCGAAAAATGTCGAATAATTTCGTAAGGTACCTAAGTAGTATTCAAGTAGGTAGGTACCTATATCTCCACCAAGCTAAGTTTACACCTCGCTGGAATGCGGCGTGTACCCGTGTACCTACGTATAATATAATGTTAAAAACAACAAATGCAAAGTAAAATCTAACAAACATTTGTTTACTTTTTTAAAGTCATAGCGAATCCTTTTTTACAGCCCGTACCTACCTAAGCCTCAGTGTGACGTAAACGACGCGAGGTGCAAACTTAGCTTGGTGAGATGTAGTCGCAAATGCAAATGTCGTTATTAATACGAAATATCGACATCGCAAAGTTAAGTATTGCACATCCCTCTTTCTTTTAGGTATTTAATTTTCGATTCACTGTGCCTGGCGCTAGGGACACGCCAACTGTTCTGAAGTCTGGCGGTTAAAAGGTTAATGACTTTTAAATGATGTTATTGTTTAATATGGAAAGTAATTAAATCATTATTTGGCACACAAAATAAAACAGTAGGTACATAGTAGGACACTTAATATAGGTACAAAATAAATCATAATATAGTGTTCTGCAGCACCTTCCAATAGACCCCTTTAAGACCTTAATTATGTTGTAACTACTTGTAACGATTGACTACGGAGCCCTATTGCACGTGGCCCGTATTTTACTTCCAATTACGCATGCTATAATTAATTTAGTGCACGGGTGGCGTAGTGGTTGAAGCGATCGCCTTGCCGCTTTCAAATGCGCTGGTGTTGTAGGTTCGATCGATACCCACACAGAATAAATCATGGTGTGTGATCTGCAAAGATTTGTCCCGACTCTGGGTGTACTTTGTGTGTGTGAAATGTATATTTGGTAACACCCTGCGGCACAGGAGTTTTTCTTAGTGCGGGCGTCGTTTTTTAAATTAAAAAAAAAAATAGTACTGCCTCTATTATTATAAGTATCTAATTCGAAAATAGTTTTAATCACATGCATTACTTATTATGCCGCTCTGTTATTTCCTTCCTCATGAATCATACCGCGATAATTTTATGTGAACAATGTACGTATTGCCAATATGGCGTGAAGTCTTTGATATGACGTCGGAGCATTATTCTACCCACACGTACTTGATAATCATTGCTACATGCTGTATAAGGTACACTCGTGTGATCAGAATTAACATATCAATCAATCAATCAACGAGTCACGTACACAACGATTCCCTACGTCCGGCGCACCCTGGGCAAATTGGCTAATCCTTTCACCACGATGGCATGTCAAAATAAAATTTGACTCAGCCATCGATACGACGAAGAAGAATCAATAAATCAGCCTCTCGTAGTCCACTGCTGGACATAGGCCTCTTTCAATTTGCGCCACAACACCCGGTCCTGCGCCTTTCGCATCCAGTCCCCTCCAGCGTCCTTCTTCAGGTCGTCAGTCCACCTGGCAGGGAGGCGTCCTACCTTACGGTTGCCGAGTCGCGGTCTCCATTCCAAGACTCGTTTGATCCAACGGCTGTAATAAACATATACCTGACCAAAACTCGACAACGGCTCCACACGTGGTTTAAAGGAAATATACAAAAAAAATATATATGAACCCGGCAATTAGAGGGTTACTTTTAGGGGGACAGGGCGACGTATTAAATAAAAATAATTTAGTAAAATTTTTATAAACATGTTTTTATTACTTTATGTCAATTACAGTATCTTCTTAAAATTAAATGTTATGTTAGTAATAGCAATATCTGCAGTGAATTCATAAAATAATATTCAGGCATTTAACCATAAAAAATTTATACAAAAGTAAAATGCAAAGTTATAGACAAGGATCTTTTAGCGTATTTCATAGACAATTAACACAACAAAATTATTGATGTTTCCATACAAAATTAGAGGCATCCAAAACATATTGCATGAGTATGGGTAGATTTATTTTCAGGGAGATGCATCTCTCTTTCAGCATGGTACATCTTCTACCAACAATACAATCAAAAAGTTCCATAGACAAACAGGCTCATTTCCATACATTTAACATAACATCACGCCAATATTACCCAGAAGGATGTGGCAGAGGTGTACAACACCCACTCTCCACCTGTCATGTTTAGATCCAATCAGATAGGGGGTGAGCCAATTCCAACTCCGTGCTGCTATTGTAAATTTCCGGACGGAAAATTTGTGAATAACACTTTGCCCGCCGGGAATCGAACCCGAGACCTCGCGGTGAGAGGCTGATACGGTTACCACTACGACTACAGACATACATTTCTAACATAAGTAAAGATTCGAGTTTAACATTTAAGTCTTTTCGACCGATTAGATCCTTCATCGAGCTACATCTGGTGGCTGAACTTCCAGTTGTTTATTAGAGACTGCTTCTCCCAGCGCCCTAGGATCTTCGGCGCTGTCTCCACGAGCGAGAGAATCGCGACGAGTCCGCCCTTATATCGTCGGAGAATCTCCACGAACGAGCGATAATTCCGCCGCGTATCGTCGCGAGTCGTAACGGAATCGCAGCGTTTCCGCGGCGACTCGTAACGGTATCGCCGCGTTTCCTTGACGACGCGTTGTAAAAGAAAGAATTGAGTTACGTTTGACAGCGCGCCCGCAGCGAGTAGCGACGGGCTAGCGACGATGTAATGACGTTACGCACGCTCGTTGCCACTCGTCGTATCGCGGCGATAATATCGCCGTGTGGAGATGGCTCCATAGAGAGTGTATAGAAATACGTGGCACGACGATAATATCGCCGCGATTCACTCGCTCGTGGAGACAGCGCCTTAGTGAGTGCTGCAGGGGAGCTATAATCTTAGTTCTTTGATGTTCATTGACTGAAGTTACCAGCATTAGATGAACTACGGAAAGAAATCTTTCAATTCCGCAGTCCGCATACTGATAATGATGACTGTTGTTATTATGGGTTCTTTTTAATTTTCTCGGCTTGGGCTGGTTTCACTGATTATTATTATCTGGTCCAATGGGGATAATACTAATAAGTATTTAAGCCCCAATTTCGCAATTGTTAGATAAACCTTATTGGCAGCAAACACATACAACAGACATAAATAAAAGAGACAACTGTTTTCTTTTTCAAGTACCTATAACTTTTAAGCGTCACTTTAAATTCGGTCAGGTTAATCCAAAACCGAAACTGGACCTAAATGCTGTCAGCTATCAGAGGCAAGATCCCGTCTCGCTTTGCACCGCGTGGTGTTGGCGCCCACATAACAGAAGCCCGCGTCGATTCCATGCGAGATCAGGTACTGCAGCCATTGCAACTGCTTCACCGACGGCTTGTCGGCGTCCGTCTTCACTTCCACGAACTTTATCTAAACAAAACGATTAGTTTTAATTATTTTACTATAGTTACTAAATTGTGAAAAGGTGGGTTTTTTTTTACGTTAGATAGAACGCCAAAAGCTATTACTCTATCCAATGGTCCCAATAACAAGGCTAAATAGAAATAGAACAAATCTTTGCGAATCACACAAAGATTTGTCCTATGTGGAGATCGAACCCACAACACCAGTGCCACAGTATAAATATGTACAAACAGTACGGAAACTGCCTACAAACGTGCGAAACGGCACGCACACAAAAACATGCACACCGACGAGACCCCTAAGCGGCACTCGCTACTAAGAGCACCGCGACAATCGCTTTTCGTTTCGTTAAGAATATATAAGAAAGAATGGATAAGGTTGGAATAGGCCATAGAAATCTTAATAATAAGGCAATAGAAATGTCAAAGACGCGTGACCTTGTCGCCGCGCATCTGTCAAGTCAAACACAAGTGCGAGTTGAGGAATTGTCGTCTTAATGTCATCGCAAAAAGAATATTTTTGTTTGCAGGAATACAAGCGCATTTGTCTAATCGAACAAAAGTGCGAGTTGAGGAATTGTCGTCTTAATGTCATCGCCAAAAAGAATAATTTTGTTTGCAGGAATACAAAAAGTGGTATTTGAAAACCGGCGACATGCGTCCCAGTGTTAAAAGATAGTCGATAGCATTTCTATTGACTAGTTATTAAGATTTCTATGGAATAGGCGCTTGTCGATTGGCAAACAGATCTTCAGATAGTCAAAAAACAAATAGTAGATTAAGAGTGCTAGATTTAAGTAAATGGAAATTTTAAGACCTGAATAAAAGGCTTATTATTATTTGTAGTTTATGTTTTCATAACACGGGATTATGGAGTCCTGGTACTTTGGAAGGCATGCGTGGGGCCGAAGCCAACAGCGCAGAGACCTGATAAACATTTTAATCTAAATCTGAAATGGGACACAAACTGACGACTATCCCTGTCTACACTATACAAATGCACCCAAGGACAATCCTCGGTTCGTGTAGAATTATTGCAGAAAAATGGAGACTAAATAACTGGATCTATTGTAATGAATTGCTAATTGAATCAAAACTGATACTATGGGTTAACTATGTCGCCTGCCCTAATATAGCACATGTAAAACATGGAAAATAAGCAGGCGGTGACTCGCCAACTCACTATCATTGGCCCCCCAATCGTTCACCCAAGGCAAAGCCATGCAAGCGAAAGGGCGCAACATTGTCGTGAGCGGCTTTGGGTGTGGAGCGGTGAAGCACAAGCCCAATAACCCAAGCGGGTTTCCTCGTTGTTATGCCCTTGAAATTGACACTTCAACCCCCGAGCATCTCTGCTCTGGCGACCCCTTTCTGACCGGCCGGTTAAGGGTTTCCACTCCGACCAATAAAGGCAAGCCGGAGACGATTCCCTGACCGACTCTCTGGAGAATCAGGACCGCAGTGTCGCTACTCACATTCAGCCACAAGCTGCCCTGCGGTTTGTGTGCTCTTTATCGATCTTTAGATATATTTTTTTGTATATCTTATATGCCTCCGGATGTTGCGTTATCCTTATGATGATTATTATCATAAGTATAGTAACAAAGCCCAGCAGTTCTTGATAAAGTGCAGCTTAATAACATATAATAAACTTTTAGACGGATAAAAAGAAAAATTTGTAAGTAAAGATATAATTTATCCACTTGTAGGAAATGTGTGAAGTAAGAATGTTTTCAAGAATAAGCTTATCTTATCAGTGCCGATAAAGGTACCATTGAGTCAAGTTAAGAGGCCTATCACAAAATTGCATTTTGAAAGATTAGGTATATCGAAGCACGGCGACAACTCGCCCGGGGTCACGAGTTCACGACACTCTGCTATAGCTACGACTAAATGACTTTGATACTTTTTCTATAATATAGCTATTTGTTATTTAATTATTGTCCTTGTTGAATATTGCTATATAAAAGATATTTTAATTAAAATATTGTTAATAATGACAACTGATCTAATAATCAATTTCAAAAAAATCAATGACACATTAGACCTATATTTATAGCTGAGTAAAAATATACTTTGCTAATTACAGTTCTTTTTTCGATACACTTTGTAAATAGAGTAGAACCCGTTTATTATGACTCCGCCTATATTGACCAACCGATTATTATGACGTAATTACATTACGAATTTTGAATTTCATATAAAACTCTTATAAAAAGTCGGATATAATGACTTCCCTTACAGTTACACGTCGCTTATTATGACCCATATTTAATCAATTATGTCCGGTTATAATGACTGACATTATTATTTACACCTTCGGTAATGTTCGTTGATTCTCGACGACACGTTCGGCACTTGGCTCGTTTTTGTCTTGATAATTTGACAATACCGATTTATTTTATACACAATCGTATTAGAAACTGATTTAACAATAAAACTAAAAAACAAAAGCAAACAAAAATTACAGATTAGTTACATTAAAAAATACCCTTATATGTGTTATAATAATGTGTTTATAACGTTCAATTTAATTTTGATTTAATATGTATGTATACATAATGTAGTTACTATGTTTCTCTATTAAAATATTTAAGTACATACATATTTACATAAAAAAAGGTTTTTTTTTACAAAACGCTTTGTATGACGTCCGCTTATTATGACGTGTTTGTCAATTCCTTTCGATATCATTATAAACGGATTCTACTGAATTTCTAATTGATTTTTATATAGCATTTAGCCATGCTCAGCAATCTAATACTAAGAACTGTCGTTTTTTTTTGTAAAATATTTCGAAACTGGTTGACATTCAAATTTGTATACAAAAACACAGTTTCAATAATTGGGAAAGTATTTTCACCAAAACAATTGAGTAACACAGATATTTATTATATATATAATAGTTATTTATGGTACAAGTGAGAAAAAGTTTATAATTCTGTTGTGAGTGCCAATTTTAAATCTTGAGCTTGTGAAGTTGTCTTAAATTGAATCCCGAGCGTAGCGAGTGATTCTAATAAAAACTACTTCTATATAATTTATAACTGGAAATTATTTTTTTCTAACGCGTTACATACAAGTTCACCTCTTCCAGTGAGAAAATATTAAGATTTAAATAAACTCGTACTCGATTGCTTAACCTGGAATAATTCCATGAAATACGACAGTAATACCAATTCAGAAAACGTTTTAGGACCTTTTGTAAGTCGCCACTAATTAATTATGTCATACGCTTATAAATACCTTTCACGTGATTTTTCTGGTAAAAAAGCAAACAGTTGTCGCAACTCTTTTAGAGTTCCACAATATGCGTTCGGAAATGCTTTCCGTAACATTTATTTATAGAGTCTAATATTAATTAAGTACCTGATTTTAATGGAAAACATGAAAACTAAAAGAAAAAATTATTTAAAACATGAAAATACTAAATAAGCGTGTATTTTATATAATTTAAAATAATTAAAACGTATAGTTTGTAGTTATTTAATAAAATTGATGTCAATGTTTATTACTAACCTACATGGTGGCTGCTGTTTTTTTTTTCAGCACATGGGTGCTGAAAAAAAAATCCTTCCAATGAATAGTCATTGGAAGGATTTTGTGTTTCAAAATTTGAATCACTTTGCCTCACTAGTGAGTAAAAACGGTTTTTACTCACTGAATTCTGGCAAGAAAACGATCTTTTTCGTGCTGGTGTGGTGAAAAAAATATTTACCAGTTATGTAGAGAAAATACTATAGAATGATCTGGAATCGAGCCTACAATAAACTTAATCTGTGTTTACAGGCCAACAAAATACAATGTAGAAGATTTAAAAAAGTTCTATCTAACTTTTAAATTTTTAAGGCCCGCTTTTCTCATAAGAAATTAATAATATGTTTCGATTTTAATATTAATAGTTACAAAAAGTACCTACATGATCAAAATCGATAAGTCCAACTATACCAGTTCAAGCTAGATAGTTCGGCGCGAAAAAATTCGGCATAGATGTTACCTCAACGAGCGCTCGCGCGGTACTGAGTGCGAGCAGCCGATGCATCGCAATTTAAAGCAATTTGGCAATTGTAAATACGTTTATTTAAAGCTTTTTAACTTATTTATTTTTCAAGAAATTATGACTATTTAATTTCTTATGAACTAACGTTTGTTTTGGTATAAATTTTACGTACCAATATTAATGTAGTAATTAGAAATTCACAGTTAATTCTGAGCGCTTTTTAGTAATTTTATGGTTTAGAATGGGATTTTTATCATAGATATTCCATACATGTTTTAAAATTCTGAGGCCACTATGAACTAAACCACTATATAAGCGCTATTATTAAATATATTTCATTTAATTTGCTTATGTTTAGTAGTACAAACTTCGAGCTCGAAAAAGTGATGTAGTGAATTTTTTGAAAATCTCGCTTAGGAATTTTGCCGTTATATCAATAGATAAGAAAAAAATGAAAAAACCGAGGCCACTATAAACTATTTTAATAACTTGTCTTTACCACTACTTAAGTCAAAGTTATTGAGGTCTTACAGTTTCTTAGAAAAATAACGTCAAAGTTGACCATTAAACACAAAAATCACAGTCGAAATGTAATAGGCCTCTTAAAGACTTTTCTAGAACAAAATAATAAACCTAAGTGGGCAGTCTAAGAGTTATTTAGTTGTAATATTTTAAAGCAAATTTTAGCTTTGCCTATGCCTTTTTGTATTTTTTATATAATATTAAAGTTGAAAAATTAAGAATCCAGCAGGACTCGAACCTGCACCCCCTGGGTATACGCCCCAAGTGCTTTGCCAATTCAGCTATAGATTCGTATGCTGCTAGACTCTAAATTTCTCAACTCTTTTGTGCCAGCCTTAGCTAGACGAACCTTACTTGGTTTTAGCGCCATCTATGAGATGTGATAAGTCACTTAGTCACATACAGTAAGTTTGAATTAAGATCAACACTATTACTGTCGAGAGATGACGCATTTTTATCAAATACTTGTAATATTTTAAAGCAAATTTTAGCTTTGCTATGCCTTTTTGTATTTTTTATATAATATTAAAGTTGACAAATTAAGAATCCAGCAGGACTCGAACCTGCACCCCCTGGGTATACGCCCCAAGTGCTTTGCCAATTCAGCCATGGATTTGTATGCTGCTAGACTCGAAATTTCTCAATTCTTTTGTGCCAGCCTTAGCTAGACGAACCTGACTTATCACATCGCATAGATGGCGCTAAAACCAAGTAAGGTTCGTCTTGCTAAGGCTGGCACAAAAGAGTTGAGTTATTTAGTTCTTCATTGAAATGCCTTGAATCCTTTTTGATGATTTTTGAAAAATCTTGAGACGTCACTTAGTTTTTGTATAGATAATGTTTGATGTTTTTTGTAATGGACGGGCACTAGATTGTGATCAATCCCGATTCGTGACAATTCATTTGCGGCCAACTTCAAAACCGCCAAGGTCTATGATTTTATCTATATGTGCATACTTTTTAAATTAGTTGAATTTACAACCCACTTGAGGAACATTTTAATTATTTTAAATAAATAAATATCACACGTCATTCACACAACGTCATCTAGTCCTAAACTAAGCAGATCTTGTGTTAAGGGAACTAAAATAGCTAATACTAATACTATATACTTTTCTTTTGTAAATACATATTTATTTTTTAAAACTTAGAATACGGGTCTGAATCGCGTAATAATTATAAACGTTTCGAATTGACTTGTATCATTCATGACTACGAATCATAAAAGTCATTTTGAATTCTTCATTTTATTTCATGAAAATTTAATTTTGTCTAATTTTTGAAAAATGTTCTCAAGTTTTAAAAAATATTTACATACTTATTATATATAGAAACACCTAGACCAAGACAAACCTCCATGTTCATGCACACAAAGATTTGTCTTGAGCGGGAATCGAACCCGCGACCTCGGCGAAACAGGCAGTTAAACTACCGACTTCGCTATCCGGTCCTGCTTATTTTTATTTAAGTCGATAAAAAGTACTGTGCCTGCCATACTTATAATGCAATCTCATGAAAATACCATAATTGCTATAAATTCAAATTCAAATCATTTATTTTCATAGACCCCAGGAGGCGCTTGAACACGTCAAAAAATTACAAACAAATGATATAAAAATAAATTACAAGTAAAACTAAATTATACTAATTACAATGATTTGAATAACCGGGCTTAGATTAATTTTAATCCAACTGTTTAGAATCAGATTAAAATCAATGTAAGTACCAGCTCCGATGGGTATTGCATTATGAGAAGATATATTATACCTGTTTAGTGTGCACATTCCACACTGTGAGATCAGGAAAGCCGGAGTGCGCATACCCGTAGTCGTGCGCCAGTCTCCGGCAGATGGCGCTGATGGCCTTGGCGCCCAGGCAACGACTCACCCCCTCCACCGCCCCCCACCCCATGCTGCGCTGCATGTCCGATATCTCTGCTGCAACGTAACATCACGACTACATCACCCAGAAGAGAATGGCAGAGATATAAAATGTACTAGAAGCCCTGCGCGGTTTCACCCTCGTCAAACGTTATTATGGCCGGTGACCGAAAGTTAAAAAATATAAACAACGCCATCTATCGTATTTTTGCGTCAACTCGCTTATTACTGAAAACCCTAAATTCCCCCTCTTGGGAATAAAATTTAGAAAATCCCCGGTACAGAAATTCACTTATTAACACGCTTATATTAGCTTCACCTGTATGTATGTAACCGACTCCTTTGGACTCGATTTCGACCCACTTTAAACGGACAGATTTCATTAAAATTTTGCACACCCGTCAAAGACCGATCGATAATTCGATAAAAAAAAATTAATTAAAAACAAATTTAAAAAAACGCTCATAAATAAACTAAACTTAAATGTAGAAAATAAATAATAGTTTAAATTAAAAAAACACGCTTTTAAAGTACTTCTAACTAAAAATTTAAAAATAATTCCAAATATAAGCTGAAAATGGTAATGAACAAAAAATACTAGTATTATTGTGAAAAAGCGTGGGTTGCTCGATAGCCGAAAAATATGGCACATTTTTAATCAAGTTTTACTATACGAAATTTCATGCTGGTAACTTCAAAAATGACGGACTTCCATACAACCGTTCATCCCTCATTTTAACCCCTTCAAAATGGAATTGACAAAATCCCTTCTTAGTGCGCCTCTGCGCCATGTAAGGAACCTTCATTATAAACTTGTTGTGACATCTAAATCGATCAGTAGAAAATTAAAGGAGCCTCCCCGAGTGACGTACACAACGATTCCCTACGTCCGGCGCACCCTGGGCAATTCGCGAGTTCTAAAGCGAATTGGCTAATCCTTTCACCACGATGGCAAGTCAAAACCTTGACCACCTTACTGACTGTCCAAAATGCCCTACCACCTGCACAAGAGAGGCGCTCATGAACAACGACGAGAGCGCCAAAACAGTGGCCACTTATTGGACAAATTTGACTAAGCCATCGACACGACGAAGAAGAAGAAGAGTAGAAAATTCTTATAATTATTGTAATCACTGACATTTTATCATCGACATTTTATTACTTATTTGACATGCATCTAATACAATTAATTTATTTGTTAAGCTCTTTTTTAAATATAACATTGTAATTTAAATTGATTTGAATGCCTGTCGAACTAACATTATTGTTTAAATTTTCGTATGCCATTCGGCGAATCATAGAAGAACTTTTTGTAACATAACATCCTTGTAACCTAATATTTTACGAAATAAATGAATTGAATTGAATTGTAAAGTTCCTAGATAAGTCACTTAGTCACATACAGTAAGTTTGAATTAAGATCAACACAATACTTTTGAGAGATGACGCATTTTTATCAAATACTTGTAATATTTTAAAGCAAATTTTAGCTTTGCTTTTTGTATCCTGCCTTCACTACCCAGAAAGGTATGGCAGAGGTTAACAACACCCACACTTCACCTGTTATGTTTAGGTCCCATGAGATAGGGAGCCTATCGCCATCCACCGGGCACAATTCCAACTCCGTGCTGCTATTGTGAATTTTCTGACGGTAAGATTACGAATAACACTTTGCCTGACCCGGAAATCGAACCCGAAACCGCGCGGTGAAAGTCGCATACGCTTACTAGATCATCGATGCATACATTTCAAACAAAAAAAAATTGAGTATAAGTTTTGAAATCTGCTCGAACAATTAGAGCCCTCAATTTCGACACATCATCGAGCGACATTGAGATCAAGTTGAAGTTTAAGATTAAGCAAGTTCACAAATAACACTGCCCGACCCGGGAATCAAAACCCAAAACCTCGCGGTGAGAGGTGCGCTAACCACTAGACCATCGAGGCATTCGTTGTAATTAGTAATAGCTGCTAGAGAGCTTTGACTCGTTTTAAAACCTACTGCTATCGTGGAGCACCGGCCTTCAAAAATAAAAGAGTCATTAAAATCGCTTCGCCCAGTCAAAAGTTATGATGTAAAATATAAATTAAAAAAAAAAAAAAAAAAATAGACGAATTGAGAACCTCCTCCATTTTTGAAGTCGGTTAAATCAAATAAAATCATTTATTTCCATTGCTTTTATTTTTTTCCATCCTTTTTATTCCATTTGCACCTCCATTGCTTTTTATTCCATTTATTGTTTTTACGTAACACGTAAAAAAAACATCAAAACACAAAAAATATAAAATTAAAATAAAACTTAGCTAACTAAATTATAATACTTATTGTAATAAAATGATTTGACACCGGAGCTTAGATCGACTTTAATTCAACTTAGAGATTTGAATTAAAATCAATCCAAGTACCAGCTCCGAAGGGTATTGCATCATGAGAAGAGCTGGTGAGAAACTCATGTGCACTATCTTTTCAAATAATTCATACAATATTTGTTTGTTTTTTTGACAATAATTCTATGTGTAAGTTATAACAACCAAAACAACATTATAGCTAAAGATGGTTATAAAGAGAAAATAAACTGAACTATAAAAATGCAATTAAATTAATACTTATAAATAAATCCATAGTATATAAGGTTGCAATATCTTACAGTTCAAGCAGAAAAAAGTTCTTATATCTTCAAGTTAAAAATTAAATACTTACACTCAGGCCTTTCTTCCCATCGGTCCTTCATCATTTCCACGACCATATCATCGGTGCTTTCTTGAATAAGTGTGAGTCGGTCATCGATGAGGGTTTTCCTGTTAATATAGAAGTTTTGAGAGTACATATCCAGTGGGTGGCGCTGGTAATGGCTCATGAATATCCCGGTGACTCCTAGCGGCTTGGTGTATATGATGTCCCAGAATAAGAGCATGTAAATCGTCGTCACTATCCGACCTTCCCAATGCTCACCTGAAATGGAATTATAGCATTAAGCTAGGTTCATATTGCTGTGAGGATTGGTGGACTTCACATTATCTCGAGCACTTTTCAGGCATTCTCAGGCATGTAGGTTTACTCACAATATTTTTTTTAATCGTTAGCGGGCGAAAATTTATAGGACAAATACACACATATCTTCGAAAAGACTAATTGTTATTGCTTTTGGATTTATTGATATTTATATTGGTATGTGCCGTGGGTTCGAACCCGAGACCTTTGACTTTGCAGTCCTACGGTCTCCAATGGCTATTGCTACCTGCAAAAAGCAAGCAAACATTATTTTACAATAAGAATAATTTATACCGACATAAAAAAACATAACAACTTACTACTAAAATATTATTAATATGCTAGAAATTGTACGCATCTCAGCACAATACTGCAGCGCTAAAAGCACCGCAGCGCTGATAATTCAGATGCACCCAGCGATATACACGCCCCAACTGCTTTGCCAATTCAGCTATGGATTCGTATGATGCTAGACTCGAAATTTCTCAACTCTTTTTGTGCTCTTTTATATATATATATATATATATATATACCTATGACGCTGCTATATATATATATACATATACATCTTAGCTAGACGAACCTCACTTGGTTTTAGCGCCCCCTATGCGATGAGTGATAAGTCACTTAGTCACATACAGTACGTTTGAATTTAGATCAACACAATACTGTCGAGAGATGGCGCATTTTTATCAAATACTTATAATATTTTAAGCAAATTTTAGTTTTGCAATGCATTCTTTTGATTTTATATAGGTAATATTAAAGTTGAAAAATTAAGAATCCAGCAGGACTTATAAAATCAATTTAACTGTTAAAAATAAAATTATACTTAGCTTACCGTGCGTATAACCACCGTTGTGTGTATAATGTAGAACGCAGTACTGTTCCGCGGATACGATCGTTCTGCCCTCTTCCGTGAACGCTTCGAACTTGAGCTTGCCTCTTTGATTATAATTACTACAAAAAAAAACATAGGTTAAATATAGACATAAAATATGTATAGTATATAGCACATATTAACAAGTTAAAGGTCTCGGGTTTGAACCCACGGCACACACCTCTCGTCTTTTCGAAGATATGTGTGTATTTATCATATACAGTATCGCTCGCTAACGATGAAGGAAAACATCGTGAGGGAACCTAGATGCCTGAGAGTGTCTAATAAGTACTCGAGGGTGTGTGAAGTCTACCAATCCGCACTTGGCCAGCGTGGTGGACTATGGCCTAACCCTTCTCATCATGAGGAGAGGCCCGATTTTATTTATTCTGTCTACCCAAATGACCATTTACCTATTAAATGAAAAATGCAGCACACAGCAACAACCATTAGAAGACCATGTTACACCATTCATGAGAAGAGGCCCGAGCCCATCAGTGGGACATGCAAATGCATACAGCGTTGCTATTATAACATAACTGTATACAGTAATACCCCGACTTACGCTTCCTCGACTAACGCGAATTCCGAGTTACGCGATTTAATTTTCTCGTCTATTTGTTTTTTGTTTGAACGCCCGCGCCGCGCAGTCAAGGTCAAGCGGCGGTGTTTGTTTCCGACTCCCCCCGCCCGCATTATTATTCGTTTAGTTTACAACAGGCACAGACGTGTAGTGCGGAATCAGCGCGTATAGGTACATACGTTACAATTTTGTGTTTTTTTGTGCGTTGTGCGACGACCTGAGATATTTACTAAGTACTATGGAATAAAATGGATTTAAACAAGAAGAGAAAAACATTATCTTTGGAGCGTAAACTTAACATTATTAAGTCCCAATTAAACATACTTTGTATGTCTTTATATGCAAAATTGTACCCCGACTTACGCGAATTCGACTTACGCGGATAGCGCTCAGTCCCACCTATCGCGTAAGTCCGGGGTATTACTGTACTTACTCCATAGGCTGTTTGTTGAGGTGATCAGCAGGGAGATTGCACTCGAGGATATGCTCTTGTTCGGCGAGCACCCTCAGAGCCTCCCTCAAGGTATCATCCAGCACGACGTTGCGTTGCTTTGCTATGAGCTTGGCGCGCGGCCTGAGGGCGTCCTTGGCCACCTCCGACAAACTGGATTGGAAGCCCTCCAGCAATGTATTAGCAGCCTGCAAATCAATACAAATAATCAATCAGGGATGTTTGCTGAAGCTCGGGTAGACTGTTTCTACACAACAATGAGAAAACGAAGCGCCTCTCTGGTGCGCAGGGTGAGGGCCAGTCCCAACCTTATGCTGAGCTGTATAGCAAGTAGACTTGATTGTTTGCATGTGAATCGTTGCTGCAAGTTCACCAATCACGCAATCATCACCACACATCTATCACCCAGGTGGACACCTGGGTGATAGATGTGTGGTGATGATTCACATAAATTCATGACTTAGGTCTAAGTAGTTAGAATAAGAATACTAATATAGGTATAAGGAATATTGTTACTAACACATAGCAGCCTGCAAATCAATACAAATAATCAATCAGGGATGTTTGCTGAAGCTCGGGTAGACTGTTTCTACACAACAATGAGAAAACGAAGCGCCTCTCTGGTGCGCAGGGTGAGGGCCAGTCCCAACCTTATGCTGAGCTGTATAGCAAGTAGACTTGATTGTTTGCATGTGAATCGTTGCTGCAAGTTCACCAATCACGCAATCATCACCACACATCTATCACCCAGGTGGACACCTGGGTGATAGATGTGTGGTGATGATTCACATAAATTCATGACTTAGGTCTAAGTAGTTAGAATAAGAATACTAATATAGGTATAAGGAATATTGTTACTAACACATATGAGTCTTGTTACTTGAAAAATAAAGCAATTATTATTATATTATTAAATAAATAAAATTTAAGTGTCTGATTTAATTTCAAGTTGTTTTTCTTAGAATCAGAATCAAAATCATTTATTCACATAAAATGTCGGTAAGAAAGAAAGATGGTTATTAGTTATTCATGTCCACAATACATTTTACCGTTTTTCAGCATGCAAATATACAATCATAGAATTAATTATTATCAGGAAATTACAATTATTATGATTTAATATAGCAAATTAATTATTTAAATACAATTATTATTATAAAATATTTATTGTTAGACTTTTAATCTTAGAATTAATTATCAATACAAAATACAATTACAATATTATAATATAATAATTAGAAACAATAAATGAAGGTCTATTTTAATAAGTTATATTCATATAATTATGTAGTACTTAAAGTAAGTACCAGTATTGTTTATCCTATTGTTCAATAAAATCTAACACGAAGTAGAAGCATGCATTTTAGCTGGTATATTTGCTGATACGTCTGCATAAAATAGTATTTAAAAGTTTTGTCTGTCTGTTTCTATCGCCTAATGATTTGAAATTTAATGTCCAAAAACTGTATCGCCACCTTAACCATAAATAAAATAAATAAATATTTCACAACTCACACACATCGCCATCTAGTCCCAAACTAAGCAGAGCTTGTACTATGGGTACTAAAATAACTGATACTAATACATATATACTTCTTATTGTAAATACATACATATTATACATAGAAACACCCAGACTAATACAAACCCCCATGTTCATGCACACAAAGATTTGTCTTAAGTGGGAATCGAACTCACGATTTCGGCGTCGCAGGCAGGTACATAACTTTGTGTCTTGTATATAAGATAGAAAATTATTTCTTGTTTTGTGTATGACCATTATCTTTTGATAAGAGACATAACTTAAACGAGATCTGGATTTAACGACCGGATGGCGGAGTTGGTAGTGTACGTCTGCCTGCGACGCTAAGGTCGCGTGTTCGATTCTCGCTCAAAACAAATCTTTGTGCGCATGAACATGGAGGTTTGTCTTGGTCTGGTTGTTTCTGTATAATAAGTATATATTTACAAAAGAAAAGTATATATATATATATACATATATATATTAATATCAGTTATTCTAGTACCCATAGTACAAGCTCTGCTTCGTTTAAGACTAGATGGCGTTGTGTGTATGTTGTGTGATATTTATTAAATAAACAAAAGCGATGATATTTTTATTTTATCTTGTATATAATACAGCCAGGGCCGGATTAACTCTTAGGCAAAAAAGGCGACTGCCTAGGGGCCCCGCATTACCTGTTCAGATCTGTCCAAATGTTTGTGCAAAATGAGTGCCTTCTCCGCGTACCACTCCGCTTTCCTGTGTTGTCTGAAAGCTGTCTGAGTGATCAGTGCATCCAGCACATTCACCGCTATCTCGTACTCAACTTGTGATTTGTCCTTTTTAAGCTCTTGCACCCCACTCTCCATGATTTTGACGAAAATATTCGCCGGCGTGAATCTACGTAGCCACGGCGGTAACGACTTGTAACTGGAAAAGGGAAATATTAAGATGGGTCTGGGCAAAATAAATAAAAAAATAAAAATGCAGCCTGTATCTAATACATATCCCACTGCTGGGCTCAGCCCTCTTCTCATGATGAGAAAGGTTAGGCCATAGTCTGACTCACTGGCCAAGTGCGGATTGGTAGACTTCACACACCCTTGAGCAATTTTTAAGCACTTTCAGGCATGCAGGTTTCCTCACGATATTGTACTTCACTGTTAGCGAGCGATAATTTGTATGATAAAATACACACATATCTTCAAAAGATGAATATTAACGATTTATTGACAGTGGTGTGTGCCATGGGTTCGAACCAAAGACCATTGACTTCGCAGTCCTATGGTCACCCACTTGGCAATCGCTGGTCTCATATTAGAGATTTATGTTTTTAATATTCGGGCAACATTGAAAGCATCAGTTATAGCAATATAACCATCTTTATTTTCTTACTAGCTGACCCGGCGAACTTCGTACCGCCTTAGCGTAAATTTGATGCACTACTTTATTTTGTAGGTATAGCTGACCTATGTTATGTATGCGTACCTATTCAATTTGAACTGGAATCTATAATATCCTCCATATAAAAATGAATACTTTTTTTTTTCCGTAAGATCCTTGTACAGAGTATTAGAAAACTACAAAAAAAAAATCAGCCAAATCGGTCAAGCCGTTTTCATGCTATGTCGTGACAACGAAAAACGGGTTTCATTTTTATTTACATAGATTATATAGATATGAATATAAAATACGAAAAAATTATTCTTATAAGTTTTGATTGAAACTACTTCCTAATGATTGCCAATAGCTTTCTTAATTAGACCAAATTTTCAAATGTACATTTTCAGAAAATGTATGGTAGCGCTTAGGTTTGTACTACTATATCTACCAAATTAAATTAACATGTCCTCTAACCATTATATTTAAGAAAAGTGTTAGTTGAGGCGCAGCACAGTCGCGGCGCGCTGCACGGATTTGACATGATTACGTCATGTGTTACGTACGTATATGTACTTTACGTTGTAAGAAATATATAAAAATCTGATTATGTATGTACTACATAAATGATTTTAGTATTTGGAAAAAAACAAACAAATATTGTATGAATTATTTGAAAAGATGGTGCACATGAGTTTCTCACCAGCTCTTCTCATGATGCAATACCCATCGGAGCTGGTACTTGGATTGATTTTAATTCAAATCTCTAAGTTGAATTAAAGTCAATCTAAGCTCCGGTGTCAAATCATTTAATTACAATAAGTATTATAATTTAGTTAGCTAAGTTTTATTTTAATTTTATATTTTATGTGTTTTGATGTTTGTTTTGACGTGTTCAAGCGCCCCTTGGGGCCCATGGAAATAAATGATTTGATTTGATTTGGAACTGAATTGCTCTTTTTATGTGACTTTTAATATGCATAATAATTGTTTGCACATGAGTTTCTCACCAGCTCTTCTCAAAATGCAATACCCTTCGGAGCTGGTACTTTGATTGATTTTATCTGATTCTAAACAGTTTGATTAAAATTAATTCGAATTCGAATAATTGTAATTAGTATAATTTAGTTTTACTTATAATTTAATTTTATATCATTTGTTTGTAATATTTTGACGTGTTCAAGCGCCTCCTGGGGCCTTTGAAAATAAATGATTTCAATTTGAATAAGATTTTTTTGTGGCATTTCAACTTCACACAAAATTACGCATCTATTAATAACCTTCATATTTTGTACTAAGAAACAGTTGAAAAAGACTTGGGACCGGCAGGAATTGAACCTGCGACCTTACTGCACACCGGGCAGCCGCTTTAGCCATCCATTGTATCCTACTTAAGATAGGGACAAATGGATGAACGTAACGTCACGAAATGACGTATCATACAGTTGAGAAATTTAGGGTTCTGGTAAAAGGCGACCGTAGCTGGATGGCTAAAGCGGCTGCCCGGTGTGCAGCAAGGTCGCAGGTTCATATCCTGCCGGTCCCATATCCTTTTTAACTGTTTCTTAATATAATTTGCTAAGCATAGCTAAATGCTATAAAAATAATCAATTAGATTAGAAGTCTTCATATTTTGCTTTTTATTAAATCATTTTACCGTAACATCTCGTCGTCCGTGACTCCTATGTACAGCTCAAATGCATTTAACACGATGGCACACTTCTCGCGGGTCTCAGTTGATGTTATATAATTCTCGTATAACGTATGCGCCTCCAAGTACCTGAAAACACATTGTAAAAGGATTCTGAATGGGTATCATTCAATACTTAATACGTAATATTATTGCTAACTTTTTTTTTATACTACGCCCACAGCGAACGAACGTGTAGTCCACCTGATGGTAGGTGGAGTACAGCCCATGGACATCAACAATCCACAAAAGCAGATTATAGATGCGTCGCTGCAGCTGAGGACTACGGAGTTATGCCTCATGTGCCAGTAATTTCAGGGCCTGATCTCACCACCAAACCGGAACACTGTAATGGAAGCACTACTATTTGGCGGCAGGTTAAAGGTGAGGCGGTGGTGCAGCCGCCCTCGAGCTCATTTGCAAGAGCTCTACCACCAATGAACCATGAGAAGAAGAAAACCATGAGAGAGGGGCATTGATGGTCGCGCCACAGTTTTATACTTTTGCGGCTATCATTGTTTCAACTTGTAGCTAAGATTTTAAGCATTTTCTTTCTTCTTCTGTTCAAATAAACTTTTTGTATGAGGATCATGTTAAGACTGACTCGAGAGAGAGATGGAAGAACTATTATTAAGTTCATGGTAAAGGAACGAAGGAATGTTATTATGATATTAGTACTAGCTGTTGCCATGTAAATAAAAAACTAGCTTACAATCTACCAGATCGATCTTGCAGGTTAGTCAATGCTAACCGTGGTCAGTCGTGGATGCAGTGCCGGATTAAGCCAGCGCGGGGCCTAAATCTGTTAGGGGGTCCTTAAATATTTGTTATATATAATTGGGCATTTGGCCTGCTTTAGGTTTTAAAGTTTATGGTATTAAATAAAACATAACTATTAACAATTAATTATAAAACAACTTTTTTTGATTTAATGTGGGCAAATTTAGATACATTATAACGTTTTCCATATCTAGTTCTTTAAGCAAATCATGCTCTACTATGGGCAAGTCTGTATTTACAAAACATACACAAATTTGTTAAGATATTTTACGCTACTATTTAAATTTTATTATTTTTACGGTCAGACAGGCGTTGGAGCGCGGGGCCCACCAATTCGCGGGGCCCGTAGCATTTTCTACTCTTGCTTTATGGCTAATCCGGCACTGCGGGATGGGTGATCATCTTTACCATAACGAGTTTTCCTCCGTGCCTCAGAGAGCATGATATGCTGTCGGTCCCGGTTGCCATTTGAACATCTATGGTAGACGTCTGATGGCAGTCGCTCCACGTAAAATATTGATATTCAGCTAAATCCATTAGACTAGAAGCCAACCCAAATAATTATTCGTAGGTTAGGCCATAGTCCACCACGCTGGCCAAGTGCGGATTGGTAGACTTCACACGACCTCGAGTTCTTTTAAGGCACTCTTAGGCATGCAGGTTTCCTCACGATGTTTTTCCTTCACCGTTAGCGAACGATAATTTCAACGTAATTGAAAAATCAACCCCAATGTAATTGGAAAAAGGCTTAGCAGATTAAATGTGAAAATTAAATTTACCTGTCAAATTCGTGTCTTGTATGGAATACAACACTTGCATCATCCACCACCATATTCTTATCTATAGGATATGTTTCTCTGTTTATTTTATCGTGTAAGAGTATCAGTTCCAGTTTCTTATCCCTTATAACGGAGTAGTCGATGCCTAAATACATCAGAATGTATAATTTATACAATGTGTCTCTCACTTTGACTGATAGTTTGTAACACTGTCCCGTTTTTGATTTCAATCTGAAAAAATAAAAAAAAACAATATACATGTTGACTTGAGACACTCCTCCTCTTTTTTTTCGTTGGTTAGTTTGCTACAAAATTTTGAAAAAATGTATATCTATTCTTTTTTTTTCTTTTTAAAAGAACGACGCCCGCACCAGGAATAACTCCTGTGTGCGGGGGTGTTCACAAACATACATTTCACACACACAGAGCACACCCAGAGTCAGAACAAATATTTGCGAATCACACAAAGATTTGTCCCATGTGGGGATCGAACCCACAACACAAGCGCAGTTGAAAGCGGCGAGGCGAACGCTCTACGCCAACCATAGAAATCTTAATAACTAGTCAATAGAAATGCTATCGACTATCTTTTAACACTGGGACGCATGTCGCCGTTTTTCAAATACCACTTTTTGTATTCCTGCAAACAAAATTATTCTTTTTGGCGATGACATTAAGACGACAATTCCTCAACTCGCACTTGTGTTCGATTAGACAGATGCGCTTGTATTCCTGCAAACAAAATTATTCTTTTTGCGATGACATTAAGACGACAATTCCTCAACTCGCACTTGTGTTTGACTAGACAGATGCGCGGCGACAAGGTCACGCATCTTTGACATTTCTATTGCCTTATTATTAAGATTTCTATGACGCCAACCGTGCACTCAGCGAGCTATTGAAAACATTTTTGATCAAATTGAAACTAGAATTAAATGATTACTGCAGTTTAAAGTACCATACCCAAAGGGTAAAAACGGAACCCTATAACTGAGACTTTGCTGTCCGTCTGTCACCAGGCTGTATCTCATGAACCATTATGGCTAGACAGATGATTTAAAACTGTTGCCATTATTACAATCAATACTAATAACTAAATAACTAAAATTAGATATTAAAGGTAACAGACATGAGTTTTTTGCCATTTTTATAGATAATGGTACGAAACCCTTCGTGCGCCAGTCCGACTCGCACTAGGCTGGTTTTTTCTATCAGTTCCATCAAACCTCATTCTCTTCCAAATTTCATCTAGGATACAGACAAGTAATCAAAATCTTATGTCAAAATCTACTTCTAGTAAAAGTAATCCATGAAAAGACAAGTTGTTGGAAAAGGGCGCAATGATCACAAAGTGTCATTAATATGCTATGCAAGCCCTAATTAAGGTGGTAAAAACCACTAGATTAATAAAATATAAAATTATTTTTGTGTGTGTGAAATGTATGTTTGTGAACACCCCTGCGACACAGGAGTAAATCCTAGTGCGGGTGCAGTATTTAAATTTAAAAAAAAAAAAAAATCATTTGTAGGCTATACCTTCACCTATGACCATACCAATTTTTATCAAGATTGATTCAGTGGACTGGTTCTGGAAGCGAAAGAGACAGTCTGACTTACTTTCGGATTTATAATATTATTTTGGGTCCCAAACAGTAATAAGCAACAATGTGGTAGACCCAGAAGGAGATGGCGGGATGAATTGGATTCATGCCTCATTGACTGGACACTACAAACTGCAGACAGAGATATGTAGAAAAAGGGAGGGGAGGCCTTTGCCCTGCAGTGGGACACTATAGCACAGTATAAATATGTACAAACAGTACGGAAACTGCCTACAAACGTGCGAAACGGCACGCACACATAAACATGCACACCGACGAGACCCCTAAGCGGCACTCGCTACTGACAGCACCGCGACAATCGCTTAGGGGTCTCGTCGGTGTGCATGTTTATGTGTGCGTGCCGTTTCGCACGTTTGTAGGCAGTTTCCGTACTGTTTGTGCATATTTATACTGTGACTATACGCTCGCAATAACAATCTTATATTATAAAATTCTTGTGTCACAATGTTAGTTACCTTACTCCTCCGAAATGGCTTTACTGATTTTTACTAAATTGTATATGCATATTCAGTAGGTCTGAGGAACAGCTACTATCTTTTTTTCATACCCCTAAGTGATAAGGGTTGTTCACGCTGAACATTAACAAAGAAGTTAACTTACATTTGCATAACTCTAGTACTATTGTTGGTTATATTCCCAGTGAAGTAATTACTGATGGCTGAGCTCTGACTGAACTTCCTCAGTGCTTCAATGGCATTCTGCTTTGATTGCATCTTTAACTTAAGTTCTTTGCATATCAGCTGAAGCTCAGGTCTCTTCAACAGTTTTACATAGTCGTCAAACCCCATGCTATTCTCATCTGGAATTGTAAGTTTTCTGAGGGTTTTTAGGGATTCCATATATTCACATAATTAGTTTTAGCATAATACGTTAAGTACGCTGTTTTTTCCGCATTATATTCATTAGGCATATTTGTCTTATGGCATACTTGATTTGGCACACAGATTTGACAGAGAAAAATGTCATGCCAAATTAATATTATATGCGACAATTTTGCCTAATAAAAAAATTCAAAACAATAGAGAACCCTGTTTTTAAGGCAAACCCTACACAGACTGGAACATAATACAACATTAGCTATTATCCAATAATTTTCATTATAATTCACAGATTTTGTACTAGAAATTAAGAGTCAACTATATAATAACCAGGGTCAGACTCAAACTAGCCATACATTGAGGGTGGCAATTTGCTCTTCTTGGCTTGGCTCCTTGAGCCTAACTATAACAATGGGTTCTACATAGACTAGTGCAACTGCAAAAACACCATTTTTAGTCAGACTACTTTAGAGCTAATTTTACAGGCTCCTGGTAAATTCTGAACCGGCCAAGCTATTTGGGCTGTTCAAGCATTAAATCCGAGGTAGAAATAAAAAACTAGGTTCAGCATTGACCAGGGAACAGAAAAATTGGCTCCATAGCACTAGTCACATAGGACCCATCAATAACTATCATCTTTTTTTTTTTTATAGATTACCTTTCAAGACAAATCTTTGTGTGCATGAATATGGAGGTTTGTCTTGGTCTGGGTGTTTCTATGTATAATAAGTATGTAGTTACTTAAAAAAGTATATATGTATTAGTATCAGTTATTCTAGTACCCATAGTACAAGCTCAGCTTAGATTGAGACTAAATGGCGTTGTGAGTCTCTTGTGTAATATTTATTTATTTTATTTAACAAATGCCTTCAAAAGCACAGTAAAGTAATAATCATTTAATGAAACTTACCATCAGACTGAGCAGCAGTGATTAATTTATTATCAAGTAGTGACTTCATCATTTCATACAGTTGGGGACTAGACATCTTTGATTTTTCATAAGCTATCTTCTCCAGTTCCTCAGTGCGGTACCAGCCTGGAAGACGCCAGTATAAACGGCAGACCAATCTCAGACCTGCCTCTGATACTTGCAGACAATTGGATAATAGAATTTGTGAATCTTCATCTAGTAAGTGCTTCAGTGCATCATTTTTCAGGTATTCATCAATTTTAGACCTAAGAAAAAGAGCTGTGGAAAGATATTTTTAATTCATTAAAAT
Source organism: Hypena proboscidalis (assembly GCA_905147285.1). Classification (NCBI taxonomy): domain Eukaryota; kingdom Metazoa; phylum Arthropoda; class Insecta; order Lepidoptera; family Erebidae; genus Hypena; species Hypena proboscidalis. Next base: position 6,392,840 of record LR990144.1, read on the forward strand.
ATATTGTATCCTACTTAAGATAGGAACAAATGTATGAATGTGACGTCACAAAATGATGTTTCATACAGTTGAGAAATTTAGGGTACTGGTAAGAGGCAACCGTAGCTGGATGGCTAAAGCGGCTGCCCGGTGTGCAGTAAGGTCGCAGGTTCAAATTCTGCTGGTCAAATATCTTTTTCAACTGTTTCTTAGTATAATTTGCTAAGCATAGCTGAATGCTATAAAAATAATCAATCAGAAATCATTCATACAAATGTATAGAAGAAATAAAACCTTACTTTTATCATCCTGAAATGATGCATTTGTTTTTCTATCACTTGTGTCTCCTGTAGGACTTTGCTGACTTTCATTTTCTTTAAATTGTAATGATAAGTTTCTTTTAGCTGGACTCCTTTTATGAACAACTCGTTTCTTTGATGGTGAAAAAAATTTGTCACCAGACTTAGGTGTCCTAGGTGTCTTCGAGGGTGTTTTGGGAGATCCTAGTGAACTTCTTGGAGATAGTATATTGTAGACAATAGTTGACAAAGAATCTGTACTTGAGTAAGGTGAATCTTCTTTTTTATTAATACTGAGAGTGTTAAAGGTATCTTGAGGAACATTTCTTACAGTTGAGGTTTCGCCACACTTAGATAGTGATATATTGGACCCTTTTCTTTCTGGTGGCGTAAGAAACTCATCACCGCTACTTGATAAACATATAACTTCATCTTCAGTTTTAACACTCAGTTTTTTAGGCGATTTGTATGGTCTAGGAGTTTTAGTAAGGCTCAAGCTGCATCTTTTCAACTTGTTTTTTGAATTCATGATTTTTGATTCTTTTGACACATTTGATTTTGATTTAAAATATTTGTCCAGTGATGTTTGTAGACTCATATTAACAGATATTGAATTGTGTTGTTAGTAAAATAACATGTTTATTCGCTAAAGTAGAGCTTATGATCTCATTTATTTAAATTACCACTCCAGAAAAGAAATTCTAAGACGAACTTATGCAGCAGGGTCTCAGAGAAATGGTATTTTAGTCTGAGAGCAGGGTTCTTATGTTCTCCTTGAGTAGCAGGCTGAGCAGGTGTGTAGAAAGTGTACATGCCGGAGCAGCTTTAGAGAAATGCGCGGTTTTGTTTGTAAAGTTTGCACCAAAGATAATATAAGTTATTAGACTGCCAAGTTTTCACATAGATTTTATTTTTATTGCAATAGCGCGTAATCCCTGCATTTCCAGTATTTCCAGTAGCTGTATATTTTGATAAAAACGTTCACTCATATTAAAATTAGTATGGATTAAGTATCAAAATGATTAAATTATACACAAATGGAACGAGGGAAGAGTGTCACAGTTGTCAGTTGTCACTAATGTCATTGTCAGTCAGTTGACTTGAGTCCGAATCGCTTACTGCACTAGAGCGATTTTAGCGCGCCAAATTAGGTTGCGAAATGCAACGCGGCCAAGCCCGCGTGTAGCCGCGGAGGCAACGTGACCCGTGAGCTAAGGAGCAGTCAGGTTGAACGCTCAGTATGACCATATAGCAATATAGCTTTATATTATTAGTATCTAATCGAATTATCTATAAGACTGTAATGCAAAGTTCTACAAACTGCCCGACCGAGTATTAGAAATTTAGAACAGCACGCCAGCTACACACGGACTGCAATCGCCATGCACGGTTGGTTCGCTCTGGTAGCGAATTTACTATGAGGATCAGATAGATCGAATACATACTAACCCTAATTATTAAAAGATAATACGCCAAGATAATCATGAGAAAATGCCTGAAATTACTGGCACATGAGGCTTAACACCGTAGTCCTCAGCTGCAGCGACGCATATTCAATCTGCTTTTGTGGATTGTTGATGTCCATGGGCTGTACTCCACTTACCATCAGGTGGACTACATGTTCGTTCGCTGTGGGCGTGCTATAAAAAAAAAAAAAAAAAAAGATCCTTTGGTAGGGCGGACTCAGTCAAGATTAGAATTAGGAGTAGGTACTACCTATTGACATTATACAACTACTACCTATATGCTCTTTTTTATTGTTAACCTGTCCATCGTTATCTCGAGGGCTGCGCAAAAAGATTGGCAAAATGTCACGTGAATACCGAAGATTATCATCAATCGACCGACCAATTCGTAGGATCTCACGGCAGCCCGCAAAATTGGTATTTTTTTATTTTAATCTTCTAAACCTTTATATCGTTTTAATATAATACTATCTTTGGCGCGCTGCTTGCCCGTATGGTATGTCGATTAGAAGTAGCCTATTCCCTGCACTTTGGTCCCCCATTCAAAATTTCATCAAACCGGTCCAGCCTTTTAGGTGTGAAAGCGTAACAGCTCCCCAACTAACTAATCCTTATCTTAACTAATCTTACCTTCCTAGGTAGTATTAGGACTAGTTAAGATTTAAAGAAAAAGCAGTGCTGGATCTACAGTTTTAAGCAGGTGCATGCAGCCCAAACCATTTAGTCAAAAGTGCGGCATATCAAAGCGCGAGGTGTTTTCGGGGCCCCAGATTTCACTATGAATGAAGTTGGCGTGTTACATAGAAAGATAGAGTATTCTTATTTGTACACGGTGCAGTGGATCTAAGATAAACCGCAACCGGGGTTCGAGTCCCTGGTCCATTGTATAGTACATTGGCAGTAACACATAGTCTCTCGTTGTATAGGCTTCTCTTGCAATGTGATACCAGCTTGCTTACACTGGAAATGTAGAGGTTGGTCGGTAGCCGTATGTACGTAGCACATAGGTATCTAAGTCTTCTTCTTGTCGTGTCAATAACTATTGTAAGTCTTAGTTGTTAGTGAGCTCTGAGGAAAACTGTTTATAGTCATTGTGGTGATAGGATTAGTCAGCCAGACACTGCGTTACCGTGTGCTGGTTGTCCAGGGTGCGCCGCGGGGAGGCTCCTATCATGCACCCCAGGTTTCTAAGTAAAAGAAATTCAACCGTATCGATTCAACAATATGACGGAAACAAATTCTACGAAACAGGTTCGCACTTACCAGCCGACTTATCAGCTGAACGCCAGAAAACGATTTGATGCTGAGAAGATCCAAAAAGACTTGAAACGTATAGTTGACGATGAGTTATCAGAAATTGAATACAGTGAAAAAGCTGTGCCGGAATTGTGTGTGAATTTAACTGAAACTATACGAAATGCTATCAAAGAAGAAAATTATGACAGGTACTTGGGTAGCTGCAAGTATTAATTTTATTATTTTATTGTTTCTCTAGTGATTACCCACTATACAGCTATAATTAAAAGACATACACTAATCTATTACTATTAAGAACCATGACATCGATTTTAGTAATAGTACTTCGATTAAAAAAAATATGTGCTCTACTCGTAAATCGAAATCAAATCAAAACTTTTTTTTCACTTGGATATCGAAATTAGTATACTCTTTGATATCGAATGTGTAAGTCATAAGCAGACAATCATGCTGTAAATTATGATATCCAAAAATAAAATGCATTGTATTTCATATTATTTACTTAAGCAAAGTAATTGTGCCGCCTCGTTACCTTAACAAGTGCAGTACTGCATTGAAAAAAAGGGTTTCCATTTCGAACACCTACTCAAAATACTGTACAGGCTGTAATTCAGTGCCGGTTTTTTTTCTTTATAATCGGCGCCCTGGGCGGTCGCACAACCGCGCCCTACCCTAACGCCGGCCCTGCTGTAATTACTACTTACCACCAGAAGGACTACACGTCCATTCGCTATATTATTATGAGGTATAAAAAAATCTGGTATTATGATCTGTACCTAGATGGGGTTAAAAGCAAAATGTGGGTATGAAATATGTAATGATTGGATGAACGTGACGTCACGAAATGACGTAACATATAGTTTAAGAAAGAAATTTAGGATCCCAGCAAGAGGCGACCGTAGCTGGTTGGTTAAAGCGACTGCCCGGTGTGCAGAATGTAGTAGGTGTAAAATCCTGCCAGTCCCATAATTTTTAACTGTTTCTTAGTATAATAGCGTGTGATATCCTAGTCCTGAGACTTGAGATGCAGCGATATCTGCAATATTTCGTGGACGTTCATCGGCTGTAGTTGCCATTCAAAGCTTGACCAAACAGATCCAAAGACAGTAAATGTTTGTTTTTTCCAGATGCAGAATCATTGTGAACGTGAGCATCGGTCAGCGTCGCAACCAAGGAGTTCACATTTTCCATTCTTTTCTATGGGATCATGAGCGGGACGCATTCGCCTTTTACAACTACGAAAATCCTCATTTGTTCGCCAATATTGTCGCGTATGGAGTGTACTTAGACTAATATGATCAGTTTATTAAAATAATTAAAAAATTTACAAATTGTGATTTTGTTTATTTTGTACGTGACTATATAGCTATTGCCCCCCAGATAGCTAGCTTGTCGCCACCTCGTTCAACAAAAAGGAGAATTTCTATAAGACTGTTGTATAAAAATCTAAGTAAATGCTACATTCACTAATTTAAGTTTGAGCTTCGTAGATAAATTCAGTAAAGAGAAATATAGTTTATTAAAATAAATATGTAAGCGCCTGATAATTTTGAAATGCAATAGTTTTTACATCAAGCGCACTCTGCGTCTTAGTCAAATCGCAACTGTAAAACTTTAGATGTAATGGATTGGCAATTCAAAATTGTTGAGTTATTTTTGGTCACAACCATTACAAATATAGATACTTAATTTTTTGTTCTATTTTTCTTACAGCTGTAGGTACATAGTTAGGTATGATTTTGTTTTTTTGTTTAAGTTATTAGACTATTCTAATTTAAGTTCCAAATTAAATATTTAAAATTTGGATACTTAATTATGAATTACCTTGTATTTAATATAGTATGTAAGTACTTACACTTTTTTAACAACAAACTTTAGTTTTTAAATTCAGAAAGCTAGTGTAATTAAAAGTTAAGGAGTAGGAGGAAATGAAAGACAGTAATAAGCATTTTTACAGATCATACATATTTATTTATTTATTTCATAGTATAGATATCACACTGGCCCGCCCTTATAAAAATAAATGTGTAATACAAAACGACCCAGTCTGCTATGTGTTCGCTGGCGTGACCGCGCAAGTTCCTTCCTAACACTCCCGATATAAACCTTTCCTGTAGTTAATAAATATTGGCATCAATTCGATACTAACCTACAACAATTTGGACACAATCACAAACGGCGCAGTCACCCCAGCTCTCTATTACTATTGAATTCCATCAAATATTCTTATAGAAGAAAATTCAGAGATAATTCTAAACCATTATACAGGTCGATATACACAAGATTGAATTAATATAGGTTTACATTACAAGAAATTCGCACATATTTGACACACAAAGCGAAGAATATTACCGATAAAAAGACTAAGGTAGCTTTAAGATATTGGTCCGAGACACTGAAGCGAGATGTATCCGCGTTGCGATACGAAACTAGCACCAAGCCACCGTACGATAAACCAATCAGCTTCCTGCGATTCCTGCGATGCTGTCACTACTAAGCTGCGGCGGTGCACAACCTGCCTCTGAAGCAAGCGTCTATCGGCCGGAAGACGCGCGCTCAGAAGGATAATCTATGATTTTGCAAAAACGTTCAAAAAGGGTAAACATTTATAAAAATCGAGTCTGTTGATCGAGTCGGCGGTTGCTATGAACACACGTTATCCGAGCGCGCTGTCACTAATCTTGACTTTGAGCAGTGTTGGGAAGTGGATCTTTTACTCCGGCGGCGCCGGACTACTGTTCAGCCTCTGACAGTTACATTTTACATCCGCATGATATGTGTATTATAGATAAAAATATTTATTAGTACTGGGTACATACATCTATGGCCATACTGTACATTATATGGCGGTACAACGTTACATACAACCTTAACAAATAAGGAGTAGACAAATACAATATGCTAGTTATATCAAAAAGAAATGCAGTGAATATTGGTATCAAAATATTAATCCTAATATACATCGTGTGAATGTTTGATTAGATATGTGATAATTGTGTGTAAAGATACATAAAAAGCTTCATATGAGATGAGACCACGTACAATCGTTTATCTGGAATATAAAAATATGACATACATCGTAGAGGACGATTATTATGTAGATGAACTTAGTGACAAAAATAGTAGACATTTCGGTTAGTATAAGCTCGTCCTGTTAGGTCCTGGAGAACAATAGCGAAAGGCCTAGACGGACGATCGTTGATCGTTGCTACCACTGCTACACAATGACTGGTGCGTTCAAATAAACTGTGAAATCTCTCTTAACTAGAAAATAATTTACAAAACGTTTAAGTATAAAAATATAAAGTAATCGATTTTTAAGCTCAAAGTAATAAAATAATATGTCATGTAAAGGCAGCATAAAAATACCGCAAAACATCTAGCATACCTACCACAAAATATCACACGTAAGGATTCTCGTTCGTTACTTGTCGTAGGGAGCTCGGGGTCAGGGCGACGTGATCCTTGGCCCGGGCCGGTGCGCCTCTCAAGGGCCAAATTTTAAACATTTACTAATAAAATATTAAAGCTTAACATACATAAAGATTAAGCATCTCTGCACCTTAGATATACAATAGCCATTCAAAATAACTGCAGATTAAAATATCTCCTCTTAAAAATAAAGTCTTAAACGTTAAACTATAAAAAGACTGTACCTATGTATTTTCCGAGACGTTTCTTAACTTAGGCCAAATCAATTAATAAAAGAATCGATAAAACATAATTATAAATTCATTGTCATTTCGCTGTTGCATTTCAACGATTAATTTAATAATTCTAACAAAACTAGGAGAACGTGAAGAAAGTCGAATAATTAAAAACTAAACTAAAGGTGTGCGACGCCGTTCGATCGGATCGGCTGGTATTAAGCATGAAACACGTTACAATGTGAGTGAGGTTCGGGCGAACGGCGCCGGCGCTGGCCATCACACATCAGACGTCAGACATCAGACTTATACAACGACAAAGAACAGAACAGCAACTCATGGATGCCGGGGGTCGGCAAGCGCGACGACACACGTAAAACGAGCAGCTTCAACTCTAAAATAATCAAGTGGCGGTGGTTTATCTGGTTCAGTCCTCGAGGGGATTCATTCAGCTGGATTCTTTCTCCTTCTTCTCCTCCTTTGACTCTGCAAACCGATAAAAACATACATTACAATCGATGAACACACTTCGATATGGATATTAAACATTCATTTGTGATTATATATTGATAAAAATATATTTTATGCATTAAAATAGCTAATATTATTTTGCACCAAGCTGCAAACCGTGCTTTCAACTCGAAAACATATTAAAGCATCATATTGCAACAATTTTCGGTTGCATTAGTTAGTCTTCAGACCCGACTTTTTATGACCAAGTTGGCTATAGGTACGTATTTATCATAAAACGCTGCAGCCCTTAGACGTTTTTAGGTAGGTAAAACTGAAACTAAACATGCATTAACTTAACTGTAACCATACAAAACGGTGTAAAATGTAGCCTGCGTGACGCAATTATCATTTAAATATAAAGGAAAAAATATAGCATGTTCTCAATTTAAAAAGAAAATAGCATAATTTCTGAAACTCCCAAGTTTTGGCAGGCCAATCTTTGACATTTATATACCTATTTTTATTAAACATTGTATGAAGTAATATTCTAAAGTTTGATCGTAGGCACAAAAATAGATACTTCCTTAAAAGTACTACAATATAAAAAAATAATAAATAAAAAAATAAATCAAACGTGTAACGCAAGCGCAAAAATGCTATGCTATATACTATATTATAACTATTGGCATGTCTAAGGCTGCGTATATATGCATTATATTATATGTAATATCACAAGGCTTCCGGAAGCAGCCCTGTATGCGTTTAGCTGATAAATGCGTGCGTAGTTATTTTAAAATGTATAAGCCAAAATAAAATAAATATTAGGGTGAAACTCCCAGCTGTAAACTGTTGCGACTGCCTGCCTACGTAATATGTAGATTTAAATTCATTATTTTTGTACCTAATTAATCTTAAAAGCAAGAAAAAAATACGAATTGTACTCATGACCCAGGGCCGAATTAACCTTTAGTCAGATTAGGCAATTACCTAAGGGTCCGTCCGCAACGGCTAGGGCCCCGTGAACGAGAAAAAAATTGTTGAAAATGTTTCGACGAGTGAAAGTTTTGTTTGAAGATTTTCATTCTCAATCACTGTTTAACAAATGGGTAGTAGAGAGAGAACAAATTAATTGTTTTAAAAAATCAGCACCTTTGTCGTTCCCTGACTCTTTGCGGCAAAGACGCTCTGGTGGTGAAGGAATACGCTTTACAGCCGATTTACGTCTTTTAAATACTTAATTACTTTAAAAAAGAAGGCGCTCCCTAACCCTTCGATTAAAAAGAGAATTATAAAAAAATTTGGCTCCCTAAATCTTGAGTTTTAAAGAAAATATTTATATAAAAGAAAAGTCGACGCCCTCTGACACTTAGCGGCGAAGAGGCTTCGATGGCACTCCTTAGTTGTTAAAGAACATTAATTAAAAAAGGGCAGACTCTGGGGCGCTGGGGACTCTAACCCTGTTTCTTGAATTTTTTTCAAAATTATAATCTCTCTCTTACATTTTAAAGAGCATAATTATGTATTTATAAAAAAGTCCGCACAGGCGGCGCTCTATGATAGTATATGTATATAGAAGCTTCGAAGTTACTTCAAAAAAAAAATATAGTCGGCGCCCGGTAATATATATGTTATTATAACCCTTAAAAATGGAGTCCCGAGAATTATATAGCCTAGCGGCCTGGACATAGTTAATCCAGTCCTGCTTTGACCTGAACTGTTTTTGAGAAAGAGAAAGCTTTATGGATGATTCAAATATTATTTTCAACATAACTAATTCTTAACTTGAAGTCTATCTAACGAAGATGACATTATTCCCAGCTGAGTACGTATTCCCGATTTCGAAAATGGCAATGTTAAAACTGATCCGTAAACAGACTAATACTGGAGTCACTCGTGTTTTAAGAGAAAACACTTCTTTCTATAAATTATTAAATAAAAGCAACTGACTCATGGCTGGTTATTTCACCCTGCTGCTATATACGTACGTATCGAAGCTGTACGCTACGCATGCCTGGTCACAAATGATCGAGACTGACCTTCGTCGCTGTTACCATTAGTAAGCGGCTCTTCGCCGTTCTTTTCACCGTTCTTTTCTCCATTCTTTTCACCGTTCTTCTCACCATTCTCGGCGGGCTTCTTCTCCTCTTCTTTAGCTTCTTTGTCCTTCTTCTCTTCTGAACTCTCTTTGGCTGGTTTCTTCTCCTTTCCGGACTTCCCCTTGGCAGGCGTGGCGGGCTTGGGCTTGGGCTCCAGTGACGGGTCCAGCACCAGCTTGCCGATGTTCTTGCGGTCGTGCATCTTCTGCATGGCCTCGCCAACCTTAGGATTTCAATCACATAGTAGTTAGCAAAATAGTATTCTCAAAAATAATGTTTTCGTTAAAATGCAATTTTGAATATGAGAATTCAAAGATTTTAGCAATGGAAATGGATCAAGATGGTATTTTATAAACAGTTATATATTTAATAGAAAGAGGATTTGTTGTATATCCATCCAATCTCTGGTTCTTTGCATCCTTAATATAAAAGAAGTCAGGCAACCAAAAAAGCGTAATATTAGTGATACATACATCCTCGAGCGCCCAGGTGGAGTCGACGAGTGGCTTAACCTTGCCTTCGCCCCACAGCGAGAACACGGCGTCCACAGCGCGGCGCACGTAGTCGGCACGTCCGTGTTGGAACAGCAGATGACGCAGGTTCAACCCAGCTAGGCTCTTGTTCTCGTCGAACAGCTTGATGGGAGACACCTTGTCTACTTGCCACCACTGGAAAGGTACAATACTCCATGTAGTATGTGTAGTCCAGCGGTAACAGAAACTATAGTCTTCGCCAACTCTCATTAACAAAAAGGAGTGATTTTGTTTATGAAACTATGGACTGAAAGTGTATCCCTACATAACATTAGTGATACTGATTACTGCGCTTTTTTTTCTTTTTTTATACATTAGATAGCTTGCCAGAAGCAATAACAATTCAATGGTCCAATGACAAGGCCAAATACAAACATTCACTTACACAAGCACACACCCAGTGTCAGAACAAATCTTTGCAAATCACACAAAGATTTGTCCCATGTAGGAATCGAACCCAAAATACCAGCGTAGTGAAGAGCGGTGAGGCAACCGCTTAAACCACTACACGACACATGCAGACAAAGACTATATTATTTCATATGACTATATATATGCCGTGAATAAGTTGAGTCGGGTAGGTTAGAATCTTTTCATTTTTCAAAGCCTACCATTTTAACAAAGTATTAAAGCAATTCTGAGATAAAAGACTTTTTTATTACACATTATTCAATTATCCGAATACTATACAAATTAATAGTAAGTTACACTTTACACATTTTATATTTGGAAACACACACACACGCTTTTATATTTCTCTCATATTTAATGTACCCGTGTAAATATATTCTGGTTATCTACAACAAAAATCCCAAACTTAGTACAGAAACGGTTTGTTTGTATCCACAAATGTTGAATAAATAATTTGAATTTGAAATTAGTCATTAAATTTGAGTAGCAATGACATTATCGCTGCAACGATGTTGTATGCGCCGCCATGTTAATTGTTAATTAAGTAATTCAATTAAGTTTCATCAAATTCAGCCACGGCTGTCACGGTTTGATATCGCAATAATTAGGTACCTACTGTTTTTGCGTAATCACACTAATCACCTCAAATTTCATTTTAGTACATTCCATTACATAGGGTGGCACATAATTGGTTTGACGTAACTGAGTATTTATTTTGTATTTTAGATTTTTATTCAACATCATTTTAAGTAGATAATGTTATCTATTAATTAATTCGAAATAAGGTGCTATTAATATTCGAATATTTTTTGTTTTGATAGTATACATGTAATGTTATTAATAATAGCTTCATTTCGTACTTCGAGATAATAGATGGCATGATGTAACAAGAAGATAATATACGGTTATATTTTAGCAACAATTGTACTGTCAAATTTCATAGATTTTTTCCCGGGCCGGATAAAACGGCCTGTCAAATCCCATACATTTCTAAACTTTGACGTGAATTTTATCTGGAACGCGCAGCTCTGTTCGCTCGCGCATTGGGAATAATGGCATTTAAAAGCATGCTCTGGGTACAAGTAAATTCTGTCGTTTTTATGACATAACGCTTTTGTTCCCCGTTTCATCTCACTGTATGTGACACCACGCTAAAACATGTAATGGGGTGTAACAGCCATATAAAACAGAGAACGCTAGAGATATCCTGTTACATTGTATCCTTTGAACCGCATTTTATTACTTAGGTATGTACATAATGTACCTCAGTATAATTTGTTGTATTCGGCAAACACGGGGAAGGTGGTACAACATGGGTAGGTAACATCTAAGACTCCATAAGATTTGTAGCAACATAGTAAATTAAAATTAATTTAACTTTTCTCAGATCAATCTAACTTGCTTTGCAAATAGTACCTACATTATGTAAATGTTTTATTTAACAGTTATTTGCATTTTCTAAACCGTAAAGAAAATTCTATCAAAGATCGTTTGTACTGCGACACAGAAATTAAATTATTTTACATTCCTTCTTAATGTGCTTCTATAATAACGCTATTAGAATGAGGAGGTAAGCAGCACGCACAAGTACAATCAGATAACAACATAATGTACTCACGGCTCGCGCGGCACTGAAGAAACTCTTGGTCTCGCCGGTCACGATGTTCGATGATCCTGTGATAAAAGCCATTGTTTCATTATACACTCATATACAGCTTAGATAACTAAAGGACTACTAAAGTTTACGTGGAACAAGATTAACGCATGAATAGAATTTTACTTCATTAGTCTCAAATTTGAATTAATTGTTTATTTTATCATCAGTAAGCGTCTAAATTATTTAATTATCGTCCACGCATCTGGCTACGTAGCTAGTTGGCATATTACGGTGAAATATGTCACTATGAAGCTGAACAATAAGTTTATAAATCAAGATTTCAAATTTCACTCCATCTCTCTCTTCCTTTGTTATTCAATGCTTAGTTAGTAATCATAATGGGAAGTATGAAAAGGCTTACCGTAGAGGATGTACCGGCCCATGGGCTTCAGCAGCTGGTAGCCGCGGTTGCACTCCTCTCCGCAAAGGCAGTCCAACACGATGTCTACTCCGTCGGCTGATACCCTGATGAAAGAATAATGAAATAAACCATGGGCGTACGCAGGATGGGCACGGGGACATCGTACTTCACTGCTGCTGTCGATATTTTTAAATAGTTTTCTAATGTTGGTGCGTTATTAAAATCTTTTAATACACCAGCATCAAAACACGGCACAGAAGCACTTAATGCTTTTAATTTAAGGCAGTTTTTAACCAAAGTTTTTTCATCTTTGCGCCTTTTGACTTTGGCTTTAGTGTCAAAAGTAAAAAGGCGCAAGGACGCAAAAACTGCCGCCAGTTCTTAGTTTTTAAAGAAAATGTAGTTATACAGGAAAGGTGCTTGCGTGGATTGTTTAGGGCTTCTAGTAGTATTAATATTATTAGTATTCAAGTAGTATTATTGTATAATATGTAGGTTCTAAATGTTACATACAAGAGGGGGGGGGGGGGGCGACATTTATTGAGACCACAGGTTTCATAGACGGTCAGTATCATTTTAACGTTTGCCGAATAATTTGAACCGTTGAGAACTAATACTGTCACATCCTCTCTGTATTATAACATCGGAAATATTACTATTTGTAAAAGTGCTGATATCGCTGACTTGATTGAACATAGCAACGTAAAAACCCAAGACCAAAATCAGACTACAGCTTTAAATTCAACAGAGCAATCTTCTCATTTCTCCGAAACATCTAAATCACAACACAAATTATGGTTTCCATCAATTTCATCAAAGAAAAATTGGCATATATGAGAATACATTAGCTCTATCTGTAAATATCTTAGGTACATTCGTTCAAAGAGTAGATAACGAGTATTTATTTACACTCGAGCTTGTGTGGCTGCTCTGTTTACGCTATAAAGTGCTCAACAGATATAAAAATATCTTTGTCTATTTACGAGAATTAAATGACGCGCTTGTTATGAAGCAGCTGCCCTAAGCACCGGGTTATAAAACGAACAATTAACGTGCTCTCGACCAACGAACCAAGCGCCCAGCTTCATTTGTCACTGGAACATTTCATCAAAGCTTAGAGGGAAGTGGGGGAGGTCTTTAAAAACTGGGAGCAGTCGCATCACACGAAGAGATCTCGCGTTGAAATATGTAACTGTAATAACCAGTAATTAACAAACCATGGGATTGAGAACAATATAGTCCTGAGGAACGTCTCCGCGGGAAATAGATCATTCAAGCATTCAAGCTATCTTTTAATTCATCAATGGACGGGAATCAAGAACGTCACAACTTTGGAGCGCACAAATTAAATCGCCCAACAAATTATCCTAACTGGTAAGAATTTATAGCGACAATAATAGGAATGAACGGCATAAAAATTCTTGCATACCGAACATTTTATGCGAGTAATATAAACAAAGGTATTATTAGTAAGATGAAGGGCCGGGAGCGGCTGATATTTTTAGCCATGTGATATCACGATACCGCACCATCCCTTCGTTTTTAGAATTCCTGGCCGTTATGTATGCAGATGACTTAGATATTAGATTTAATATCTAGTGATCGATCGTGTATTGATGAAATAAAATGTTAATTACACTGCCTCGATGGTCTAGTGGTTAGCGTATGCACCTCTCACCGCGGGGTCTCGGATTCGATTCCTGGATCGAAACCTGAAGTTTCCCTGAGGAAATTCACAGTAGCAGCACTGAGTTGGAATTGTGTCCGGTGGGTGGCGATAGACTCAACCTCTATCCTATAACTAAACATAACAGTTGAAGTGTGGGTGTTGTACACCTCTGCCACACCCTTTTGAGTAATATAGACATGATCTTATGTTATGTTAATTACATGAGAAAGATCTGCTAGAAATTACTCTTGTGTTTCATAGCACATTTCTTTAAAATGTTATTATGAGTTGACTTAATAAGTGCTATCGTTTTTTGTCTCACCACGTGGCGTCACAGTAGATTCAGGTCTTTCAAAGTTAGTTGACAGACATCGATTTACCCTAACCATTGAGTTTATATATTTTTACAGAGGCACAGCACTTATTTTTACAGAGACAATAAAAAATAAAGAAAGCATATCAGCATTTTCTAATAGTTAAAACTTTGCTGATGAAAAAGTGCTACTACTCAATTAACGAGTGTTTAAATGATATCCAAGTAAACACTACACAAATAAATATAATTACATAATGCCGATTAAAAAACGTTATGCTTTGTCTCTTCTTTTTTATTAAAAACTTATTTTTTTATATAAAATTACATAATTATTGTCCTCTCTCCTACTTTGCTATGCCTGACAGGGTTCACAATGTTCCTAGTATTTACCACCTAAGACACACATTTGTGAAACGCAATAAAGTATTGAGTATTGAGCACTTCAGGGCATTTTGAAGACAAACATATTGGAATAATTTTTTTTTCAGAGATCTCACATTACACCAGTACCTACACTTAACGGTGAATTCATACGCGATAGCCCTCATTGAGAGGTCGAAAAGATAAATGTGATTAAAAGTTAAGTACCTACGTGAATGACTGTAGAAGATAGATTGCTTATAAAGGGACTGTTATCGCGTTTTTTCGATTGGCGCGCGTTCAAAGCACAATGGTGTTCTTTTAATGTATAGATGATCTCACCGAACCGAATTCATATGAAATTAACTCCCGATTCGACGTCGATCATATCAATCGTAACTGAGATCGATTGTGAATAAATTAGGGCAAAGCAATAAACAGCCGCTGTCCTAAATTACATCATTTTTAGTTTATGGAACTAACTCAAGCGATTAACTACTTATTGTATTGGTCAGCATAACTATATTTTTGTCCTTAGCCTTGTAGTTTATTTATTCGGGATAACAGCTGTCGTTTTCCAATGTATTACATAGCTAACATTACTAAACAATGACTAATTAATTCACAATGTGTTACAAAGAATAACGAACAGACTTATATTAAGAAAAAAAAAAGCATATTAATATTGAATGCAGAACATTTAAAAGAAAAATTAGTTAACTAATAAATTTGCAGAACAACGAGTTATTGTGAACAAACAAAGTGAAATTTTAAATACCTACTCGACTTTCTATCTAGTGGTCATTGGGAACGGATTAGCCAC
The DNA here is from genome assembly GCA_905147285.1 of Hypena proboscidalis. Taxonomy (NCBI): domain Eukaryota; kingdom Metazoa; phylum Arthropoda; class Insecta; order Lepidoptera; family Erebidae; genus Hypena; species Hypena proboscidalis. The sequence continues at coordinate 6,408,167 of LR990144.1, forward strand.
ATACTACTCAGTAGTGCTGCTACTACTGGCTTTTTATGGGGGTAAACTTAAACCTTGATATTACTGGCACAGGAAGCTTGTTCTTCGATAAAGTGATGCACCCAAAATCCTTTGTTAATTAAGGAGCAGTAGGATCAGCAAACATAGATAGATTACGTCGTGACAACATGTACCTCATGCTCGTATGCTGGCCCGGTAGACTATGATCGTCTTTGCTAAATCGATAGCAGATATTTAGAATATATACATTTTCAGAAAGCAAATTTCCTCAAGCAGACTGCCGAATGGCGATGGCAAGTCAACATGTGCCATGTGAATATGACTGCAGCCATCGATACGAAAGAAGAAGAAGAAGAAAGAAATGGTTGACTCACTTCCTGACTTCGCTGGTGTAGTCGCTGCCTCTCTCGAGCAAGTGGTCGATGTTGTTGTTGTTAGCCTTCAGCGCCTCGTGCTTGGTCTTGGAGCAGACTCCGAAGACCGTCACGTTTTCCACCGTCTTCGCTAGCTGCGCCACGGCTTGGCCCTGAGGAAATGACAAGTGTTAGACTTACCACTTTTGTTCTTATATACTAGCTTGCTCTAAGTGGATAAGTTGATAAAAAAAACCTTTTGTATTTACGAACTGTATGCCAAATTATATTGAACAAAATTTGCCCGCGGCTTCGCCAATCACATGATAATTTGTCGATAAAAAGTAGCTTTACCTAGCTATCTGTATACTAAATTTCACAAAGATTCGTATAGTGGTTTTATTCTGATAGCATATTATATTAAAAACAGCCCTGTATCTAATACATGTCTCTGCTGGGCTCGGGCCTCTTCTCATGATGAGAAGGGTTAGGCCATAGTCCACTACGCTGGCCAAGTGAAGATTGGTAGACTTCACACACCCTTCGAGTACTTTTTAGGCTCTCTCAGGCAGGCAGGTTTCCTCACGATGTTTTCCTTCACCGTTAGCGATTAAGCATATATATAATATACTTTCGGATTAATAACATTATGATAAAAATACACTAGGTATTAGAAGCTATCGCTATATCAATCGGCGGCGTGTTCAAAGCTAACATTACCAGGCATTACTGTGTATGTTATTTGGGTTTCCCTAGCCATAAAGGTAAGCTAATTGCCGGTGTCTCCCCGAGCCCCACCTAGCTTCGAGTCACAGGTCATTGACACGCAAGGGTAGTTAACACGTCATGTGGGAGCTACCCCCATACGCAATTTTTCGTAATATAAGCAAAAAGTTATGTCTATTTATTAGCAAATATTTTGTTGGGATAATGACAACCAAATGTCTTCTATAGTACTTTTCCTTGCACATTTTGGGATTTACGTTTTGCTGTCTATTAGCACTTCATACAGGACGGCCATTGTCCCGCTTGTATCCATGTTCGAGGATCCCGCCGTAAAATATGGCGGCACAACACTTTAGACCCTAACTTACACTACCGAAGTTAATTCTCAAGCAAACATTTAATTAAACAATTAGAACCCATCAATTAGACCTGCCATTACGCTGTTTGTTGAAACATTTAGGAGCTCAAATAAGGCCGGCATCCACCGACCCTCGGTCAATGCTACTGCAACTATTTTTGATTCCATCCAAAATACACTGTCAACTTCTGGATAAATATATTTTTGGCATTGCCGATTCATGCTTTATGCTGTTTCGTCAGACGTTGTTAAAATACATGTCTTACTTTTGAATTATTTTTGGTAGGTACTTTTACTTCAATATTTTTCTTTGTTCAGTCGATTTCATGAGTAATTCGCAGTTATCAATGTTTTTTCAATGTTATAACCATGTTCGTTACTTTATTGTACTACCATGAACCACTTGTTTTTCCCGTAATGACCAGCAACGATGCCCAACATGGTAGACAATCAGGTTGATTCACTGCGGGTCGGTGCCAGTTAAAATATAATAGACCACAACCTTTACCCATTTGATCTCCATTAGGTATGTTGGTTTTCCTTCACCGTTCGTGTACCATAAATTGCATTTGCCTAGAACTGGTAGACTGATTTAAATTAGACTATTTCAGCATAAATCTCACTGATATTTTCAAATCAACTATTAACACTGCATAATATTTTGGAGAAATACGTACCACGCCGCCACCAGCGGAGTGTACAAGCAGACTCTTGCCGGGGGTAAGGTTGGCCATCTCGAAGAGCAGCAGGTAGGCCACTACGTAGTTGGTGGTGACTGCCACGGCGTCCAGAGCCGTCATGCCCTCCGGAAGAGCATATACGTACTGCGCCGGCACGGACACCAGCTCAGCCCACGCCCTGTACTCGGGCAGAGCTACTACTTGGTCTCCAACCTGTTAACAAGAGAGAAGAGTTGAGCAGAAATAAAATAGTTTAAAATGATGAGGGTACACTATTGGCTGAACTAACGCCAGTAAAGGAAAATTCTTTGAAATCATCCTCCAGTGAATAAACCAACAAGAAATATGGCGAAATACTTCTGAATCTGATTGATAAGACCGAGTTCTAAAACTATAGGATGCTATTTTAGCTTAGCATTATAGAAAATCCTTCATCATAGCGAGTTCCTTACCTCTTTTTATAACCCAATATGGGGCGATAGGATTAGAACAGTAGTCAGACTTTTAGTTGGGTTTCTGATAATTCTGGCCAATTCAAATGAAGTACATAACATGATAATAGTGTATTCGTACGTCTAGCCATGTCACAGCGTTTCATGTAGGTAAACAGTTTACAGTTCGCTGTTGAAACCATTTGTGTCGGAATCGTTGGAAAGAGGTGTTTACATAAACATGGCCATGCCAAAGCAGTATGAATATGGGTTTTTGTATCTCTTATTGAAGATTTAGTAGTTTAAACTGTAGGAGAACTGAGAACAATAGCGCAGAGACACGCAAAGAAGAGATGAAAATCTTAATTGTATTTTTTTTTTGTAAAATAATAGCTACTGTAATGAATTTGGCAGACATAAAGATGATTTTAGAAGTCATAAGATAATTATAATGCTATTGTAAATGAGGTGAAGTGTGGGGAATCAATTTTAAGGGCACCAATACCAGCCCTAAGTACGTTACCTTCTTCGTTATATCCTACCTACAGCCTAGTCCTATACATACATAGTATCTAATGTAAGGTACGTTTGTATTATTTAGTACTTGCCCTGTAGTACCTAACCTAACATTCAACAGAAGACGCAAAAGCAATTCAAGCATCAATGAGCAAATTGCTATACAATAAAGAAATTTAATTATAATAATTTTCCATTGAGTAGGTTATTAAATGGTATTAGACGTACATTAATTGTTTTATTCATAATGAATTAATATTCTGTAGGCAAGGGACATTTCACATCTATAGACGCGGTGTGGTAGTGCGGTATTGGACAAGGCGGAGAAACTAATGAGAACTGACGAGGTGTTGATGTATTCAAAACGTTTATTGTCACTTGTGATAATATTGGGAAAGGTTATAGTTACATCTTGTTATTATCAACCCTTACACGTTTTTTTAATGTGAACACTTAACGTTTCAGTTTGCGACTTCTAAAAATTTGATTTTGGAAAAAACTACAGTTTGCGTGAACACGTATCATCTATTATTTATATTCCAATTACCTTTCTCAACAAAATAACCATAGATAAACCTATAGCCTTCGAAAATGCAATCTTTGCTAACTTTTAAGTTCAGTACCACAAGTTTCTGATAAGACCAGGTACCTAATAGCCTACTCGCAACTCAGTACACATCATAAGACTGAAATAAAATGTCATCTAGGGTTCCTTTTACCTACACCATTTATATACTTAGTAGGTGTTGCTAACCCAGTACAGGATATAACGGCATTAGAATCATTTGTCAGGACTTTAATTACTGCGGATGAACTGTTCTAACAAATATCCAAGATCAGTTGACTTACTTTGAAGTTGGTGACACCCTCGCCAACCTGTTCGATCTCTCCGGCGCATTCGAAGCCAAGGATGAACGGGGTCTTCGGGGGTGAGTCGATGGCTCCTTGACGCACGATCAGGTCTTGGAAGTTCAGACCGCTGCAACAAGCACAAACAAGTATTTTAGACGTTAATCTACGAAGTAAAGAAGAGAAGAGAATCTACAACAATATTATAAATATTCCTATTTTTATTGTAATGGATATAGGCACGAAACTACTGAACAGATTATAAAGAAATCAAATGAAAAATGTTTCAGCCGCAAGTATAAATATTTTTCTTCGTCCACGTGAAATTATATGGAGGAAGTCACGGGGAAAAAGCTAGTCAAATAATAAGAAATGTCCGCGATAAGGAAGTTCTTCTTCAAGTTCGATCACAAGATACCGTTTATATTTGCTTTTTCTGTAAATATCTCGATCTCGACCATTTATATTAATGATCACCATTTATCTATACATTACATTGTCGTTTGCACCCCAGCCAATACGAAGTTATAGAATATAGAGATAGGGCACATTTTGATCAACATTGGAACCATTTTGGTTTGGGCTGAATACGTTTGATTATCAATTATTATAGGGGAGGGCTGTCGCAGATCGCATTCGAAACTCTTCGGTAAGGATAGAAGTTCTTGGACTGGTAGTTTTCGGGACAACTTTGTTCTTAATGAATAATTGTTTAAGTAACAAATAACTTTACGGAGGCCTAACTAACTTTGTTAATTAGATTCATGAGGTGTCTGTTTTATCTCCAAGCTATGTTTTAACCATGGTAAACAATTAATTCTGCATACCACATATTATTCATAAAGTCAATGCAAATTTATTGATCTCAAGTAATCATTCAAGTTAATAGCTGTGAACGATTTCAATATACAACTGCGTAGCTGTACTTAATTAAATGAGAGCCCCAGGAATGCGGTAGCCATTTATTATTATGTTCTACAAGCCGTACTCAGAATAAAGAAGCCCGCATTTGAATTTTTAAACGTGTTGACGTACCAATCATTGTCAATATGGCAGGCAAAGCATGGCCGCCCATGGCAATGTGGTCTCGACTATTGTCAGCTTCAAAATAAGGTGTCGATAATGTAGGTTAATTTAAATCAATCCTTCACCTCTTACTTAATTTGTGATGTTGAAAATCTCTTGTTTTATAAACCCTATGCCTCTTTTTAAATCATAAATCATCGTTAAAATCAATCAAACAACCCTTGTGCTTCGACAAAAATGTTTCATAGAGAGCTAAATTTCCTTCCATGTGGACAGCATAACATGTTTCAATGGGAAAATCTCGAATCTATGCAAGAATCACCGCCCAGAAAACATTTTGTGACGAGTATTTCGCTTTGATATATCTAAAATATGTGCGTTTTATGTGCCATAAAGATAGTAAGAGGACCGCTGAGATGAGAGTAGATCTCATAGCTGTGCGGTTACGTCAAGAGCTGAGGAATCGCTTCTGTTCCCTACGCATGAACTACGCAAGACAGCAGCCACGTGAACACGCACGTAGTAAAATAAACGAATCCACGGCTATTTCTTTCGTGTTTGATATCATCTGAAATACTTCATTGTGAAATACCATTCCTTTGGTTTGAGCATACGGGTAGAGAATTCCTAAATCAGAGCCTTATGATATAATGACTAATGAGTAATGACCACAAATTCTATTCGCTAAACTCCATTGGCGGATCGTGGCGTTGACTGTCTAAAGTCTTATTCAAGTAGCAACCTTCATTAGGATATAATAATTTAGTTTTTTAAATACTTTTGTTGATGCGAAAAGTCCAAACCGGTACAAGCACACTGCGTGTATGCCTACATATCGCAGCCGCCATAGTAGGTACGCACGTAGGTGCCCGCCAGCCCGGCGGGTGTACGTACTCCAGCCTAATCGATATTCGCGATTGTCTCCCACACTGTATCAACGTGCTATGTACGATACGTTTACACACCTAAAATTTATGTATACCAGTTTATAGTAGCTGCGAAAAAGTGTTCAGATCAATCTGCTAAGAAACGTACATAAATAAATAGGTTTTTTAGCAACTTAGATACGTCAATAAATCACCGCGTTAAAAATGGCTATACGAAAGGACATCATACCACGTTTAACTTAGACATACTAAAATAGGAAGTAATTATATGACCTTTTAGCAGAATTCAAAAAGACATCAACGACAACCTTACGTACCTAGTTGCAAATATTTTATTCTGAAAACTGTTTTTTTTTATGTTTTCAGATATTAGCTGAGGCCGACAGCGAAAATAGAATGGATTAAATAACAGTTAAAACTAGAGGTACTCTAACAACGTTTATATTGTATATCGATTAGCAGTAGAAACTCGAAAAGCAATAAACGTCTGGGAAAGTCAACAACGGAACGGATAATATTTCAGTTACACCTATAGGAATAGCTAAACAAGGAAATAGCATTGGCTGAGCTAATACAAAGCCAAAAATACCCGCAATGTACCAAGTACTAACAACAAACAGCAAAGTTGGAAAACTTGGGGCGGCTGTAACATAGCAACTAGTTATATTAAGTTTACACAAAATATACTCAGCAAAACTTCTGTGATACAATATTGGCAACACTCTGTTTCAGCTAGTAACGAGTTTCTAAGTTTGTTAGATTTCGTGGGTGGAGAGAGACCTTTCTCAATTATTATTCTTTTGCAAGGCAATATTTAATATTGTCAAGTATAAGTTTCTTAGGTTATCGGGTTGGTTGTAATGACAACGCTGACTTTCGGATGGAGCCGGCAAGTGAACGAGAGTGAAATACGTTAGACAAAAAAAAATCACGATATTTATCCACCAATTAATACATTTCCAGATTATTACGTCTGAAATATTCGTTCAAATGTTATTTAAAGTTTGATTAGCAATATCTACTGCTACTGCTACCTACCCAGTAGTAAGTAATAAAAACACATCAAATACAACCAGAGCGACGTAACGCGCTGTTAACTGCCCTACTACGTAATTTATACTTAGTACTAGTCATTGTTTCAGAAAGTCAGTTGCTATTGTTGCTATGCTTTGCGAAACTCCATTTAAAATCCTCCCCTCATTTCATGAGTCACCGTCTACCCCATTCCCCACACGAAAAGCGAAAGTAGATATTTAATAGTATTTGTCATCAAAATGGCCACTTAGTACTATATTTCTCCTTCTACCCACATGTAATTAAATAGTCGGCACTAAATTTAGTGGAAACAAAATAACTCGTTCTTGACCAGCTTTTCGATCTATTTTCTAACGCCTGTTTACATTTCAATCACGGATCGATAAATAGGCAAGAATTATGTGGTTTGCTACAAACATAATAGTTACTAGTATTACATGCAATAGTTACTAAAGATTTCTGAATCTATTGTGAAACGCGTAGGAGTTAAACCATAATGTAAAATGTTAGCACCGCCCACGGTACTGTCGATGGTTCATAAATGTGATGTTTTCATTAATATATTAAAATGTTACAAGTTAATCCATCATTTGCAGCCTCTGTCAGGCTTGCATTGCTTATTACTGTTTAATGTGATGATTGTAGCTAAATACTTAAAGTTCTTCATTTGTCAAATATAGGATCTATAATATATCTTCCTGGGTGGATGGCACTACTTTTGCTTTCTGTTGTAGTAAGAAAGAGGGTAATTGAATAATCAAAGTCAAAGTCATAAAGTCCAAGTCAAAGTTGCTTTATTTGTTATAATAATAAACCGATTCTCCACCTTTGAGAGCTCTTAAACAAACAAATCAACAGATGATGAACTTCCTTGTTTGATATTAATATTTGTTTAACGCACGAGGGATTCAAGGAAAATAGCGGCCGGTTCCCCCTTACCATATGTCGCTTGATATTAATGCACTTAAGCCTCTAATTCGGAATAATTAGTGTGACATGGGAGACGAATTACTGGCGAGTCGCCACGGTGTCGGCTGACACACGCCCGCATACGTTTTATTGGATAAATTGGGCGCGGGCTCTATACTTTCATTAGGAAAAAAGCTTTGTCCTACATTGAGGCCGCAGGCGACGATCTAAGCCCATCACCCGACTTAACTCAGCCAAGGATCGGAATGTTAATCCGAGATAATCGCCGGCTGCGACTCTCGTATCGAATTTTACGCACGCTACCTGACCGCTTATTCAATACTTAGTCTTATTGAATGGCTTCCTTCTATAACAATACTTCGTAACGTATTACGCAGGTAGAAGACAAGTTTTTACGTGCACTACTTATAAGGAGTAACGTTACTATTTGTGCTTGTACGGCAACGACTGCTCCTCAACCATAATAAAAGTGTAAGTAAACATGTTGTAGAAAAACATTTTAGCTTTATAGCCTCCGTAGGTTTTACTACCCACTTTCGTACAGCCCAGCGTTCAGGGAGTTGCCACTTGAATAAATTATAATTCTAGGACTTTGTGTCGAGGTGTTGCCAGTCGCGTGTTTCTGACTCCTTAAGTCAAGGCCCTGGGGTCGATAAAACGGACTCGTTTAACCCAAAGGCGAAACTGCCAGTCGTCAACCCTGCCCTCCTTCGATTATCTTAATTACAGCCATTTCCACAAATTTAACGATAAAGAAGTTAAATATCGATTATTGCACAGTTGACACGCTTCTTAGGTTGAGTCACTAGCATATCTAATGGGCTTTGTACCAGCCGGCGGCGATAGGTGACGAATACGGTTTGGTTCATCACAAAGAAAATACGTGATTTGATGTTTCCACAGCACATCTAATATTTCTGTCGACACGTCGGCTTTTAGCAAACGCTGTGTCAATTAGTTGGATCACGTACAAGTTCAGGATTAGTCAAAGGGTCTTCACCGTACGCACGAACACTACCCCAGCAAAGTGCTAATGCGATTAATGCATTGCGTTGCATTGCATACAATTTCTATTCACGCAATTCTAATAACTTCACGGTTTATTGAACACCCGTAGAATGATATGACGAGCATAATTTTGAATATGTTATTACATATTTGCTTTGCGATTCGCCCCTCACGAGTACGCAATTATTTAGAACGGTCATTTAAAATGAATGAACACCCTCAGTTCGGGGTAATTTAAAATTGCATCGGGGTTGTACGACGCGCCCCGTCGGCGACGGCCGGCGCGACGACGCGACGCCTCCTCTACATACCGTGCATGATATAGCTATAGCACATAACAAATGGCGCACTGCTTTACCAGTCACCTCAGGAAACTTTGCTCGTAAAGAAATTAGTTTCCAAACGAACATTCAGACGTCTAGCCGTTTTACGGCTTCAGCGAATTCATGCTCTGAAGTCAGACACTTCAATGAGTTTCAATTTCGGTAATAATAGGTGTCTCAACACAAATCAACGAGTAAAGATGCGCTTGTTGAAAATCAGCACCTAAAAAGTGTAAATTTCGCGCGCGTTCGTTTCAGTGAAGGAACTTGCTCAAGTCGGATGTCGGGCGTCACGTTCCAGTACACTTCGGCGAAATCCATCCACGCCGCGCGCACTTGACTTTACACGAACGCAAAATTGCTTTTCTGAACTTTGCACTTTCGTTTTCAAGCGCGACAGTGAAAACTACCGAACCGCACCGGTCACTTGCACTTGGACGATACATTCTTGTGGGGTACTCTTCGCATGACTCACCACGGCACGGTAAAAGTTTGATTGCGCACAACTTTGGAAGGAAATTAAAATGTGGCAATCAGTACGCATTGTTAAGTTAATGAGCCTGAACTATACCAGAAAAACAATGGAAATGAATGGACAAAAGTCTGACGCAAAATCATTCCTTAAAACTTAGCGTGTCTCAGAGTGCGATCACAATGGATTAATCATCCAAATAGTATTTTCAGACTCAATTACAACTAATTAAACAAAGGTCATTTGGTATCTACTAATAGAATGTGGCTATAGACCTAGGGAACAAGCACACGAACGCGAAATAGATTTTATCACGTTTTGTCATATTTTTATGTAGGGAAACATGACAAAAATCTATCTCGCGCTCGTATGCTTGCCCGGCTAGACGATGAATAAAGACGCGGCAGTGTCTATTTTCTACGCGAACAGGGAAGCGTAGAAACATGATTGTCATTCCGCGGGTGTATCGAGTATAACTTAAAACTCTTCTTCCGTTCGCCGCCTCAAGTTACATTGTGGACGTGTGCGATAGTGGAAGTGGCGACTCTTATCGCAGCCAACTTCGTAAACTTAACTATCTTTCACAAAGACAGTTATTGACTCACAAGCTGCTCGTAAAATAACAAGGTTATGACGTTGAGACTGAATTAGAGTATCGTTGTTTTACCAGCGCAGATACTGAAATCATGTATGGCATATTTAGGGTATTTATATTAACAAATTACCGTAATATTAAAAACGAAATATAAACGTGTTCTTAAATTAAAGCGGTTGTAGATCCCAATAAAAACTGGAGATCCTTGCGAATATAAACATGAAATAATCACTTAAGTATATTAAAACGCTAACATTATTTTATCCATTTACCATTAAATTGGAGCCACGGGCAAATTACCTAAACGCTAACCAAGAAAACATTAGAACGTCGAAAAGGGAGTTTTTCTTTTTGATTATTTCATTGTTCCAAATTAAATATGTAGATAATGATTGTATGGACAGATTCAGAGCCTCACGTAGGTAAAGTCAACACGTTGCCTTATATGTACTGCAAAAAATCAAGCAAAACAGACACGTTTTCCATTAGCCCAACACATCACATGAAGAGTAACTTAAACTAAATATAAATATTGACAAAAAACACACCTTTGTTTAACAAAACAACGAATAACTCTAGGCTTATTCAAATATATATGTTAATTAAGGTTTAGTGCGTGAATCGTCGGCGTTCGATGCTCGCTTATCGTCTGAATAATGAGTCACCACGAACATCCAGCATACGACTTGTGAATAGGAATGGATCGTACTAATGCTACTATTCATCATTACATATGCCTCCAGTACGCGTGCACCAAAGGAATTTCCTTATTCGCGTACTTTCTGATTTATTAGTATGCCACACTGACGTTGTCTTGGACACTTAATACACAATAAGTATTATGTTATGGGCTTACAAGTTATAACACAGCCACCGGAAGTTAAGAATTGAATCAATCGAGTCAACGCATGAATCCACAGTTCTGACGCATTCTTCCGACTCATTGCATGCCAATTAAAACTATTGTCGTTATTTATTGTATTTATGACTAACTTTAGTAATAGGTCGTTGTGGTCTTACAGTACAGATTACATAATGGTCGGAATGATTTATTTACATATTACATACAACAGTAATTTCATTACACGTTTTTAGTTTTAAAATAGAATTTAATCGGATAGTGGCATGTGAAGGGAGGTATTTGTGCTAGAATGCTAAATGGGTGGCGTGACATGGAAAAACTGACCCATTATTTGCTTAACCCTAGGGTAAGTGTTTGCTCTAGTGGTGGACAAACAGCTAAGTGAGTGTGGCTCGTGCCTTAACCGCTACGAATAAATCGAAATAAACAGTAGAAAGCATTATACGAAATTAAACCTGCCTGCATATCAAACCTTATACGATAACAGTTGTAAGCTGGCCATTTAAAAAGCAAAAGAGTTTTGACGAGTATCTCTTCAGATTCGCAGCCAAAAAAAAACCGGTCACATTGTAATACGTTTGCGCTGGCGATTTATTTGCTCGCCAGTTTTTGCGAAAAGCCCGTCCCTTGCGTCTGGCGATTCAAGAGCACTCAGTTTAAGTTTGGTCTAGACGAGGGTATCCTCGACATTCTCAGCAAATAGTTTTTTTATATCGATGACGTTGTCTACAGATTGACATTAGAATAACATTCCTGGGGTAAAATTTGTAATTATATTGCCAACTCCTTTTTGGAAATTTGTGAGTTATCAGTTATCAGTTATCACTTAGTTTTGTAAGAAAACATAACAAAAAGATACACATCAATTGAAACAGAAACAATCACAGCCTAAGTTGATCCTGAATCTATTAAAAGTACGAGGATTTTTTTTTAATATCTCAATAGCAACTTTTTCTCCAAAATATTGCCCGATACACCGATAATAATTGTTTAACACATCTGTAGTCTGAAGTCTATTAAAGTATCAGAGCCGCTAGTTATTTCAACACCCATTACCATTGTCAGGGTCAATCAGAAGCTTCGAAATTTTGGTATGCTACAATAATTTGTAGAGCGAAACGAAATGGACAAATCGATGTAGTTACATAGACGTACATTGAAGTTATTAAGACTGATACAAAGATAATCATCCTGAATAGTGAGGACTTTAAATAAAGAAACAAAAAAAAACATGTACCTAACAATTTATTGATAGAAGCTATGACCGAAATAAGGGTAGATACTTAATATTTTCTTATGACCGTCCCCACTCTCCATTGAAAAACAAGATAAAATGTCGATTCCATTGAATGGCTTATAAATGTTCCCTCATTTAGAGAAAACACAGTTTATCGATACCCAACCTTCTTAGATTGACTGGCACTTAAGGGGCGTCGATTTCAAAGGCTCGGAAGGAATAATTGAGGTGGTTTAAAAAAGCGATGATATCCGGCTAGCGGACTATGGCACTGACCAGAATGAATACACCATGACACGCGTGACGAAGCTATCGACTTCCGATCAGTGGATACGATGAGAATGCTAGCCAGCCAGGTGTGACACCCATTTTACTATCACCCATCGACAAACCTAAATAAGGTATTCGGTAAATTTACAACACAATGATATTTCATAATAGCCCTGTAACATTACCATAGCCAGTGGCGCCCCCGCCAACCGCATACATAACTTTGTTTAATTGTACTATTATTTATTTCATGCTACGGGTGCTATTAGCTGATCGCGATAACAACAGACAGAGACAAATGCACCCCTTCACAAATGCATTAAATGACATTTCTAATTAATGTTTACTTTTCTCCGTGGTCCGTTCATTAAGAAAATAATGAGTGAAAGTGCCTTGCTTCAAACAGTAGGAGTTACTGAACCGAAATTATTTTTTTATTTTTACTTGATATACTTTCTTCGTTATGGAAGTGATGTAATCTGGCGTTTGTCCTAGACAAATGCTCTTGTTTTTAAGGAAGTTTTGCATCCTTAATATAGATAGTTTCGTCACAACCTTGTAAAAGTATTCTATTTTTTATTAACTTTGCAAAAAATGATTTCTTAGAATCAGACTATACAAAAGAACCACCATGAAATGACGGCTAGACAGTTAATACCTACTAAACAAAATAAATTCCAACGGCACATTTAATTATAGGTTAGAATCACTTTTATTGTTTAACAATAAAAAGCGTCATTACTGTAGCATGGATTGGCAGCAGTTGATGCTACGGTGAACGAACCTTTTCTACGATACAGAATGACAATGGCTTGGTTATCCACACAAAATCGAACAATGCAGTGTTTACTAAGTTAGCTTGTAATGGAAATAATGTAAAAGTAGATGCACCAGCTTGTAAAGTACTTGGTGTACAAATTTATAAAGACTAGCTGTTGCCCGCGACTTCGTTCACGTCGGATTCGTTAATCCACGTGGTTTTACCCCAGGTAAGTGTTTTGCTTTGTTCTCAAGGGTTACCCGCGTGATTCAGAAAAAGTGCACTACGCCATCTTTTGTGCTTTGATTTAAGCTTCCTATTCTCTTTAAAATCAAATGTTACACTCTTGGGAGTTTTTTAGACAATCTCTGTGTAAGAAGTTTACTTGTTTTGATTGAAGATCAAGTATACCAACATTTCATTTATCGAACTTCAAAAATGACAGAGTTTCGTTTGACCATTCAACCCTTATTTTACCTCCTTAGGGATGGAATTCCCAAAAATCTCTTAGTGCTCGCATAAGTCATGATCCTTTGTGCAAAATTTTAAGTTTCTAGATCCAGCGATTTAGGCTCTGCGATGATAAATCAGTCAGGCAAACAAATATATATTTATGATGGTACCGTAGCTGTCGAATTCAATAAAATGAGCTGTTAGTGCAATTTAAACAACTCTGACAAGCTTGTCCAATAAATCTAATCATACTGATTTATTTGTGGAATATGGCTGCTAGTTTAAACATGTAACACTATGTAACAAATAGATCGCTGTTTTCAACCGTTCGTTACAGGAACACAAGTTGCAGTTGGCAATGAACGAGCATCACTTTTAGCAACCTCATTAGTCGCTATGTAAATGGTGTTCCATGTTCGTCATGTTCGTAATGTTCGTCATGTTCGTAATGTTCGTCATGTGCGAGTTGCGCGACCCGTACGTCATTCATCCGCTTTAATTGTCCAGTCAGGAAGTGAGCCTGCATTCCGCAGATGACTGAACGTATAGCTTTGGGGTGACTAAATAATTTCAATTGAGCCGTCATTAAGCTGGTCCCATCATGTCATAAATTGTTGCGAGTTGGTGTTGCCATGCGTTGTGGTTTGCCAGGATAAAGTCCTCTTTCGTGGGTAGATGGTGACTCTGGGCTTTTTTATTGCAAGAATATACCTTGATAATTATCATTGATTAATTATCGCAATAAAGAACTCCAATGCCACCCACATCCACATAGACCCTCAAAATGAGAGCATGAATTTATCCAGATACACCTTTAAGTTTTAAGTTACATTATTTGCACTGCTCGAGCAGAGCTGCGCGTTCCAGGTAAAATTCACGTCAATGTTAAGAATTGTATGGCTTTTGACAGTTTTTACCCAACCCGGGGAAATTATCTTTGTAATGTCGAAACCTGTTTTATTGTGCATGTGACTTATACTGAAAATTATTTATATAGTTTAAGATCTGGTTGAGAGAAAATTATTAGTATTAGCTGTTTATATCGTTTACAATACTCGTTTAAATATGCACTGGGTTACACACAAGGCAAATTGTGTAAACTTAATTTACAAATCACCATATTTCCCAAAAAAATTATGCTTTTTTTCTGTAACATAATATTGTTGAAGCTATTTTTGAATCCCTCTTTTGCTGTACAAGATTAGCACGAAAAGTGTCTGCATATTTGAGTCGTAAGTCAAACATCAATATCCAATGGCATAACCTGTGCGTACACGCAGCACGCACATTACGCGTACTGCCGCGCCGTGCTCTATAAAACAGACAAGAATTCGATTCAGAACCGAGCAATTATCGCTTTCAAAGTGCTTCTTACGAAACAGGCGGTAATCGCTCTAAATTTGATATAAAAGTACTTGCATCTACGCAGTTCAAAAACCTGTAATTTTAAATGGCGTAGAACTGTAGATGCTTTCATCGGAGTTGTATCGAAGCTCATCTGAGCGAAAGTAGGCTTTCATTTCGTTGTGAAGATAGTTATTTGCACCGGCTTATTTTATTGTGATATTTGATGAGACAGCATTGTCCATTCTGACTCGTCTTTCACAAAAAACTAATGGACCCGATTTGATTTGATTGCAATAAAAATAATATCGTTGTATTACATTAAATTTCTCTCTCAGCAATACTGGAAAAGCTTTTTATTAACCAATTGTTGTAACGGACGTATAACTATATATGTCGTATAGCGATACAGACGTATTTTTACAAAAATCGATTCATATAGTATCCTTTTGTTATTACATACTTTGTCAGGTTACATTATTGTTTTAATTATAATATAATTAATATAACATAACATGTTCACTATAGTATCTACTGTGGGTTGAAGATTATCTTATTGATATATTTAAAAGACACATTCCTTACATAAGAATAAACACCACTTTCTTTTAAATAGCATTTTTAGTAAGAAAAGAATAATCTTATCTTTGTTTCTGCGAAGCGATAAAGAATACAAATAAGAGATGAACGAAAAATTCAAATAGTGACTCACGCTGACGAATTGCCGAAATATTGACGAAAAGAATAAGTCACCCCAATTTTATTAACCATTTAATAGACCAGTGAGAATTATCTTAAACAATTAATCAGAAACTACAGTAATCTTCTTCGTAGTGTCGATGGGTGAGTCAAATTTTATTTTGACTTGCCATCGTGGTGAAAGGATTAGCCAATTCGCTTTGAAGAACTCGCGAATTGCCCAGGGTGCGCCGGACGTAGGGAATCGTTGTGTACGTCACTCGGGGAGGCTCCTTTCATGCACTACAGTAATAACACTGAGAATTAAGAAGTATAATTCCCTTTTTGTAATAACACGTAGCCCTTTTAAGTAGGCTATATAAAAATTAACCCGAAATTTTAAAACAGTGTAAATTTCTACGAACTTTGGAACAACAAACATTTTAGTCATCCGGGGATTAAGTATTATTAATAAATTTATTATTTCTTCAGACGGAAACGAAAGGCAGAATACACAAAGGAACCATTTCGCTTAAGTAAAATTTACTGGAAGCTAAATATAACTTAGTTTATATCTTCAATTGCCAAAAATCCTACAGAAGCCGTAATTTAATACAAGCAGTCTGGAATTAGAAGGTTTTATCTGTCATTAACACGTGGCCCTTCCAAGTAATATTCGAGTTAGCTGTAACTTAGGAACAAGGTAAATCTCTACCAACTTTAACATTGGGGTAATATTAATTGCGTTGTCATTTGGGGATTTAAGCACAATAAATCAACCCTTAGCTTAAAACGGAAACGAAAGAAAGAACAACACAAAAGAAGAGTCGTTAATAAAAATCAACAAGTGATCTAAGTCAGGAGGAAACGGATCCCAGCATTACTGTAACCGTAAAACTTTTAACAAAGCTATAATATTCGAAATCAATGCAACAGACCCTCGTGCGGAACACATGCGGGCGACAAAAAAGTCATCTACACACAACAGCATACTAACGTAGGGTAATAAACGGAATATCATATAGTGGCCGACCCTAATGTCAGCAAGCAAAAAAAGGTGTCGGATTGTCGGAACGTTGAAGCATATTAGGGCGTGCGTCGGTTCAGGAGGAGGGTGCCCTTACTTCTACCTAACTAAATATAGATCCGCAACTCCGATACCGGAATTTGTACTCTAAACACGTCTGCGATGTACCCACGGCCCAGTGGCTTTGAGCAGATTACTGTGGCTGTACCTAACTCATGAACCTGTCGAGCTAGACATACAAACATATTTATTTTATCTTATAGTATTTCTATTAATGGAAATTTTGATAAGTCCAGTAACGTGATTTTTATTCTGGTAAATGAACAGTAAATACAAAATTATTTGCATTTGATTAGCAGGCTATACAAGTACGTATTAAATTGAGCAAATTTTGAAATAATTATTTCACGATTTTTTCTCAACAGCGAAGGTATGGAGTAAAGTAAAACTAACAATGATATTATTTTTACCCAGATTAAGCAAAACCAAATGTGTTAATGTCTGGAAAATATTTATTTTACCGCAAAGTGCGCCAGTGTTAAACAAGTTTGCAAATATCGCGTCTCTTTGAAGTTATTTAACTAGACTCGAAGGACTCGAAGATCCCTATCGTTCTCTTGCAACCACGTGAGAATAAAGTTTGATTTGTGGCCAATCGAATAAACCCCACCGAGATAACAGTACTTGGACAATAAGTCAAAATAAAAATACTACTACCGCTAGTCGCACTTGGAATAAAATACCAACACATGCTTTTATTCATTTATCGAAGAGCATGGTTAATGGGAGCTATAAAAAAACAAGCATTGGCGTCGAAAGACGTAGGGCCTGCGGAGATTGGACGGGCGGCTCGGCGGGTAGGGGACGCGCCGTATTGATCCGGCGCTCGCCCCGTGCCCCTGCCCCTCGCCCTCGCAGACATTACACGAGCATGAGCACCCTCACCCCGCCGACACCCCCGCACACCCCCTCAGCTAGACGCACACCACCGACGCCGGCACCCGGGTATAACGCAACCACACCCCTTTTTCAAGCAAGGATCGAGTCACGGGATTTTCCAATTCAATTTGTTAAAGCTATCGAGAACATAAACAATGGGTGTTAACGTCGTTATAGTTATAGAATGTATGATAAAAAATAATTAAATGTCCTTTTATATCACGACGACGACAACGACGTACATGTAAACAAAAGCCATACAGCCGACGGCGACGCTTCTTGTAAGATTGATAGCAGATTAAGATTCAATACGGTATTCATAAAGATTGCTGCTTCCAGAAATATGTGCCGAACGCTCTGGAGGTTTGGAAGTTGTCATGAGGATTTTGTTTGTCAAAAAAGATGAAAGTATGCGACGTGTTTACTACCATATACAGAAGCGGCTTGATTCGATTATGGGCACAATAAGCGAAGGAGCATTTTCGTAAGTTCGTTGACTCCGCGAACAATGTGCCCGCGGGCGGCAGCGGCTGGGCCGAGCGACCCCGCCTGCCGCATCTGCTGTCCGACGAAGGATTTTATAGAGACAACATATGTGCCAGCTTCCGACAACTACTCATTTTAGAGTAATATAATGCTACCACATCTAAGCTTACACCGACCATATTCAATATGCTGAAGTAATATTCCTCAAACAGTTATTAATAACATTGTTTACAGTGTCCTGATTGCTTTACGTTTTCCTCATATGCGTCGGCATAGTGTTACATTACTGTAGAAAACCAAATATTTCGACCTAATATTTTACAAAATGATTCATGTTCATCATTAAAAGACGTCCAATAGAAACGCAAAACAAAAAGTTACTCCCAGACAGCACACAATTGCAAAAAATACGTTCAATAAGACCTTGTTGAATGAATGAACTTCCCTAATTGAGGGGTTCTGACGTTTAAACATAAAAATATCGCACGGTTATTGTTGTTGACTCCACATTTTATATTGTTGAGTGAGTCAGTTGCGATAGGATAACTTGACTCATCTGTGTAAGTAAGCTGCAATGCAAGTACACAAGAATAAGGTAATGACGCATCGTTTCTACTCATATAAACTAATTATAAATAATTCATAACATCAAAATAACGCTAAATATTTTGTGAGATGTGAATGTATAAGATTATGGTGTTGACCGTGCACGTGTGGCTGTGCTGTCTCTCGTCAGGTTTGATTGATGGATGCGCGACCGTATATCCCACAGGTCATGACAACGATAACATGTTATTATAAAAATATAGGCGTTGTTGTTATTATAACACGAACAATCTTTATTTAACCTATAATTATATATAACATAAATACAATGTCGGAATAACTGATAATAGCATTGGATACAGTTCTAAAAGAACTTTTGTTTTTTTTTTCATGTTAATTGACAATCTATTGAACTCTATATAGGGGCTATAAAATGATTCATAAAGAATTATATCCAATAATGATCAATAACAACTTCATTTATGGGATACAATATACCCTCATCTTTCAATTAAATTTAAGTGTCGTGAATATTACGATTATTTCCACCAGATTTTTCTCTCCTTCATTTTTATAGTTGACAATGGCAAGTAAAATAACTGATTTCTATACATCCCTACAAATGGGAGGTAAAGTAGGGAGACGTCTGGGGAGGTTCAATGGATACATGTGCTAAGCTATCCACATACTAGACTCTAGAGAGTCCAGTACTGAATTGCAAGCGAATCTACCCACTCAGTCGCAGTCAGGTACAACTGCAAGTTATTTGAATCGAGTTAGCTCAAGAACATAACTTTCTAGTGAGTCATAGGAAGAGAGCTATCTCGCGCAGACGTTCTCAATAAGGAAGAGGGCAATAAACAAATTCATCTCTCCCATCTTATGTGCCTTCGGCCCATTAAAATGCACAATACTGCACTTTATACCATAGAGCTCAGTCTGTGTAGTCGAGGGGCAGACGTTATTTTTAGGCTTTAAATTGATACGCCAACAAAGGAAAGGATGTGAGCAATTAACACGCACTTTCGATACAAAAAGTTCCACAATCATGTAGTGATAAGTACGCGGTTGGATCCTTGATATTTACGATATCCATGACCCCAATATAAACCCGTGTTCGAAATGATGTAGGCCAGACACTCGGCACACACATGGGCAAAACAAAAAATAAAAGTCCATCCACCGCATTTCCCATCATCTCCACATACAATTAACCACTCTGAGTATAAAAAAGAAAGCCACTTATACGAGGCGTGAGTACATTCATTGTTCTCGGAAGACATCTCTTACTGACACCGGCTTGACCTAATTGAAAATAATAACGCGTTATTCATTGGTCCGATCCCTTACAAAATGTATTAGCTGAAGATATGGCCCGCTTGAAAGCGATCCCTGAAGGCAATGAGTAGTGAAGCAACACACGTCGTTATTCGTTGGATTTCGTGGTATATATTGTAACGTATCATTAATTTAATAGCATTATCAAACAAGGAATGTTGGTATCAAGTAGACCATGACGACATTTGAATCAAAACTTTGAATGGGATTCAAATTGACAATACGTTCTTTTTGTCTTTATAAATAATATAGAGGTCATCCTAAAGACATCGATTTAACGATTTATCAACTGTTAATCGACCAGCAAACATAGAATAAATGACAACAACTTGGATTTCTAAGTTTAAACCTGCAAATCTGTCCTGAAAGGACAAAGAAGTAATCTTTAATAAGCTAGTAGCAACCAAGTCTTTTCCAAGTCTTAAAGCTAACTTGTCTCAAATCCCAAATACATCTGAAATCATGGTGTTGCCGTATCGCTAGCTGCGTGACTTTAACACTGGTATCATTTGAAACAAACTACTTAAGTTATGTAACGAGTATTTAATTGTGGTTCAACACACTATGATACCACGGATGATGATACCCTCGTATGGCGGCACCACTTTTAACTAGTTTGGTACTCTTCATATTAAATACAAAATGAGGATAAGTATAACTTGTAACATAATTCATAATAACAGTGTTTATTGCAAAACTATTTTGTAGCTTCATATTTTTTTTAGAATCTTAGGTAATATTCTAGTTGTATAATTTACAAGGCGATTGAAAGGCTGGGACCTAGGCTGGGTCGTCGGGTACAGCATCAAGGCAAGAATGTCATTCGATAAAGATGAAGAAAGATTTAACTAGATGAGTTTTAAGTAAGCTAAGTTTTCTTGATAAAGTTGAATCCTTTTAGGGTCAGATCAAGAAAAACTACCCTGGGATAAAAGCCAAACTTAAAATCGATATCATGTTTCATCAAAAGTTATATGATGGCCATATTTTTGGGTTTGATTTAGATAAGATTAGCAGATCGATATATTTTAACGTTCAATGACTAGCTAGTGAAGTACAGTAGGCATTCACGACCGTTTCCAGAGGCCGTGTAGGCGGAACTCACACGTTTTTGCAGTTCAAAACTAGAGAGCAAACTTGTACTGGTACCGGTCGGGACTCAACCAGTCAGTTAATATTTTTGCGGCAGATGGCGTCGGGTATGTCGCGGTCATTTACATAGTAAGTCGTAAGATAAGCGTGCTATATTTAGCAGAGCGGGGATGCGCCCTGGCTCTACGCCTCGCACCTCGCGCTCACCTACACGTCTCGCCTCCATTCCTCCCTTCACTCACCTAACGCCTCCATAACATTCTACTGCAAATCACATTGCATACCCTTGATCCTTTTCAAATTGTACCTCGTTCGGTATGCCAAAATTAACTGTAATCAATTACAAGTACTGATACAGTATCCAGTCTCATCTATTACTCATACATCATGATTTAGGTAGGCTGTTGCACGTTGGAAACCTTTCGTGTTTTATCAATCTCGATAAAATTCCCGATAACATTTAGAGAGCAGCAAAACTGCGTTATCAAGCTCACTAAACCGTTAACGACGACCTTATCATAAAGTCTCGTCCATAAAAATGTCATCGCCCATTCAAGAGCATGACTGTTTATTGCTCCTTGTAAAGTTACAAAACAACAATTGCCGGACAGTTAAGTGAGTGTCTGGTTAAGCCTTCATGCAGTTAGCGTTAACGAGAAAAGTGGCAGATAACTCATGTGTCGTCGCTGCAAGTAGCGCTGCAAGTAGTCGGCGCGACTCGTCCGTTGCATTATCTGAAGCACTGGAGCGATAAAAACGAACAAAGAACAATGTCAGTAGGCGCTCAACTCCCTTTCGCACGAACTCGACTCGCCGCGGCTTCGTATGACAAAATAACATTAATTTGTTACAACCGACCACGCAGCGTCCACGCAGCGATGCGCTTCGATGCGCACATGCATGCAGTTATTCCAGTCCCGATCGAAAACAAATTTCCATAGCCTATTGAATAAATAATCAACTTGCGAAATCGAATGAAAGAACACGCCTTTGTAAACATACTATGCATTAACTAAGAGAGAAGCTAAAACAAGCAAATAAACATAATAGACCGTCTTCGACGGCACATCGACGGCGGCGGCGCGGGCGGTGGCGATCGACGAAGTGTAAATCCGCTTTAGGGCGCGTCACACGATCGGTAGTGGGTGCTCGTGTGCGTGCAGAAATTTCAATCGGCGCGGCGGGTGCATGAGTGAGCCGTGCATCTCGGCGGAGGCAGATGTTAATGAGGCAAGACGCGGCGAGCGAACGGGACCCGTCCACGCAGACACTGGGTAAGTGGGTACACTTCATCGCGAATGCCGGTATGCCGAAAAAATATCACCCTGTATCGTACCAACTACCAGTACAAAATTGCGAGTAAAAAGTGCTGCATTGATTAAGTACCTCTCTATAAGATACTCGCCCACTAAATCTAATGAAAAAATCTTCACTATCCACGTTTGAATACATTGACCGAAATTCGATAAATATTCAAACTTAACGTATTTTCATTAATTCTATATACTTAGACCAGAAATATTTTAACTAAATAAATAAAAGTGGGTAGAAATAAACACTCACCATGCTTTAACACGGATGAGGACCTCTCCTTCTCCAACGGTAGGTTCAGGTTTCTTCAGGATTTTGACAGTCTTCAGTCCACCGAAGCCGGTAAGGACGACAGCTCGCATCTCCTTCGGTGGCGGAGTCTCCACCTTTTCCTTCTCCTCGGTAGCCTTTTCTGGGGTCTCTTCGGGTGGGGTCTCAGTGGAACCATTTTCAGTTGGGGTCTTTTCAGGTGCCGCGGCCACAGGGGTTTCCGTACTTTCCGTCATTTTTGATGTAGTGTTTGTCTACGGGCTAGGAGGTGCGATCGGAGCGGTGCGACTAGCGGACGCGATGGGAATGAGCCCGAACGAGTGCAACGGAAGCCGGCCGGCGAGACGACGCGTCGCGAAACGAATGAGTCGGAGAAGGGAGCAGCGCGCGCACGGCGTCGAGGGTGGCGCGGTAGAGGGCGCGGGGCGCGGGGCGCGCGAGGGGGACACGCGCGCCACCGCGCGGTGAAACAGGTGGCCAGCGCCGGCCGGTTCTGCCTCGCGCCGCACCCCCCGCCCGATATTATACTACACAGGACCTGGATTAACTTTATTGCACAGAGGTCGATATAAAAAGCTATATTAGTTATGTACTGCTACAGCACGTAGACGCCCTGTAGCCTCGAATCGACGCCTACCTACTACCTATCGTACTTCTGCCCAAATTGTACTCACCCTGAACGTGACTTGGCAACGGGATCGATAGTTTAATTTATGGCGGCTGGAGGTGTATACGTCGGAGCAGAGCTATCGAGCGACCGTGAGCAATGAATGTATAAAAGTATAAAGAGTACGAATACTACGAGTACTTACTACACTGTACTTGACTGTAGACTACATTTTAGCAAAGTTTATATTAACAAAAGTTCTGAAGTATCCGCATGCGAGCTATACATGCGACGGTACACGCGCAACCTGTTGATTTAAAGTAGATGAAGTTTGTGCAATAAAAGTAATAATTTGCATTGCTTATTTAAGTCAAGTAGTAGTACATGGAGTATTGCATGATAGGAATACTTCTGGACCGCTACACGCCTTTGTTTTGTTGCAATCGTTTTAAACGCTTTGTTTGCGAGATAAATAAGAGGTTGTTAATTTTATCAGCTCGACCTTCGGTGATGAAAGCGTAAACATTATAATTACCATACAATGTAGGTAATTTATAACAAATTGTTATAAATATAATGATAATTTTATACATTTATTTTACTGTTTGAATCCCAAGTTCCATTCCAGACATGTTTACCATAGAAGTAATAATCCTATATCCTAATGGGAGCCACTGTCAGCAATTTAATTTAGTCAGAGTTTGGTTATGGATTGTTTAAACGTGTACTCTCTTAGACTTCAGCTTCAATAATGAAAGATTTTCGAGCCATTTAGAGAAAAAAAATCACCTCAGCAGTTTAAAAAGTCGTTCTTTGTTGTACAAAAACAGTGAGCAAAACTCGATTTAGCTTCGAGTCATTTCAGTTTTTCGCACTGCTTTTTTATGTCTCACAAATTTTACAACACTTCATCTCGTCCCAAACCAAGAACTTGTACTATGGCCACTATGGGTACTATTTAGAGCTGCTGAGGTGATAAGTTGTGTGTGCGACACGAGATAAAAGTTATTTACATCTCGTGCTTTTAAGTCTCTCACTACGCCCAAGATTCTAACGTAGAAGCACTCGCTACGCTCGAGATTCTACTAAAGAATCTCAAGGTAAGTTGACAAAATTGCGATAAGTATACCATCGCAATTTTGTCAACTTATCTTTTAGGAAGAACCGATTTTTTTAAATTCCTAAAATAACTACAATGTGCGGCGATTAAGTCATTGATAAAGTTTATTCTGTTCCTTAGGACGCACGCAGGTAGGACCGGAAGGCTGCTAGTACTCAATCATTAGGGTGCGAGCGTATACAGCAAAGGGTTACACACGTATGGGGTTACGTTATCAAACGAAGAATTTAGAGAAAATAAAATAATAAAGGATATTTATTTTTATTTATTTAAAGAACTGTATGCACAAAAATGTACAATGGCGGACTTAATGCCAAAGGTATTCTTTACAACTATAGGATGGGGCAGAGAAAGAAGTATTAGGTGCATTTATTAATTAATTAATTATTAGGATATGATTAAAAAGCTAGTTAAATTAATCAATACATATAAATAAATATGATTTGTGAATATTAACTAATTTACTATTTTACTGATTTTTACCAAATTTTATATGCTGATCAGTAGGTCTGAGAATCGGCTACTATCTATTTTTCATACCCCTAAGTGATAGAAGTTGTTCACCCTTAACATTATTTTTTAGGGTTCCGTAGTACCTACAAGGAACCCTTATAGTTTCGCCATGTCCGTCTGTCTGTCCACGGCATAGCGACGAAACCGTTGGTGCTAGAAAACTGAAATATTGCATGAACATGTATGTTAACTAAACAAAGAAAGTCGTAGAATAAAATTTGGAAAAATATTTTTTTTTCAGGTAGCTCCCCTACATGTAAAGTAGGGATGTTTTTTTTTTTGTCGCCTACCCCATAGTGTGGGGTATTGTTAGATAGGACTTTTAAAAACGTTTAGGGGTTGCTAAGACAGTTTTTTGATTTAGAGATTTGTTTGCGAGATAATTAACTATAAAGACCAATTTTTTGTTCGAGTAGGGCGTCCCCCCCCCCCCCTCTAAAAGCTAAACTACTGGATCCCAAAATCTGAAAAAAATTGTGTCGGTAGTACATGTAATGAACTTTAAAGGAAAACTATAGCGGATAAGTTCACTTCATTAGTTCAAGAGGAATAGGGGTCCGAAATGTCAGATGCAGTTACTCAGAATATTTCGTTCAAAATTCTTGAAACATAAATAAACATACATAATACATATATAAAATCACGTCTTTATCCCACGGGGGTAGGCAGAGACGATGGAACGCCATGTGCTTCGCTCCTTACATACTTCTTTCGCTTCCTCAACATTCATACATCTCGTCAAACGTGCTAGCTGGTTTCGTGTACTACAAACATTTCCTTTCTGAAGGACGCCATTTAGTTAAAAAGTAAAATTAAAAATATTTTTCTACGGAACCCTACTGCGCGTGGCCTGCGTTTTATTTTTCTTTAATGTGGCATTAACAAATACATACAACACTACATTTTTACCCATACTTTTTTTATCACCAACCCTTATTTTTTTAATAGCTATTTTAGAAACCTTAGCGCTTTTGACAATATGAACTTTTTGAATGTACCTTTATGGGGTTTGATATAAGACATAATGCGTGCTGCAATATCGTAATGTACGACAGGACAACGTCTGTCTCGGGTCAGCTTGTAATATATAAATACTTGCATATCTATACATATGACACGTATTACATCGTGTAAATTCGTGTACCTTGTCTTAAAATTATAAGTAGTAAAATAAATATTCCTATAAAATTGTTCGTTCGTTTTCTACTTGATAAAAAAGAAATACAATAATTCAATATTCTAATTTTAGATCAGTAGCAAAAAATAATATATGTTAAAAAAAACAGAAAAGCCGAATATCTAAAAAAAACTCGATACTTTCATAAGTACACGATTCCATTAACTAGAAAGCCTCTATCAATACTATGCTATACCGTAAACATTGTTACGAGAAAAGAGCACTTTTCTTAATCAGATACTTCAAAAGACAGACGTATGTATATGCTACAAGAGTACGATACCACTAGTAGAACGACAATAGTTTGGATATTACACGATTTACTGCGTAAAACCGTTTGATCTTGCGACATCGATGCGAACCACACACAAGATGCCTAATTCCTTAAGACGCATTAGGCGTGTGTAAACAAACATGCCTTAAATAATCTTAATAACTCGGCCAGTCCTTCAGCTTTAATACGAAATTCTTGACATGTCGAAGTTATATCCGTATCGCCTACGGCAGGCGCCACGCCAACTGTAGTTTTTCGTACCCAGTAATTAGTGTTTCATAGATAGATACACCAATATTAACAAAAAAAATTGGTACACAATTGCACTTAAAAATGATGTTGCACAATGGGCGGCCTTAGCGCTATAAGCAATTTCTTACAGGCAAGTACATAGTTCTAACGAAGGCTTAAAGTGCACCTAGCCTTTACTTTGCCAGGCTCATAATCACGTTAGTAAATATAAATCTAAGCTGACAAGGTGAAGTAAAGTTGTGATGTTCAGTATCTATTAATTTAGATTCAAAATTTTGACGACCGGATGGCGGAGTGGGCGTGTACCTGCCTGCGACGCCGAGGTCGTGGGTTCGATGCCCACTTAAGACAAATCTTTGTGTGCATGAACATAGGGGTTTGTCTTAGTCTGGGTGTTTCGGTGTTTCTAACTATGTTATGATAAGTATAATGTATTTACAAAAGAAAAGTATATAATATATGTATTAGTATCAGTTATTCTAGTAACCATAGTATAAGCTCTGCTTAGTTTGGGACTAGATGGCGTTGTGTATGAGTTGTGAAATATATATTTATTTATTTATAAATTTATAGACGAGGACTAAAATCTAAATCTAAAAAACAAATGTAATCCCTCGAGCGGCGTCTCAGCGGTTCTCGGACTTACACTTTTTTTAATAATCAATCAATTTCGAACGAAGTTGAAGTCTGAGTACGTTATAGAAATCAAATCATTTATTCCCGTGGGCCCAAGGGGCGCTTGAACACATCAAAACAAACAGCAAATTACCAAAAATATAAAATTAAAATAAAACTTAACTAATTAAGTAATAATAATTCTTGCAATACAATGATTTGACACCGGACCTTAGATTGACTTTAATTCAACTTAGAAATTTGAATTGGGTAGTATTTAAACGCAAATCATAAAATATCCTTTTTCTATGCAATTAAATACCGAATTCCCATCAAAATTACTGATTGCACAACAAAATATTCAACTCAAAATATCACTAAACACACTACAATTTATTTTCACAGCGCACAGCAATTTTTCCTAAAGTAAAAGCTTTTTTATCAATGCACAACTAATAATCTTAATGCACATTATACATGTTAACTCTTTTTCTTTTAAATATAGCTTCTATTTTTATAATATTTACAGCAGTTTTTCTAGATCAAACAACATTTTATTAGTCACAGTCATCTTATTATTTATTAATTATCACATAATGAGATCAGCAAAAAAAATATAAAATTAGATACAAAATTGTAATTTATTGAATTATTAAAGCAGGTCTTGCTTTCGCGGGGCGTCCACGCTTCCTTTTTGCCCAATAGGCACATTTTTAGCTTCTGCAGGTGGCGCCACGTACTGTCGTCTGTTACGATCTATGATAATAAGAAATTGGTAGGTAGTATAATATTATTTTATTTAGTGGGTAGATTCAAAAAGGGGTCGGAGTATCACAAAGATTAGCTAGCACTCGCCGGCCGCTGCCGACGAATTGACCTATGCCATAACTATAGCTTTTATTTTTATATTATTTACTCCAGTGACGAAAAAACGCGCGAAGTTTTTCAGTTAAGTTGTTCTGCTTTTAGAAATAATGCAATGTAAAAGGATTTTTTTGTTATAATAATCATTAAATTTACCGAGCATGGCTTCTTGAAAATTAAGACAAATATGATGAACAGATTTTGTTGTACTTACTGGTTAATATGCGACTGGGATAGTTATTTTGCTATGAAATATGGTAAATTTGATGTGCAGTCAGTATTTATGCTATGCATGTAGTATTTTTGTACAAAAATAAATTTAACTGTATTGCATTATGAGGAAATAAGGAATGTCATATTGATGTGTAATTTCGAATTATCTGCAGTTTGAGTTTTGTTAAACATTTAGTTTATCTGTAGTGAAGTAAGTTATTTGATGCAAAAAAGAATATAAATGATGAGTATGTATTGATAGGCGATTATTTATTTGATATGCAATATAATATATCCCATTTGAATTAAAATCAATCAAGAACCAGCTCCGATGGGTATTGCATTATGAGAAGAGCTGGTGAGTAACTTATGTGCACCATCTTTTCTAATAAGTTATACAATATTTTATTGTTTTTTGTCAATAATTATATGTGTAAGTTATAGCAACTAAAACACAATCGCTAATGATAGTTATGGAGAGAAAGGAAAACTTAAATATTGCAATTGAATTAAATTGATACTTATTTATTAATTAGTCCATAGTACATAAGGTTGCAATATGTTACACTTCAAGCAGAAAAAAAAGGAGTTAAAGCAATGTGGGTATGTGACACATACTTATCTATATAAATAAACCAACATAATAGAACTGAAGTGTTTGTTTGGACGTAATAATCTCTAGATTCTACAACTCGAATTTGTATAATTATTTCTGCATTTTATAGGATTCTATTGCCCGAGAGTGCGGACCAGTAATGTTTAAAGAAGAACGATGAGTAAGCACGTGAAACTGCTAATTATTTATTTTCATGGCAATCAGTAACGCAGTGACGGACGTGACAATCAATAGTACATCTGTACATCATCATTCATCAGTGACTCAAAAAAATGTGATGACTTCTAAAATCTTCATTAGTCTGCAGTATAATTTGTTAAATTAAGATTAAATAAATACTTTACAACTTTATCAGGATACTAAACAAGTGATGTTATTTCTTACCTTACGAACTATACTTAAATCTTCAATCTTTAACGTCAGGATCAGGCGCAGGCGGCTTCACTCCAGTTGTAGAATGTTCATAATTTGTTGATACCACTAGCCAATGCTAATGGTATAATTGAGTGTAATATTTTAGCTACAAGCTTGATATTGTTAATGCATGCATGGCAACAAAGCAGCAAAATACAGCGCTATAGCATAGCTATGTTCATGTTGGTCGTTCAAGCTTAACAGTAGCTATAATAGTAATAGTATTATGTTTAAAAAAAATATAACAGCAACAAAGCAAGCATTGACTGATAAAAAAGCAAGGCGTTTGAAAATAAGTTACTTGAAGATAACAGATAAAATGAATGAAGCTCTGTTACACAAAATAAACTTAGTATTTTTGAGGTCTTCACTTTCAAAAATAATGCTCCATTTTGTGTTGGTGAAATATTATTATTATTATTATTATTTATTTACAGGCAGGCAGTTGAATCAACTGATGATTGCCTGTATCTAGTTGATCTTAGCTTGGTTTTCTTTATGTTTGTCAAGTCTATTCTTGAATTGGTTTACATTTTGAGCTGTTATCACGTCGTCGGGCAACTTGTTCCACAAATAGCTTCTGATTGCCGTTTCTTGTCCCTAAATAAACTATTGTTACTTAGTCTAGAAAAAGAATAGCAAACAATATAATATACTTCATAATCTCTGCCTAGAACGGTACTAAGAAAGACTCAGTTTCTTTCTTGTTCTGTTGTCTGTGTTGACAGGCTCAAATTGAACCTGAATTATGAGATTTGAGTAGGTATATATTATATTGTTTGCTATCTAGAATAAGTAATAATAATTAATTCCAAGCCGGATCTGATCAATGAATGTTATAGACATACAAAACGTATAAATAACTATCAACATTATTACATGATGAAAAAAAGGAAATACACGAACTAAACCTAAATAGCCCAGTGCCGTTAATTTTTAAGACCAAAGAAATTAATAGTAGGATGAAACCCACTAGAAAAGGAGGAGAATATTATAAAAATTTAAGGAAAAATAATTTACGGGCGATCTGAGGTCGGGAAGAGGGGGAGGGGGGGGTTTTAAGGGTAAAAAACGGATTTTCTCGATTTCCGGCAAAACTAAAAGTCCTATGGAAAAAAGTCGAATGGCAAAGTTGTTGGTAATAAAAAGATCTAAAACTTTTGTATTTACACTTTTTTCATATAACCTCAAAATTTATGTAAAAAATTCAAAAAACCAAGTTTTTGGTTTTTTATTTTTATCTTTTACAAACAATAATTTTTTTTCACGAAATTTGGTGAAAACTTACCTTTTTATGTCCCAAATACGCTGTAATTTATTTGATTAGAAATATTTATGTTTTCACCTTTTTTTTTAATTAATATCGATTTTTTACCCGTATTTTCGATCGAAAAATCACCTGTCAAAATATCAGCTTTTTTCAAAAAGTTGGTATGTATTTTGTTCGTTGAAATGTCTTCTTTCTGATGGTGAAAAAATATATATATGTTACTATAGTAAATCTTCACAGAAAATGCAAAACAAAGATCGAAAAATACTATTAATATATAATTAACATATACAATTTTGAGTTATTTATTAAAATTTACACTTCAATTACTCGAAAAACGTAAGATTACATGTTACATTGATAAAATATTAATTTTATTAACTTATTTGTTTGTAAATAGCTCAAAATTGTATATAGTGTATATATTAATTATATATTAATAGTTTTTTACGATCTTTGTTTTGCATTTTCTGTGAAGATTTACTATAGTAACATATATATATTTTTTCACCATCAGAAAGAAGACATTTCAACGAACAAAATACATACCAACTTTTTGAAAAAAGCTGATATTTTGACAGGTGATTTTTCGATCGAAAATACGGGTAAAAAATCGATATTAATAAAAAAAAAAGGTGAAAACATATATATTTCTAATCAAATAAATTACAGCGTATTTGGGACATAAAAAGGTAAGTTTTCTCCAAATTTCGTGAAAAAAAATTATTGTTTGTAAAAGATAAAAATAAAAAACCAAAAACTTGGTTTTTTGAATTTTTTACATAAATTTTGAGGTTATATGAAAAAAGTGTAAATACAAAAGTTTTAGATCTTTTTATTACCAACAACTTTGCCATTCGACTTTTTTCCATAGGACTTTTAGTTTTGCCGGAAATCGAGAAAATCCGTTTTTTACCCTTAAAACCCCCCCCCTCCCCCTCTTCCCGACCTCAGATCGCCCGTAAATTATTTTTCCTTAAATTTTTATAATATTCTCCTCCTTTTCTAATGGGTTTCATCCTACTATTATTTTTTTCTTTTTATCATTTTTTAAGGGATCTACCCTGGGCTAAAAGTGTATTTTCATTTTATGAAAGCAAAAGCAAATAAAAAATCAAGGAAGCCAAAGCAATTTAAACATACACATTACAGCTAACAGAAGCAAAAAAAATAAGCATCGTTGAATGAACGATTGAAGAATATTAAGTGTACCCATTGAGCTAGATACCTACGGTAAAAATAATAATAATAATAAAATAATCTCTGGAGCCCTAACCACCGGCAGCTTGGTCCCTGCACCTGATGTCGGTGGGACACTGTTTTTTATATTTTTAAATGTTTTTTTTGTATTTTTTATAAATCATATTTAAAAATATATAAGATAAGTTTAAAGATAAATAAAGAGGAATAATAATAATAATAAACCCCTCTGTGACAGTCGTTACCTCACCATGAGGATAACGCAACACCCGGAGGCATATTAGGTCTCTGCTGTTTGATTTATTTTTGATATAAACAAAAAATATATCTAAAGATCGATAAAGAGCACACAAACCGCAGGGCAGCTTGTGGCGAGCTGAATGTGAGTGGCGACACTGCGGTCCTGATTCCCCAGAGAGTCGGTCAGGGACTCGTCTCCGGCTTGCCTTCATTGGCCGGTCGGAGTGGAAACCCAAGAGCGCCCGCAGGACTCTCAGCTCTGTTCTTGCCTTAACCGGCCGGTCAGAGAGGGGTCGCCAGAGCAGAGATGCTCGGGGGTGGAAGTGTCAATTTCAAGGGCATAATTACGAGGAAACCTTAGGTGTTCCACCGAGGGTGAAATCGGCGCCGCACCGCTCGACACCCCAAGCCGCTCACGGCAATGTTGCGCCCTGTCGCCCGTATGGCTTTGCCTTAGGTGACCGTTTAGGGGGCCCATATAGTGAGTTGGCGAGTCACCGTCTGCCCATTTTTCCGTGTACAACATGTGTTTTAGGGCAGGCGTCAGTTTTTACCCATAGTATCAGATTTCCGGTCCATTAGCACCTCAATGCAGTAGTTCTGATTTTAATTTCCATAATTTGCAATAGTCCTACACTAATCGGGGACTGTCCTTGGGTGCATTTCAATAGTGTAAACAGGGATAGTCGTCGGTTTGTGGCCCATCACATTTAGAGCAAATGGTTAATCAGGCCTCTGCGCTGTTGGCTTCGGCCCCACGCATGCTTTCTAAAGGTCCGGGACTCCATAGTCCCGAGATACGAAACCGTAACCAACAATAATAATAATAAGTTTATTTTTCACAACAAAATTTTTTTACAGTTTCTCTTAAAACTAAGTGTTAGTCTAAATTTAGATAATTATATTATTATTTAAAAAGCAAGCAAGCAATCAATAAAGAGCAAGCAAGTCAAGTTTGACGACTGGGTGGCGGAGTGGGTAGTGTACCTGCCTGCGACGTCGAGGTCGCGAGTTTGATTCCCGCTTATGACAAATCTTTGTGTGCATGAACAATTATATAATCAAAGCAAGAGGGTTTGTCTTATTCTAGGTGTTTCTGTGTATAATAAGTATGTATTTACAAAAGAAAAGTATATTTGTATTAGTATCAGTTATTTTGGTACCCATAGTACTAGCTCTGCTTAGTTTGGGACTAGATGACGTTGTGTGTAAGTTGTTATTATTATTTTTTTTATTCAAGCAATTTTGAACCATTTTCGAGAAAGCAATTCTACTACTGGAAAATTTTTAATTGACAAAATATAACCAAGTATTATGTCATTATGGCATTTGGTCTTTAATCAAATGACTTATTACAGCAAACAATCTTTAGACAATAAGCGTTTTAGATTTGGTTAATTTCTTCTTTAGGATAAATGGGTAACTTAGGTTAGGTTAAAACTGTGACCTCCTTCCTACGCACGAGCCGAGCGAGCGAAGCGAGCTGTGCCGCGGCCATATTCCAACTG
Organism: Hypena proboscidalis; assembly: GCA_905147285.1. NCBI lineage: Eukaryota > Metazoa > Arthropoda > Insecta > Lepidoptera > Erebidae > Hypena > Hypena proboscidalis. The sequence continues at coordinate 6,441,852 of LR990144.1, forward strand.
AAATATTTGACTAAATAAAAATGTTAAAAGTACTAGTTGGTGAACAAGTTATAGTTTAAAAGTTCATTTCACAAACATTAGGTTTGCTCTACATTTTTTTATGAATGGATTTGGCAAATGAAATTATGCGAAATTATTTTTCGAAGTGAAAATTTGTCAAATTCCTTCTGGTCAAACAAGGAAGACCCATCTCTTTGAATTGGTATTTCGAAATATTAAGATGTTATACGGTCTATTTCACCATCGTTGAACCTATCGAATTCCCACTCTAATCCAAGATCCCAGAGCTGACAGACATAACTTATTTTCACACGGATGAAACCTGAAGTTTTCAGTAGCGTCTCTTGTGCCTTGAATACCTACGCGCTTTGTGTAACTTGCCGAGTGACACCTGGGCAGGTACCAGGTGAGAAAGGTTACTAAAAATAAGAGTTATTTAACTTAAATTCACATGGCTGATTTTTACATATGTCATGTAGAATATTATTTTAAAGTAATATCATAAGTGCCAGACACTTTTGATGGACCAGAGCTTTTGCCAGACGCTTTTAGGCTACTCAAAAAAAAATGAATTTTACTTATTTTGATGAAATTAAATCTCAAATGATTGTCTCGATAATTTATGATGTATAAAAAATATATGCTATAAACTTATTAATTACTTTAATATTTATTAATTATTTCCTTGTTAAAGTTAATTTTGTTGAAATAAAGATGCAAAAATCTCAGATTGAAAACAGTAAAAGTATTCTTAGTATTGTTTTTTTTTTTACTTTGAGGCGCATGCGCATAATGCTCTCGCCCTCATCCTACTAGCTGAATATTTTTTGTCTTAGGGGATGTTTGGTCACTCTGATTTGTCTGACTGATTGAATATAACTTTTAAATAAATACTTCAATAACATATTAAAAAATCAGACATGTAAAAATAAGAAAGTTCATTTATTTTTTGGGTAGCTTAAAAGCGTCTGGCAAAAGCTCTGGTCCATCAAAAGTGTCTGGCACTTATGATATTACTTTAAAATAATATTCTACATGACATATGTAAAAATCAGCCATATGAAAATAAGTTAAATAACTCTTATTTTTAGTTACCTTTCTCACCTGGTACCTGCCCAGGTGTCACTCGGCAAGTTACACAAAGCGCGTAGGTATTCAAGGCACACGAGACGCTACTGACAACTTCAGGTTTCATCCGTGTGAAAATAAGTTATGTCTGTCAGCTCTGGGATCTTACTCTATCAGTTTTATAAGGCAAAACAGATCACAAAAACAATAGAAACCACAAACTAAACGTCATCAACAATTGCCATAGATATTATTGTTAAACACCCGGATAGGAAATACTATAATAAAATATTTGTACAGCAATTGTGATTATTAGGCAAATCTTATGTTTTTACGGAAAACCCTTATTCTCTATGTCATTGTATTTATACCTACTGTTTTCTAAGTTCCTTGTTATTCCTTGTGGAGGGATCTATCGGTTTAACCATATTCCATTTAATTGAGTGCACGGTTGGCGTAGTGGTTAATGCGGTCACCTCGTCGCTTTTAATTACGCTGGTGTTGTGGGTTCGATCCTCGCACGCACTGTGGGCTGAAAATCGACCTCCATAGACATAGAAATGAAAGTTGCTAGATATTCGTTTTGTTGACAGATATGGCTTCTATTAGCTATTATACACATAACAATGTCGTCTGAGCTAACTCCGCACAGAAATGAATTTATTATAAGGTTTTTTCGAAAAAAATGTATGGAGCTAGCATGAAAAATCTAAATATCTCTGAACTTGCAAGGAAAACCGTAATATCCTCAGAGATGGTTATAGGACTAATTATTTGTGATTTTTTGACATACTCCATATAACGGTACCTGCTGCAGAATTTTTTTTAAAAATCATCTAATTTTTAATTTTTTTTTTTCAACATTAGACGATTTGTTTTATTGTAAAAGTAAAGAAACAGCATGTTATATGCATATAATACTAAATCTTCGCCAGTTATTTGTTAAAATATCAAGAAAAATATTTTTGCCTTACATAGTATATACAGGGTGGAATTTCGTAATGCCACCTGGAGAGAAAGTACCCTTAATACTGTAGATATAAAAAAGTACCAAAAGGAAACATTCTTTTAATTTTGATTAAAAAGAAAACTGATTTCAAAGATTTTTGATAATATGCTTACTTAACCGGGAATTGAACCTGCTTAAATCCGAATGAATAACATCCTGTATTTTTATTGCAGATATCGATAACGTTAATAAATTAGAGCAAATCTTTCTAACAAACATGGTAGTTTAAATGCGAGGAAACCCATGAAGTCAAAGATTTTGTAAAAAAAATAAACCAGTCAAAATTCCCATACTATCAGTTAATTACTTTTAACAACTAAAATATCATTTTTAATATTGTTTATAGTTTAGTATCGATAATTACTTGAAAAATGATAGAAAATAATAAATTTGGGTACATAATTTAATATTTAGGTTTGGTTATATGTCACTTGATGTGGGCTCTCACTCATGTAAAAACAAAAAAATGTGGTCATCCTTTGATTTAAATTACCATGTTTGTTAGAAAGATTTAATTCCTACGATTGATCCTAACGATCAATGTAATAAAAGTACATGGTGTTATTTTTTCAAATTTGAGCTGGTTCGATTCTCCGGTTATACAAGCAAATTTCCAAAATTCTTTGAATGCAGTTTTCTTTATATTTAAAAATAAAGGAACGTTTTCTTTGAGTAAAATTTTCTATCTGCAGTATTAATGGTACTTTACCTCCAGGTGGCATTACAACATTCCACCCTGTATGTTTTAAAACAGGTAATTGGATACCATTACTAAACTTTGCATACAGGTAAACTACTGAATAATAAATTAGCCTTCTTAATGAGTTCTGAATAAGAGATTAAGTGATTTGCAATATCGCGCAATGGTAACTACGGATTACACTAATTAAATTCTTACAGGTAAGTACATAATAGTTAATTAGACATGTTACGAGTTCTAAGAAATATTTTCGACAACTGTCTACTGTGGTCGTTAACTAATGTTGGACTGAAATATAAAAGGGTTAACATTTTGTATCATAATTTAGTTTATTCTAAGCTTTGTTACCCCTAACATATCACTGTGAAATTTTATAATGGAAAGTTTAAATACCAATTTAGACCTGTTCGTGCTTCTAAAATGTAAGAGTACTTCATTTGATCATGAGGTATTGTTTAGTGAAGTTATATCCCGCCTAGACGTTTGTCTTTCCGTCGAAGATCAAGTGACTCTAAAAGAATTTTGTCGGAGATTTGTACGAGCTGCATCACAAAGGTGGCAAAAATCTCACCGAATTCTTGATACTTTTAGAAAACAATATGAAATTTGGCTGCAAGCAACTATCGATTGGCCAAGTTGTATAAATTTAGTCGCTCAAGAACCAACTGTTGCTGAAGGATCAAGATCAATCTCTCCAGAACCCTCAACATCATACTCTGTTGGTACAATGACAAAGAGGTCACGAAAACCATTCGAAGATCTGGGAAGCAAACAGAAGAAGAGAAGATCTGATGAGCATAAAAATGACAATCCCAGTGAATTGGCACATACAGCAGCAGCGCGTTTTAAGGAAGAAGGTTGTGAGGATATCGCATCTGTAATCGAATATATGCTGAAACATCCTGAAGCAGCCTCTAAAATTAAGGAAACGCTTAAACGACCGGTGAAAACTATCTTGTTTACACCAGAAAAAGCACTTGGATTACTCCTTTCGTTAAAATTATCAAAGTGGCAATACATCACTTTACGAGAGTCAGCTATTCGGGAAGGCAGAAAGGATATTTATCCATCCTAATATAAAGTGCAACAAACCAAGCTGGCATGCTATCCTCCGAAGCAATCAGTGTTAGTGACCGATTCATCGGCAAGAATAACCCTTCAAGCTTTACTCGACATTACGGTCAAAAGAATCCTCGAAAGTTTTCCTAACGATGATGTGCAAAATAAGAATTTAAAATTGATATCTAAATGGGGTTTCGATGGTGCGTCAAACCAAAGCCGATACAAGCAGAAAATGGATAGCGATCAAGACGATTCAAGTATTTTCATGACTTCCTTGGTGCCACTAAAACTGACTGATGGAGACAATACTTTGTGGATGAACCCAAAACCATGCTCAGCAATGTATTGTCGTCCAGTTCAATTTACTTTTGTGAAGGAAAGCGAAGCAGTAGTCATCGAACACAAACGACAAATGGATGAAGAAATTAAGGCTCTCATTCCTACAGAGTGCAATAATAGAAACAGGGTGAATCATCACCTAATGATGACAATGATCGATGGTAAAGTCTGCACGTATTTGTCTCAAGCCAGATCAAGTTCATCATGCTATCTGTGTTTGGCAAAACCGACAGAAATGAACCGTTTGGGTGTAGTAACAGCAAAGACCGTATCTTCTGACATATACGAGTTTGGATTGTCATCTCTACACGCCCGTATAAATTGTATGGAATGTTTACTACATATTTCGTATAGACTAGATTTTAAAGAGTGGGCTGCGAGAGGTAACGAGCACAAAGAAATGCTAAGTAACAGAAAAAAGATTATTCAAGACAAATTTAAAGACGAATTAAATCTATTGATTGACATTGTTAAACAAGGTTCCGGAACTACTAATGACGGCAACACTGCAAGAAAGTTTTTCAAATTTCCCCATAAAACTGCAGCCATTACTGGGTTGGATGAAGAACTAATAAGAAGATTTGCTGTGATTTTACAGGTAATAACTTCCGGGGAAAAAGTAGATATAATTAAATTTAAAGATTATGCCTTCAAAACAGCAGAGAGATACGTTGAATTATATGACTGGTACTATATGTCATCAACCGTCCACAAAATACTTATACACGGGGCAGACATAATCGAGAAGAATGATGTTGTACCCATAGGAAGTCTCTCGGAAGAAGCATCCGAGTCTCGCAATAAAGATTTTAGGAGGTTTCGGGAACATCATTCGCAGAAAAAGAGCAGGCAAGATTCGAATCATGATATCCTTAATATGTTAGTTGTTTCTTCGGATCCTTTTATAAATGTACAAAGGCCCAAGTTAGATGCCAAGAAAAAGGAGGATTTATTTCCTGAAACCCTCAATTTAATTCAGTTGCAAGAAACTGACTTTGAGTTTGTAGGTAATCTAGATTCTGATTCAGAAATCGACGAGAGTGATAAGGAAAACTAGAAACTTTTTGTGCTTTTAATTATAATTCTATTCAATGTAATTTTTTCATGATCTTTCGTTATTTAGCTTTGGTACGTAACTATGTTTTGCAATTGATTTATTTTTAAATATTTTATATTATTATTCTTGTACCTATTTATATTTTTGCATAATTTTGTACCTATGTATTGTTTTATATAAATTTTATCAACTATTAAAAAATACCTTTTTAATTTATTTTTCTTTTTATTTAATGCCTATTTATTAGCGTTTATAAAATAACTAACTTATCGATTGATCTTTACTTTGACATTAGTAGAATTTAATGATTTAAAAAAATACCTTCATTTAGACATAATAATAAAATAATTAGACAGTTGTCGAAAATATTTCTTAGAACTCGTTACATGTCTAATTAACTAATTAGTTTACTTATGTACTTACCTGTAAGAATTTAATTAGTGTGTAGAGGAACAGGGTGTGATGTTCCTCCACCACAAAGGGAGGATCCTCCAACCAGGCTCAGTGGTATTGCCTGGCGGACAGCTGTCCGACGGTATCGTATTGGAAGTGGTATATATAGTCACTTGCTGTGAACATTTCGATATCGCGATTCAGCACTCGCGGTCACGTGACATTTATTATGTGCGGATACCGCCACATCACTCCCCTCCAAGACCGGAGGTCGATGAGAGTTCCAGTGAGTCGGAACTGAATTCCGCTGAGTCTACAGTGAGTCGAGACTGTGTGCCGCTAATTCCTCAGTGAGTCGAGGTGCGCGGTGGAGCAGTGAGATTCTCCAGTGAGTGGGGGTGATGCTGCGTGTTTTGATCACGTCGGGGTCACCAATGTAGAGGAACAGGGTGTGATGTTCCTCCACCACAAAGGGAGGATCCTCCAACCAGGCTCAGTGGTATTGCCTGGCGGACAGCTGTCCGACGGTATCGTATTGGAAGTGGTATATATAGTCACTTGCTGTGAACATTTCGAATTCGCGATTCAGCACTCGCGGTCACGTGACATTTATTATGTGCGGATACCGCCACAAGTGTAATCCGTAGTTACCATTGTGCGATATTGCAAATCACTTAATCTCTTATTCAGAACTCATTAAGAAGGCTAATTTATTATTCAGTAGTTTACCTGTATGCAAAGTTTAGTAATGGTATCCAATTACCTGTTTTAAAACATATATACTATAATACTATGTGAGTCAAAAATATTTTTCTTGATATTTTAACATATAACTGGCGAAGATTTAGTATTATATGCATATAACATGCTGTTTCTTTACTTTTACAATAAAACAAATCGTTTAAGGTTAAAAAAAAATAATTAAAAATTAGATGATTTTTAAAAAAAAATCTGCAGCAGGTACCGTTATATGGAGTATGCCAAAAAATCACAAATAATTAGTCCTATAACCATCTCTGAGGATATTACGGTTTTCCTTGCAAGTTCAGAGATATTTAGATTTTTCATGCTAGCTCCATACATTTTTTTCGAAAAAACCTTATAATAAATTCAGTTCTGTGCGGAGTTAGCTCAGACGACATTGTTATGTGTATAATAGCTAATAGAAGCCATATCTGTCAACAAAACGAACATCTAGCAACTTTCATTTCTATGTCTATGGAGGTCGATTTTCAGCCCACAGTGGCACGGGACAAATCATTGTGTGGTCCGCAAAGATTTGTTCTGACTCTAGGTGTGTTTCGTGTGTGTGAAATGTATGTTTGTGAACTCCCCCGCGACACAGGAGTTATTCTTAGTGTGGGCGTCGTTTAAAAAAAAATATATTCACCAAAGAATTATTTTTATATATAAATATATTTACCAAACATTTATTAGTATTAACAACGATATTTTAGAATTTAATGACACAACGTCCGAAGTTTAAGTTTTTATGTTAAGCCCTGATTTTATCAGCTCTTGATAAAGTTTAAGACAGTTAACCGCCTCATAGCTCTTAACTAATTCGACAATATATCTATGACAAAAGTGTCGAATAAGCTTATCAACGACTTATCAGGAACTAGCTCTTAATGTATAAATACTCTTGTCCTGCTCCATAAATTTAACGATAGTCCAAACGGTAACAACAACCCATGAATATTATCACTAATTTACAGATCTTAGATTGCATTTTACTATTCCAAATAGCATGCATTGCATATTCCTTGATAAACAGTTGATGAATCATGGTGAATCATCTAGTGATCGCAGCTCACGATAAGGACCTCTATTGTGACAACGGAATGTACAAAATTATTGTTTTTATTTATGTTACGTAGAATACGGCACAGTTACTATAAGAATAGAGACTGACTATTAAGGCACAATAAGGACAGGAAAAGTTCCTATTCTCCATTAGATACTAACATTTTAAACACAGTAAGGTTTTTACGACCGGGTCTTTTGGGGGCCGAGTCACAGTCACAGACATCAGTAGAAGGATACCCCAAATGCGAATCCTTTCACGTGGTTCCCGGATGGTTCCAATCAGGTGACAATACTGGAAGGCTTAGGCCGCGACATGACTACCCACCAATCCGAAATTCTGTCGCCCCTCACTAGCCCCACTGCTGAAATTTGATGGGAGACTTGCCCACTCTGCATCTTCGCCGGACCCACACAGCTAGATCCTTCTGCCGCAATACCTACATTTTACTTAATTCACTCAGTTAAGTATCATCTTATTTACCCAGTTTCTCTATTTTTCTACTATTATATCATTTCCTCTGTTCCACAATTTCTCTACTGTTATATTATATCATGCCCAGTTTCACTATTCCTCTACTATTATATAAGTCACTCAGTTTCACTATTATATAATATATACACTATATTATTACTATTTACTATTAATATATATACCATTCACTTAGTTTAATCATTCTCACTACTTTTATATCATTCAATCAGTTTCACTACTATTTTTCTGCCATTATCCTACTGACATGCAATATCTACTAACTTACCTCTGCTTACATAGGAAATCGTCAACATTGAGTTTATTACAGAGACGAAAGTGTGCAAGCGCCCCCTGGGCCTATGAAAATAATGATTTGAATCTTTGAATCACGTCAAATTCTAACTTAAAAAACATGACATACCTAAAGCCGAGGGCATACATGGTGGATGCGACATAGCGACATTTATTGAAAACCATTGAAAAAACACTAACCACGTCTAGACTGTGGTTTCAATTAATGTCCATCCACCCTGTATTTGTATCACTTGCCCGATCCGATCACCGTATCCGTATTGGCGTATCAAATATCCAGTTTTGGACGACTCGAATTGTGTGGGGTTACAAATGAGGATAATTTAGATTGATCTAATTAAATATTTAATGCCAAACTAACAATAAAACAAGGCAGTTTAATGAACAATAGTTTCCTTCCGATTACTATATTCGTACTACTAGACAGGAATTTAACACTGAATAAAAAGTAAACAATCCGAAACTTCCGCAAGTAAAGTAAATACTCATAATAATTGCAGCAAATATTATCCCGTCCACAACCCGTTTCAACACTACTGATCAAACAACGGTAAATAAAATCAACTAAATACTCTAACAACATATAATTAAATAACAAAGAATATAAAAAAACTAATCCTTCTTTATTCCTTCTTCGGGGGCCTCCTTCTTCTCCGCCATCTCTTTTTCAAACGCCTCGAGCGCATCATAGTCATCATAATCACATTCCTCATTGAATTCCTCATCGTCTTCCATTTCTTCTCCGTAGTAGAATGCATCAGGGTTGGGGAAGGGGAAGTCAGGCTCTTCGGTCCCTGATAGCTGCCAGTCTTCGCTACTATTCTTCGCTTGCTTTGCTATTTTCTTGTGAAGGATCTGAGGGCAAGAATTTTATTATGGACACTATAATTCAGGTCGTAAAATAAACTTAATCCTGGCAAGGCAAGTAGATGGCGACAGATTCAATCTCTATCACATGCACAACTGGTAAAAAGGAGTACACTATTGCCGTAGCCTACTAATCCCAAGGTTATATGATCAAGTCTTCCGACAAGTTAAGTGCCCATTCGCGGGTTCGGCAAGCCAGATCGACCTACGGCCCGCCCTGTAGGTACGTCTATGTAAACTGAATCTACAATAAAAAAAAATAGGCACTAAAATGGTTAAATACTAACATGAGGCACATACGTAAAATAAGCTAAGATGCATCCTTACATATAATTATCACTACATAGTAGGTATAAAACAAAGTCATTGCCCGCTGTCTGTATGTCTGTTCATACATACAAAGTATGCTTAGATCTTTAAAACTACGCAACGGATTTTGATGCGGTTTTTTTTAAATAAATAAGTGATTAAAGAGGAAGCTTTTAACGTTATATAACTAAAATTTAGAACTATATGATACACGGAGCTAAGCGAGGGCGGATTGCTAGCCAATACAAATGCATGGGGGTGCATGAAAGGAGCCTCCCCGAGTGACGTACACAACAATTCCCTACGTCCGGCGCACCCTGGGCAATTCGCGAGTTCTTAAAAGCGAATTGGCTAATCCTTTCACCACGATGGCAAGTCAAAACCTTGACCACCTTACTGACTGTCCAAAATGCCCTACCACCTGCACAAGAGAGGCGCTCATGAATGCCGACAAGAGCGCCATAACAGTGGCCACTTATTGGGCCAATAAAATTTGACTCAGCCATTGACACGACGAAGAAGAGAAGAGAATACAAATAAATAAAATGAAAGTGTCTGCTTTTAATGTTAAAAAGATGAATAAATAAAATGAAAGTGTCTGTTTTTAATGTCAAAAAGATGACTATAAGGCGCGTAATATAGGCTACTTTATATTGATGTACCTACCACGCAGACGAAACCGCGGAATAAAGTTAGTTTGTTTGTTTGTTTTTTAACGCTAATCTCGGGAACGCCTGATCGGATAGACTAATTATCAATAGATGTTTTTAAATATTTAACATAACGCTAAACTCCACGGGAGAAGAGCGGTTAACGCGGGTCAAAGCGGGGAAGCAGCTACGCTGCTACTTAATATAACGAATTCCACGCGGATGAAGACGCAGTTTCGCCCGCTCTTCTTCCCTAGTAAGAAATACAGTCCTCAACAAGAGTGAGTCTGTTAGCAAAAAAGTCTAAAATACTGAACGGATTACCATCCATTTGCAGTTTTCACCAATAGATGTATAATAATATGATTTGTCAAGGTTACCAACGCACTATAGCTACGGGCGAAAGCTATATAATATATAAAATATTAACCCCTGCTATTCAAGGATAGAAATACACGGATCTCGTATGGAGTTATCTCAAATTGGAGCAAGGTCATGCCTAAGGGCGTTGTGTGAATCTATAGGAGATAAGTGGGATTTAGTCACCCTCTTGTATTTGCGCAATTAAATTGGGGTGCCGTATTGAACCCTGAGGCACTGCTAATGTTTACAAAGATTGACAGATGTATTATTTGTAGATTTGTTTCTATGATACAGCATGTATTGTGGTTTTAGACTGTGTGGACTAAAAAAAAACCCTAATCAATAAAAAAAGTTAAATTCCTCAGTTATAGCTCCAATGTTAATGTTTTTATTTTTATTTTCTTATATTCTTGAAAATTACAAACATTAGAGCGTGCCAGAAAATAAATAGATTTTGGCCTGTGGAGACAATTCTGCGTGGGCCACAAAAAAGTCACATGATTGTTTCATTCATCATTTAACTTGCACACAGATAAATATTTTTTTAATCCATTCAATTGTACTGCCGTATTGTATTTTATATGCGTTCATAGATGATTCTCATTCACTCACACGCGAGGCGTCTATCGTACGCATTACAGAGGTTAATCATTAATATGACACCCTACTCAATACAAATGTTTCAATCTGATGCTCCCCCGCCCCTGCATCAATGAGGCCCAAGAGTTATAACGCGTTTATAATCTTGAATAAGCGTGTGAGAAGTTCTAGGATTAAATTAATTATAAAGCTTTAATATAATATTAAAGTTCAAAAATTAGGAATCCAGCAGGACTCGAACCTGCACCCCCTGTGTAAATGCCCCAAGTGCTTTGCCAATTCAGCTATAGATTCGTATGCGGCTAATCTAGTGGCTTTTTTAGTTTTAATATTATATAAAATACAAAAATGTATAGCAAAAATTAAATTTGTATAAAAATATTTCAAATATAAAGCTACCTGTCGCTGCAACAAGAATTCAGCCAGCTCCTTGCTCTGGTTGTATACCACTGGTTCAGCCGATTTAGTTGCATGTGCTCTGTAGGAAATTACTTCATTCTCCGTATCCAGGTTCGTCCAGGCGTCACGAGACTTCTTTCTGGCTGCTAGTAATCTATTCATGATCTTAGCATGGTCTAAGCCAAACACGTTGTGGGTCATTTCAGGAATCGGCTCCTCAGTGGTTGGTACTTCTTCCTCTAGTTGTTTAATTTTGGCCTGGAAAAGAAAGCCGTTCCATTTTTGAGGTGGTAAAGCTGTGTGAAATATTAATAAGACTTCATTCCAAATAAATTCAGAAATATCAGAGACATTGGGTCAACTCATCATATCTGTCATTGTTGAACCCATAAATATGTTGATAACAACTAACAAACAAACTAAATAAGCCAGGCTAGCATACAAGCGTGAGATAGATTGTGTCGCGTTTTTGTCATGTTTCCTCATATACGGGGTGGATGCGACATAGCGACATTTATTGAAACCACAGCTTCTATACATGGTAAGTATCAATTTCCACCGGATAAAAATTCTCTGGCGAAAAAAAAAAAATCACGTTCTCCGAACAATTTGAACATTGCGATCGTGCAATTTGTTCGGAAGACGTGGATTTTTTATCCGGTGGAAATGCATACTGGCCATGTATAGAAGCTGTGGTTTCAATAAATGTCGCTATGTCGCATCCACCCTGTATAAATATGACAAAAACGTGACTAAATCTATCTTGCGCTAGTATGCTTACCCCCAAGGTTTGCTGTGTGAAATAAAACCTCTCACACAATCTGATGAATCCTAGGCAAAAATATTCACGTTGTAGACAATGATGTGGACAATGCAGATGGATGAGCAATCATATTTATGGGATATGTTTCTAAAACATCCCCAAATAAGTTCACAATTTTTTTTTAAGCCAATTAAAATTAATAATATGGTATAATTACCATGACTTCGGGTGAAAGCTTAGTGTTCAACACAAACTCTGACTTAAGAAGGTGTCCTTCTTCAGTAAGGACATAATCCTCACCATAATCAGCTTCCGCTAAGCGACGATCCAGGTCTGCTACAAGAGCTTCTTGCTTATCTGAAAATACATAACATTATATTAATTAAGTAATTGAGCTATTTCAGTCATATTTTAAAACAATCTGATTCACAAAGATTTGTTCTGAGACTGGGTGTGCTTGTGTGAGTGAATGCGTGTATTTGGCCTTGTCAATGGGACCACTGGATAGTGTAATAGCTTCTTGCGTTATATCGAATGTAAAAAAGCCAAATTTATTTATTTATTTTTAGGTTCATTTTGCTAGCACTGGTGCATGCCTCATTTACTGAACATTATTTATTGTTCTTATACATCTATTTATTTTAAGTAGCAAGTTTTAATGGGTTTGCTACCTGGGGTGCCAAATGCCAAAGCCTTAAGTGTGGAACATTAACAACCAAGATAATAAATGGTTCTTCTGACAATAAGTTTGGGTACTAATCCAACCAAATTAGAACCCAGTGACAGCAACAGCATTTAGATGTGATTGTTCTGCCTCTTTTGATCTTATTTCCAAGAGCTCTACTACTCAAAACTAAAATTATGATGAAAATGCATAGAATTTGACTACCAACCTTTAACAAATACAATATATGGCACTTCTCCCATAACCCTTAGAGTAGACAGCTCATGTCTGAGGGCACCAGCAGTTCTGTTCAGTACAGCTTCAGTTGTAGCATCCGATGACTTGCCTTTGCACACCCAATACACATTTATGGTCTTGAAGTCTGGAGATACACTCACCTATAATACCACATATTATTATTGTATTATTACATCTGATTGAATGTTGCAGTGGTTAATTTTGCTTTGAATATCTCAATTAAAAAGTTTAAAATTATGATTACAATAACGGGATATCTCTGAGCAAATGTTTATTGAAATTCTAAAATCAATTTCAGTCAAATAAAGTTTGTATACTTCTAATTGATTATTTTTATAGCATTTAGCTATGCTTAGCAAATTATACTAAAAAACAGTTGAAATAATGTACGCGTTCATTCTTTACATTTGTGCTGAATGTAGCTTCGCCATGTTGGTTTGTATCCTACTTTAGATAGGAACAAATGGATGAACGTGACGTCACAAAATGATGTATCATACAGTTGAGAAATTTAGGGTTCTGGTAAGAGGCGACTGTAGCTGGATAGCTAAAGCGGCTGCCCAGTGTGCAGTAAGGTCGCAGGTTCAAATGCCGGTCACATATCTTTTTCAACTGTTTCTTAGTATAAAGTTTGTATATTTATAAAATGGATTTAGACTGAAAGCTTCAGAAAGCTTTCAGTCAACTTCAGAAAGTTTCAGAAAGTTTCCAACATCAGAATGTTGGAAGGCTTAAAGTTCAATAGAGTTGTTATCATGTGGTTAGTTAGCTGCAAAGTTTTGGATGCAATTAATACTGTGGGCCATGTATTTCAATTGCTCTGGAAACATTAAATCTACACTATCGTTGGGGCCTTGTCATTAGGATCCCTCCAGTAGGTACATACACAGAGTGAAGTCTAATCAAACCAGAGCAATATATCAAAAAATAAAATGTTTAACTCATACTTTGGAGATCTCAATGCCGCGTCCAACAATATCCATAGCAACAGTGCCAGTAGACATCAAATCAGTTATTTGCTTCATAAACATTTTGTTCAGCATTGCACTCCGTCGCAAACCGCGTTTACCAGGTTCATTCTTTGTCTTAGTCAAGCCTTTGAGAGTAGGCAGTGTAGCATCTAACCCCTGTGCTGGATACCATGATTGCCTAAAAAAACCAAAACATAACCACAACATTATTATTTATATCCAAATTATTAATTCTAACTAAATCGATGTCTGAAATATATACTAAAAAACTATAGTGAACAGGTCTTACTTGTTGCCAACAGGATTCACCATTTTACATAGTTTTAAGCCCTGTTTCTTCATATTATACGCAACGCTTGAAACATGAAACATTCGCCGAAAAGAAATCATTTTGCAAGATACCGATAACTTTGTTACAAATAAAGCTAAAACAAACTCAAAGTCCTGAATAATAATTACAAACTTTTCTACTCATATTACTGTGTTTATTATCTTTTGTTGCAATCAAGTGCAAACTTTGCAAATTTAATTTCAAATAAAAAAATTGTCAGCTGTTTTGTTTTTGAAATTTGATGTTCTCTAAGTTCTTTTTGACAAATGTCAAATAAAAAATTAATTGCATACGGCTACACATTCAATCCTGATCTCAACACTACCTATTCATTCGCTGAATGTTTGCAAAAAAGTATGCCAAACCTCGAAAGGCGTGGAGTACATACCTCGCTAGTGTCAAATCATAGGATTCGATAAAGAGTGGCGCTCTGCAACATTTGGTAGCGGCAGCAGCAGCAACAATTACATCATTATCAGGCGTCCCTGAGAATAACACATTTTTTTGGTAAATTTCAACTTTTGAACCCCAGTGAATCTTAATCTGAATTAAACTGTATGTATAATTGATCTTTATGATTCGCAAAGATTAATTACTACATAATTATTAATTAAAATTAATAAGATAAGTCGTACTAAAATGTCGCACTCAATTGAAACTTTAAAAATATTGTATCTATTAAACTAAGCCCCAATTTCATAGGTTTTAGATAAACCTTATTGGCAGGATAAGCATATTAAATCATTGGACGACGACCCCTTTCCTTGGTCACACTTGGACAACTTTTCGCTCTCGCTATCACTCGCACTATCGCTCTCGCTTTCGCTCTTACTATCGCTCCCACCTTCGCTATCGCCCTCGCTCTCGTTCGCGCTATCGCTGTCACTCTCGCTGTCACTCTCGCTCTTGTTCTCGCTATTAAAATATTTATTTTTATTATTATATCTCAGGCTTATTAAGCCTAAGATATCCTACCTAAGTTCACCAAAAAAATAATAGCCAAACGTAACAATAAAAACAAATTATTTCAATTAAAATAAGTATTTTTTAAATTCCAAATGAGCAGAGAAAGCATAGCTCTAAACGGACAAGCATTTGGAACTTGGTGCAATATTAACATTCGTTAAGCTTGAAAATACCCCTGTAACGATGTATAACATAACATAACTATTGAAGGTTGGGACCAAAATGGTCGTCCTCCGTGGTTTTAAAATAATGCATTACTAATTACATCACGGTGACTGCCACGGATGACGAGCTGTAAGATTTTACCACTGGAATCAGCCATTATCAATGAAGACTATTAATAATTATTATCTATTATCGGAGTGAAATAATATTGTTTTACTAGAATAAAACAACGGAAATCAGCGAATTCCACGCGGCCAAAGTCGTAGGCCACAGCTATAGGCTGACCGTTTAACTGAGACCTCGCCTGCGGGGTACAGGGGCGCGGGGGTATGACGACAAAAAAGGGGACTGAAACAGCTGCGGGCGGTGTGGGCACTTAATGAAACATACAGGGGATGAAATGCACCAAGATATTTCCTAAGATATGTGACATCATAAGAAAAAAGAAATAGTGATTTATCAAATGAAAAATAGTTAAGAAGATACAAAAGTTTAATGAACTTATGTACGTAAATAAAATAATGGAGAATAAACTATTATACAATTTTTTATCTAAACATATAATTAAATCGTAAGAAAGTCAAAACTTTTTTTGGGTCCAGTTTCTTTTTTCTAAAATTTATGTATACGTTAAAAGCCATTTGCTTGCACTGACTGTTTACTTTATGTCTGAAGATTTTTCGATTCATCTTGAGATTGTTATTAGATGTGTACCTCTCACAAGGTGTCTGCAACAGTTAACACATGCGATCGCTACCCATGTAGCGAACGTAATGAACAATCACAAAAATTTGCCCGCCGCCCGCGCCTCTGTACCGCGCAGGCGAGGAGTGAGGACTCAGTTAAACGGTCAGGCTATAGTAAAATATTATTATAATGCTGTATCTCTATGCCCGCTCCATCCAAAAAGAATCATAAACAATATTTTTTTGGCGGCCATGTTTGAAAACCAAAGAGATTGATGCCGCGCGTGGGAGGAGTTGCGCTCTTCCCGCCAAATACTTGCGAATCTGTCAAATTGTCAAAATTGGGGCTAAGTTTACGAGTAATAGGTTGTTTATTTTTATGTTTTGTAATAAATCAGTAATTATTTAATTATATATAAAAATGTCGAATATAGAAGAAGGCGAAGAAAATTGGATTGTAAAAATGGACAGCTTGTGTTCAAATCTAAATGTTGACCCTGGAGCAGCCAAAAAATCTAAGGAGTCCTTTTTAGATATTAAAAGAAATTATAGCTTAGACGTGAGTATATATTATGTTTCTTTATTCTCACCTAAGCATTTAAAAAAGACAAACCCAGTTTTGCACCAAAATCATGTCCATTTTAAGCGTGTTTATTTGTGTGGATATAAATCATTGTAGTGTTCGCCGTCTCTTACACATCATCATAATATTATACCACGTAACTCTTCTGAATTGATAAAGATGCGCCGACAATGCGCTTGGTGTATTTATACACCATTAGATTTAGTTAATGCTTCGACTTTCGGCTCTGATCACATGCTACATTTACGACGTATCTTTCATGTTATGTGTTTTTACTAGTTCATAATAAAATGTCTAGCTTTTCTTCCACACGTCCGTCATGTATGTCTTCAGCCTTTGTTTATTTTTTAGGGAGATGTGTTACATTGGATGGCGTGTGCATTGTATGTAGCATGTCGTACATCCATCACACCTACTGTGCAGTCAGGCAAGGCAGTGGAAGGAAACTGTGTGAGCCTCACCAGACTTCTTCGGCTATGCAACATAAGGTGATAATAGTTATACCTCTTAATCTGCTAATTTTATTTCTGTGAACTCAATTACTTACTATAGAATGGACCAAATGATTACATGATATTATGTGGGACATTATTATTATACCAATGCACTACAATAAATTGGAAAAAATAGTCAACAGTTGTTATTAATTAGTATGTGATATGACAAATCCCTATAAATTTTCATTGTTCTGCTAGGTTGTGGTATAATGGAAGAAACAATTAGTTTCTTATCATGTTACAATAAATATCTAGCTTTAATGAAGACTACTGTTCACTCTAACATAAAACTGAGGACAAAAGACTTGCAAAGTTTTCTGTTCACTTATCTGAAACTTATATTTCAGCCTTATACAATTTTTTAATAAAATCAAGAACTGGATGGAGATGGCCTCTATGTCAACTGAGTTCAAAGATAGAATATCTCATTTGGAGCATAAGTTTGCTGTGTCATCTGTACTCTACAGGAAATACCAGCCTATATTCCAAGAAATGTTCTTGGGCCTAACAAATGAACCTTTTAAGTCAAGTGCTAAGAGAAGACCAAAGTAAGTAATGTAATCAGTAATTATTTCATACTATAGTGATAGTAAATATTGATTTCAGATTTAGTCAGTGGTATGGTATTAAAATAACATTATCTGCACTGTTTTCTAACTTAAGTACTGAGGACCAAACAATCAGGTATACAGGTTAAAACATTCACCCTATGGTAAAGACACCAGTTATGCATGTGTAAATTTCATACCTAAATAGTGGGTATATTTATTTATTTATTACGACCCACCCCGGCTTCGCACGGGTACAATGCTGATACTAAATACACTACAGAAAAACTGTGAACGTTGTATATAAAAACATAGCGGCCCACTCCGGATTCGCACGGGTATAATAGTATATAGTATATGGTATAGCCTATGTCACTCACTGAAAAAATTATTAAAATAGATCCAGTAGTTTTGATTTATTCATTACTGCCCGTGGCCCGCACGCGTTAAATTTGGAGTAAAACAATTCCCCTTTCCCTGTACCATGAAGATTTCCTGCTATCTTTGGAATATTCATACACAACATTTTTACTTATTTACTTTTTACATTTCTCAGCTCTATATCTATCCCGAAGCTGACTGAGTCGAGCCTCACGCTCTACTGTCGATTCTCTGTCCCTCTGAACAGGCTCGCTCCCGCCGCCCCGACCGGCCGGTACCGCCGCAAACGCTACGTCCCGCAATTTTTAAATTTGTAATATCTTCGAAATATTCATTTAAATCACATGCTGTAAAGGGCAATTTTGATCTACATGAAATGCACAACGTATCTAATGTATTTAATTGGATAAAGAATGATACTGTATCGTTTAAAATAGCTTGGTAAATAACCCATATTTTTTTGTAATATGTAAAAGATAAAAATGGTTACTGTGGGTTATCCTTAGGAGATAAACATATGCTGTCGCGGACTTTTTTATTCATCTTTTTAAGATATACAATTCCGTAGTACATAAATTAGATCTATCTCGTAAGGTTTAGCCAGCGTTTGCAATGTAAGCGCAGAACAATATGTTTGTTACGACATCACATTACAAATCTTTAAATTTCTCGGCTTTTCTCTACTATAATATGCATGTATTATACATAAAAACCATCCTCTTGAATCACTCTATTCATTAAAAAAAACCGCATCAAAATCCGTTGCGTAGTTTTAAAGATCTAAGCATACATAGGGACATAGGGACAGAGAAAGCGACTTTGTTTTATACTATGTAGTGATTTACAAAACATACAACTGTCCTTACAGGCTAACCCTAATGCGACAATGATGTTAAAATGAAGACAAAATGTGTAGCGTCACTCTCTGTCTCATAATATACTTCTTGTTTGAATATGTGACTAGCACATACATAACTAGTGTAGTCAGTCTTCAGTAAGTTTTCGCCCTGCATAAATCTAATTGCTTCATCCTCCGTCACTAAATATAGGCTGACTATTAGAACAATCATCATAAATCTTCAAATCAAACCATGAAGATATGCAAATAATATGGTCACAGACCAGCCTGTAGTGTTGCTTAGTCCAATAGATTGATCTGTGCAGCTTTAACTTAATCATAAACTACTTTTTTGGAACATACAATAAAATTCATACAAATAAATAAAAAGGGTCTGTTTTTAATGACCAAATAACTTTTTTTTAATACTGGTATAGTTGTTAGCTAGATTACAGACCTTTACCTAAAATACAGTTTTTCATTATTTTGTTTGTTTGTATCAGCTAATCATTGTAACAGCTGGACCTAGTCTTAAAATCTTAACTGGCTACAAGGCGTCAGATGGTCATTGAGTGATTCTGTTGCATATATATTTATAAACATAATGTATAAAATTGATTGATTCCCAGTATTCCCACTGCTTAGAAATATACATTTAACATATCTGTACACTAAACTCATTATATTGTGTTGTATATGTAGTGATCTATATTTTTTTCTTCACAGGACCCTGCCATGTACAACAAATTCTCTGTTTGAGTTCACCTGGTGCCTGTACATATGTGTGAAGGGGGAATTCCACAAATCTGCTCATGATCTTGTAGATATGTACCATTTGCTATTGTCTTGTCTGGACTTCGTGTTTGCTAATGCCTTCATGGCCAGGAGGATTGATCTGATTAATCCTGCTTTTAAAGGTGAGTTGACAAGTTTTTGCACAGTATTTGTTCACAAAAATGTAAAAAAAGGCTTCTATACCATCATCTATTAAAACGGCAATATATTGATGTACGGAGCCCCTTAAATATTTATTTTATTGTTATATCCTAAATGGTCTAGTGGCTAGTGTATGCTCCTCTCACCGAGGTCTCTGGTTCCATATCCGGGTCAGGTAGTGTTATTTGTGAACTTTCTGTCAGGAATTCACAATAGCAGCACATCGTTGGATATGTGTCCGGTAGATGGCAATAGGCTCACCCCTTAACATAACAGGATAAATGAGGGTGTTATACACTTCTACCACACCCTTCTGGGTGATATAGGCGTGATGTTATATATATGGTTATTTAATTATTTATTTATAATAGGCATAGGCATATTGCATAGGCCAACATTATTATTAATGGTGTATGTATGTATAATACTGCCGTGGTATAACTAAAATGCCGTTATCTGCTAAAACCATTTTCTTGGATAACAAATAAAAACCGCGGAAATTTTTTAACCGTTACATACTTTTCGATGACAAAACTTATAGTCCGGTCAAATTAGACCAAAAAATAAGAGTAAAGTTACATAAATTCCCACCAAGCTGAAAATCGGTAAGATAGTTTAAAATATCATTAAAAACAAAATTTGAAAGTGCCCCATCTTTCCCCTGTAAGGAAAAAAAATATTCTAGGTCAAAGGTAAAAAAATGATATTTTCGCGATTTTCAGCAAAACGGTAAGTTTTATCATAAAATATTTCAAACAAAAATTGTAGATCATAAAATTATGTACAAAAAATTAATTAGTACTTTTTTTCTACGAGCCACCGTTTTAGAGATTAACGATTCAAAAAATTGAAAAAGTTGTAATCGTCATAATATGCACACGTTTCCTCGCCACCTATGAGGTAGTGTACTTAGCGCGTTTTTTTTTTAATTTTTTTTTTTTTTTGTCGTATACCCCGACACTGTTATTTAAATGACATAATCCGTCGAGCTCTTGGTACCGCCGGTGTGCCTGCCGTACTGGAAACGTACGTAAATCGAGAAAAACTATTTTTTTTACCTTTGACCTTTGACCTTGAATATTTTTTTTCCTTACAGGGGAAAGATGGGGAACTTTCAAATTTTGTTTTTAATGATATTTTAAACAATCTTACCTATTTTCAGCTTGGTGGTAATTTATGTAACTTCGAATGTCTAAATTGACCGGACTATTATTTGAGATTCAAAGATACCAAAACATGGATAAAATAAGTTTTGTCATCGAAAAGTTACATCGGTTTAAATGTTTTCCGCGGTTTTTATTTGGTATCCAAAAAAATGGTTTGAGCAGATAACGGCATTTTAGTTATACCACGGCAGAATATGACAGAAACATGGGTTAAATTAACCCTCCCCCTCCTTTTAAGAAGTTGGTTAAAAGTATCAAGAACACTTTTAAAAATATTCTTTTATTTATAGGTTTACCATTGGACTGGCTAAAAGATGACTTTGAAATGCCATCAACTTCACCCTGTATTATATCAACTTTGTGTGAACTGAAAGACGGCCTGCTTGTGGATGCTTCAGCCACTAAGGAGTACAGCTGGAGACCAGTAATCAAAACTTTTTATGAAAAATCAGTAAGTGTCTATTTTTTATTGTATCTGTTAAGTAAGTTCCGTTTGATGGATTGGTGTCTACTAGCTTTTGTACAAAAATAACTGGTATGGAGTATATTGAAAACAAATTATATATGTACTATATACAGGGTGAATTTTTCAAGTGGGCCTTCAGGGCCAAATCCGAATCTAATCTATGTTAATGTAATAAGTCTGTAAGCCTTCTGTAAAAGAAAATAAATAAATAAAAATAAAGCCAGTTCAGATTAATTAGGGCTATCGTTTTTTGACATACCAGATGGCGCAACTGTGTAGTAAGGTCTGTCAAAGTTTGTTGACAGACATTAATTTATCCCAACAGTTGAGGTTATACGTTTTTATAGAGACTCAAACCTTTAGTGCGTTTTGAAGACACACATTTTGGACCAAAAATTATTAAGAGGTATGGATTTTTTGTTCCAATTTTAAGTTCAAGTCCTTTTCTCTTGCTCTTATACGTGCCTTATACTTAAATGCGTTCTCTGTCACTCATAAAAACTTTGTCTTCAGAACGCGCTAAACAACTGTGCCTCTACAGACACTTATAAACTCAATGACCGATAGCTAACCCGCAAAAAGTGACATTTGACATTTTAGAGAACTCACCCTACACAAGCATCCCCAGCGGCGAATTCAAACGCGATGCCTTAGTAATCCATCATCAAGTCATCTTTACTATAATTATAAACAGGAACATCTTTTTGTTTATTTGTATGTACCAAACAAATGGGCTCTGAATCTACTGGCCCAATCTTTTCAAAATTTTTCGGAGAAGTTAAGCCCCCGAAAAAAAAAAGAAGGTACTTTTTTACGACGTACCAAGTGGGCGGAGCTGCGTAGGAAACTACTTTTATATAAAACTTGTACTTTTCAGATTTTAAAAGGTGATATTGACCAACTAAATGGAGTATTAGACCTTGGATATTTTGATTCAAATCTTAAATCACTGAACAATCTCTATGAAACTTATGTCCTGAGTGTTGGTGAATTTGACGAAAGGATATTTCTAGGTAAGTAAACAATGAAATAATATTAATTATTATAATATCGTGCCGAAAAAAAGTAATCTGAGTTTTCCTTATTAATGTCTTCAGCCATATCAAAATAGGTTTTACATCTTACTTCAAATATGTGGCCTTACATAACTGACAACGAAAAGTTTTTAATCAAAATATCTGAAAAAAAAAATAAAGTATCGTTTTGTTTGTCAATCTGACAACAAAATCAACAAAATGTCTCAACTTATTTGCTTAGATTATTTGTATCCATTATTGAGTTGCGTTGTGGATTATGATGGTAATATTTTCATATGTAGTGTATTTTTTTAATAAAAACAACTTCTCAAATCTATGACTATGTTTTAGGCGAGCACGCAAATGAACAAATCGGAACACGCACCAACGTGTCTGGAGATGAGATATCACAAGTTATTGCCACCTTCGGCCCGGTAAGTGTGTGTTTTTATTATTATCTGGCAAGAAAATGCTTGAAACTATTTCAACTGATACATTGTGGTAGCAATAAAATAGATAAATACACAACCAAGTCTTCTGCACGGGAGTCTGCAGCAAAAATTGTTGCAGGCGTAGCGAGAGCCCTAGGACTGCCACTGGGTGGTTCATCAACATTTCTAGTTTACGAATACTTTCGTATATATGTTACGGTGAATGTAATAAATTGAAAATTATAATTAATTACCAGTGATTATTAATAATTAATAATTACCAAAAGGCGTGGTGAAAGTAATAAATTAATCACATTTATCGTGCATTTAATGATGATTATTAAAAATGTAACCACATTACCGATAAATGTTTCCAAAAATAACGTAAGCTAAGCGTCTTCCTGATCAATCAAGGAATAGAGGAAAGGTAGAGGTTTTAAGTTTTGGTCCTATAAGTAGGTTATGTTTGATTGTGACCTACAACTAAATCGAATTGCCAGAATCTAAATGGCCAAGGACAAGATTGACATAGAAGCTACCGGCTAAACTGAAAATGTCAATACTATAATTACATTTAGCAAATCATGTGGTAATTATTAACAATTTTTCAATGTACCACAATACCATATACATATATATAGAATCAAAGATCTAATGTAGTGAAATGGGCTACAAATGGGTGTTCGACCAGTCGACGAGCATGGCCAATATCGACTCGAGATTTCATTTGCGGCCGGCCAACTTCAAAATCGCTAATATTTTAGTTGATTTTAGCTATATTAGCGTATAAATATTACATGTTAATATTATTGTAGAGCAATCGTGCGTGCCACGAGACGCCCCTGACGGGTCGGCGGTACCTGGCGCGGCGCGGCGAGGAGCTGACGCCCGTGTCCGAAGCCAAGAACTCCCTGGCGAGGCTCGCTGGGTACCTGCGCGGGGCCAAGCCGACGCCGTCAAGAGACCTTCTCAAGTTGCTCACGTAAGCTTTTACATTTATTTGTACGGTTGGCTGAATAAAGCATGTTCACTTTATAAAGTATGCCTGTAGATCGCAACTACGAACATTACAATCCACCCTACCCTGAGAAGAGACTGGTGTTAAGCAATTATTTTGTTTATTTATTATTATTATTTACTAACTTTTTTCCGCAGCTTCGCCCGCGCCGAATTTGTTGTAATAAGTAATAGCTTCGCCCGAATTGACTTGCGTTACTGCACCGCTCCACATATCGGCCACATATGTGAAGTTGATATGGTTTTAAAATATAAACCTTCCTTGAGAATCAGGCTATCAAATGCAAAAACAATTATTAAAATCCGACCGGTAGTTCCCGAAATTAGCGCAATCAAACAAACAAACTAACCTTCTCCCACAGTTTCTTCTGCGTGGTAGGTACTAAATAAAATATAGCCTATGTAACGCGTCTTGTAGTCAGTTACCTGCTTCTAAAATGTTATAAAAATCCATACATCCATTTTGACGTTTAGGCGATACAAAAACGAAAAATAATCATAGACATTCAAGGTGTCATTCATCAGTGTCTCAATTTCGACAGTCGGTTAAAAAAGCGTTGGGTAATGTCGTCAAAAAGCATGGCATATTGAACTGAATATAGTAAATGGTCCTAAATTCACTCATGTTAATATAGAGACACCATATAGACTAACCTAAACAACAAACGGAATGGAACTGATATACGTAACTGCATACTGTGTTCAATGTATTTAAGATTTCATATTCTAGAAACCCACCCTCATGCTTCGGTGAAATTGTGTATTTATTTGATTACATAAATCTGCTTGAATCACTCTATCTATTAAAAAACGCATTTAAATCTGTTTTGTAGTCATATGAATACATATGAACAGGCAGATGCGACTTTGTTTTATACTATGTAGTGATAGCACGTTCTTGGTGACTCATTTGTTGCGTAAGATCCTAATTGTGCATCAGCTTCCATTACCTAGGAAATCTCACCCTTAACATCATAACAATTTACTGCTGAAAGATAATGCAATACAACGCAGTTGCGTCGAGACCTTGACGTATCGTTCTAGAATAATATGCAATCAGTCATATTGTTTTATAGACGCAGAGTGCACGTGTCGCAGTGTCAATAATACTATTTAAAATGTCTAACTCAGAAAAAGAACGTAAATCTCAGCTTATTGAAGCATTGCGCGGCTTATGTGAGTTTTTTAATCAGTAAGTTATTAACTATTTATTTTTTTATACATATAAGTTTAGTTCGAATCGCGATACATTTTAGTTTTGGCGGGAACTTGTAGCAACTTGTCACGCAAACTTATTAATTTAAAAGTCAAATATTTGGCTGGTTTTCGTTTATACTGAAGTGGATTTATTTTGCTGAGCTACATAAATTGATATCTATATACAAGGTGTCCCATAACTCAACGATAATCGGGCATTTGGAGAAAGGCCCAGCCATGAGGAACTCCAGAAAAATATTTTAAATAACTATGTATACCTATGCTGCCATATCTTTTTTACAAAAATTTTAGTGAAAATCTAAAAATAAACTACTCCTGAGTCAGAATTTTCAGCACAGTGACAACTTTTTGTGCTTTTGTAGATTTTTATACTGTTTCTGCATTACAAACAACCAAGTCATATATTTACAATAACAAAAAAGTCAGTGATAAATAGTTTTGGAAAAAAGGTTGCATATATAAAAAATTCTCAGTCCCCTAACATTGACACCTGTACTTAAAAAAAAAGTTCTGTGTTTTGTATTGTGCTTGGTAGCTTGGCGTTATACATCTCTACCTAACCATTCTGGAAAACTCTTTAAGTTATGATATTAAGTGTGACATATATTAATATTTCATGGCGTTGCACAGCTTGAAGTCGAGACCTTTTTAATGACACCTTTTTTTTTTCAAATTCGAATAGTTCAAGTGTTGTAGGTATCTAACGTTGTATGGTTGGTACATGGTTAAGTATAAAGGTTTTATTCCAAATTCGAATAGTTAAAGACAAACACTAGAGTAGAATGTTATAGTTTTGGACATTTCACTCTCGTTTTTATTAAAATAAAAAAAAATAAAGAAAAAAAATTTAAATAAAAATCATGTCACCGCAATGGGCTCGGCGTAAGAGCAATAAGCTAACCGGAGGTGTCTTTGTCAGGCGTCCCCCGCTGCCAAATGTGGAAAAGCGCCGCTTAACATACAAAAAACTAGTTGTCAAATCCTGTTATTTTACACTAGCGTGTTTTTTAGTCTAAGTGCTGTGCATTGTAAGTGACCTTGAAGAGTTTCTTATCATTGAAATTTTATCAGCAGTGCATTCATTATTAGGTATATAGATTGTTTTTTGCGAAACTGATACTGCACTTCCAAATAGATACCGTTTATAATCAGATTATTTCAAAAGTAAAATGCATTGCAATTGCAATGCAACCCAAAAACTTTTTTGACCAAAAACTTAGCTACTGTTTGTAAGGGTTTTTTTTACTATAACAACAATTAGAAAGCAGTTTGTTGAGAATCAGTAATGCATTCCACTAGTTTTTATGCCTCTTATATCGTAGTGGTGTAATTGCCTGATTAGAGTTTCATGCTGCACTCAATCAAAAGCCTTAGATAAGTTACGAAACACCTCATAGGCATCCCGCGACTCATCCCCATTTGTTAACTTTTATCATGAAACGCGGCTTAAAATTGAACTTTCATATTATTTTTCATATAATACAGCAGCATAGCCACAGAATAGATAGCACAGCAGCGATAAACAATCCCATAGTCGATTGATCAAACCCCTTTACAATTTTATTATATGTATAGATTAGTAAGGATAATGATTAATCCATAAATTTAATAAAACAGAGAATGCAGCGTGACCAAAGAGACGATCACCGCAAACGTAATACAGCCGTGCAACAGTTGGATGGAGCAATTCGCTAACAGTCTGAGGGAGACCAACGTCAACTGCAGCAACGAGACCATCGCGTTCCGCTGCAACATGGTCACGTGTCTGTACTACAGGGTGCTGGAGCATATCATCCGAGAGGAGCATAGGAAAAAGCCGCAGGTGTCTTTGCAGGTATGTAACAAGAGAGCCAAGTCTCCTGTGCTACAAACAACACACAAAACATTTTTGACACCCAATCAAAATGCTGAAATTGTAATACAGTAAGTTATTCGTAAATCATCATTCAGCCGCTCGTAGTCCACTGCTGGACATAGGCCTCTCCTAATTTGCGCCAGAACACCCGGTCCTGCGCCTTCCGCATACAGCGACCTTCTTCAGGTCGTCAATCCACCTGGCAGCGGGGCGTCCTACTAAGGTAGGTTGCCGAGTCGCGGTCTCCACTCTAGGATTCGTTTGCTCCAGTATTTTAGGTATCTATAACATTTTTGTCAAAAGCAAAAAATCAATCCTTAGCTGTACCCTCGCTTCATGTTTGATGTTAATTTATTATTTATAGATGACCTCTTAGTACAGTATGGTGCCGATAATAACGTCCAACTATTATGATTGGATTATTTCATTACAGAGCGGCTGAGTATTGTACACCAAGGGAGGAAAGTAGTTAATTTCATTAGGGGTGTAGTTTGAGAGATGTACTTAATACGCTCGACAGAAATCGAACTTCTCCCGAGTGATCCTAAGTGTTTTATACTACACCAACGAGAAAATAAAACCTAACAATATCTCTCTCCCCCCCCAGATGATTCTGACGCAAGAGACGTTCCAGCTGGCCACGCTGGCGTGCTGCACGGAGATCGTGCTGCACGCGTACGGCGTGCACTCGCTGAAGTTCCCGCGCGTGCTGCACACGTACGGCCTCAGCGCCTTCCACTTCTACAAGGTCATCGAGCTCGTGGTGCAGGCCGTCGTCGAGAAGCTCAGCCGCGACGTCATCAAGCATCTCAATGCCGTGAGTCACGCTAAAGCTGTTCTTACTGATCATGTAAAAGCAGAAGATTTTTTTTTATTTCGCACTCAGATACAAAAAAAATATGTTAGTACCAGTGTGGCAATACTGGTTACCACTCTGCTATCACATTGCTGATAGCAACCGACAGCGCCGATTTTCAGTGGCCACAAAAACTGACGTAGCGTCTAACTATGGATATAATAATATTATACAAAATTCATTCAAATAACAATTAAAAACACGCTTTTAAAGCACTCCTAATATAAGCTGAAAAAGCGTGGGTTGCTCGATAGACGAAAAATATGGCACAGAGCGCGAAATACTTTTTATAGTTTGGTTTATTTATAAGAGCGTTTTTTTTTTTTTTTTTTTTTTTTTTTTTTTTTTTTTTTTTTATCGAATTAATGCACTGTCATCGATCTTTGACAGGTGTGCAAAATTTTAATGAAATCTGTCCGTTTAAAGTGGGTCAAAAATCGAGTCCAAAGGAGTTGGTTACATACATACAGGTGAAGCTAATATAAGCGTTAAAAAGAGTAAGGTGTGTGTAAATGCCTGTTCTGTCGGAAATGAATGCTGACCGCCAGACTGCCAGCAGTGGGTGGGCATCATAAATTATTGTATGTTTGATCATTACGCCCTCGCGGGTCAATATGACGTTTAAAATTTGATTTCAAGCTCAAAAAGACAGCCGATGGAGAAAATTAAGTACCACTAAAAATCTAAAATGCTTGCAGTGCTTGTAATTCACTGTGGTTGTAAGATTAGACCTTGAAATTAATCGCAAGGAGGCATAATATCGTAATCCTTAGTAGTAGCAACACGAGAGTTCATGACCTCCGACACCAAAATAGTTTTCTATCGTTTCAGGTAGAGGAAGAAGTCTTAGAATCATTAGTTTGGAAATCCGACAGTCCATTATGGGAGCAACTACGACGGTATCCAGTGCCGGCCTCCAATGAAGTCAAAGTCCACGACTCACCGCATCGTAGAAATAGTAAGTATCGAAACTTGTGTCAGAGGCACTAAATAGTCTTTTTGTTATTAAGTTAGATACTATATACTGACTGACTCCTTCCTGATATTTATTTATTTATTAGGCGCACAAATCACATTTCAATCATGGTTACATTAAAAGTAGATAATATACAGTTCAGATCTGGATCGTAACATAACACAAATGTGCACAAAGCAAAATAATAATAATAATGGATGATGATAAACGCAAACTCATTCATTTTAAAGAAACATAGTAAATTACCATTAGGGTGTTTTAAGTTTTTGTTTTGAGGATAATTTTATAGTGCGGGTATTGTTTAAAATAAATGAAATTTTGCAGATACTCTTCAGTCACCAGTTTCAGCCGTCCTAGATCGTTACTTTTCGCCAGATCAAGCTAAGAAGCAACTATTTAAAGATCCTATCAAACCAGGACAATCTTTACTAGGTAAGTTAGTTTTAGTATTTTAATGAGTACTTTTATGTACTAAGAACTTATTGCAAATTAACGAAGCATGTAATAGTCGTGACGAAAACTGCAAGAAATCAATCAGTAACATTTTTATCACAATTAATAAAATGCAGCGCTTTTGGGACACTTTTTGTGCGATCGAGTCTGCGGCGCACAAATAGTCTGCATGGCGCGCAATAAGTCGGTTGCGGATATTTCACAGACTCAACGCACACGACGCACATCTTCGATCATTCTGTTGGCAGAGCTGTAGGGACGTAGTCGCTATGGAAATCGTGCAGAGATCGCGAAGTACATGAAGTACAGAAAAAGAAGAAGAAATAGAGAATTTTGGTTACATCCTATACTTTCGGAAAGATTAATGAAGGGACAGACATACAGACATTTTTCTTTTTAAATGTCTATCATGATATTCTGCCTAAGAAGTATCATAAATTGCTAGTCTGTTTTGTATTTCTTGAATTAACATCGTTACATCGACCTCTGGCGCCATGATAATAGATCGCGTGCGTTACGTCCACCCCTAACAAATGCAGATTGCCGACTAAAGTGTGCGCCGTCTGCGTTAGCGCGCGTTGAAGCAAACGTTCTATTTTTTTCACACACTTTTTGTGCGCGGCGCGGTGCGGACTGCCTGAATTACACGGATTTTTTGCGCTTCGTGTGCGTTACAGACTAAAAAGTGCGTCACGGATATTCTGTCGTCTGCGCTGCACATAAGGTTTACTAAAACTCGGCCACGCTCAGTCGAAATGGTCTACTCTGATTGCGAGCAGCACCATACAGTATAAACCTACAAATGTTTAACTCACCCAACAGATGACGCCCAGATGATTTGATGAGTTCAAAATAGAAAAATGAGCATGCTTATTTATTGATTTGAACCATTTGACAGTAAACTCCTTGATTAGGCAAAGAACTAACAACCTTACATAGGCTTAACCACCAACGACGCAACTTCTATGGAATGCAAATATTATGTATAATTAAAGCACATTTTGGGACGGCTATACTCTTACAGTGTGCTGCTCGCAGCCTTCCTAGCTATAGTTAGCACATAATATCTAACAATGTTCCATTTATTGCAGTAGCTACAAACAATGTGCAAGCAAAAGAGTCTTACCCGCTGCAGCCACCGCAGACCCCTACAAATGGTGACAATAGCACAACGCCCAAGAAAACCTACAACTCATTAATATTATTCTTTAGAAAGGTAAATGGAAAACACTGCCATGCAACATAATAAGATTTGGTTGCTTATTATTCAGTTATTATATATTTACTAGCTGACCCGGCGAACTTCGCACCGCCTTAGCGTATATTTGATGCACTACTTTATTTTGTATAGCTGACCTATCTTACGTATGCGTACCTATTCAATTTGAACTGGAATCTATAATATCCTCCATATAAAAATGAATACCTATTTCCCTGATGCAAAATTAAATATATATTTTTCAATCTTTCTGAGAGATTTTCTTAATATTTTTTTCCGTAAGAACCTTGTACAGAGTATTAGAAAACTTCAAAAAAAAATCAGCCAAATCGGTCAAGCCGTTTTCATGCTATGTCGTGACAACGGAAAACAGGTTTCATTTTTATATATATAGATATTATAAACATAACACTTTGATTGTTTCCCACTTCACCATTGCGATCCACATCGCTATCTACTGGGCACGATTTCGGGCTGTTTAATGCTACCGAAAATTTCCTGAATGTTTTACCAAATTACGCTTCTGCCCAAAGCAGACATCGAACCCAAGACTATACAGAGATAGATATACTAGACCAACAAGGCAGTCCCTAATAAAACGATTTTTAAACAGTTTTACAGTCTAGCAGTAGTCCGCATCAACGACTTATGCACTCGCCTGGGCCTCTCGGACGACGAGCTCAAGCGGAAGATATGGACGTGCCTGGAGTACTCCATCATGCATCAAACGCAGCTCATGAAGGACAGGCATCTCGATCAGCTGCTCATGTGTGCCGTCTATGTTATATGCAAAGTGAGTTGATATATCTGAATTAATATGGTGTAAAAAAATAAAAAACATACGTAGGCGTACATAGGCGTGTAGTGTATAATGAAAAGAAAGGAAATGTTACCATATTGGCATATCTGGCTTACCATATACAATAAATTAGACTTGACTTATTAAGTGATGTCTTGACTTGATCTTGTAGATATTAAACGTCTCGGCCTAGTTTAGTTTTCCTGGGCGGTATCCGCACCTAGTCCTCCTATCTGACCGTTAGTGTACCTCTCATGTACAACGGTATGTGAGAGGTTTCCCGTTTACTCCAGCCAGCCTATATCGGTCCAGAAGGAAAGCAGCCTCTGAGGGCTGCTGCAGGCTGCCGGAAGCGATGTTGGTGACTGAAGATTTTGTGCCTGTTGGTCGGCCACACTGCTACATTCCATGATGACATGCTGTGGCGTTTCTTCTGCCTTCATGCATCCTCTGCATAGGGGGCTGTCTGTTATTCATATCGTGTGTAGGTGTTTGTTAAGTAGACAGTGACCGGTCAAGATTCCAATGTCGAGACGTCTCGGCCTATGAAACGTTTTGAAATATACGCGTTTTCTGTCTAAATGATGCGTTCTTAATGTATTGTAGATATTCGAAAAACAGTGGACTTCCAACATTTTTTTTGCTATATTACGAGACACTGCTAAGTCAACAGTCCTTGTAATCATATTTTTTATTTTTTAGGTATCAAATAACTCCACAAATCAAGTAGAGAGGTCGTTCGCGGATATCATGAAATGTTACCGGCAGCGACCCCTAGCGGATAATCATGTGTACAGATCAGTACTAATCAAACAAAGCGAAGGAGAGAGTGAGTTCCATGTTTAAATTAATCTTTTTTTTTTACGAGTATTTATAAAATAAGTATTACTCTATTCTTTCTGTTTTGTGTTGCAGGTTCACCAGAGAGAGGCGATTTAATACATTTCTACAATAAAGTGTATGTGCAATGTATGCAGAACTTTGCGTTGCGGTTTACTGGGAAACATAAAGATGTGAGTTAATATCAATACACATTTTCTGGATCATAGATAAAAAAAGGTAGACGGAATGCACCGAATACGCCTACGGTACTCAAAAAGCATAATGTACGAGGGTTGTGCCGTATCACGTGATCAGGGTATGCATGTGTCATGGATTTCTGTATATATTTTGGTTGCGCAAATTTGAGTGTTCAAATTCACGTATAACTTGAGACATAGAAACAGATTAAATTTACCAACTTCCCGATTAAAATTACATTCAACCGGTCCTTATGTTATGTTTATAAAAATATATAATAAACTACCAGAATATATAAAAAAGGAAGAAAAAGACAGCACATTCATAAATAAATTTAAGGAATATTTATTAAATTTCTTTATTTCATAAACTAATACATAGTGCCTGAATTCTCAATTAAATTGCGAAGCTTAGATTTACTTACATTCCAACACGATGTTAGTGAATCTAAGTGCCAGTTCCGTGTGGTAAGCGTGCACTCAATTCATTTATTTTCATAACACGCCAGCTAGGGTACTTTTTAAAATTATAGGTTTTACGGCTAAAGCTTTCGTGGTTATTTTTTTCTCCGGACGAAGGCTAGCAGAACGCTGCTCTGGTGATATCCAAACTTTAGTGTGATTAGTGACCCTATCGAACGTAAAGCCAGCGCGATGTGTTTGGCAGGAGTGCAGCCTGTCGCCGCTGCCGGCGGGGCGCGGCGACGCCGTGTGGTCGCCGGCGGGGCAGCGCGTGTCGCAGCGCCACCAGCTCTACGTCAAGCCGCTCACGTCGCCGCCGCCCGCCAGCCTGCACCTCAGCTACAGCTTCAGCCGCAGCCCCGCTAAGGTACTCCAATTAAACACTACTTCATTCTTAATTGTCTCAGATTTTGCCACCAAGCATATTTGTATTTTTTTATTTTTTTTTACCTATATACCATTGTTTCTGGAAGACTGGCAGGATAAAGCTCTGGAGAGGGAAGAATGGAAGTCTTTGGGGGAGACCTCTGCCCATCAATGGGACAATATATTTGGATATGTCGTGTCTTAATGCAGAAATGTAGTTACAAGGATATCTCGTTGACAGGACCTGCACGCGATAAACACGATGGTGTCCTGCGAGGTGGGCGGCATGGGCGTCCTGAAGCGCTCGCTGAGCGCGGCGGGGCTGGCGGGCGCGGGGGGGGGCTGCGACGTGGTGAAGCGCGCGCGGGGGGGCGCGGCGGGCGTGGCGCGCAAGCTGCACGGGCTCGTCACGGACCGCCAGGCGCACGAGCGCCAGCCACGAGGTATGGTACAATATACTAAACACGATTTTGCCCTACCGACCTTCTAACGAGAACTGGAAGCCCAGCCCAAACTACATTTGCAGAAAAAAATAAAAAACATAGACTTAACCTAAGCACATCTAACAAACAAAAACTTAACTGTTAACAATAATTTGCATTGTAACATTGATCCAGCAGCAGCATCTGTAGTTCTGGTCGCTTTGTATGGGACTTTATTTATTTAATTATATAAATGATGCATGTACAAAATTAACCAATTAGTTTTGTTTCAGATTAACCGACTCCCTCCACGACCAACGATCGAGTCTATTTACGTTGTTAGTCATATTTATTTCGTTTCCCTTAGTACCAAAAATCGCTTCTAGCTCTCTAGCCGTCGTCTTTCCTTTGTAAAATGATTTAATTATTTGACGAATTTTATATGTAAATGTGAAATCAATTGTTGTTAAGGTTGACCACAGTATAATATTGACTTGTCGTAATGACAAGTGGTGCTGCACAAGCTGAGCTAGTTTTCCACGTACTTAGGCACCCATTCTGTTGAAAAAAAAAACATATTGATCTCATTTTTTATTTATGATGTAATACATAAAGTATTCGTTTGCCATAACTTGAATTTTGCTCATTGCTTACGTAAGATTTAAGTTATTTTATAATGGAGTCTTTGAAGGCTGTGTCAGAATGAATTGGTTAAGTGAGGCAGGGGCAATAGTCAACGATAGTTATTTTTTAATTATAAGTTTCATATTGCTATCTACTTTGTTTTATGTTCTTGTTTCTAAAAAGTAATATTTTTAAACAGAATTGACTAATTTAATCGAAGTTAAATGTTTTAATTCGTGGGTATCTAGTTTTAACTAGAAGAGTTCCTCGTACACATTTTGTTTATTCAAATCTGACATACTTATTTTACTTCTTCCATTAATTGTATTATTATTCCTTAGTTTTTAAGTGATCAGAAAAAGTATAAAATCAATTTTGTTTTAACACCTAATCGAAATTTAAGTAATTGTATATTTCGGACATAAGCGCTATATATC
This sequence comes from Hypena proboscidalis, assembly GCA_905147285.1. NCBI lineage: Eukaryota > Metazoa > Arthropoda > Insecta > Lepidoptera > Erebidae > Hypena > Hypena proboscidalis. The sequence goes on from LR990144.1 coordinate 6,476,650, forward strand.
ATGTATTCTATTAGATTTTACCTATAGATAAATAAAAGATTGTATTCTAAATTTTGTTTCATTCCTAAGCAGTAGCGCGAAAATGAACGCTAGTTTTGGCGTGGGAACCCAATATCATTTTCTGCCAGAGCACTAAATCAATATGGCAATGACCAATACGAATAAGTCTAACAAAACGAGCGGAGAGTACACTGTTCCGCGCACCAATGATTTGACAACTAAGTTATATGACGTGCAAGAGCGGCGCTCTGCCGCATCTGGCAGAGGGAAACGCCTGACAATGACTGGTTGATTACCTTTGGATTAACTGTTTTAGTTCTCTGTGGTACACCTAGACTGTGATCTGTTTGCGGATGGATGGCAAAATGTGTTAACAGTGTGTTTGAGTTTTTGCGAAAGAGATGAATGAATTCTCATTATTTTTGTTATATTATTGTTTAATTTTTTTTTTCTTTGAATTCTCTATATTATGGTTAATTTAACTGTGTTAATTAACATATACAACTTGAATTATAGTAATTGGTGTAATTACCGTTATGATTTAAGTAAATAAATAAATAGACTGACCTAGAGAAAATATGATATCACGTCCAGGGTTGGAAGGAAACAGAGTTTTTTTTTATCAAAACATTTTGTTTTATTTAATAAACAAAAAATCATGTTTTTAATAAATGCTTTATTACAGTTTTAATAACCTTGATTTAAACTATTTAAAACATGTTATGTTGATAAAAAATAAATTAAAATAAAAAGTTATTTGTTCTTATTCTATAACAACAGTTTACAGAATGATAAGATGCAATCAAATTCTTCCTCTCATCTTCCACGATATTATTTTTAATTGTGTTTTATATGTGGTGTGTATTGTTTTCATCAGTTTTAAACATAATGTTTAATACATTGCCAAGTCTGATCACGTCTCACGATCAGTCAATCTGCGAACGGAATTAAATCGCGGGAAGCCGTTGGCTTCAGGCGTCCAAAATCGCGCGAATGCTAGACACAGACTCCTCTTCATATAATGTTCGCCACTTTTCGTGAAACCAGTGTCAGCATTCTCTGGTCTGAAATGATGATGGATAGATAGAGTAGGTAATCTTTATTGTACACCAATATTAACAAAGGTTATTTTGTAAAAAAATGCACTCTAAAATTATGTTGCACAATTTTTAAGTGCATTTAGACGACCGGATGGCGGAGTGGGTGGTGTACCTGCCTGCGACGCCGAGGTCGTGGGTTCGATTCCCACTTAAGATAAATTTTTGTGTGCATGAACATGGGGGTTTGTCTTAGTCTGGGTGTTTCTATGTATAATATGTATGTTTTTACAAAAGAAAAGTATATTATGTATTAGTATCAGTTATTCTAGTAGGTACCCATAGTACAAGCTCTGCTTAGTTTGGGACTAGATGGCGTTGTGTGTGAGTTGTGAAATATTTATTTATTATTTACAATGGGCGGCTTTATCGCTATTAGTACGAGAGCCCACGACCAAAACCATGTCTCATAGCAATACGGCAAAAACCCTATAAAATCGTTAGATTGTATGATTCTGTACCCGACTAGGTGTGTAGTAACGGTCGAAAGTGTAGCAACTGCGTGGGAGGCCATTTCTGCTGTGTCAAAAAAAAAAGACAGTCGGTATTATAGCAATACGTCTGATAGTGAAAATGTACATAGATTTTATAATTGTATTACGAAAAAGTTTGTTTTCAGACATTTTGCGCGTAGCATATAGCCTGAGCGCATTTTTGAAAATGTCAACAAATTTAGCCGACCTGTATCATAGCAATACGGATAAATTTTTTTTTCAACTTTTCGTATTGCTGCCATGATTACCAAAAACCTGTTTTCAGACACTTTAAGTGTAGCATATACTCCCAAAAAACGAAAATAACGTTTCGGAGTCGCCTGATGGCCGACGCCTCTGATAAATGTTTTTTTAAATTTACAGCCTTCATAGATATTCAAGAATCTCCCTTGTCTATTATATGTACTTTGACAGATGACAGATGTCATTACTTATTTCTTTTGTAAAAGTTACTCAAGTGTGCTTTAAATAAAACCAAAACTATCAAATCGATCAGTATTTAATTTTAACAAATTCCAAATCCGACAGCGATTGAATACGAGAATATTTTGTAACTTTGAATAAACCGGTTTTTTTTCAACTTCATACCAGTTTTCTTTTGTGCGATTTATTTCAGTCCTACAACTTCAATGTTACGGTTTCGGGTAAATTCTTTGTTAATTATCATCTAATAAATTCAGGGTCGCAACGTATTCATTGGTTTGTAACAGAAAATTCAAGATGCCTCAATACGATTTTTAAATGATATCTGAGTATCGAAAAGTTGTCTGATAGAGAAGGTGCTACACTTAATTTGTCTGATATAAATTTTTTGCACATGTGGACAACTTATTTTATCATGTCCAACAATTTTCAGACATATTGCTATGATACCGATCGGTAAAATTTGTTAACATTTTCAAAACGGTCTCAAAATTTAATGCGTTCACATTTCCGTCTGAAAATTGTTTTGTTCGCATCAAATAACCAAAATTTACTAATAAAAAAGATTTTCAGACGTATTGCTATGAGACATTTTTTTTGTCTCATTTTTAATTTTTTTAAGTGATTTTACGGGTTTGCGCTACACCACTAACGTCTGAAAAATATGTTTCCGGTATCTCAGAACTATCATTCAACTACAGTCTGCAAATCAGACATATTGCTATGATGCAGTTCGGTAAAATTCTTTGACAATTTTGAAAATTCGGTCAGATCAAACGCTACGCGGAAAATGTCTGATATTGTTATTTTCGAGTTCAGGATAATCGTATCTATCGATTTGATGCGGTTTTGGCCGTATTGCTATGAGACAAAAATTTTGGTCGTGGGCTCTCGTACTATATAAGCAATTGATGATGCTAGTCAATTAGCAACAAAGGTTCAAACGACAACAAATAAAAAACAAATGAATTGATATAAGTCATTTATTACTAGACATTACATAAACGTGCAGGATAAGTTACGTACAACTACCGTATTTTAAAGGGCTTGTACACAAAACTGCGATGCGATGTCGCATCGTAAAAATCTGCGATCTGGCGCGACGCATCGAAAGATTTTGCGAATTGATTCGCATCGTCAATTCCCTACATTCAGTTCGGTCACTCTTGCCGCATGAAATAGCATTGCAGTAATTTGCGGCTTAGTTGTTTGCATTGCGAATTCGCATCGCACCGATTCGCAGTTATGTGTACAAGCCCAAACATCTACTTACTATGTACTGTCAGACAAATAGATTCAAAACGAAGACATTCCAAAACTCAAAGTCTAACTAACTTTAAGTTCTATTTATAAGGATATATATATATTTATATACATATAATGAAGGCACTATGCCTTCCTTATGGCAGCTACAAACGAAATATTTGTCAAATGGGGTCACGAATCTTTTGGTCTGATGGTACATTTACTATAAACCCGTTTCACAATTGCCAAGAAGTTGCTCAAAGCTCAAAGAATAATGCATAACACAAAGTGTGGCACTTTTATATTCGGTCAAGTTGATGATGACTTACTTGACGATTATGAAACGTTTATATCTACTCAGACGTGGCCTATTCTATATTAGATTAATATAAATAATGTTGTAATAAACAGTATCGTTTTATGAGATAGATACTGTTTCATGCGTCCACGCTATGATTCACGAAGTCGGTACTATCGTGGTTACCTACGAATTTAACAATAGTGACACAACAGGAAGATTTTCTTAATATTATTATTACACGAATCATACACGTATATAATAATTCAAATTCATCCGACTAGTTTCAGTCGTCAAAGCTATAAAGTCTCGCACTTTCGTTAAGCACACCGTGCGATGTAAGTTAAGCTTGGAAATTTTCATATTATAGCAAGACACAACAAACAATTTATAAATATTCATATGATTGATTATTTTTATAGCATTTAGCTATGCTTAGCAAATTATACTAAGAAACAGATGAACAAGATATGGGACCGGCAGGATATGAACCTGCGACCTTACTGCACACCGGGCAGCCGTTTTAGCCGTCCAGCTACGGTCGCCTCTTACCAGAACCCTAAATTTCTCAACTGTATGATACGTCATTTCGTGACGTCACGTTCATCCATTTGTTCCTATCTTAAGTAGGATATAAACCAACATGGCGAAGTTACATTCAGCACAAATGTTGTAATGAATGAACGTGTACCTACTTAAAAGCGGTTGCCTGGTGTGCAGTAAGGTCGCAGGTTCAAATCCTGCTGGTCCCATATCTTGTTCAACAGTTTCTTAGTTTAATTTATTCTTAAGATTCTTTAATATTTTGCCGTGCTCAGTGTCGTCCATAATGTTCACATTCTTTAGAAAAGCAAATAAACCTGGGCGTAGACAGGGGGGGGGTTTGGGAGCTTCGAACCCTGCCCCTCCCCTTCCCGTCAAATGTCTCAGACCGCTTCGCAAATCACGATTCTCAGGCGCCGATAAATCACAAGGTAGGTAAATAGGATATGACTCAACTTTTTAATGATTATAGTCTGATTATCTACCTTTCGATTTCCTTAATTGGCTTAATTTTTAAGTGACAGCCTAGTTACATCCATATTCTTTACTCCTAAGATGTGAAACCTCCACTAAATTTAATCCAGGCTACGACCGTGGTATAAAAGTACCTACAGTCTTCAGATGAAACATCGTATATTCGCCTGTCCTTTGCTTAAAGCGGGTGTTGTTTAAAGAATGTCTGAGTGAGTGCTGAGCGGGGATGCGCGTGCGTCGGGCGGGCGCGCGGCGGAGGGTCAGGAGGCCCGGCCTTTGCCCTCCTTGATGGCGATCACGTAGCGCTGCGCCACTCGCTCCGGCGGCGAGTAACCGTCCGCGTACGATGAGTCCTGAATAATTATAACCAGATATCATATATATATATAGCCTCGCCGCCCAGAAAGCGCTGGAGGGATGATTTGGACTCGTTTCAGAGGGATTGGACCACAGATATAGATCTACATAGATAACGCAAGTATCACGATTTGTATTGAAACCAAGCGTGCCGACTTTTTAATACCTATTGTGACGTCACAGCCGAAATTTAGTGACGGGAAATCCAAACCGATTCAAAGACACCGATGCCGCCGATGCCCATCCGCCCAGTACGATTCAAACGGCCGTCCGCTATGATTTTCTCTAACAAAAGACGCGCGTGGACTGAAGTTAGCGGCGACCTACCTTGACGCTTGGTCGGGGTTCGGACACGCGAAGTACATGCATTTGCGTTATCTATGTAGATCTATATCTGTGGATTGGACAGACAGAGCCCAAAACAGAGAATTGTGGTCGTGTATGGGGAAGACCTTTGCTCAGCAGTGGGAAACATGGCTTAGAAAAAAAAAAAGCCTCGCCACTCTCCACCACACTGGTGTTGTGAGTTCGATCCCCACATGGGACAAATCTTTGTGTGATTCGCAAAGATTTGTTCTGAGACTGGGTGTGCTTGTGTGACTGAATGTGTGTATTAGGCCTTGTCTTTGGGACCATTGGATAGTGTTATTACTTCTGGCGTTCTATCTATTGTAAAAAATCCAAATTATTATTATTACATTATGATGAAACCAATATCTTTTAAATTAGGGTCATAAATCTTTAGTTACTTCAGTATGGATATATAGGAGAACCATTTAACATTTTTTCTACATAAAAGTACACTTCAAACCTCAATTTCAAATCTTGAGATAGTCATGGTACTTGTAACAAAAGTTCCTTTTCAAAAAAGTATATAGCATATATTATCTCACCTCGAACAAAACCTCATAAGGATCCGGCGCGCTAGACGGCAGTCTGTTCACCACAGCTCGATAGAAGCATGTGGTTTGTGGGTACAGCGCCATGACCACAGCGCCCTTGGGGAACAACGCTTGCTCGTCAGTGCGAGGGTCGGCTCGCATCAACGGTAGAGGCACCACTCGCCGCTTGCTAAGAATGTGACGGTTCTTTTGTTCCTCGTCGATGTCATCTACTTCGTACTTTCCTTGGGCTGGTAACCAGCTTACGACCTGTAAGTTAAAGATTATTAAGTCTACAATGTTTAAGTTTTGCAAGTACAATGTACTTGAGTGTGTTATAACATCTACATCGATCTACGTCGATTAATGCGTAGATCGACGCAAAACAGCGCACTGCGCATTTTTTCGTCGATCTCTTTAAACGTCAAATGAATCAATTGACGTAGATGTGATAACACCCTAATGTATCAAATTCAGGTTCTGAAAATAATGGTCAATCTATTTACTTTGAATCTACCATGTAACCAATCAAAGAGTCGTTGAAAAAATGAAAAAAAAAAATGTATTTTTTGGCGAATAACATAAACATTTTTTTTGTAGGAACGAAGTTCCTTATCGCGCGTTGCGAAAGGGGGCTAGATGGAAAAAATAGGGACGAAAAGTAGTAACGACACATTTCGTAGCAATTCTCGTAGCGGCGTAGTAATTACATGCTACGTTACAGCTACGGTGCTACATCATCAGACTAAAAATTGAAAGGAACTTCGTTCCATCCGGGTGTCCCTTGACACCTCAGTAGTTTTTTTTTTATTATTGTTCACATTTGTAACATCTCTCATAAGTCTACCTCAGCCAGAATCCAGTTCTCCTCCTTCTCCGACACTCTAACCAGCGCGGCGACAGCATCCCCGGCCTTGGCGATGTGGCCGGCGTCCGGCGGCACGGCCCCGCACAGCGGCGGCGCTCGCTCGCCCACGCGCCCCACGTGCAAGGGCAGCGTCTGCGCCGCGCTCAGCAACATCTTCATGAGCGCGCCGCAACCGATCGTCTCTTTGTTGCCAGCATACCGTGCCTGGTATTTAAAAGACATGAATAGCATCACGGAGTCTGAATTTGTTACTGGTGATGGCGATTGGCTCACCTTTATTACATGGGACCGAAATAAACGTAAGTAGTGAATAGTGCGTGTTTCATAGTACGCTTCTACCAAACAAAAAGGTACTATAAATATTGACTGTATGTAAGTATATTAGTTTTACATAAAGTGCTTAGAAGCGCTTAAATCATATCCCATCTTTGGCACCATCATCATAACCAGGTCATTTACCATTGTGCTACCTGCTAACTACATAATAAATATTGAATTCAACAGCAGAATGTTTGTTTTAAACCTCACCTGAATTCTCCTCTCATTCTTGATGCTGCGTATTTCATAAATCCTAGAGAGAGCCTTGCGCAGCAGACTTTCTTCCTGTTCAGCAGCTGACAGACCAGATTTGTATAAATTCTTCAATTGACTTTGCTGTGAAAATAACACCTGTATATGTAAATCCAAAAATTAATCTATAGTAATCTTATACTCTGTACCTGAAAATGTAATTCACAAATCATTTGACATTTTGGAGTTCTGGTATTGGTACTACAAGATTAGCAAGCATGGGTGAAACTGCTAAAAAGTTGGTGTGGTATAAAATACAGCTACATTTACATTTTTATAGTAAAAAGGTTTTAAATACCAACACTAAATATAAGGATAGTGATGTATCAATAAACCAGGTGTGCATCATCAGATTAAAACTGATTAAAATAAAGACACTGTCACAGTATAAATATGTACAAACAGTACGGAAACTGCCTACAAACGTGCGAAACGGCACGCACACAAACATGCACACCGACGAGACGCCTAAGCGGTTGTCGCGGTGTTCTCAGTAGCGAGTGCCGCTTAGGGGTCTCGTCGGTGTGCATGTTTATGTGTGCGTGTAAGTTTCTGCGGTAGTATAAACTCAACAAACCAAGCTGCCAGACTAAAGAAAGTTCTGTCAAAGGACAACTCAAACCTTTTGGGCTCCTTGAAAAAGAATGATGGCTCGTACACAAACACAGAGGAAGAAGCAAACGCAGTGCTACTGGAGACCCACTTTCCAGGTAGTCAACCAGCACCTGACTACAAGTGGCAACACGAGCACTACGACACACCAACAACCCAAGAATGGGACCTTGCAAAAACGATAGTAACGACGGAAAGGACTGAATGGGCTTTGAAAAGCTTTCAACCATTCAAGTCACCAGGGCTGGATGGCATCTTCCCGGCGCTACTACAATGGCAACTCAACCAGGCAGTCAGACACCTAACACCGATCTTTAGAGCCTGTCTGGCTTTTAAATACATTCCGAAACAATGGAGAGAAGCGAGAGTAGTCTTCTTACCGAAACCGGGCAAAGACGACTACACACAAGCTAAATCCTTCAGACCAATTAGTCTAACCTCCTTCCTACTAAAAACACTGGAAAGGTTGGTAGACCGACACCTTAGAGATGGAGCACTTGGCACGATCCCGCTACATCCTCAACAACATGCCTACAGGAAAGGAAGATCAACAGAGTCGGCACTACACGCGGTGGTCCACAAAATAGAGTCGGCACTCACAAACAAATGTTCAACGCTCGCAGCCTTCATAGACATAGAAGGCGCTTTCGACAAAACTATGCACAACAGCATCAACCACGCCCTAAGGAAACTCAATGTGGACCAAGTCACCAGAGGATGGATTACCGAACTGGTTGGCAAAAGGGCGGTTCAGATAGTGGGCAACACTACTACGCGTGCTAAAGTAGTTAGAGGATGTCCCCAAGGAGGAGTCCTGTCGCCACTTCTATGGAACATAGTAGTTGACAGTCTCTTAAGGAGGCTGAACGATAGAGGATACACTACTATTGGTTATGCAGATGACCTAGCAATTCTGATAAATGGAAACGCTGAAAATATACTGTGTAAAGTTATGTTTTCAGCACTTCAGATAGTGGAAAACTGGTGTGATGAACAACACCTATCAGCAAATCCAAATAAAACAGAACTTATTCTTTTTACTAACAAAAGGAAGTTACCTGAATTAAACCTACCAAAATTTTTCAAAACAAAACTCTCCCTATCAACACAAGTGAAATATCTGGGCGTACTTCTAGATAGTAAATTGAACTGGGCGAGTCACATCGAAGCAAAAACAAAGAAGGCCTGCATTGCCTTCAATCAGTGCAGAAGAATGGTTGGAAAGAGATGGGGTCTCAGTCCAAAGATCACCCTCTGGTTATACACAGCAGTGATCAGGCCCTCGATCACCTACGGGGCAGTTGTGTGGTGGCCCAGAACCCAGCTGATCACAGTGAAATCCAAGCTTCAAAGCCTACAACGCTTAGCGAGTGTGGCAACAACTGGCTGTATGAAAACAACTCCATCTGCCGCTCTAGAATATCTCTTGAATCTAAGACCAATAGATCTGGTTATTCAGGAGGAGGCAAAGGCGGCAGCCATAAGATTAAAATCCCTAGGTGTATGGAGATCAAACTTGGTAACAACACACTCCAATATTCTTCATAAGTGCATCAAGGAGAATCCGCTCCTGGAGGCGCCCATGGATAGGATATTGAGGAAACATGTCTTTGATCGAAGATACGACATCCAACTTGTAGCGGAAGAGAAGGATTACTCTGGCACCGAGGAAGTTAGGATCTACACAGATGGCTCCAAAACCAACACTGGTACCGGAGCCGGTGTCTTCTCAAATGACCTGAACATTAAAATATCAACAACACTAGACAAGCTGAATACAATCTTCCAAGCAGAATGTATTGGCATCACCAAAGCGGCACAGGCGGTTGTAGCCAGAGACATCAGGGACCTTAACATTAAGATCATCTCAGATAGTGCATCCGTGCTTCAAGCCCTCCGAAACAACACAATAAACTCAGTCCTTATAATGGAATGCCATAGCGCACTTCAGTCCATTGCAACAACCAACAAGGTAACTCTACAATGGATAAAAGGACACAGTAACTCATTGGGAAACGATGCCGCGGACGAGCTAGCCAGGAGGGGAGCAGACACAAAAGTGTACGGTCCGGAACCTCTGCTGCCCATCCCTCAGGCCCAAATTAAAGCATGGCTGCGCGAAGAAACCCAGAAAACACACCTGAAAGTGTGGACAACAAGTGAAGGATGTCGGCAAACTAAGACTGCTGTTCCAGCTCTTAATAAAAAACTTGCCCGCGACCTCACTAAACTAAATAGAGACAAGCTCCGCAAGGTCATTGGAATCTTGACTGGTCATTGTCGACTTAACAAACACCTACACACGATAGGAATAACAGACAGCCCTCTATGCAGAGGATGCATGAAGGCAGAAGAAACGCCACAGCATGTCATCATGGAATGCAGCAGCGTGGCCGAACAACGGGCACAAATTCTACAGTCCCCAACATCGCTCCCAGAAGCCTGCAGCAGCCCTCGGAGGCTGCTTTCCTTCTGGACCGATATAGGCTGGCTGGAGTAAGCGGGAAACCACTCACGTACAACGGTCCCATAGGAGGACTAAGTGCGGACACCGCCCAGGAAAACTAAACTAAACTAAAACTGTGACACTGTGCATGATAGTCCATTTTGCAACTAAGGGTCAGTACACAGTCACATAGCGGGGCTGGCATGTTTAGGTCAGCCCATTTCATAACAACTGTCACTTCAGTGAGATTGTTGTAATGGAATATAAAATATGCCAGCCCATTAGTGTGTGTACTGAACCTAAGTCACAAACTCACAACATAATGTTCTATCACAAAATGTATAATAAATACCTGTTGAGAAGAACCAGATGACTCATCATTGGAAGAGGGTGATTCCGCAGCTTTTTCAGCTCTCAATATAGCATCAATGCATTGTTCATTGCGCACCCTTTCTGCTTCTATGTCATAGATTAGTCTGTGCAAGGATCTTAGGCGCTCCTACAATAAAACAACCACATTATGATAATGAACTAAATTTTATTTAGGTGCTTCTAAGGAATAGCACATTTCAATGATGAAATGAGTAATCAGTCATGGTTCCACCATCATTTATGTATACAGTGCCCCAAAAAATATGTTATCTTGAAATTTAGAGATAGAAAACCTAACTACCAACTAACTTCTGTATGTTTAACAATTTAACACAGAGTTTTTAGTGACATACTATAGGTACAGTCATCCCCTGAGTAAACATCCCTTTTAAGTGCATAAAATTGATTGTATATTTCTCACCACAATTTACAGAACAGATGCAGTGCGATTGTGGTGCACCTCAGCAAACAATGACTGATGATAACTGCTTGTTGGATGACCTAAATAAGGCTACAGAGAATGATATTACTGTGGCTATGTACTAGGTGGGGGTTTATATAACTTTGTCCATTGAAACGAAAAGAAGAAGAAGAAGAACCACAATTTAGATTAGACAGTAATTTGTTATTACTAATATACTTATTGATGTTCTTTGCTTATCCTTGTGACTGGTGCCTAAGCTAGGTGGAAGCCTGTATAAATTACTTTAGGGTGTTAGGTTTCTCTGCAGCCACGTTTATTACAGGCGACCGGATGGCAGAGTGGGTAGCGTACCTGCCTGCGACGCCGAGGTCGTGGGTTCGAGTCCCACTTAAGACAAATCTTTGTGTGCATGAACATGGGGGTTTGTCTTAGTCTGGGTGTTTCTATGTATAATAAGTATGTATTTACAAAAGAAAAGTATAATGTATTAGTATCAGTTATTCTAGTACCTATAGTAGAAGCTCTGCTTAGTTTGGGACTAGATGGCGTTGTGTGTGAGTTGTGAAATATTTATTTATTTATTTATTACAGGGGTGAAAGCTTACTTATTCTCTACTTAATAGTCATGTTTAAGTTTGGCTCAGAAACGCAAACCGATTTTTTTTTTAATTAACCATATTCTTGATTGTATGTACTAACCTGCACCTGCTGAGCTGCAACATCAGCCGTGAGAGGCATCTTGCCCTGGTGACAGGCTCCAACAGAGGTAAATAGCGTGCAACCAACTTATACTCACAAATGCCTGCAATCAATGAAACTACATAAGAATGGTACAGATTCATTTTCGTAGACGTTTCTACGGCATGAATTTCGTACAACATCTCGTACAATGGGAATTATGAATATAAAGATTTTACGTTATTTCTTGGTTTCAAAAATTAAGTTTACTTCTGAGTTAAGAATTAAGAAGTACTAGAATAAAATAAATTTAAATGTAGTTTCGGATCAATTATTTTGTTATAAATAAGTGTTTTGGCAAAGTTATTTGTAAAGTGCCCAAATTGTTGGAGCGACATAAATGCATACCGTGATAAGCGTTCTATAAATAACATTAGAATGTATCATCGGTTTTATTAATTAAACTTAAATATATCTTCAGCTTTAGATTGTTATTCAAAATTCATTAAATATAGCAAACTAACGATGTCCATTATCGTTTTTGACAACAAGTAAAATAAATTTTGACAGTTTATTAGACGTCAGCCGCTGTCACTTGTCCTTCAGTTGACATAAGATCGGTTATGGTGGTAGCCTTGTTGAATAGAGATGCGACAATAGTTAACAGTGAAGCTATAGCTTCTGGTATTTGGCATATTAAAAAAAAACTAAGTGCAAGCGCTGTAATATTGAAAATGATTCGTTAGCTCTTAAATATCAGTTCTTAAATTATTAGTGATGGCTTGGCTGCCTCCATGATTGAATGGCGCATGGCGCTAGCACCGATTGCTGTGCATGAGGGTTCGATAGCTGAGCCGGGAAAAATCTGCTACTTGGGACGCTTGGGACTGGAAAAAATAATCTGCTACTGTTAGAATATTTATGTTAGGTATATGTATAATAATATTATTAATCAATAACAAAAAAATGTATAAAAAATAATTATTATAATAGAAAGTACTGTCCATAGAGTACATAAAAAAAGCAGGAGAGAATGTCACTTATAAAATGATGGAAGCACCAAAATGTTGGCGGTCTGTTTATGTGTGCGTGTGTTAGGGGTTACCAGCCATGAGAAATATTACCCACATTTTTACAATAATTTAAATAAAAAATATTTTAGAGGTTTAGTTCTTATATTTAATACTTTATTTAAAACAATATACTATTGTTTTACCTTTTTTGGTACGGCAAAGCTGACAATGCGAATAAGTCCACCTTTTGTTTTATATAAATCAATTTCCTCGAAGTGTATACTGCAGACTACACTATATTTTGATGGATACCAACTGTTATCATTTCTGCAGTTTCTAATTATTTTTATCCAATAATTTTTTCATGCGTCGTTTGCAGCAGGAAATCTAAAAAACATAGAATAATAATTTATACTAAATGTATTTAATACTTTACTAAAAAACTATACTACTAAAAAATATTTACCCAAATTCAGGGTAAATGAAAATATTTATTGACTGTCAACACTGATAGTTTTGGTATATTTTTTTACGAAAACAATATAATTTCGGCAATAAGCTGAATATATTACTTGGTATATATGGCTATGGTTTCGGCAGCTTTTCACAACACAAGACGGCATTTTTAATTATTTTACTTGAACATCCGAGCAACAGCACAGTCCAAAGCGTAATGGCGGGCGATTGACTTACTATTGTGTCAATGTGTGTGTTCTGTGTGTACGTGTGACTTACTATGGGTGCTTCAGTAAGTGTTTCAAGAGACTCAGTCCTGCCTTTTTTTATGTAGTCAATGGTACTGTCATAATATTTTTGATTTTTCTGTATCATATTTTGAATAATATGCCTACTACCTAAAACAACTAACCTGTAAATTGCAAAAAACCGCATGAAAATTAGAATTCCAAGGGTTAGCTTTACGTGTACCCGCGCTCTAACGACACCGCATATTCTTACACGTATGCTCTGCAGTAGTGTGTAGTGTGAGGTACACAAGTGAAACTTATAATTAAATAACCGACTTCTTACGATTGGGTCGTCCGTGGTAATAAATAGTCTCAAAGCCAGTGGCTGCCCGCTTAATTAAAATAGATACATCATAGCATGAAGCATAATGTTTGGATAAATTGTCATTGGTGATGGTAGAAAAACACTTAACTTTGTACCATCCCCATGACTCACACCCTTAAAGTTGTAAGGTTTAGATATTCAAGTATTAAGTTCCGACTGAAAGATCGGTCTCGGCCAGTTTTGTCATAAAAATCTAGTTTCATTTAATCGTACTTATACCCTAGTGTTGGCGTAGCATAGGACCGAGTCCCGGGTGATCCATAGGTATTTACCACCCACTGGCAACCACTTCAAATTGATGACATTCCCCTGTTTTATTTTATCACCATTTGCACTAGCAAGACTTGTGGCGTAACACTTATACACTTAGTATTTAGGGATAATCAGACTCTGTGTCATTCGAACTTTTTTTCTGTATCTAAAATCGCTCGTAACTAGAGAACAACCGTGCGTCCAATCGCAAAAATAATGAAAACTTAGTCCCTCCGGTAACCACATCTTCAGATCCATTATACTATCTTCATATTGGGATAAAGATGAAGTTCAAAGGTTCAAAAGTTTTATAGTACCCACCGTTCTAGAGATACGAGTGATTTTAGGAATGGAAAATTTTGAAATCTTTGGATTTTCCCAATTTCTTTATCCCCATATGAAGACAATGTTATTATTATTTAATAGATACTACATTATTATCGTTATACATATTTATTTCTTGCATTTTTTAATACATACATAGTCTTATTACATATTTTTGCTATGGTCACATTGACAGTTGTTTGGTTTGGCGTTTAATTTTAGGTTCTATTTTTGCTAAAACGAATCTGTAAATATCACAGAAATAAAATAATGATATTGAAATAGCAAAGTTTGTAGTAAAAGTCCATGGCCTAAAGTGTCTGGAGTGAATAATATTTCAAAAGTAGGTCATTTGCGTCCTAACGGATTTGGTTACCGGTACGTCAGAGTTACTTCGTAATCATCATAATATGTTTTGCTATAGAATTTCACTATTATTTGTGTATTTTCAGAGGTGTAGTGAAGTGCAAACCTTTAAGTGTTGAATTAATGATAGCAGCAACCACTGGAAATGGCAGACAACGATGATTATCTAGATTCGATTGACAACAATCACTTGGACGGGACCAACGGTTCCCTAAACATGACCGACAATAGCCTCGGGGTGAGTTACGATAATAATGGATATACTGAATATTTCGCACTAATCTTGTGCAGTGTAGTACCTAAATAGTAACTGTGAAAGTAGACGCCGATTACGCCGAATGAAACAATTATTCACCGACAGTATCGCATCGATAATGCGAATTAACGGTCATCAATCTTCATCGGATTGTGTATGAAACTAACCTGTAAATCTTTGGTTACGTGTGATACAATTTATTAGGATAGCCACTGATGTTATTGTAAATTATATGTTGTAGTTAAAATGCTTTACTTTGCGTTGTATGATACTAACAAATAGCTTTTGTTTTCGTTAAGTTATCAATCACTGCATTTTGAAAACAGTCAATAGTTTTCCCAGGTTAACAACAATGGTAACCCATCCTCTTCGGATTAGGTAATCCTATTAAGCCCATATTAAGCAGCAAATAAAATGTCACAGGTTGGTATTAGCCACTCTCGAGCACAGTGCTTGTCCCTTACTGTAGAACTGTAGAATAGTAATAGTAGACCACATTACTGTAGAATATTATTAAAAAGAAATCTAGTTGTTAATAAGCATGAGCTGTCAAAAGGAAAATAAACAAATGGACAAGGTATAACAATATTGCCTGCATGACACATCTAGAATTAAAATGGAATCAATGTGCTTTTTATTAAAGAAATGTGCATTTAATTTATGGTATTCTTTACTAGATAGCTTTGAAATTGAATAACACAAACTATGATTTATTATATTCCTCAAAACATTTGAGAATGAAGTGTCAAAGTAAACTTCATTTTATTTAAATTATGAAATATGGGTGTTACTCACGTAATGTTGGTCTATTTAGTCTACCAACATTATGTGCCTATACATATACATACGATAATGCCTAGACATATAGGCGAAACCGCGGTCGACTAAATAGACCAACATTACGTGAGTAACACCTGTATTTCATAATTTTAATAAATTCAAATTCAAATTCAAATTCAAATCATTTATTTTCATAGGCCCCAGGAGGCGCTTGAACACGTCAAAACATTACAAAAAATGATATAAAAGTAAATAATAAATAATACTAAATTATACTAATTACAATGATTTGAATAACCGGGGCTCAGATTAATTTTAATCAAACTGTTTAGAATCGAATTAAAATCAATCTAAGTACCAGCTCCGATGGGTATTGCATTATGAGAAGAGCTGGTGAGAAACTCATGTGCACCATCTTTTAAAATGAAAAATATAACAATATAAAAGTACATAAAAAAAATCACATAAGAAGAGCAATTCATTTCCAAATACTATTATCATTTATGTAGTCTGAAATACTATAGTAAGCTTTTTGACATAATTTAGTTTTAACATATTTTTTAAATTTACCTATTGATAATTCTATTGCGTCTAAAGGAAGTTTATTGTAAAAGCGTATACATTGACCTGGAAACGAGTTAGAGATTTTATGGAGCCTAGTAGTGGGCACAGCGAGTTTGTAGTTTTTAATAATGTTACAAACTCACGTCAGTTGTAATAAAAACTTCATTTTACTTTTTTTTTTATAATTTAGAACCTCAATCCTTGCCACACCAAATATGACAATTTTAAGTCCTAAATGTGATACTTAAATTATGTTGGAGAGTGGCACCTTAATGGATTATGATCTTGTTAAAGTTTTTTTGCAAAATCAATTTGAACAGACAATTCCAAGTACAAGAGCTGGTACTTAGATTGATTTGAATTTGAAACTAAAGAAAATCATATTAAAATTGATTAAAGCTTCAGTGATTCAAATCATAAGTTCAGTACTGTAATACTAATGTTTGCTTGACTAAGTGACTAAGAGCCTATGATAATATTTTAATAAATAATTTAAATTTTTGTTACTATAGATATTTTTTAAAGGGCCTGCGTCCATCACCTTTCACTGGGCACAATTTCAGACTCAGTGTTGTCTATTCAGACTTTTACTTTTAGGGTGGCGATGAGGCAGCCGGAAGTGAAGTCCCAGACCTGGCAGCAATCAAAGCGCGAGTGAGGGAGATGGAAGAAGAGGCAGAGAAACTCAAACAGATGCAGACAGAAGTAGACAAGCAAATGAGTATGGGTAGCCCACCAGGACTTAGTAAGTTATGAGTTGTATTTCTGTGTCTATGCTTTAGGGCTGAGTTTCTGTTATGGTGACATTACTCAAGCATACAAATATACTCTTGATGTATAACACCTCAATGCTAGGCTGATGTCAGTAAAAGATCATTTCATAAAATCTACACATGACTTTCGTCGGCGGCGCCATCGTAACAGGAATGCCGCCTTTAAAACAAGTTTATTTATTTTATTGAATACATACTTGTCTAACATTTCCATCCAAAAACTATAATATTCCAAAGCTTACAGTAGCCATTCCCATAGCCCCTGTAGTTCTCTGTGAGAAGAAACAGAAGTTTGGGCAGGACCCAAGGTTTAGTAATATCATAAACAAAATACAATTACATCATCTAATTGATTATTTTTACAGCATTTATCTATGCTTAGCATATTATATTAAGAAACAGTTGAAAAATTATAGTTGTTATGTTGGTTTTTATCTTACTACAGGTAGGAACAAATCGCAGCTTTCATACTATAGGGGCACAATTCGAAAAATATGATTGTTGGGAAAACCCGTTTAAAGATTTTTGAGTCCATGTATTTTCACAAAATCGGTCATAAATAAATTAAACTATTAATAGCAAAATAATAAGCATCATAAGAGTATTGTACATTAAGCATGAAATATTTATCGCATGTTATGCAATGTTTATGCATATTATAAAAACTCGAAATCACAAAATTGATCTCACGAATTGATGTAACACACAGTTGGCAAATTTAGGTTCCTGGCAAGAGGCCACTGTAGATGGTTGGTTAAAGTGATTGCCTGGTGTGCAGAAGGAAAGGAAGTGACAGGATTTGAATCTGCAAGCTTCAAATCCTGTCAGTCCCATAGTTTTTTAACTGTTTCTTAGTAAAATACAATTATATCTGTAATATTGGTTAAGGATTATCTAGAATACTGAATTAAATTAATGTATCTCATTTATTCACATTGCCACTATAAAAGAAAACACTCTTTTATTTATTTAAGATTTTGTGTTTCCCAGCAAGTCAGCTCAATATGTCTATAGAAGAGAAGATAGAAGCAGACAACAGATCAGTTTATGTGGGTAATGTGGACTATGGGGCCACCGCAGAAGAACTGGAGCAACACTTCCATGGCTGTGGGTCTATTAATAGGTATTTGGAACATTGATACAATCTTCATCACTAATAACATTCCATCTCACTTATTAATGTGTTTACCTTAGCTATCTTTTTCTTATCCATGTTTTTTTATAATTTACGATATTTCGAATGCTTTTAATACAATTATTGAATAAGTACCAATCAACTGCTCTCACAAGTTGAAACAATAGTTAGTGACGGAGATAAAATTTATAGCATGACTATGAAGATGCGTGCGTGCGTACTATATATGTGTGCGTATTTTATATGTGTGTAACTTTCCCGTCCCATGCACGCCAAAATAAAAAATCTAGCACATTATACACGCGTACAAACGTGCATCATGCGCGTTTATCACAACAAACTAGCCAGAAACTTATATAATAACTAAAAAAATAAACATATATAAAGTAATTAATAGTCGAAACTAATTTTCATCTCTCAAGTATATACTATACAGCTGCATTGGAGTACAGCTTGCAAGAGAAAAATCCTCAGAACAATCTCGAATGCTCCTTGGTTTTCAACAACTGTTGAAATTCACAGCCTCCTAAATGTCCCAATACTATCAGCTGAAATTGAAAAGTACAAGAAGCAATTTGCCGACAGGCTATCACTTCACCGGTGGACCCCAAGACGTGGCACTGTTATATACTATAACTAGCTGACCCGTGCCCACTTCGTTGGGCATAATGTTCAAAAATATATATCTTTCATAGTTAAGGCAGCGTTCGTAAGAAATAAATTAATATCTACATGAAACAAACTTAATACCTACCTATAACCTAAATTAATATCTACATGAAACTAACTTAATACCTACCTATAACCTAAATTAATATCTACATGAAACTAACTTAATACCTACCTATAACCTAAATTAATATCTACATGAAACTAACTTAATACCTACCTATAACCTAAATTAATATCTACACAAAACAAACTTAATACCTACCTATAACCTAAATTAATATCTACATGAAACTAACTTAATACCTATAACCTAATTTAATATCTAGGTACATGAAACAAACTTAATGCCTATCTATAACCTAAATTAAATGAAAACTATATAAACATAAAAGATTTTTTTTTTAATGTACCGAAAATAAAATTAATGAATGTCGAAAGTGTGTTACGAAAAATTCAATTTTGGGGACGTCCGCTGCGTAAAGAGCCGACCGCGCGAATGAGCCGCGCGTGTACCTACCTCTCAGATGTAAAAGGAAGGTCACGCCTCCTTCTTCCGAAGTGAGCACGAACGCGAACCGAAATAAGCCGAAACCATCGCGCGCCGCTGCCGCGCTGCTGTGGCCTTCACGTATAACGATGAGTTTTTCTCCGATTCTCTTTACAAAACGGACTACCACGTAAAAACCTTTTAATTTTTCGGTTTTTTATATAGCCTATGGCAATCAGCGATAATGTGGCTTTCTATTAGTGAAAGAATTTTTAAAATCGGTGCAGTAGATTCCGAGATTACCCCTGACAATTTAACAAACACACAAACTTTACCTCTTTATAATATTAGTATAGACTCTTTATAATATTAGTATAGATGAAGAATTAAAATTATATAAAGTCATTGGCACAATTTATTTTTGATCATTAATAGCAAAATGGAGGCTGAATCTAATAATTACCTACATCTACATTAGTGATATTATGATAAAGTTAGGGACAAGATTATTTTTTAATCCATAGTTGCAGACTTACATATCCAGGCGTTAATCTAGAACAGTGGTTCCCAATTAGTTTTTTCTACGTACCCCTTTAAGAAAGACCTCCAACTTTCGTACCCCTTTATAGACCAGGGTCGATAATTTGTAAAACCAAAAAAAAATATAGTAGGATGAAACCCATTAGAAAAAAAAGAGAATATTATAAAAATGAATGGAAAAATAATTTACGGGCGATCTGAGGTCAGGAAGGGGATGGGGGGTTTGGTTTAAGGGTAAAAAACGTTTTTTTTTCGATTTCCGGCAAAACTAAAAGTCCTATGGAAAAAAGTCAAGTCAAGAAATATGTTACTATAGTAAATCTTCACAGCAAATGCAAAACAAAAATAAAAAAAATATAAATATATTTATTTTATATAATATTAAAGTTGAAAAATTAAGAATCAAGTAGGACTCGAACCTGCACCCCCTGGGTATACGCCCCAAGTGCTTTGCCAATTCAGCTATGGATTCGTATGCTGCTGGACTCGAAATTTCTCAACTCTTTTTGTGCCAGCCAGACGAACCTTAATTGGTTTTAGCGCCATCTATGTGATGTGATGAGTCACTTATTCACATACAGTAAGTTTGAATTAAGATCACCACTATTACTGTCGAGGGGTGACGCTTTTCTTTTTATCAAATACTTGTAATGTTTTAAAGCAAATTTTAGCTTTGCTATGCCTTTTGTATTTTATATAATATTAAAATATATAATTAATATATACAATTTTGTAGTCATAAAGTAGAGATATCAACGAACAGAAAATATACCAACTTTTTGAAAAAAGCTGATATTTTGACGGGTGAATTTTCGATCGAAAATTAGGGTGCTTGTTTGATATTCATTCAAAAATATCCTATCCTATCCTATCCTATGGAAAAAAGTCGAATGGCAAAGTTGTTGATAATAAAAAGATCTAAAACTTTTGTATTTACACTTTTTTCATATAACCTCAAAATTTATGTGAAAAATTCAAAAAACCAAGTTTTTGGTTTTTTATTTTTATCTTTCACAAACAATTTTTTTTTTCACCAAATTTGGTGAAAACTTACCTTTTTATGTCCCAAATACGCTGTAATTTATTTGATTAGAAATATTTATTTTTTTCACCTTACTTTGAATTAATATCGAAAAAGCACCCTAATTTTCGATCAAAAATTCACCCGTTAAAATATCAGCTTTTTTCAAAAAGTTGGTATGTTTCCTATTTGTTGAAATCTCTACTTTAAATGACTACCCTTAAAACCGATAACACAAGCACAGCGACACGCTCACGCGACATAAGCCGAACTGAATGATTGACAATGACGAGCAAATAGGCGGCAGCGGTAGCGGCCACGATCGGGCGACGCGAGGCGCGGTAAACACGGGTCAATCGCCGCCGCCGCGGGCCAAAGCGCTTGATGCATGCGATTTACTTACCGGCTACTGCCGTTTAATTAAATAGAATATTTTTTTGGCAGTTGTAGAAATAGAAATAGAGATTCTTTATCTGTCAATGTGGGTATTTTGTTTTTTTTTTTTAAGATTTTAGTTTAGAGATTGCTGCGCGTACCCCTTGATGCAGTCTCGCGTACCCCTGGGGGTACGCGTACCACTAATTGGGAACCACTGATCTAGAACATGTAAATTGTCTTGTATTATAATTTTAATATACCTCGATTTCAGGGTTACAATTTTATGCAATAAGTTCGACGGGCATCCCAAAGGATTCGCGTACATAGAGTTTGGCGACAAAGATAGTGTACAGACTGCAATGGCTATGGATGAATCATTATTTAGAGGGCGTCAAATTAAGGTAGTTATAAAATATAAATACTTACTTATTTTCTGACGTGTGTGTGTTTATTTTGTTATGGCAACATTACAAAGACTGCCAGATCCAGAATAGTTGTAGAAATCTCTGCCAAGTGCATAATTAGAAGACATTGACTAAATTATTGAGGACAATACTAGATTTGTACTCTATGGAAATGGAATCTATTAAAATTTTATTTGATACCATGGTGGAAGGTAATGGTTAGACTATAATGCCTCTAGCTTCCATTATCTTGTATCGATACATGGCTACTGAAGTCATTACAATAGTTAAAGAAACGCTCGTGCTTGCAGGTGATGCCCAAGCGCACGAACAAGCCGGGGCTGTCGTCCACGAACCGTCCGCCGCGCTCGTCCCGCGGGCGAGGGCGCGGCTTCCGCGGCAGTTTCTCCCCGTACTACTCCGGCTACCGGCCCTCGCGCCGCGGCAGGTACAATCCCTATTAACATGTCTCTTCCGAAGACCACGCAAACGCATGGCGCATGAGCCGAAAGTATCCGAAATTTATGAAGGTGGGTTCTGTAGTTAGTGGATGTGGAATGGACTTCAGCTTGTCGGGGAAGTGGTCAGATTATTGCGTAGGTATTAAGATACTTGCCTCAGATGATAAGCTGGTTGGCAGCGGATTACATTTTATCTTTCCTAGTCTCTAGTCTCTCTGTCTAATTGATAAGGTAATGCTTGACAGTCGACAGGGTAACATAGAAGAGAGAATTATTTTGTGCTGATGATAGAAGGTGTTGCTTAGGTAGCATTCAAAATCATGCAAATTAATGCATACCATTTGGCTTGATACAATTGATGGTTGTGAAAATAATATTTGCATTACATGCTTTCCCGACTATGCTGAAGCCGTTTTCGCATCGAATAATGTGTGGAAACTTGTTACGCTTATATTTCGGAAACTTAAGCTCTTACATGCGAGGTTCAGTGGTAACCTGGTCTGTGCCTTCAGCTATCCTAGACTCTACTATATAATTTGCAACTGTTACACTTATTACTGTTGTGATGAACCTTACATTAAGTACGATTTTAGTTTTTTGGGACAATAGGATGCTATTTTTACTTTTTTTTTGTTTATTAACGACAAGACAGATAAAATACTGTTTTTTTTTTTTCATATTATCTTACATTGCCCTGCCGTCCAAAAGAGGCTGAATACACTGTTTAAAATCATTATGAATTCATAATCATTTTTACAATCTATGTATAAACATCAAAATTAATAATAGAACCTTATTTTATATTTATTGGACTATGTATACTGACTCAATGTAAAATCCCTGATTTTAAAACATATTTTTTAAACCAAATTAAAAATTAAGAGCAATTTCGCTGATGAAGCGATTACCTAATAGACCTTAAAAACATTTATGTTCTAACATTTGTGTATTAAAAAAAATACACAATTACATTTTAACAGAATGTATTTTTGTATAAATTGGACCCATAAATAATTATTATGTAAAAACACTGTTTTTGTTTGACTTCAAAATTATTAATATTTTGTGTTTGTTATTCTGTTTATATTTCATCTATTTATTTTATATACCTCTCATGTAAGTTGGGGATACAACTAGTACTTATTTTCTTAAAGTTTGCAATGACAAGTCAGATAAATTATCGTGGTTTCACCGCCACTAAATGTACACAGTATTTATAATAGACTAATATCAATGTATCTTATGAATAACAGTTGCAAATTACCTAAATGTTTACTCGTGGAAGATGTTGCATGTAAGGATAAAACCAAGGATTCTTATAAACGTAGTAGACAGCTATAATAACTGCAATCTACTAACTACACTTTAGAGCAACACAATCGACTCAATAGCTATTTGTTCGTAGGTGCATACATTGTTTTTTTCTAAATGTATTGTGCATGATATTTTAAAAAAATCTCTTGTTTGAGAAAAAGCACGAGTTTTTTTGTAATATTGTAGGTATTTTTTAATGAAAACAAGTGTGTAGGCATAGATTGTGGTTGAGTCGATTTAGTTGCTCGCGAGTATAGTTTATGGTGCGTATTTTTGCATAATAGCAATACCTTTCTTAACTGTCACTCACGTTTATAAAAAGCTTTGCGCGATCATAACGTTTCAAATCTATTGAAGCTTTGGAATGCTGATTTTGATTACAGTAAAATTTAGTTTTTCTCTTTGAAAAGTAATGAATTGCTTAATAAGGTGATGGTAATTAGAACCCTTTTTAGCCGCATGCCTCGTATGCAATGTAGTGCTATATTTGTCAACTTTTACGGTTATCTTTATTATGCTAGCATTCCATTACATTCAATTCGCGCGTATACTGTATATTTACAAGTGTACAAGTTTTAATTTAATTATATTATTTGTTGTCAATATCGACATCCAAAGCATAAACAAATTAACACAGATTAACTAAGCACTGTTGTCTATGATCCAGCCGCGACATGTTCCACAACCAAATTTCCCTAGACGATAGACACTGTTGTAAAATTGGTACAAAACTTGATGTAAATTGATCAAAGACAAGACAATATTTATACATACTTTTTACAAATAAAGTTTGTAAGAGAAACTATGAGCATTTTCAATGCAACCCTCCTCTTTTTAATGTGCATGGTGTATGGTGCATGGTGTATGATTAGCAGTAGCACTTAGTATGCTCCATTAACATAACTCAGACACAGTGTGTAACAGATATATGTACTACAACAAGACACAATTACTAATAATATAACTAATCAAACTTATTGTCGGCTCCGAACATGTTGCGTTTCGATGCACAGAAAGCAGTACAATATCAATGTGCCAGCTAAACGCGGTAACTAGTCGCCAAAAAGTTTGATTCCTGGTAAGCATTTTTTTCTGAAATTACGGCCACTAGGCGGCAGCACTGAGACATCCAGTCACCTGTCAAATGTGTCAGATTGCGTATATTTTCATACTGCCCGCCTAAATTTAAATGCAGCGGGCAATTTATTTGTAATGGGACAGCTCTTGCACAAGCGGCGCCATCTGGTGACGTAATTTCTTGTAAACACCCTCATTGGTTAGGAGGACGGCTTCTTCCAGTACATCTACGTTCCGTAAAAGCCCAACCAATTCCTTTTTAATTGTAAAGAAAACTTGTAATGTTAAATAACTGTATGTTTCTCAAAAGTATTTAAAAACTGGAAGTAAAGAATTATCAAATTTAACATGATTTGGTATTGTTGTAATAATTAGATCATGAACAACTTCGTTTTGAGTGCAATATTCTACAATAAAGTCCTATCAACTTACTAAAATTATGTCTCTTCGCCAAGTTAAAAAAACATTAAGCCCCCTCTTGTTTTGTGTCTGTGTTATTTTTACCACGCATGGTGTCTGTATAAAGCTGAGTCCGGATTTGCCAGTGATAAAAAACCGTGGCCATAGTGCGGCCACGTTTTTTTATTATGTATCACTTTTTCATCACTCCTTGGACTGTCAATCAACTCGAGACTTGCTAAAATACAGAGAAGTACTATGCTAATCATATGAAAACAGAATTTTTGCCCATGTTGTGATGTCAGAGCAGTACCGTCACAATGATAAGTTAGCAAAATAAAATAAAAGTAATTATACATTTTTATTTTGATAGTAAAATAATCGTATGGCAAGATTTCGTAACCTTTTTTCTTGGTCTAACTATGTCATTTGGTTTAGGACCTGACTATTTATTGTTTCTTCTGAAGCCTATAAATCAATGTGAAAAAAAAAAAAAAAATCCTTGAATTACAATCAGAATAAATTTTGTTTCTAACTGTACAAATTGTTCAATTTGGCAACCATCATGTGACGTCACAACGTAGCCGAAAAATCTGTTTTCATTTGATTCGTATAGTAATAGGGTTATCACCACCCGTTATTTTTAACACCCTCGGGCGGATTCCGCTTGTCCACATGCACTTAAAACGCAGCCTAGAAGTGTATACGCATGTTGTAATGTCGGGTGTTGAAAAGACGTTGCTGACTAACTGTGCTGTAGTCTGTAGTGAATCCGGACTGTAGTGGTACAGAGGTAGGTGAATGGTGACTAACGGCGTGCCTTGTTTGCAGAGGTTACAGGCGCGGCTCGTACCTGTACTCTCCGTACTGAGTGCGGTAGGGGGGGTCGGCCGGCCGTCGCATTCGCGATAGTGCGACGCGCGACCGCCCGCCTGCGCCACTGGACCTCCGCATAAACCCTTCCTTCCTACTTCACCGATTAGCTAACGTTGTCCTAGGTGAACAACTATGCACTCCACAGAAACCGGCAAAATCATTGCACGGTTTTTTGATGAAAACCGTTCAGTGCAGATCAAGTACAAAATTTGAAGCAGATATAAAACGCTTTTTCGTTAGGTCTCGATTAGTATGTACTGTACTTTAATATTCTTAAATAAACGTAAAAGAAATTGCGCGATTCCCTTTGGTCTGAATTGATCTTGGGTTATGTGAAGCCTGATAAACGCTTGTTATTGTATGTGAAATGCCTTCCTACCAATGGGCTCTTTGACAGGTTTTTAAAATATATTTTATATTATTTAGTAGCGGTTGAGGAACCCAGTAAAAGTTATATTTTTTTAATTCTGGTACATATTTGTTGAAAAATATCAAATTCAAAATTGAATAAAAAAAAACAGCGCACCAAAGCGGCACTTTGACAATATGGCGGTGCATTAGGCTCGGTGACGTCACATGCCTGTAAATATTGTGATCTGTCAGTCTACGGTAGTATAACATTATATTTGATGTTTACAGGCAGATGACGTCGTCATAAACCCGACCAATCAGGAGCGTTTTGTGTCACGTGACAATCGTTCATAAATATGCATTTTTATTTACGGAATTTAAAATATAATAAATAATATTTTCAACTTACGTTAATAAATAACTATTTTTAAACACATAATCTATAGTGATTACAGTAATTGATACTTTATTTTTCGGATTGTCAAATAGCCCATTGAATCACCAAACTTGATAACAATATTTTATAGCCTAATTTACCCAGTTTGTGATAAGGTTTCGGACACGTAAGATAATTATATAAATTTTATTTAAATTATAAATTTGATCACTTAAAAAAGTTCAGAGTAGGCATACTTTATCTTAAAAAGGTGAAACTAGACTTTAGCACAGTATATAAATATAAGACAGTACTTTGAATCGATAGGGCTACCGACTTACTGTATTTTAACATCATGTACAATTATAGGCAAACTTCTTGAGCATTAGGTGACGTGGTGAAGGAAAGTTTGCGCATCGTACACTTACGTGCAAAATATTGCTATAAATATGATTAGTTACGTCGAGTTTTTAGAATTACCTATTTTATTTATTACAATTACTGTTTATTTCGGGATATTGTATTATGTATAGACAATTGTATTTGTGTGAGTGCAGTGGCAGGCAATAGCCAAAATATAAACAATAGCCGACATGTGCAACATTTTGTATGTCGTGCATTGTTTTGTCAAATTTCTCATAACTTAAACAATAGTTAAATCGAAAACAATGCTTGTCGGCATGATTTGTTGAACTTCTTACGATTTAAAACAATAGTTAACTCGGTTTTTAATATTGGCAAAATCGCCGACAATATTCAGTGATAAAATCCGCTTTTAACTCAACAAATAACAACAACAACTAACGATTTATAACAGAGCACAAAAGTGAGCACTTCACTGCACGCACGTGTATTCGGGAGAGAGCGGAACGAAGACGCGGTGCGCGGGGCAAGGGTCGACTGATCAACCAATCACGCGCAGGTACGCCCCCTGCGCCTCAGCCTCGTAACCAAAGAGACCCAAAATTCGTTTCTTGGTCGTTTGCTCAAGATGTTTGCCCCGATTTATACACGGCTATCGATCAACCTGTACATTTCCAGTATGAGACGGTCTTGCATTGGACGAAAAGCCTATACAACGGAAGACCATCTTATACTGGAAATGTCAATTTTTACTTTTAAATCGTTCGTCACAGCGGTGCACCCACAGATATAGATCTACATAGATAACGCAAAATGCATGTACTTCGCGTGTCTCAACCCCGACCAAGCGTCGAGGTTGGTCGCCGCTAACTTCAGTCCACGCGCGCCTTTTGTCAGAGAAAATCATAGCGGACGGCTCCAGTTAAACGTACTGGGCGGATGGGCATCGGCGGCCATCGGTGTCTTTGAATCGGTTTGGATTTCCCGTCACTAAATTTCGGCTGTGACGTCACAATAGGTATTAAAAAGTCGGCACGCTTGGTTTCAATACAAATCGTGATACTTGCGTTATCTATGTAGATCTATATCTGTGGGCGCACCGAAAGAAAACTAACAAAAGACGGGGTTTTGTTGGTTCTCTATTGCGATTAAATGCCGAGGCGTAGGCACGTGACGCGTTCTGACCGTTTCTATAAAGATAAACTACTCGGTCTTTACTCTAGCCTTAGTATTGTTTGTATTCTTATTCAGTGGTATTGTTATACCATCCCGTTGTTCACCTAGGACACCACGTAACAGCAACAAAATCAGAGACACCAGTGTGTATGTATGGCGGATCGTGATAAGCAATTATACATTTTATTTTAGTTGTCTAAGATTGAAATGAAGTGACGTGCTGATTTTGATTGTGAACTAAAAAATTAGAACTCGGTTAGGGCGTGTGTAGAGTAAGTCTTAGTTAGTAGTAAGAGAAATATACATTGTTGACTTCAGCCTACGAATGGCTGAAGATGTGGTTGTTGGTCGGTAACGCGTGATTCGTGTTACAAATGATTGCAAGAGGCTTTGCTAAATGGGATGTCGTACCCTCACCTCATCCTACTAACGAATTAATATAAGGTTTACTAATATTATATCCATTGGTTACGTCGGTTAAGGTTGCATGTGAATAATATGTTATCAGAAAAAGAAAACAAATTCTGTATTTTTGATATTCAGTGCTTGTTGTAGCAGCGCATAATGCGCAATTCAATAAAATCACTTGCCAAAACAGCAACATGTAATTGTAATGTGTAATTTCTCTCTAATTAAAATTTTATTAATCTTCTAATTTAAGAGCTGACACATGGACCTATACAAAAAGTGTAAGTCCATGTCTCAGCTCTCGAATTATATTGCATTTCTATTTTGTAACAAAGTTAACACGTCATCATCAACGATAATTTTTGTTTTTTTTTGTGAGTGTGTTAAGCTGTATTTCTTGCGACCCAAACACATATCGACCTAAACAAAACGAACAATATTTGAACGATATCATTCGGTTCTGTCAGAAATTAACAGAAATCGAGTCATTGGCTGCCGATAATGTGTTGTTCGACGTTTGTGTCGCAGAAGATGGGCTTAGCTTGCCAAATTGAGCGTTTAAGCCAATGTCTCACAATTTCCGTGAAAACGGGTTACGCGTTGACCCACCACATAACCTGTAGCATAGTCGTTAGGGATGAATTTCATTCTCCAGTGATTTGTATTATATTCGCCTTAAAGATGACTCATGGATTTTGTGAATATTTTGGCAATTATTGTTCATGTCACGGGTAGGTATTTTAGAATTATTGGCCTTTTTACACAGCTGCGATGTAACTATAGATATTATTATGTGTTTCTCTGATAATTATTCTTACGCCGTGTCGTGTCCTGCGACCAAAACTAACTAAACATTGACTGATTTCATTTAATTCTATCGGCGGGCACCAATCGATTTGATTGGCAATAATATTTTTGTGAGATGTGAGATGTTGGTTGTTTTAGGTCATAAGAGACACTGTTTACTTAGCTTCACACTCCCTATTTCGTGCGCAGTCAGTGCAAAAAAAAAAAATAGATACGCAAAAGTATTCCATTTGCGAGATACGTGCTCAATCTTGGAGCGTTTAGCCGAATCATTAGTTCATACTGTTATTGTTAAAATTCATTATATAATTAGTGCAAATTATGTTGACTGCTGTATAAATTCAAAATTATAAATAATGGTCATTGATAGCATTGCGATGCTATCGACCGATATATCGCATCTGTGTGAAAGAATATTACTAATGATAATTTGTGAGTTTGAGAGCTGCGTAAGCTGTTAGAGTTGCTAGCATGAGTTTTTAACATTGTATGATGTGTTTTTGCGAGCAGCTAAGTATTGTTAAGATAATGCACAGACTAGGCGTCGTCAGATTTGCACATTGCATCTCACCGCCTAAATGGTTTCAGCGCCATTATAAAAAGCTTAACTAAGGATGTAGCTATTGTAATTTATAATATAAATACATACATATAAAAATAGCTAGCATGATTTTCACTCTATGTGAAGATCCGTAAAGGTGATATACACTACAATATTTTCTCAAACATTTCTGTGTAATGTAACGTTCTTACGAATGGTACAATACAGGCAAAAGCTCAGTTTCAGTTCAGTAAATAAAAGGATGATACACTAGAACGGCTATCATATAGCGGCTCGTTGTTCTGTTACAAGTAAATGTTGTAGTCTATACTCACCTTTATGATTTTTACTTTTCGGTTTTTCATAAGTAAATGAACATAAAATTCCATAAAATAATAGATTTTAATAAGCTAATGTATTATTTTCAGTTTGGTTAATATCCTATTTATTTGATTATATTATTGTTTTAAATTATGCCCATTATAATTAATTTATAATGATTAATTTTAGCGATGGTAATGGAAATCCAATATGTTAATGCACTGTACTTTTATGTACGCATTTGGAATATTTTGTATTATTTGCGTTTCATTCTAAAAGAACATAAAAATAGCACACTAAAAAGTCGAAAGACAAAAGTCAAAGTAAAGAAAATGAAGTAATTTAAGAATAATGTTAAGAATGAAGCTGTTGTTTTATTTCGATATCCATTACAATTTACCCTACAAAGACGATGATGCAAGTTTTTATGCCACCTTTAAGTCTGTGTCTCCTGCAATCCAGTAGAGCGTGTCTTTGCAACTGAAGGAACCCAATATTATAAAGAGTTTTTGGTTCAAAGAAACAAACAAAAAATTATTTGCTTTTTAACACGCTTATATTAGCTTCACCTGTATGTATGTATGTAACCAAGAAAGTGTCACCTAGAGTGATATGAGTAGAACGTATAATTAGTGCGCAATCTGCTGTAAATGTGCGCCGCATAAAAAATTTGTGCGTCTTGTAGTTTTGAAAAAAAAACGTAAAAACGATTCCTGCTGGAGTAACGTTGTTCTAACAAGAAAATTCTAGACCAATCATCGGAGATATAAAATACATACATGGGCAGAGAGCTTATATTTGTGCAAATTTGTGCGCCATAAATATAATTTGTGCGTCTTCAGGTTTTCGAGATATTGCGTTTCCCGCTGGAGTAACGTTTTGCGAATTCGTGTATCTCAAAGACCATTATATGTGCGCCTGTAAAATGAACATACACGAATAGCTCTTAATTTGTGCATATTTGTGACATAATTAGATGCCAGATAATATTTATAATTTTCAAGTAATCGCGCTTTATTGAAAACTTAAAAAAATATTGTAGCGCCTAAATGAGAAGACGTATAAACTCGCTAAAAACTGTATTCGTTCCATCTTGACGTTTATAATTACCATAAAAAGTTTCAAAACAGAACCTACAAGCGATAATGAATAATATTACTAAAAGTCAAAACGACGGCATCATAACTTTGACGCCATCAAACAAGAAACTGGCTCAACCTAAGATGTGTAAATGTAAACCAAAAATTTGTGCATTTATCAAATAATATAAAGTAAAAATATCCAGCTTCAACTGTTTCGTATTAAGTAAATATTAAGACTAAACCAAAACAGTTATTCGGCGCAGGTTATCCGACCAAATTCGGATGACTACAAAAAAGCGACGGATTCATACGTATCGATGACCTTCTTAACTTTACTCGCTAACTGGTTGAAACGTATTGTGCCCGAGTACAGTGCAGTAGAAATAGTTATTAAAATAAATTCAGATTTTTTTTTTGATTAGACATAAATAAATTTAGCCATTTGCATTTATTATATCAGTAGAAAAACGAAAAAACTGTGATTTTCTGTGATAAAGGTTCAGTACCATCATAGCCATATACCTATTTGTTGGCCGAGATATAATTTAGTTTTGGATATGATAGTATGATACGCGAACGTAGTATAGACCGGTTAAAATTATTATCAGCTTATGTTTCTTAAAAATTAGCCTAATTTGAAAACCCAAACCTAAGCAGCCCGATATGTGAAACTTGGGTTGAAGTTTTCAAATCCGGCTATTTTTTAAGAAACATAAACTCATAACAAAATATAACGCTCTACCTATAGGTATTTATTACGTTCGCGTACTATACAATCATACCCAAAACTTAATTATATCTAAAACAACAACTACTTAATATTTAAATTTCACGCCATGATGGTACTGAGCCACTTTAAGTGATTTTATTGTTTGTGTATTTAAGTAAACGAAAAACTGATCTGTGATTTTAAATAATACCAAATGACTATACAAGGTACAAATAGTTTAATTAAACAATGTTTGTTTTAATATTTATAGGTAGGAAATTTGATCTGTGATTTGATGCCATAATTACTTTAAGAATCATGATTAGGATAATAAAAATAATATTTTTTTAAACCAACAAGCTCTTTGATTTCATATGATCAGAAAGTACATTTAATATATATTATATTTTTATTAAGTCATTGTAATAATAATTCCCAACGATTATTTGAGCGTGACTGTACGAACACAGTTTAGGTGTAATACGTTTAATAAAGGTGGTCATCGATACGTATGAATCCGTCGCTTTTTTGTAGTCATTCGAATTTGGTCGGATAGCCTGCGCCGAATAACTGTTTTGGTTTAGTCTTAATATTAACTTAATACGAAACAGATGAAGCTGGATATTTTTACTTTATATTATTTGATAAATGCACTAATTTTTGGTTTAAATTTACACATCTTAGGTTGAGCCAGTTTCTTGTTTGATGGCGTCAAAGTTATGATGCCGTCGTTTTGACTTTTAGTAATATTATTCATTATCGCTTGTAGGTTCTGTTTTGAAACTTTTTATGGTAATTATAAACGTCAAGATGGAACGAATACAGTTTTTAGCGAGTTTATACGTCTTCTCATTTAGGCGCTACAATATTTTTTTAAGTTTTCAATAAAGCGCGATTACTTGAAAACTATAAATATTATCTGGCATCTAATTATGTCACAAATATGCACAAATTAAGAGCTATTCGTGTATGTTCATTCTACAGGCGCACATATAATGGTCTTTGAGATACACGAATTCGCAAAACGTTACTCCAGCGGGAAACGCAATATCTCGAAAACCTGAAGACGCACAAATTATATTTATGGCGCACAAATTTGC
The DNA here is from genome assembly GCA_905147285.1 of Hypena proboscidalis. NCBI lineage: Eukaryota > Metazoa > Arthropoda > Insecta > Lepidoptera > Erebidae > Hypena > Hypena proboscidalis. Next base: position 6,509,829 of record LR990144.1, read on the forward strand.
ACAAATATAAGCTCTCTGCCCATGTATGTATTTTATATCTCCGATGATTGGTCTAGAATTTTCTTGCTAGAACAACGTTACTCCAGCAGGAATCGTTTTTACGTTTTTTTTTCAAAACTACAAGACGCACAAATTTTTTATGCGGCGCACATTTACAGCAGATTGCGCACTAATTATACGTTCTACTCATATCACTCTAGGTGACACTTTCTTGCTGGCGTAACGTACACTATGTAACCGACTCCTTTAGACTCGATTATGATCCACTAACGGACAGATTTCATTCAAATTTTGCACACCTGTCTAAGATCGATGACAATGCAATAATTCGAAAAAAATAAATAAAAAAAAGCTCATAAATAAATAAACCAAACAAAAAAGTAGAAAATAAATAATAGTTTAAAAAACTTAAAAAGAAAAAGCGTGTTTTTTAGTTTTTTTAACTATTATTTATTATAATCAGTAAAAGATAAAGACTAACGAATCTTGCAGCCGAATTTAACTATAAAAGAATATTTAAAAAATGCTCGCATTTCAATAAAATCAACAGTTTTTTAGATGATGCGTGTTCAGGCGTGCTTGCTCCCCGGAGTGGTCTTTTAATTTAAGTGCACGAGTTCACACGAAATTGATATTGTCCAACAGATCTTACGATATCATTTGACAGTATTAAGGTAGAACTGTTGTTTAAGCCCTAAAATTATTAAAATTCCCTATTTATACATTGCTGACTTTACACGCCACTCGTACGTATTATAATATTAAATTGGATATTGAATTAATTTAATAAGTATACCTAAATAATTCATTTCATTAGTCTTATAGGTATACTTTCTGTAAATTCTTTGTAACTTATAAGTTATAAATAACATAATTATATTTATTTAATTAATTTCGTTCATAGTATTTGCGACATCTGTGCCCGACAGGCAAATAGGTAACCGTAATAGTATAACAATATATTATTGAAAATAAATAACATGGAAGCGAACTGGACAGGCACAGATAGGTACTCAATGGTGTTGGTAGTGTGTTTACTGTGGGTATGTATAAGAAAACAACTGATAAATTAAATAATTTTTATTCGTTATACAAAAAATAAATGCAATCAAAAGTTATTCTGACATAAATTCTGTTTCATCTTCCGTTTCGCCGTCGTCGGAACTGGAGTCGGGGTCGTTCTGCAAATTTATTATAAAAGGTTCGATAATATCATCGAACTTACTATCATGATCCCAGTAAGTATTTTCATTTTTTTGGATATGATCATCACGTATCTGCCATTTTTCTGCCGTGAACTCCGAAAACAATTTGGTCAATATGGTTATCTTTTCATCTAGTGGAGAATCGAGGTGGTTTTGGAGTAAGTTGCTTTGAATATTAGCCCAAACCAACTCTATGGCATTTAAATCGGGATGGTACGGCGGTAAACGGAGAACAGTATGGCCATGGGCTTTCAGCAGTTCGTCAATTATGTAAACCGGCTCTTTTTGTGTATTATTAATAAGAAGCTGCAGCTGAGCTTTTGTCATGTATTCTGAAAATTCAACATTGTGGCGTCGCAACCAGTCCTGCATTTCAGTTTTAAGGCTTGCTATGGTTGGCTTCTCAACCTGAACGTTGTTGTAAGACGTGTTGTCCATTACTACTACAGAATTCGGCAGTAACTTATCTTTTATTTTTTCATCCACCCACTTGTAAAATATAGGCCCGTTCATGTCTCCATGATAGTCGCCGGTCTCAGCATCTGATTTAAATATCGTCAATGCACCATCAACCCAGCCATTTCGACACCCAGCGTGAAGAATTATCAAACGCCGTCCTTTCCCAATATCAGGGTAAATTCCTTCAGACGATGATTGCCAATATTCAATCACATTAGGAGGGTCGTTAATATACGTATCCTTGAGAAAATATATATTGCGGTTTTGCTTTCGGTAACTTCGTATTTGTGTAAGGTATTTTTGCCGCCACACTGTAATATTGGGCTGCTCTATAAGGAGATGTCTCTTTGATTTGCATTTAAAGAAACTGTAACCCATTGTGTGTAAAAGCTTTCTTAGATGTTCTCTTCCATCATGCAATATGCCATCTTGTCTCAAACTTGGTAGAAACTTACGGATACTTGGAACTTGTTTTTTGTATTCGTAAAAGTGATGAATTTTTCTTCTGATAATTCCTAAAACAATATCATCAACAAAATATTTTTTCTTTATAACCTTTGGTTTTTTTGGAGAATTAAATTTAAATCGCCCCAAATTTTCAGTTGATGAGTTACCCGCTTTTACTATATTTCTTACGGTTTTTTCGCTGTATCCCGTAGCATCCGCCACAATTTTGGCAATATTTGCATCAGTTTTAAATTCGAAACTATCTTTATCTTCTTTTCTTTTCTTAAAATACTCGGCTACATTAAAAATTACGTTCTTAATATCATGAGATAACGCACGATCCATCTTGGAATATTGATCTCATGTGACACACATAGTCCGGTACAAACGACACTACCTACTGCCGCCGCGCCGCCGCGCCGCGCGCCGTAATGGGTCCCCGAGACGATCAAGTGCACTGGACAAGTCTCACGTGATTAACGACCTCACTTGATGAGGGACTTGACGCGACTGGACGATGCCATCAAGTTCAAGTTACGCAGTCGTTCGCCGTTTGCTCAGGAAAGCGGTCGTCGCAAAAATTTATAATGAATGAATGAATGCACGGTTGGCGTGGTGGTTAAAGCGGTCGCCTCGCCGCTTTCAACTGCGCTTGTGTTGTGGGTTCGATCTCCACATGGGACAAATCTTCGTGTGATTCGCAAAGATTTGTTCTGACTCTGGGTGTGCTCTGTGTATGTTAAATGTATGTTTGTGAATACCCCCGCGACACAGGGGCGTTGTTTTAAAAAAAAAAAAAAAAAATGGTTTCCAACGCAGACAAGGCATTCTTTGCTATAACTCTAGCGGTATTCCAACGCCTATGTCGTATAAATCCGGCAGTTGTGACGTGACATTTTAGAATTTAGAAGCTAAGACAAACGCATAAACGAAAATATTATAATGAAATACTGAGTTATTCAAAAAAAATACATCATGAAATTGTTATTTAATAACGTTATTCTTGCACTGTATATTAATAATAATATTATTAATATACATTATTATATATTATATATATATTATAATATAATTACAAAATCACGCTCGGTAATTAGCTCGGCACTTGTCGCCAAGGCCACGTATCGGTCCGGTTCGTCGTCCGCCATCTTCGACGTTCCAGCCGCAAATGAATAAAAACTTGTCAAGTCGCACAAGCTCAAGGCCGTCAATTAAAATTTCTGTCAAGTCTGTCAAGTCCGTAGATCACTGGACGGGACTTGTCAAGTCAACGCTGTAAACGATCAATATTCACTTCAAGTACGTAGACTTGTCCAGTGCACTTGATCGTCTCGGGGACCCATAAGCGTTGGCGGCCGATGGACACGGACACGGACACATCGATCGGCCCGGACCAGCCCGGACAAGTGTCGTCTAGTGTTGCCAACCTCAAAGACCTTAAAAAAACAACTCGCCTAACAAAGACAGTACAGAAGAAAGCAGTAGGTAAAGAAAAAAGGCAGATTTCATAATTTTGCTCATATAATTAAATAATTAACAATTTTTTTAGTTACTACATATTTTAGTTTATACATAGATATATTTATAATCACATCAACAAAAATCAAAGTTATATATTTTTCAGTTTCATTTTCAATGACCTCATCTTCAATATTATCAGTTTATTTCACATTCACACTCATTATTATTTTTCAAATCATAAATATTTTTGTTGAATTTCTTCATGTGCCTTTCTGTGGCTTCAAATGAAAAGCAATCAGTTATTTCGGTTTTAGTGTGTGAGTATTACACACTAAAACCGAAATAACTGATTGCTTTTCATTATAGCTGTAGTCGATATTCTATTGCGTAATTTGGTTTTCATAATATTTAAAGCAGAAAATAATCATTCCACGGCGGCGCTGCTATGTGGTGAACACAAGAGCTTTTTTACCATTTCGTCTCTATTTCTTAATCCTTGAACATGTTTCCAAAAATTGATAATATCGAGAGCTTTGTTTTGGTTGAAAGAAAAATCGAAATTTCTTAACATTCGACAAATCTTTGGGAAGAAATAATGTAAAACAATAAAGTAATTACTCTTACTTTTATAATATGCACTACCAATTATCTCTGCACCACCCTAAGGCGCTGTCTCCACGAGAGAGTGAATCGCGGCGATATTATCGTCGTGCCACGTACTTCTATACACTCTCTATGGAGCCATCTCCACACGGCGATATTATCGCCGCGATCCGACGAGTGGCAACGAGCGTGCGAAACGTCATTACATCGTCGCTAGCCCGTCGCTACTCGCAGCGGGCTCGCCGCGCTCTCGCGACGATCGCGCAGCGGGCGCGCTGTCAAACGTAACTGAATTCTTTCTTTTACAATGCGTCGTCAAGGTAACGCGGCGATACCGTTACGAGTCGCCGCGGAAACGCTGCGATTCCGTTACGACTCGCGACGATACGCGGCGGAATTATCGCTCGTTCGTGGAGATTCCCTGACGATATAAGGGCGGACTCGTCGCGATTCTCTCGCTCGTGGAGACAGCGCGTAAAGGTCGACTGGTAGAAAATGCCTTTGGCATTGCCTTTGTCACGAATTGTGTGCAAGAAGTTAATAAATAAATCAATAAAATAAAATAAATCTGTGAAATGTTTTTTTCCATTGTTTGATACGGTTATCAAAAAATATTAACATAGTAGTGTAATAGGTAGCGCTAAACGCTAGTTGAAAAACAGTAGAAAATAGGAATGAAATAGAAAACATGGACATCAATGTAAAAACAGCAAATCTACTGTTAAAACAGTAGGGTTGGTAACACTGCCCGTACATACCTAGGGTGCGTTGCAGCACAGCGGTTACGGTCAAGCTATATAATAGTTCATATTTTATAAATTCATTAATTTATTAAACTATGTAATTATTTTAAAAATTAATCTTTTAAAGCAAGTGCTTTTTTTTTTGCTGACAACAATTTGTACCTAACTGTCAAATGTCATCGGTTTGACAAGTTGAAAGTACAAAAGTCTGAATTTTTTTGCCGTTCAGGAGATTTTCGCAAATATAAGCTTGATTTTCTTAGAATAACTAAAAGGAGTATATAAAAGATAAAACTAGTTAAGTCATCAAATTTTCTCCCTACAAGGGCTCTATTATCTGTTTCATCTCAATTATCTTCCAAGAAATCGTGATCTGCGTTTGTATACAGCTCCATTAGTTTGTATGTATCAGTATGTTAGCTATGGGTCCAGAATTCTTCAATTTCATCAGGAAACTGGAAGAGAATGGCGACAAACTCACATTTAGCACGCCTTTAGAGCAGCCGCTTGATTTCGAGTTTAATGTGCGTATGTAACGAGTTGGAATCACTCTACATTGTTTACAATAATACAATTTTGAATACTCTTATATTCTCTGTAACCCTTTGCAGAATTCGACCTGTTACATTTGTAATGGTTACTACGGCCCCAGTTTCGGTGAACCAGTATGTGTGACCTGCCATGCGTTTCTGTTTCCTGACTTTCCGTCGTACTTGCCTACGTCGTTTTTCTGCAGTGAAAAGACAGACGACGGGGACTCCGGTAACGACGAACCCTCGGATTTGAACTACAGTTCAGAACGTAAAGTGAACAGAACTTGTCCACTACCAGCTTGGTGGTATTACAGAGTGAGTTTTGACATGATGTAGTTTCATATAAATAGTACAGTGAATTAAGCTTTGCAAGGGTACAGGAAATCTCATAGAGCAAAAAAATTGTATGAATATTCTGAACACCATCATAAATGAATGCTTAAATCTCCCCATTAATATGGTTTTTGGAAAAAATAAACCACAACACCCGTTTTTGAGCACAATAGTAAGTTTTATCATAAAAAACCATCCAATCCAAACCAATAGGGTTCCGGAGCTAGTTGTAACAACAAATTTCGACTTAAAAGGGATTTACTATCTGTATTAAACAAGTAACATCTTCATACAAGTCATTACTTTCAAAGGTTTTTGTAATTTGCACGAATTATTCTAAGTAACTGCATTTTACACTTTGGACCCCTATTCCTCTCGAACTAATGAAGTGAACTTATCCGCTATAGTTTTCCTTTAAAGTTCATTACATGTACTACCGACACAATTTTTTTCAGATTTTGGGATCCAGTAGTTTAGCTTTTAGAAGGGGGGCGATGCTCTACTCGAACAAAAATTTGCTCTTTAAAGTTAATTATCTCCCAAACGGATCTCTAAATGAAAAAACTGTCTTAGCAACTTTCTTTGTATAGTTAACATACATGTTTATGCAAAATTTCAGTTTTATAGCACCAACTGTTTCGTTGCTATGCCTTGGACAGACGGACATGGCGAAACTATAAGGGTTCCTTGTAGGTACTACGGAACCCTAATGATGTTAGACAAAATGGTAAATCATAAAAATACATATAATGTGGGTGATTTTTTTCTCTTGTCTACCCACAGGGTAGGGTATCATTAGGTAAGCTTTTTATAATATTGAGAGGTTGTTAAAGCAAGGTTTTGATAAACAGATCCATTTGCAAGCTCTTTAACTTTAGAAGCCATCTGTTGCAACTGCTGAAAACCTCTTATGCCTCTCTACTTTTAAAATAATGATTTTTAACCTCTTTGATTAGGTCAGTAGGACAGTTATTGAGACTTGGTTTAGAGTTCCTTGAGTAAAGACATTATATTAACCCAATGGCCACTGGCCAGCCCAGTTAATCAAAGTTGGTGTTAATCATCATAGTAATCCTTACTTCCTTACTAATATCATTAATTAAAAAGTAACTGTGTCTCTCTGTCTCACTCTCACTTTAACAAATTGGTATGGAGATAGTTCAAGTCTTGAGGCAAAACATGTAAGCTACTTTTTATTGCCATACCTACCACACAGGGGAAGCTACAGGAATAATCTGTTTTTTTTTTATATTTCTACAAGGGTTTTGCTTTTGATAGTTTTATTTACAGGACTATAGTGAATTTTACTTGATCTAAAGCCCGGTATACACTTTGTTTAGTGCGAGTGCAAGTGATTAGTGCGAGTGCAGGTGTGTAGTGTTTTTTCTATATATGTATTCGCTCTCCACTGCACTGGTGTTGTGGGTTCGATCCCCGCATGGGACAAATCTTTGTGTAATTCGCAAATATTTGTTCTGAGACTGGGTTTGCTTGAGTGAGTGAATGTGTGTATTTGGCCTTGTCATTGGGACCATTGGATAGTGTAATTGCTTCTGGCGTTCTATCTAATGTAAAAAATCCAAATTTATCTAAATTTATTTATCAGTTATTTTAGTACCCATAGTACAAGCTCTGCTTAGTTTGGGACTAGATGGCGTTGTGTGTGAGTTGTGAAATATTTATTTTATTTATTTATTTATTCATGTTTCAGATACTCCTGCACAAATTTATAAGTTACGTCTTCGGTCCACTTTGCCATTTTGTACAACAAGCGCCCGACGCTACGCACTAAACGCTAAACACTAAACACCTGTCCAAACGTGCTTAGTGACAGGCACGCTGTGAGTGAGGGGAAGGGAGGGCGCGCGGGACGTGGCTACTACGCACGCAGTCCACTCGCAGAAAAATAGAACGCGCTTCTATTCACTTTACTACGCACTCGCACTAATCAGTCGCTGTCCACACCTTGTTACTAAACACCTGCACTAATCACTCGCACTCGCACTAAACAAAGTGTATACCGGGCTTTAGACAGTATTTATTACTTAAAATTATTTATTAAATTATTCTTCTTACAAATCAAATACAGTTTCATGTATAAAAAATACCTAAAACTGTAGAGTTACATTGTCAGGCTTTAATTACTTATTTCAGAGTTCACTTGATAGTGAAACAAGTCCAGAAGATGAGGCTAGTCGCGCAAGCAATTCAGGGGCTGGTGCGAGCAGTGGCAATGGAGGCAGTGGCAGTAATAGTGGCGGGGCAGGCAGCGCCGCGGGAAGTGCCGCTGGCAGTACTTTGAGTGTTGGACCAAGTAGTTCTGGAGCAGTTCCAGTGCCTAGCAGCAGTAGACCAGCAAATCCTGTTGGAAATGGAAGTACTGGCAATGTTGCAGCAGCTTGTAGTCGCCCGCAAGCCAGTACACCTGCAAGTTGGGGGCCAGGAAACCCAGGGCCTGGTCGCGGTGCGGGTGGGCCTTCAGGTGGAGCAGGTGGTCCTTCTGGTGGTACGGGCAATGGAACAGGTGGAACTGGGCGAGCTAGTAACGCTGCTGCAAGTGGTTCAGGGGCTGGGCGTGCAGCGCCTAATGCAACAGGAAACGGTGCTTGTGCTGCTGCTACTGGGAATGGTAGTGCAGGCAGCAGTACAAGCAGTGCCAGTGTTGCAGCTAACCCAGCGGGCAGTCGGCCTGAAGCCCCGGCTGAAGAGCGCGCAGGCCTTGGGCCACCGCCCCCTCCACCTAATGTGGCGCGGTCGCTCCAAGCGTTATCTACTCCGAGACTGCCAGATAACCTTGCTCCGGGATTAGTGGAACAGTTGCCGTCTGAAGGTAAATATTTCTGTCTGTAGTTAAAATTATATAAGCTAAACTATTGATTTTCAGAAAAAATCTGTTGATTGTTTCATATTGGTTTTATATACTTATGAGCTTGTTTAAAGCAATCAATCGGAAGGAATACCTAATTAAAAGCAAATCCTCTGTACTTTGGATAGTATGTTAAGCTATTGTTGGTTCTGTTTGTCATATGTGTGGCAGTTGTTATAGGTTAATGTGTTCACTCTCAAAATGTATGAGAACTGGCCTATTGAATAATAAATCCTACAGTCCCAGTGAAGATCGCAGTCAGTCGCTCAATGACAATTGTTTGTTGGCAGTGTTGCTCTGCATGTTCAGTTACCTGGACGACCTGTCTCTGAGCGCGTGCGCTTGCGTGTGCGCGCGTTGGTGGCGCCTCGTGCGCGCGCGCGTGTGCCCGCCGCGGTGGGCCGCCTTCACCGCGCGACGCTTCCCGCTCTATCGACCGCTGCTCGCTAATATTGATTGGCATAAGGTAATTTTCTTTTAGCTAGATTATATCAGCCGTTTTCAATTACATATTATTATATCTGTCGATGGTTCCTAGTAAGAATAACGTACATATTATTATGTTTCTTTGTAATACAGTAGGCTGACACAGTCCACTTACGAAATGTTATACCTTTTATAATACAGGTATACCCTAGCTTAAGAGGTAGAAATCATCTCTTGTACAGAATCTGAAACGTAAACTGTGTATGTTTACTCTTAATCTTAGCAAACTCTGTATGTTTTTTAACTTGAATAAAGATTTCTATTTTTTATTTATTTATTATTTCTTTGTTTCAATCAAGTTACATCTGGGAGCCTAGCTAAACGTGCGCGAAAAAGATTTTGTCGCGTTTTTGTCATGTTTCACGGTACAATATATATATACTATTATACTATTTCGCGCGGGTTATGCTCACCCGGCTGAAGCGACCTTAAAAAATAAGGTTAATATTTCAGCTACAGTACAAAAATTGGTTACTGCAATACCTCGCCACTTTCCATGCTCGATTTCAGAAGTACCAGTCGCTGGTGGAGTCGTGTTTCTGCCGTAACTGCCTGGTGCAGATGTGCGTGCAAGCGCAGCCCGCCGGAGAAGAAAACGCCTGGCGACGGAACCGACTCAGGATTGAACTCAAGGTGAATATTATTGCAATATATTTGACGACCGGATAGCGGAGTGGGTAGTGTACCTGCCTGCGACGCCGAGGTCGCGGGTTCGATTCCCGCTTAAGACAAATCTTTGTGTGCATGAACATGGGGGTTTGTCTTAGTCTGGGTGTTTCTATGTGTAATAAGTATGTATTTACAAAAGAAAAGTATATATCGCACCTTTGGAAACAAAGGGTCACTTCTGCATGTTTTCCAACTTTACAGGAGGAGCCTTTTAAACTTTATTTTGTTTCTTTTTTTAAATAGCTCTTCATTACTTATGTGTATTATGTCGATTCCTAGGATATAATATTGATTAGGTTTTCACAAATAATCGTGAATAATATAAATACTCTATAGGTAGGGCTTTCTGAGAAACAAGCCATAAACTAAGGGAAGGGTACCAAAAGTGACGTTTTGGTTCCATTAAAAATAAATATCTTATGCTAAAGTGAGATTTATAAACAGAAGTGACGTTATGTTTGCAGCAAAGAAATACAAAATTTGGTAACAAAACGTCAATTTTATCCAGAAGTAACATTAATATTGCAAGAAATATAAGTTATTACTTACCGTAGTGCCCCTTCGTTTAAAATGCACGAAGTGACACGTCGGCTGTCAACACACTTCTGACCGGTTGAGACGTTACATTTCAAACAATCGTGCTAATCACGCAAAATAAAAGAACGTCACTCCCTCTCTCACAAGGCCGTTTTTCATGCGAATATCACCATTTTTGGTGTGTATATAAAGTCGATTATCGCGGTTTTTTCTGTATATTTAAGTCATTTTTGCAAAAAATTGCAGAAGTGACCCTTTGTTCCCAAAGGTGCGATATATGTATTAGTATCAGTTATTCTAGTACCCATATTACAAGCTCTGCTAAGTTTGGAACTGGATGGCGTTGTGTGTGAGTTGTGAAATATTTATTTATTTATATTAAAATTAACTGCCTCGATGGTCTAGTGGTTAGCGTATGCACCTCTCATCGCAAGGTTTCGGGTTCGATTCCCTGGTGAACTTTCCGTTGTGTTGGCATTGTGCCAGGTGTATGGGGATAGGCTGACCCCCTACCCCATGGGACCTAAACATAACAGGTGAAATGTGGTGTTGTACACCTCTGCCATACCCTTCTGGGTAATGTAGGCGTGATGTTATGTTATGTAGAAATTAATCAAACGGTTTGTTTTTTAAATTTCTTTATTCAATAATAAAATACATTGATTTATGTACTAATCTAGTGTAAGTTTAATCCTAGATGTACAAAATATTATTATTATATATGATTTTACAAGTATATGAAACTTATAGCATGTAGATAATTATAATTGGATCATTAAATTATTGTAATTCAAATATTAAATAACATAATTATATAATTGTACAAATTCTTTAGTGATAGCAATTCGTTTATAACAATGATAATCATAAAAAATATTATGTTAAAATAATAGGCGACGGTACTTTACAAACAATAAAGCCGGTCGCCGTCATACGGTAGCACCGAGAACGCCACAATGCGAACGGTAAAGGGGTATGACCAAGTGACTGTGTGTCTATGTCAAGATAAGAACTGCTGTCTTATATCAAGAATATCATAAAAATTTAATAGAAAAGGATATTTTAATAGAAAAACAGGGTTTCGTGGCAAAAGTTAGTGAACAATTGTAAAAACATTTGATTCTATGAATAAAATATAGTGAGTTCTATAGTTCTATGAGTAAAAACATTTGATTCTATGAATAAAATATAGCACCCAGTTCATCCTACATGTTTAATAGAAAATCACTTTTGTTTATTAAATCCCATTTAAGTTATTTCGCATCTTACTATATAATCGTCATACACTAAACTAGAAATTATTTACTATCTTTGAAATTACTAGCACTTGAGGCATTACACCGTAGTTCTCAGCTGCAGCGACGCATCTATAATCTGTTTTTGTGGATTGTTGATGTCTATGGGCTGTTAGTACTCCACTTACCACCAGTTGGACTACAAGTTAGTTCGCTGTGGGCGTAGTATAAAAAAAAATATATATTTGTGACACAAAATTGTGGCGATACAGTTTTTGGTAATTTCCTTTTACTTAATATTTTAAATGTATGCCATAATTATTGTGTTAGATATTAATACTTAGTTATGATATATTATATCATCATTTCATCATGGATCCTGTTGGGCAAGTAACCGGTGCTTTTGTCCACCAATGTAAGGCTACTTTTTATGGAGATAGGTGGGCTATAAATATTGATAGTTAGTATTTTTATAAAACAGATGCTCCGCAACGACCCGCCAGAGGGCATAGCGGCGACGCCCCTGGACGCCAAGTGCTGCCATTGGCAAGCCAGCGTCACGGGGCCCGTGGGCTCGCCCTACGAGGGCGGCGTCTTCTATCTCTATATACAAGTGCCTTACGCGTGAGTATATCTTTACTACATATTTATAAAGCAAAGTCTTCAGCTGCATCTGTTCGCAATGTACTCAAAAACTACTCAACGGATTTTTTTTGGGTTTTCACGAATACATAGTGATTCATGACAAAGGTTTAGAGCCCAAGGGCTCGTGTTCGCCCTGCTTACGTCATTTTATAAAAGCTGAATTTCCCCGTGGCCCCTAACATTGGTAAGAGCAATTGAGAATTTGAATTGTGGTGACTGGAATTTTTTTTAAAAGTTATAAGAAAAGGTATGTCATAGTATAAAGCGTATTTTTTGGATATTTTGTTCATGGTGATGGTAGAAATCACCCCACCAGTGACGTGCATAGATATTTTTAGCAGGGTAGACAAAAAAACTTAGCGAAAGCCGCCACTTGAAGTTTATGACTGTTTTCTTGTTTCCATGATGTGTCAGATGGTCTACCACACATATCCATAAATTAATTGATTTAATGAACATATTAATTTTGGAATACACGAGGTGGTCTTGAAAAGGACCGTTTTCTTAGTATTTATAAACAAAAAGCAAGTGGGAGTAAGTACTAAAAAAAATCATAGATAAATCTGTCAAACGTTGTTACCCTTGCGTATTTCTTAAATACGTGTGAATGCGTTTTAAAGATGAAAACGATCTTTCGGTCGAGGCGCTGCTTACCGGTATTGTAACTATCAGTTTGCAAATCGCAAAACTTAAAATTATGGACATTCACGTACCCGGAATCAGTTTTATATGTTGCAAATAATAAACAGACAAAACAATTAAGCTTTTTGTATGCTTACATCCTGTAAGCCAATTAAAACAGTCGTATTCCTTAATATTAAACTTGCGACTGCGAGTACCTTTGTCGTATAATTGTACAATATTTAAATCCGGTAAGCAGCGGCCAATAGATATTATAATTACACTTGTTATTATATGAAAGTATAGCAAACTCACCGTCCTTTAACTTTTGTAAGCATAAACTACCGCAAAGCTCACAGCCCACACACTCCATGATAAAGTTTAATTAAAATTATCAATTAAATTCCACTCTAGAAATAAACAATAAACAATTACAAATGGAACACTAAACAAAACACTTCCAATTCACCTGTTGTGTTGTCAACAAACTCGAAAATAAGTAAGTGAAAAGAGTGAGTGAGAGGCAAATAAAACAAAATGCAAAATAAAAACGACAAAAAAAAATGTTTTGGTATTCATTACATAATTTCATCAAATAGTGCATTTTTAAAATGGTCGCATTACATTATTCAAACCGCGAAACCAGCCAATAAGAGCGCCTCATACCACTACCCAAATTTAGACGTTGTCTATCCTGTGACGTATTTGGTGATACTTTACGCTTGTGTGTGTCAAAAATTGCGTGTAATACGAAGACGCAGTACAATAGATTATAATTGTGTGCGTAGCTTTCCGTAGACTCGGTATGCAGCAATCTACCCTGATGACGTAACACAGGCGAGTTTGCTCGGTGAATCGCGGAAGGTCACGCCAGCGTCCGGAGTCATTTTAGCGCGGTAATTTCGAAAACATTTACGTTTAACATTTAATTTTGGTTGTGATTTTTATTTTTTACTCAGTACATGTAATTGGATTTTTTAGGGTAGACAACGTCTATTTGTCTCTATGGAATGCACGTCACTGCACCCCACCATAGGCAGCTAGACGCTTAACATGGTTCCAACACTTTATCAGACATCTTTATTTCTGAAAGTTAAGGGTCTGCAATTATAAGCAATAAGGATGTTTACTGAAAACTCAGCGACCAGATGTTGCGTGAGCCAAAATAGGCTGCTCCGATTGGTCAAAAACTACTTCTGTCAAACTCACCCACTAGGTGTCGCTTAATTGAAAAGCTCAATATGTATGGAAATGAGCATATTTGTCTATGGAACCATTTGACAGTAAACATCACCATTATACCATTATATTATTCTTTAATTTAATTTATCTTACCATAGGTACCCGATGAGTCCCCCAGTGGTCCGCTTCCTGACTCGCATCCTGCACCCGAACATCTCCCGCCACGGCGACGTAGGCATCGACTCCGTGCATCACAACTGGTCCCTGGCGCTCACCATCAGCAAAGTGCTCATCTCCATACAGAGCCTGCTCACCGACCCTTATACTGCGGTATGTTATTGAGTTATAGATAAAATCTGAGATCTAGACGGTTTTCAAGTTGACAAATGAAATGTCACAGGTCGCTATTGGACAAGTTCGAGTATGGTGCTGGGCAATTGGTCAAACAGCCATCTACAACCTACTTCAAACCGTCAAGATCTTTGATTTTATCTATACTATGTGAATAAAACATTAATGTGATCAAAACTTTCGTACATATTTGGACGAATAGAGCACATTATAAAAAAACTATTCTCATACGATTGGCTAAGTATCAACAACAAGCTTTTCCTCGCGACATTGTCCGCGTGGACCTCAAAATTGCGTCTCTTCACACTAATGCAGTTAAAAAAAAAAATGAAAAAAGAAAAAAAAATAAAACTACAAATAATGATAACTCATCTTCTGAGCAATTCTCAGACCAGTTTTTGAGTGGCCATGTAATAGGTATTTTCCCGGGAGGGGAAATAAAATAATAAATATTTTTTTTTGGAAAAAAAGGTTTATATATTTTCCAAGTCACAAATTTTAACTTACGTAGAAAAATAAGTTAAAAGATCGGGAGGATCGCGCACATGTTTGTCTATATCACTATGTTAAAAACTTAAGACATATTTGGCATTCAAAATCAACTATAACCTTTCCTATACCGACGTACGACGCACAATCTAAACGCCTGAGTTCGCGAAAAAATCGACTAAACTAACCACCGAGAAACAAAGTAATGTACTGATTGCAATTAGCCAGAAAAAATAAGTGTTACAGTGCCCAGACAAACATGAAGGAAAGATTTACAAAACTAAGGCTCTGTTTCACCAGTCACTTATAAAGTTTAACAAAGTCATCTGCCATTGAGTTATACAATATTTTATTTTTCTGTCAGATAAGTTCTTAATAAGATTTCAATCAGGCCTTAAAACTGATTATAGCATGTAAAAAAAGAAGTAGGAATTATTTAGACTGCCATGCGCCACTGTGCTTTGCGTACGGCGAGTAATGGCAAACTACTTACAAATCAACCAATCTTCACAACACAATTTAAAATGGCGCGAAATGATCAACCAACCGTGACATTTGTTTTCATAAAATGACATTACTTTGACAACGTTGTCATTATGTTGCCAGCAGATATAATTCAGTTTGATTCATAATAATGACAAGTTATACGTGGCTGAATAACTATACTCTGTGCATTTCTTTATTTTCTTTTTGACAGATTACATTTAGGGATGCCTTCACACGTTACTGATTCGATTAGAAAACATAATCGATGTTGTCTACGAAGAACTTTCAATCGATTAATTACATCGAAATGGTTTTAGTTCATAATTAATTATTCGTTTATTAGTAGTTTTTATTAGATGAAATAAATATACAAAATAATAATATAATAATAATGTCACATACTTAGTCTATGACGACTTCCTAGTTACCTTTGTTTACATTTTCATTTATAATTCCAAGATTTCGACTTGATTTCTTGCAAATAATTATTCATGGAATCATGATACTATTATTATATTATTTTTTTTTATAAAAATACAGACAATACACAAAAAAAGTCAAATTATTCTTTTTCATAATGATCGATTTATTTCATTTCACGATTTGATTTATAGTCTTTGGTTATTTGTTACAAACAGTGAACTTCCCTAAAAAGTGCCGCTTGTCAATAAAGTACATTATTATTGTAGTACATTAATCTGACAAAAAAAACGGTAATTCATAGGCGTGATCTGTCAAAAAGAAAATAAAGGAATGGACAAAGTATAAGTGTTGTATTGTTACCAGGTATGCATGGAGCCGGAACTAGGAGAGATGTACGTCCGCGACCGCGCGCGATTTGAAACGCTAGCCCGGAACTGGACGTGGAGATACGCCATGCATGACGTCATGCCGCTCTGATGTCATTACCATTAATCATAATGTGATTGGACAACCGTGGACCTAAATTAGTGCATGTGAATGTATATAATATATGTATCACGGAATATAAACATGACCTCCTTTTTGAAGACGGTTCAAAAGAAAGTGATATTTGGCAACGTTTTCGATATTATAATGCATTGGGATTCACTACGAGCCTGAATTGAGTTCGACTATGCCCGTCATTTGAGAGTACCTAAGTGTGTTATTACATCTAAACCGATCGACCGTCGATCGATGCATTTGACGTTTTAAGAACCAATAAGAGTGCACCACTGCTCTGTTTTGCGTCGATCGACGTGTAAGCGTGAGAGTAGAGTTTATACAACAATATCTAACAGCTATATAAGTGTCGAACTGAACACAAATAATGTGAGCGTTTTAACTGCTGTAATTGTGCGAAAAATCAAACCTCATGATAGAAAATCATATCTTATTAAATATCCATTTTACTAGCAGCTTACTTCAGAGGTCTATGTCAGATTCAGATGGGCCTAATTTGCCCATTCTCCATGTTTGGGCAGTAATGGTCACTTCAGTATATTTAGCTCAAGTATGTATAGCCACAATAGTTTTAACTTACCACGCTAATGCGTACCGTATCTAACGTTTGTATACTCGTTCATAAGATATATCACCTCTTTGCAATGAGAACGTGACACCTTGAAACCTAATTTTTTTATCGTAAGTCTAAAGGACATTCGCCAGGCTACAAATATTTCTTAATTCGAAAGTGCTGGCCAAGAAAAAAATTGTAATAATCTATTAGAACTTGACCTCAGTAATTTTTGTTATGACACTAAAACTTAGGACCATTTTCTTTGGTTTTATTTAAGTTTAAAAAACACCATTTTGGATACATTAGTTTTAGATTGTTTCAAAACGTATGGGTACTTGCTGTTTGCTACCACATAATATGTTGCCCCTTCTTTATGATAATAACAACTAAAACTGCACTTTTAGCGAAATTTAAGAAAGCTTATTATATAAAGTATTGAATTTATAGTAAATAATGTTTTTTAGTCAAAATGTGGCTTCTTGTTTGGGTGATTATTTTGAAATGTCACATTGTCATTGCAAAGAGGCGATATGTAAGTTGTGATAAGATTTGTATCCATAATATGATAACTATCAGGCTTAGCCTATATTTTAAGCAAGCAAATTGTTAATAGAGATAATAATATGATGAGTGAGAATTACTAAAAGGATTTCCTTATTCTGTTTGGTTATTTTTTTCTTATGAAGACTTCAAAACGGTAGTATTTAGGAATCGAATTCTCTTGGTATAGATCCGATAAAAAAAACGGTGCACTAGAAATTTTGCGACATTTTTTTAGTCTTACGTTCTTACGTAAGATGGATCAAGATTATAAAAAAATGGAGGAGGGCAAATTTGCATCTCTCTGGCGATAGTACATTGCTCCTTTATTTAGTATTATAGAGACCTAATACAAGAAACGTTTCAGAAAAGAGATTCATATCACGATAGCTTAAATCGCTAGTTTCCGAAAACTTCGTGTTTTGTATTAGGTATTTATTACTAAAGGTTCTTTTTGAAGATCCCTGTCGACATTGTGTTAAAAAACAATGTGATTCTAGTTATTCACTTCATACAAAATATTGTTGAATTATATTCATTTATTGTATGACCACTCTCTCTGCCCGACATCACGCAATATTCGTAAATTATAATTTTAGAGCAAAACTGATGAAGTTGAAAGAACTGCAGAATACTTGATATTTATTTTTTTAAGTAAGCTGTTGATTTGAAACCATTGTTAATCGACTATAAATAAAGGGAATGAGATAACATGTATTGTATGCTAATGTATAACCAATAAAGAGTTAGCACAAATTTAATTAGTATTTTTTGGTTTCTGTATGAATTTCAGCCACTGTCTTTTTAATGAGTCGCAGTTGCAAAATACATTGAGGCATTTCGAACTGCCGGGCGCTCGACAATACCCAGGATATGGCATTTCACCCTCTGGAAGCCATCGTTTATTATCAAATCTTCGTGTCTTATACCCAATGTCTTCTGAACTTAACTGTGGATGAATTAGTGTCCCAAGTTCTCCCAATCGCACGGTGTATAAATCTGTATGAATTTTAAGACGTCCAGGTAGGAAATAGTGCACGAACACTGTGAGTGTTAGATATGCCTGTAATCATAAACAAACTAATTTTTTTTCGGTGGTAGTTATAACCGTAAGGCCCAGTTTCCACCAAAGAGTAGAGGACATGAATGTGAGTTTGAATTGCCAATCAGGTTTCGCACCGAAGCTAAGCAGAGACCGGATTGGTTCTCTCCTCTCCACTTTGGTGGAACCCGGGTCAAGAGGCGTTCTCGACACTAATCCACGTCTGCAAAGGCATATTTTACTGGTGGTAGAGCTCTTGTGAATGAGCTCGAGGGCGGCAGCCCCACCGTCTCACCTTTAACCTGCCGCCAAATAGTAGTGCTTCCATTACTGTGTTCCGGTTTGGTGGTGAGATCAGGCCCTGAAATTACTGGCACATGAGGCATAACACCGTTGTCCTCAGCTGCAGCGACGCATCTATAATCTGCTTTTGTGGATTGTTGATGTCCATGAGCTGTACTCCACTTACCATCAGGTGGACTACACGTTCGTTCGCTGTGAGCGTAGAATAATAATAAAAAAAAAAAAACTTGTAGGTACTGCAGTTGCCAATTACCATCAGGTTGAGTACTATACATTTCCATTACTGCTGGACTGGATTAAGACTACTTTAAGGTCCTACTCATCTGTGAGGTCTCCTAGCCTGAAGTTTCATAACATTTTCTTTATTATTATTAAGCATCACCGAAGCGAAGCGCCTTAGAGTCAGTGAGCGCTAACTTTTTTAAATATAAATATCTCAACTTACACAACGCCATCTAGTCCCAAACTAAGCAGAGCTTCTACTATGGGTACTAGAAAAACTCATACTAATACATATATACTTTTCTTTTGTAAATTCATACTTATTATAGATAGAAACACCCACACTAAGACAAACCTCCATGTTCAAGCACACAAAGATTTGTCTTTTTTTTATTTTAATAAACTTAACTTAATAATTTTAAAATAAATGTAAGTTCGTTAATTATTTCGTGCGTTTTATGATTATAAACAAATAAATAATTTTCTCATAGCTTAATCCCGCACCGTCCATTTCGCTACACAAGTCGTAAACTTACATGACTGTCGATTATTTCTGATTGGATTTGACTCGGCAACGTTATCGGCAAGTGCATAATGATTGCTTGCCAATTTATTACTTTGATAGCTAACCTATGCATTTGCAATTACATTAAGTAAAAACATTGAAAAAATTTTCACAGAATGATTCGAGGATTACAGAACATCTTATTTAATTTGTTACAAGTATGATACATTTTATGCAAATAAAATGGGTAGTATTTAAACGCAAATCATAAAATATCCTTTTTCTATGCAATTAAATACCGAATTCCCATCAAAATTACTAATTGCACAACTAAATATTCAACTCAAAATATCACTAAACACACTACAATTTATTTTCACAGCGCACAGCAATTTTTCCTTAAGCAAAAGCTTTTTTATCAATGCACAACTAATAATCTTAATGCACATTATACATGTTAACTCTTTTTCTTTTAAATATAGCTTCTATTTTTATAATATTTACAGCAGTTTTTCTAAATCAAACAACATTTTATTAGTCACAGTCATCTTATTATTTATTAATTATCACATAATGAGATCAGCAAAAAAAATATAAAATTAGATACAAAATTGTAATTTATTGAATTATTAAAGCGGGTCTTGCTTTCGCGGGGCGTTCACGCTTCCTTTTTTGCCCAATAGGCACATTTTTAGCTTCTGCAGGTGGCGCCACGTACTGTCGTCTGTAATAAGAAATTGGTAGGTAGTATAATATTATTTTATTTAGTGGGTGAATTCAAAAAGGGGTCGGAGTATCACACAAATTGATTCTAGCACTCGCCGACCGCTGCCGCGGCACGCTCGCTTCGCTCGCTCGGCTCGCGCTATGTTATGGTCGCAGTTCTAACCTAACCTAACCGACTACTTTACCCATAATTGACCTATGCCATAACTATAGCTTTTATTTTTATATTATTTAATTCAGTGACGAAAAAACGCGCGAAGTTTTTCAGTTAAGTTGTTCTGCTTTTAGAAATAATGCAATGTAAAAGGATTTTTTTGTTATAATAATCATTTAATTTGCCGAGCATGGCTTCTTGAAAATTAAGACAAATATGATGAACAGATTTTGTTGTACTTACTGGTTAATATGCGACTGGGATAGTTATTTTGCTATGAAATATGGTAAATTTGATGTGCAGTCAGTATTTATGCTATGCATGTAGTATTTTTGTACAAAAATAAATTTAACTGTATTGCATTATGAGGAAAAAAGGAATGTCATATTGATGTGTAATTTCGAATTATCTGCAGTTTGAGTTTTGTTAAACATTTAGTTTATCTGTAGTGAAGTAAGTTATTTGATGTAAAAAAGAATATAAATGATGAGTATGTATTGATAGGCGATTATTTATTTGATATGCAATATAAAATATCCCAAATAAAATTAGCATTAAATTAAACTAGAAAATAATTATGCATTTAAACATAATGGGCTTTGTATATGTTTTTATACATCAAATATTAGAATCAAAGAACACTAGGTAGGTACTGCATTTGTCTAACGCGTATGAGCTCTGTGTCTAATTTGGGGATGATCCCTGCACTTTCCTTTAGAACGGTTTCTAAACCTTCCTCGAGAGTGACTTCGGGACCTATTTCTTGAATGATTAACATGGGATCTTCCTCTCGGATGGCCACGAGATCTTCCTCTCGAATGGCCACGAGGCCTTCCTCTTGAATGGCCACGAGACCTTCCTCTTGAATGGCTACGAGACCTTCCTCTTGAATGGCCACGAGACCTTCCTCTTGAATGGCTACGAGTCCTTCCTCTTGAATGGCCACGAGGATTTCCTCTCGAATGGCTACGAGGCCTTCCTCTCGAATGGTCACGAGACCTTCCTTTCGAATGGCCACGAGATCTTCCTCTCGAATGGCCACGAGACCTTCCTCTCGAATGGCCACGAGATCTTCCTCTCGAATGGCCACGAGATCTTCCTCTCGAATGGCCACGAGATCTTCCTCTCGAATGGCCACGCGACCTATTTCTCGAACGGCTTCGAGATTTACCTCGTCCTCTTGAACAACCCCTCCGCCTTGACCGTGATCGGCTGCGAGACTTTCCTTTAGAACCACCCTTGTACGTGCCACTTGAACGTCCCCGTGATTTGTCTCTCGATTTTCTTCTACTACGGTCGCGCGATCGTCCCCTTAAATGACTGCGACTTTTCGATCGAAGGCCCTGTCCGAACGTGTGTTCTTTAGACGCAACACATATTTTTTCAGATATAACTCCATCGCTGCCAACCTGAACGTACACCACAGTCTCCATTAGCTCCTGATGCTAGCAACACACTGAACCTGTTTATAAGTAGGTAATATTTCACTGTTGTTGTCACCACTTTAGTCATAGTAGGAAGGAATAAAGATATAAGGAAAACTGACTGATTAGTGGATGTTTTACGATCCACTATGTTGCATAATGTTTCACAATACTTGCCAAGTTGTTGCTCAATGTTATCTCCTGTTGTGAAATATTATTGACTCGCACTCGAGTTGTTTATCTTGTTAGTAGTGTGTTTAAATAATACCATTTTACGTATCGTAAGTAGGTACTTTCATTGTTATTAGACGGCCTAGTGGAAATGCTGGTTTGCGTGAGCCGCTGTGCTTTGGGTTCGATTCCCGTATCGGACTAAAGTTCTGAACCCATTTTTTTTTATTTTTCTTAGTATTAGGTATGCTGGCGCTACCTTACTATTGGCGGCAAGTGCATTTCGGTGCCCTTTCTTATTTTATGGCAAATATTTGAAAAAATTTTGGCTAAAGAGGAATTTTGACGGCCTTTCTTATGTATTTAAGAAAATAATTGCAAAAGTCGAATTAGACGCTCCCTATCGCCCGGCTGAGAGTGCACTTCTTATTAAGAGCATATTTTTTAAAATGTTGGCACCTTTGTTGCTGCCTGACTCTTTTCAATCACAATATTTCTGTGCTTCTACTTCTTTTTAAGAAAATATTTGAAACAGTTGGCATATTTGGCGATCCCTGACTCTTAGCGGCGAAGACACTTTAGCTTCTTAGTTTTTGAAAAATATTTAAAAATTAAGCTACTACGGCGCTCCCAGAGTCGTAACAACGAAGGTGTTTAAAAAAATTTCATTGAGTCATACACCTGACAACATTGCAAAGGTTTGGTGTCACTTCTTGGCTTTTAGAAAATGTTGGAGCCTTCGGCGCTCCTTGACCCCCAGCAGCGAAGATATTTAGATGCCATTTCTTAGTTTCATAAGAAAATATTGAATTTAGTCGTGTTGTCAAAAGTGTAGGTTACGCAGACAGTGGTGTTTTTGGTGTAGGTACTTACTTAGTTCATAGTGGCAAGAGGCGTACCGTGGACAAATTAGGTCTACAGCAATAGGCCGTTAAAAATGGATTATGGACTTCCAACCGATGATTTTGTAAGTGTCCTACTAGTAACTAAATGCGATTTGTAAAGATGGATGAATGCAAAATTATTGAACGCAAATTTATGAAATTTTGAGCATAGGTCGCTTAGGAGCTAGGTATTGTTCTTATACCCATCTATACATCAAGCATAAAAGCTGGTTTATGTAGCTAGACGTTTTTAAATTCAGGCTATAACGATATTCAATGTCATTCCTCGGTGACAGCATCGAAAAATCTCAGGGAGCAGTACTAGATAATACTTTTATTTTCTTCTACAAACAAGTGAGTATATCACAAGGGGGTATTTTTGTGTCAAACGCGTGATTTCTAAACCGAAAAGCGGTTTAACCGATTAAATATGTCTATGTACGTATCACCAAGGGGGAGGGAGAGGGTTAAAAAATGTTTAAAAAATATCACGTGATTAATGGACAGCCCCTTGTGTCATTGAATAAAGTATGTTTCTTTCTATTTGAATTTGCCTTTAAGTGGTACAAACCACAACCTTTGGTATATTTTTTACTAACTAGAAATAGTAGTAGTAGAGAGTAATATTATAAGTTATTTTGTTGCATCTATTGTTGTAGGCTGTCTTTGCGAATATGATATTCTTGAAACATAATGATACTCTAAAATACGATATACACGTAGAGTCAATAATCCAGCAAAAGAATGATGCGCATGGCGCAGTGGTCAGGTTCCGAGGGCGTAGAGTGATAGCAATACTTTTTGTAAATATCAATTTTCAATTTAGTTCGTAGGCCGCCAATCCTCTTAACTACTTAGTAAAAATAGGACTTGGCAATAATTTTTTCGACGTACTACGTAGGCGGGTGCTGGTAATTGATTTAATTTTATTGCTCACGTGCATGTATTATTTTGACACCTTCAATACAGAAAAATAAAACAAGCTTTGTTGATTCTCATTTTATTGCTTCTTAATAATTACTTAGTCTAACTTACTTAAACAATGGTGACAAGTTTAATAGTGCCAAAGGACGCTCCGGGTTGGCTGACAGAGGCTAGGAGCGACGCGCACTTTGTGGGTGTCGTTGCCTGCAGACTAATAAAGTACTCAAACAACTCATTACTCTTTCAATAATAGTATGTAGTTTTAATTCTAAACCATGAGCGAGAGGAACAAATGATACATTCAATGGAAATACTTATCACTAGCTAATGCGTCTGTATAATATTGGATCTTGGTTAATTGTTTTTTTTTTGCATTAGCCATTTTTAGGTAGAAGCACGGAATAGGAATACCAAAGGAAATGTGAAGTAGGCGTGGTTCGCGTGCCACAATTAAGCGTAGCTACGCTTAATCAATCCATGTCTATGACCAGTCGTGTTCTGACAGCGCGTCAAGTTGCTAATCTTGCGTATTTATATTATATTTCTTTAACCATGCCGTATTGTGCTATTCTGGAGTGTAAAAATGATAGTAGAAGAAAAAATCTCATGAATGGAGGTGTTTCATACCATCGGTAAGTATGATTTCTTATAAAAATCATGTTTCGTTAACTTACTAAAAACATCTAGAACATTCTACAGAATATTCTACGCATGATATAATAAGATAGGTCTCCTCACCACGATGACAGTTCAGTATGTTGTGCCAGGAATTTAAGAGTGTTGTCAAATTTTCATAGAACCTGGCACAAATATGGTGGCATATGTCAGTCTTGAGCATATCTGAGTTTTTTGTACCATGATTCTACGCTACTCGTGTGATGTGTGAGTTCGTACAATACTGAGTTTATCGATAGACTTAAAAAAGAAAAGTAATCACAATATAATATTACAAATTCGATAGTTATTCTGTCTTTTAATGTAAAAAGGTAACAAACAGTGTTACCTTTTTACATTCAATCTGATCTGATCTGACATAGAGTTAGCTGGGTTCGGTTATCGGGGGTTAAAAAATAAAGTATTCTTATTTTATCCAGATTATTTAAAATGAGCTACACAACATGTTAAGTATTGTTACAAAAAGATTCAGTTAAAAAACGCGAGCGGTAGCTACTGGTACCATTGTGCGAGTGTCGAGTCTATTAATAAAAAATAGTAAGAAACTATATTATACTAAATGCAACATTTTCACATATTATAAAATTCGTTAGCTCAAATAAGAAATCATGTATCTATCGATATTGATAATGTAATTATAAAATTCAATATTGCGCATCACTGGGTGAATAGCGCTAAAAATCAATCTCTGAAACAAAATCTCATCCTTATGTCGTACGTGTTTAAGGTTAAAATTGCGTCCATCTAAAATACTGCCATCTCTACTCAAGTAGCGGCATTATCTCGTCAGTCAAATGTAATACATTACTAAGATAACAAAACGTAAGTATTTTTGCAGTTTATCAAAATAAAGCTTATCAATAGAAGTGAAGGTATATTTTCAAATTTATAGCATGTGCTTTATGATTATTTTTACTAAAATAAAAACGACCAATCAAATGAATTCTTTGTGTGTAGTGCGAAGTATGATTATTGGTTTATTTGTGTGAGTTTGGCGACAGCAGTTTCCATACTAATTGTGTCTTATACCATTTCCTTTGGTATTCCTATTCCGTGGGTAGAAGCATGCAGTCAGTACCCGGTAGATTACGACAGATTCTGCATGTATAAAATTGACAAGGTATTTTTGTCTTATTTTGACATTATGATCGCGAGCCTCTCGCACATCGTTTTCGAATAAACCGAGAAGAATTTCGGTACATAATTCTCCTCCGGATAGTCCGTTAACACTTTCACAGTCCTACAAAATAAAACAAACTCGTTGAGAACCCTCAGAATGTAGACTTAACATGGTAATAACAATGAAAAAAATATTCAACTTGAGTGAGAATTCCTTAATTGTAGAATAATCATACAACTAGCTCATAAACTATGGAGAGTTAGAAATGTCCATATTATCTGGTGAATTCTTTTCATCATTTACATCTGGCAACTTTTCTATAGTAGAGATATCTTTCTCTTCTATAACGGAAAGATTGGGGCTAAGGTCGCGAGACTTTCGATCGTGAGGCGCCTTGGAGTCTCTATGAGAGCGGCTCTTGGACCTTTGACTGCCAGAACGAGAGCGCTTGCGATCACGAGATCTCGACCGCTTCTTGTCACGAGACCTCGAGCGTTTTCGGTCTCTGGACCTAGTTCTTTTGCGGTCTCTAGACCGAGATCGTTTTCGCTCGCGAGATCGTGAGCGTTTCTTATCCCTGGATCGTGATCTCTTCCTGTCTCGGGAACGCGACCTTCTGCGAGATCGGGATCGCTTACGTCGTGACCGTGAGCGGGACCGGCGCCGTGAACGCGATCTGTCACGCTTCTTGTCTCGCGACTTCGATCGTTCTCTCTTCTTTGAGGGCGACCGCTCTTTTTCTTTCTCTATGTCTTTTTCCGGTTTCTGATCGGCAGGAGACGACGCTTTAGATTTCTCTTCGCTAGAATTGCCGTTGGTTTCCACGACTTCTAGTTTAGTTTCTTCCTTTTCATCTTTTTCGACTTCTTTCGGGGGTGACTTCGATTTATCCTTTTTGTCTTTTTCTGTGGAGTCTTTCTTATCCTTACGGTCGCGATCTTTGTCGCGGGAGCGGTCGCGTTTGGAGCGAGAGCTTTGATGCCGTGACTTTGAGCGGGAACGACGGGAACTGCGATGACGGGATCGCGAACTGAAAAGATTATTTTAATATTTACCTTTGTTTGTCTAATTAAGATGATGTATGTTATTAAGATAACCTATACCTAATTAACTCGTAGCAGTAACTAGGTTGAGGAAAAGTGAAAATAACTTATGCTACTCTGCTACACTTGCGTCTTGATGCAGAAATAATCACGTCAATTCGAATGTGGGCTAGGCACAATTTGCAGTTAACGCAGGTGCAGCAGTAGCATGAAAGGAAGTTTGAAAAAAAAATCTTCGGTTTTCAGGGAATCTTATTATGCCGGCATTTCACTTGGCGTATTAAAACAAATTTCGCCTAGTGGTATTCAAGATACATTCTAAACAAGTGACGCCTTTAGGTTTATTTTTCTATATATAATTTTCTATATAATCTAATACCACAGAATAAGCTAATACTAAGAACAGTCTAACATTTTTGGACTTAAAGCAGGAATTGAAACGGCGAATATAGGATTCCAGCCTATAGCTTTACCACTCAGCCATACAAGCCCCACTGCTGATCCACGAATCTTTTGACTGTATACATCGTCTTGCCGGACGCCTAGTGTCATCTTCAAAAGTTTGCTTTGTTAAATCGAAAATATTCTCTTACCGTGATCGATGGCGGTGCCGCGAGCGTGATCGCCGCGAACGATGCCGGGAGCGAGAGCGCGAGCGCTTGGAGCGGTGGCGGGAGCGGGAGCGACGCGAGCGCGAGCGAGAGCGGCGGCGAGAGCGGGACCGCGATCGCGTCCTGTTAATGTAATGTGATTGTATCAACCTAAACCATTTATGTTTTCTAGGATTTATTTAAATTTTAGCTGTATATTTATACAGTGTGTAAAAATGTTTGAATGGTGTAACAAAAACAGTTCATTTTGGATTGAGACACGGATCTAGGACCATCATGGTGCCAGATCCATGTCTAAATCCTAATCTTAGGTTTAATAACTTATACAGTCCAGACCGAATATAACGACAGATCGGTTATAACATCCGAACGGTAAGGTCCCGGCCGAATGTCTATAATAAACTTATAAGTAAACATACCGCCTATAACGCCATCGTATACAGCGACATATCGCTTAGAACGACGAAACTGTATCGATATTTATTGGCTATAACGTCCAACCGTTAACTTGTTGCAGCAAAATAAGACAATTATGAATAATTTTAACCTTAAATTATTCTATGAAGGAATATTTTAGCTTGAATATTTTATAATCAGCTTAAAAAAAACAGACTAATGGTAGAGGAGCCCATTAAGGGATTTCTGGATTTATTCAAGCGCGGCAGATTAATATACAGGGGGATACCTTGTACACGGTTAAGTACCTCCACCAAACATGAGGCCCATATATACGGCTGCCCGTGCAGGATACAGGATCAGATTAGTAAAAAAAAATTGACCATCAGAAATTCTCGAGCGCCTCAGATTAAAAGATTAACATACGTTCATTGTTAAAAATACGTAGGGCATTGATGCTATCAATATCTGACGCGCTCGAGGATGTCCATGCAACAGTTTTTTTTTACATATTTAAAAATCTATAGCCGCTTCCCCCACCGATAAAAAGGTATGTATCATTTAACATTTTTTTCTTCTTATCATCTAAGCTTTGCAACCCAATAGGTCGCTACGACGCTCGAATAAATCCCCATTTAGCATTGTGGTCTCCCCTACTATAAGATGACCAATTACTTTAAAAACTAAGTGTAGTGTATGAACTGTACTGTAGGTACTTCATTTTTCATAATATTTTTTTTTTCTTTTGTCCTGAATTTGAAAACAAGTTCATATGCATACCCTATACTCATACAACAAACATAATTATGACTTAAAAGTCATAATAATGATTACTTGTGTATATTGCTTATAACATCTACATAACAATCATAACAATGGACATAACATCCAAAGTATATGGTCCCTTCAATGTTGTTATATATGGTTTCGTCTGTATATATATTATTATTTTTGATGTAAATAAATACTTATGCACAAGTACTGGTGCAGTAACGACCAACCAATTCTACTGAGAATGGAGTAAAAGTTAACATATCATAACATCACGCCTACCTTACCCAAAAGGGTGAGATAGAGGTGTACAACACCCACATTTCACCTGTTATGTTTAGATCCTATGTCAGCCTTTCTGCATCCAGGACAAATACAACTCCATGCTGTGAGTTGAATGTTCTGATGATTTTAGCCATTGTTTAAATCAACTTTTACTGTAACTTTTACCTTTAATGTTGGCACTTTCTGAAGAAT
Source organism: Hypena proboscidalis (assembly GCA_905147285.1). NCBI lineage: Eukaryota > Metazoa > Arthropoda > Insecta > Lepidoptera > Erebidae > Hypena > Hypena proboscidalis. The sequence goes on from LR990144.1 coordinate 6,538,648, forward strand.
TTAATTCAATTAGTCTTTTTTTTATATTTATCTCTTAATTACCTTCTCTTATCCTTGGACAGTAGACCAATAACAGGGTCAATGGCGGCTGAGATCAAGTTCTGTGCCTCCTTCACCCGACACATGGCTTCTTCAATCTCCCGCTGAGCTGCCTCATTGCTTTTAGTTTGAGGCTTGCATATGGCTTGTGTGGCATGAAGTACCTGGAAGTATAGTTGTTTAGTATTTTTTTTTTAGTCTGAACTATGGTGCAAATCAAATAAGATATTAAGCCACTACAAATTATTCAAATGGCATGGTATATCTTGTTTTCATGAAGAGTTTTGATATTTTAAATTGTATATTCATGAACAATACAAGCTATCAGGTTTACTATCGAAATGCTTATATAGGTGTTCCAATACTCATCAATAGTCGGAACTAGAGAAACGCCCAGTCCAGGAACCCCGAAATATATTTAAAATATCAATATGCAGCAATTTTTATTTAACAATAATTTTAGTGAAAACAGAATAAAACACCACTGAGTCTGAATTTTCCGCACTGTGACTAAACTTTTTGTGTATTTGTGGATTTTTATACTGTTTCAGCATCACAAGCAAGTAATTTATTTACATAAAACAAACAAGTCAGTGGTAGGAAGTGTTAGTAATGCATAGGTTAATAATATATGTTTTGTATATTTTTCTGGAGCTCCTCATAACCTGGCCTTTTTACAGTTTCCCGATTATTGTTAAGTATTGGGACAACCTTGGGCTAAGGGGAGTCTGAATTTTGGCCCTAATTGGAAGTACCACCTTTGAATAGGAGGTCATAGAACTATTGCAAGGAAAGATGTATGATACAAGTCTAGTCTATTACATAATTTAATCAACATATTATTGTACCTGAATAGTCTGTCCCTCTATAGTGCAGCCATTCATATGCAGTGCTTTCAGGACGCTCTCTTGTTCTGTCATCTCTACAAGTCCATACTTCTGGTTGTCCACATCCCGTTCACAAAACCTCAAATATTTCACCTCACCAGCTTGGCACATGTGATCAATTAACTGTTGTGATGTCAATGATCCAATATCTCCCACTAACACTGTTCTTCTGATCTCCTCTATTTTCCTAGAGTCGTACGTTGCCGGTAGCGGCGGGTATGGTGGCAGCCCCGCCGCTATCATCTTTGGATCGTGTGTCTGGATCACTTGGTTCGGAGGAATACCATCTAAAGCATTGATGACATGCGCCGGCAAACGCGGCTCTATAGGGCTCAAACCCGGCACTAATGTACCGTTGCTCGACATCTCTAGAGCTTTGTGCTCATCAGGAATCTCGCCTGATTGCATCGGGATCACAATCAACGCTCGGTCAATAAATACGGTGTTCGTCATGTGTTGGGCTACGTTGACTGTTGTCGAATCATAATATTTAACGTAACAGATACGGGACTGCACAGGACAGGATACATCTCTGATGGTAGGGTACAGTCGGATATCGTCTATTTTACCCAAATACCCAAACAGGGTTTGCATCTGATCTTTAGTGGCCTGGGGTGCGATGTTGGTGACTTGAATCACCCTCGTGCTGCCCGAAACCATTTTCGATGATTTACACATTAAGGCAGAGTTTGAAATACTTACAATTTAATTGAATCTCTTAATAACTATGTATTCTACATTTTGTAATTTGCACGAAAGTCGAAGAACTTTCGTGAAATAATATTTCACAAGCGAAAGACAGCCACACGAAATAATTCATCTGATTTTGATTCTACCATAGACAAAAAACATTTTTGTCCATCTTTTTTTACGTCTCACTTACACATTCAATCTGGATCATGGGATAGTTAAATGGTATTATCTCTGTGAAGAAAACAAAATGCTCACCATGGACAAGTTTTTTGGCGGGAATTCAGTTTAATTGACAATGATTGCGGATCCACTGCAAAAGTGAAGTTGTTTTGGAAAACTGAATTAATTTTAATAAAATTAAATGTAAAATCGTTAATACACATACAAAAAGGATACACTTAAAGATAACTTAAACTTTGACAATGGCGTGTGATAACGAGAAGATTGAAACACTAAAATTAAAACTTAAATATGGTACGTGGTATTTTGCGTTGTTATAAACTTTTCAAGCTTTAAGCTTTTTATCAAGGGATTTTAGTGATAAAAATATATGTTGATTGGAAAAATTACCAAGTTAAAATGGTGGTCCAAACAAGCGTCATAGCAAGGCATGTAACCAGTGGCGTTTATTTTAAGAAAATATTTTAAAAAGTCTTTGCTGTCATCATACACCGCACAGCACTACTTATAACCAGACTGTGCCAGAAGGAGGGGTTATGTTTTTAAGTGTATATGTATGTGTGTATGTATGTCCATTTCTTTGGCACGCCCTACAGTCCAAACGGCTGGACGCTTTCGGTACTTACTAACCACTGCCTCTTGCTGCCGAAAGTGCTGCGGTGCCTCTAGGCAAAAATAGCAAGTAAACAATATAATATGTACCTACTTATTAAGTCGGGGGTGAAGAGAGCGGGATCGTACAGGGGTAGGCAATATATGGGGCGGCAGACAGGCACCCAGGCAGTCCTGGGCACCGAATTATAAAATACACCACTGCATGTATAAATCGGGGCAAACATCTTGAGCAAACGACCTTGAATGCGCAGAAACGAATTTTGGGTCTCTTTGGTTACGAGGCTGAGGCGCAGGGGGCGTACCTGCGCGTGATTGGTTGATCAGTCGACCCTTGCCCCGCGCACCGCGTCTTCGTTCCGCTCTCTCCCGAATACACGTGCGTGCAGTGAAGTGCTCACTTTCGTGCTCTGTTATAAATCGTTAGTTGTTGTTGTTATTTGTTGAGTTATAAGCGGATTTTATCACTGAATATTGTCGGCGATTTTGCCAATATTAAAAACCGAGTTAACTATTGTTTTAAATCGTAAGAAGTTCAACAAAACATGCCGACAAGCATTGTTTTCGATTTAACTATTGTTTAAGTTATAAGAAATTTGACAAAACAATGCACGACATAATGACGACATACAAAATGTTGCACATGTCGGCTATTGTTTATATTTTTGGCTATTGCCTGCCACTGCACTCACACAAATACAATTGTCTAAATCTATAAAAGCTAACAAGACAGGCGCGGCATTCTTCACAATTCTGTTCCAACCGTTACCTACCTTTTTTTGTTGATTCAAATAGTTGTTAAGTAATTATTCTTTTTACTACCTCAAACAGTTACCAAAAATAAATTATCTAAAGAGAAAGAGGTTTTAAAATTACGCAATAAAGAACGTTTGCTGTCTGATGAACTCAGCACGCTGAAGACCGAAGTTGATTACTTATCTGACCAATTAGAGGTACGTCTAGTAAGTTGCATCTGTAGCATGCCATATAAAGGCTATTGCAGTCTCTTGAATTCCTAGGCTTGTAGATAATTAGAGTCAAATACAGCCGCCCTCAAAATTCCAAAAAAGTCAGAGATTTAAAAAAAGGCTCTAAAGTACCTAATTCTGATACCAATTATTTAGACACTCAAGAAACAATTGACTCAAAGCAAACACCAAATTTCAATGATTGAAATATGCACGACATCGGAAGACGTAAAAATAGGCGCACATACTGCTATTTTAAATGATCACCTGGATGACTTTCAGCAACTCTTTGATAAAGGTTCGTTAATTTTTTAATTTTTCTTGAATCTGTATTAAAATAGTCAATGTTAAAAAGTAAGTAGATATAGTCGAGACTTACTTCAAAGTTGAAAAATTAAGAAACCAGCAGGACTTGAACCTGCACCCCCTGGGTTGACGCCCCAAGTGCTTTGCCAATTCAGCTATGGATTCGTATGCTGCTAGACTCAAAATTTCTCAACTCTTTTGAGAAAGCACTTGGGGCGTATACCCGGGGGGTGCAGGTTCGAGTCCTGCTGGATTCTTAATTTTTCTACTTTAATATTATATAAATACAAAAAGGCATAGCAAAGCTAAAATTTGCTCTAAAATATTACAAGTTACTTTTTAATTTATTTATCTACGAGTCTTTTAAATGAGCAGAGCGAAAAGAGATCGAACAACGTATCAGTGAACAGAGGGATAAGGAAGCTGTACAGCTGGAGCTAATTCGTCAGAAAGAAAAGCAGATAGCAGAGGAGAATGAAAGGCAAGCGAGGGAGGCGGCCGCCATAGAAGAAGAGTGTGATGTCATTGAGCGGGAGTGCTCTGTTCTTAAAGTAAGTACCTACATCAGTAGCCTGGTTTTAATAAAATGTACTTAAACGCTTAAAATGAATAAGTTGATAAAGGACGACAGGCCATCTGAGTGGTTTTGGAAATGAAAAAAAAAATTAATTGTCGTTTCAGAAAAGAAACAATGCAATATTGTTGAAGCTAAGAAAAAAATTGCTCGAAGCAGAACATACCAGACGCGAACGTGTGAAGCGAAATCAACAAAATTGACAAATATAAGCTCACGAGAAATATTTTGCTACCTAGACTAGCCAAATGGAGTTAGTATAACAGGCCCGCACTATTATAGGACGTTCCACACAGTCGTTTCCAGGTCGACGTTTACAGGCGGCGCGGTGGCAAGGAGCCACACACACACTGGACAACTATTGAGTGGCTCATTGCCAATTGATTTGATTTAACTACCAATGTCATGCAAAAATAAATTTTAATTTATATAATTTCCATACGAAAATGGTTTTTTTTCTCTATATTGTAACTACCGTGAAAGCTAGACAGTTAACATTTTACAGATAATGTAAAAATTGCCAATATATATATATATATTTTTAATAACTCGCTCTTGGTCGGTTTTTGGTAGTCGATTTGAAAAACAGGAAAACTCAGGAAACGAGTGATGAACCAAAGAGAAAGCTTGCGCTTGTGCTTGATTATTGATCTGACTTAGTGTACCTAGTTCTGAGTTAGTAGTTCTAAAATTAAAGCTTATTGGATTGAAACAATAAAAAAAATATTGTTGGTCTACCTCAGCAAACTGAAGACTTCAAATTTTTAGTAAATATTTAACGGGACAATAAGAAACTGATTAAACTTAATCGATCAATATTTATTCCATAAATACGTCATACAGCAGTTAGAAAATGAGCTAAGATGAAGGTAGAAATTTATACAACTAAGCAGGTATTTAAAACTAACATAATAATTTCTGACAAAAGCTTCTGCCTAGTTTCGTATGAAAACGAAGACTCCATAAGAAATACAATTTGTTAACAATATTGATAACTTTATAGGTCTATAGCTACCAAAAGTATTTTATTCAAATTATTACAAAATAATGTATTTGGATGGATAGAATATAACATCGATTACAACATCAATTATGATGATCCATTAGGATAATATTAAAAATTGTACTATTATATATTTTCCTTTATTAAAGAGTGGATTTCTTCAACAGGACAGGAAGGCGACTAGACTAAATAAATGTTGCATGCAGTTGCACTATACGAAAATATATTTTACCTCAGCTGCTCGAAAAGTTGTTGTTTGTAGTGTGATAATAACAGTGACCAAAACTCAATTTTGCTTTAAGTCATTTTAGAGCAAAATTTGGTTTTGCTTCGAGTTATGCTCTAGCTGGAAGCAAAGTTGAGTGTTCCTCTCTGGTCGCCTTTTCTTTATATCACACAACTTTCACACCACGTCATTTAGTCCCAAACTAAGCAGAATTTGTACTATGGGTACTACTTCGAGCTGGTGAGGGGAAAGGTCCCTCACTAGGCTCAAGATTCTAATTCCAGAATAACCTAACTATAGAATCTTTTCCTTATACGGGGCACACAATAAGCATTGGAAGAAAATACGATTTGCTCTTTTGTTGCACAAGTAACTATTACATAATTTCGCGAAATTCGGCACCCAAACGTTAAATCGCTCAAGTAAATATTTAATATTTTCTATAAAAATAAAATAAAATTACTCATACATATATGCATAAACAATTAATATTCACATTAAAGTATAAAGCAAAATTATCGGTAAATAATAATATAATAAGTGCATACAATTAAAAATATAAAAAAATACAATGTTCTCTTTCGTTTTATACCATTTTATATTTAACACAATTAAAGCATAAGATACAATTGTATGGATTGCATGATGCATAATTAGGTTAAAAACATTCTCATGCATTTAGTAGGTCTGTGATTAAACCAAATTTATAGACCTACTGAATGCATCTTGTAGTTGTAAATGTATATAATAGCCCAGTGTCGATAATTTTTAAAACCAAAAAAAATAATTAGTAGGATGAAACCCATTAGAAAAGGAGGAGAATATTATAAAAATTAAAGGAAAAATATTATTTGATTAGAAATATTTATTTCTTTCTGAGAAGATTTACTATACTAACATATATTTATTTTTTCGCCATCGGAAAGTAGAGATTTCAACGAACAGAAAACATACCAACTTTTTGAAAAAAGCTGATATTTTGACGGGTGAATTTTCGATCAAAAATTAGGGTGCTTTTTCGATATTAATTCAAAATAAGGTGAAAAAAATAAATATTTCTAATCAAAAAAATTACAGCGTATTTGGGACATAAAAAGGAAAGTTTTCACCAAATTTTGTAAAAAAAAAAATTGTTTGTAAAAGATAAAAATAAAAAACCAAAAACTTGGTTTTTTGAATATTTCACATAAATTTTGAGGTTATATGAAAAAAGTGAAAATACCAAGTTTTAGATCTTTTCATCACCAACAACTTTGCTATTCGACTTTTTTCCATAGGACTTTTAGTTTTGCCGGAAATCAAGAAAAACCGTTTTTTACCCTTAAACCCTCCCCCCCTCCCCCTCTTCCCGACCTCAGATCGCCCGTAAATAATTTTTCCTTTAATTTTTATAATATTCGCCTTCTTTTCTAATGGGTTTCATCGTACTATTATTTTTTTGACTTTTTATCATTTCTAAAGGGATCTACCCTGGTCTATAATATCAACTACAAAAGAAAAATGGTTAGGTAGGTAGATGAAAAATAATCTAGGTATGTTATCCATGTGCATTTAGGTAAGTAAATTTAAAATAAATAGTTAAAAAAATGGATAAATAAATTTAATCAGTTTAAGTAATATAAATAATAAAAAATAGGTAAATTTTATAAATAATTACAGAGAAAATAAATAAAAAATCACCGTCGTACTAAAAGTATGAATAAAAAAAAAAATCTACCACAAAATATAACATGAGGGGGTTTCAGGGAGCTAATAAGAGTGCACCACAGCGTTAGATTTCGATGTAAAAACACACCTGAAAGACTATTTGATTCAGTTATCCAGTTGAAGAATTAAGGCTACACTTCGTTTGATCCAATGAGCTGAAGGCTTTTCAGATGGCAAACAAAATGCTAATACAAAGTTTGATGAATGCCCAGTTGTAGCTAATACGCCTTTTCTCTCTAGAGTTTTATAGAGCGGGCATCTGTACCTCGTGCCTGCTTGAAACTGAGTTTTTAATTTTGGAAACAACCATATAACAGGCATTGAATCATTCAACACTTTTGGCAATTGTTCAGCTATCGCGTACTTATTACGATCCCAGCGTCCACCATCCATAAACAGTCCTTCTACGTACACACCCCATTCAGGTGGGGTTGTTTCGTAATCGACTCGACGTACTTCAAAATCAAATATTAACAAATCGATCGGAATTTGTTTAGCCCTTGCATAATTTTGAACGGATCCGGTGAGAAAAGCCTGAGTAAAAAAGAATCCTGAAAGCCAAAATGTCGGTGGTTTACCATTGTCATACCAATCGGCTAACATTGCCAAACGTTGAGTAAAGTCAATGACATAGCTGGGCAGAGGTTTTAAACTAGGGTATGACACTTTACGCCAGTTGTCGGGTATCCTACCGAGCAACATTGCATTAGATTGCAAATCCAAGGCGGGAGACATCACAATAAGTCCTTTTACAGCTTTTTGCAGATCTTTTAACGATGACGATATCTCTTTCAGCAATTTATTAAATCGTTCCATCTCTTGTATCAGCACTGTATTCATAGATTCATTATAGTCTACTGGGTATTTTTTCTGTGATTCTTCGATATCATACATACCGGGCAGTTTTGAAAGAATTTCTGAGGCCATTTGTGTTAGTATAACATCTGTATTGCCACCTTCACCACCACCACCAGTGCCTTCTACGAGTACCAATGATGCAGCAAGCTGCATCGAAGTAGAGTAATCACGAGTTATTCCTGCATTCATATGAAGGCCAAACACCTCGGGTGGAGGATTCACAGGAACTGTTTCAATGTGTTTAATATAATCTTGATACTCACATCTTCGAGGCAGTCCGTATTGAGGACCAATATCACAAAATGAATAGTTTGTATCGCTAACTACTTCTGTGTTTACGTAATTATCTAATAATGTTACAATTAATCGACGATCCCAATCATCAGTTACTCTTCCACCGTAATTGCATTCGCCAGTTAAATATTTAATAGCGACGTATTGTATTTCTTCATACTGATTTAAAAACATTTGTAGCTGCATAACTGATATTTGAAAATCGGAATCATTAAAACCATATTGAATATTCCAACCAAGTGGACCAAATTTTTTCCTTTCTTGGACTACGGCGTGGAAGAAACTTATTCCATATAAGAGTTTACTAAACGTCTTATCCTTCCCAGGACATCCTTCATAAAATTCTACTTCTTTAAGAGGCTCCGAAATGTAAGAACGATTTAAGTTGTGTTGAAGCCCCGTAGGTGGCTCATTAGTCATTTTAACACCACTTTGTAAAACAGATTGTGGAAATTTATCAGATGGATAACTAGTTAACCATAATCTAAAACTAAGATCTGTATTCGTTAAATCAAATGATTCTATAGTCTTCTCAAGTTCTGGAAGCCAAGAAACTGCCAAGTGACAGTTTTGTAAACATACCCAACCCCCTTCCAGCTGAGCTTTCTCTATCATTGCTCTAGCTATTGGACCCTGCCCCTGTCCAAGAGATATCGAGTTGAATTTGTTTAAATATCCCATCCGATCACAATATTTTATCAAAGCACCCATGGGATCTGAGCCTGGAGACAGTATAAAAATCAAAGGTGCAAGACAGTTCGAATCTCCAAATGATTTGCCAATATCGAAAGGAGGCGGTGTTATGTATTTCCGGCCCATTTGATTTTCAACGAACTCTGATATGGCTAAGGTCAATTTATCCGGCCTTAATATTCGTACTATTAATAGTTTTTGAAATGAGGACAACTTGTCATTCCACGGGGCTGGCAATTCTTTGTGTTGTGGCTCTAAATCATCGTAAACGGCTTTCCATAAAGCAAGGTTTGTAACAAAATATTTTTCAAAATCCTTAAAGTATGGCAAATCACTGATACGACAAATTTCATCCCAACTTTTATCCTTTAACCATTCGGCGGGTTTTTTAACGGGATTTTCAACAGCAATTCCCCCAGTTATTAGAAAAAGATGTTCATCCAGGTCCATTTGGTTCATAGAAAGCATCATTTTAGAACACATGATAAAAGAAAACATAAGTTTGTCTTTATCAAATAGGGATCTACATACATTACTGTATAAATTGTAAGTAAAAGTATCTTTTAAGAATCTTAGTCGCTTTTCCAAATCTTTGGATTTGTTAGCATTCTCAATCGAAAGAATATAAAGATTAATAAACCATGTCAAGGAATATTGATACATAGGGTCGACATTAGGTAATTCAGTAACACAGTAATACAGTACGGCAGAATGCGAAGCAATGGGTCTGTAGCCAAGTCGAAATTTTTCTATGACGATTTCAGTTTCTACACTAGCTTCTTGTTTTTTCATAATGTCAATAGATAAAAGTTTTGAGGAATCAAGAACTTCAATCGCAGATTCATCCTCTAATATATCACCTTTCGATTCTTGCAAAGTACGCAAAATATCATCTTCCACTTGTTTCAGTGCTGCTCGATTGGCGGCTCCTTGTACTATTAGCTTTTCTCTTTTCTCTTGTAAGTCTGGTCTTTCTTTAGCTACCACTATACCCAATAACTGATCTTCTAATCCATCCTTAGTGAGTGCAAAGTTAATCAACGTTACTTTATTAAATATTTCTGGTAAATAATGAGGATTTCGTAATTTAGTTGTCATGTAAAGTCTAAAATAAGAGTGATATTCGATGACATTGTCTCCAATAGCAATGAATTCTTTACCGCCTTGAAGATAGGTATTTTTCAACAATATAGGATCTAATGGCGCTTCTACGTCTTCAAAAATACAATCTACTAATACAGGTTTGCCGTATTCGAGACAAGCCTCAATAACTTTCATGTAATTACCATCCGTAAATTTTACTATTTGCAAATCATTTGCTTTTTCCATAGTTTTTATCCATTTGTTTGCCTGTCCTTGCGGATCAATAAATAAGGACCATCGCATAGAGCTGTCTTGAATAACTCCATTGTCGATGGAAAACGAGTCTCTTGGTAACCCAGCTATACACCAATTTTGAATTTTGATATCAGTCCCCAGAATATCTTTGAACACGAACTGTTCCGAATGGGGCATTTTCAATTTAATGACAAGGTCTCGCCATGCGTCAATAATTTTCATTCTAATCGGTAAAGTGTATGGCGCTAAATACGCAATAATTCCACACGATACAAGAATATCTCCAGCTAAATTATCGAACAAAACTTGCAAATTTTCAGCTGCCTTTGTCCATCGCACCTTTTCTCCACCTAAGCCACCGATTAACTTTTCAGCTCGATATAGTTTATCAATACATAATTGAACCTCATCCTCTAGAGCTTTTTTCTTAATGTTAGCTTCTTCTAATGATTCGTTTAATTCTGCAAGCTTAGCTTCTAATCTGGCAACGGTTGCTTTCTTTTCTTCTAAAATTGCCATCGTTTCGGCAAACTCCTTTTCAGCAGACTGAAGTTTGGCTTTCTTTGGGGCAACAACTCTTGCTACACCGTCATACAAATTCATTGCAATTATCCATTTACATAGACCTTCGGCTGCAGCTGAGGCTTTAGCAACTATGTGAGGCTTAAAATCTTTATTTGTGAGATATTCTTTTCTAATTTTTTGCATAACCGAAATAGGTATATTATCTTTGTCAAAGTTTCTTAGACTTTCTAAGAAACTCATATCACCTAGGATTCTCTTACTCGGACCCCAATAATCAAACATTTTTTTACCTGGATTATTAGGGTCCGGTATTTTATCTGGAGGAATACCCTTTATTACGCATACAGCTGCCATTACCAGTTTAACAGTATACGGCGGATTTTTCATAGATTTTACGATTGTTATATCTGCAGGTTTAAGGGTGTTCAAAGCAGCAATAGCATCTTCAAGAATCGGCAAAGCGAGTGCCAAGTCAGCTTCACAATCTTTTTTAAGCTCTTGAGCAGCTGCCGCTTGGACATTTGCAACTTTTTGATCTACTCTAACTTGAGCGGCAGCTTTGTCAGCAATGGCTGTTTCAGATGCTATTTCCTCCATCATTTTAACAGACTTTGCGGCCATAACCATCAGCTGAGGTTTTAAAATGTTTAAATCTCTTTGCATGATAGTCACAGCTTCAGCAGCTTGACTTAGTTTGTCTAAACCATTAGTGTATCTTAGTTTAGCTAGTCTCAGTTCTCTTTGTTTTTTATTTGTCAAACTTGTAAATGATTTTATTAAATCTAAATATGAAGCTGATGTTATATATGTTTTTCTTCCAAAATGACGATAGAACTCACTTGATATAGCACGTGCATCTACGTGAAATTGTTTGCAAGCGATTACAGCTGCAGCTTTTACATTACTGTGAACATTAACTTCACCCATATAATGATGTGCCACCATTTCTAGAGCATCTTCGGGCCAGCTATCATACCAATCTATGGTACAACAATTCACTAACGATGGGTAAAGTCTAAGCCTTCTTCTAAAAGCAGTGCCAATTGGACTAAAGCATAATACAATATGTAATTTAGCTTTACAACGACCAACAAAAAAAGATAAAATTTGTAATGGACTTATATCTAGATTTCTGTTGCCACCCTGAGCAGCTAATCGTGCCAGCTCAAGAATTTCTTGCTGTTCATCTAATCCGTATAAATTAGGGACTTCACCTGAATTCAAAAGGCTATCTAGGTTTTGAATAAAAACTTCTTCCCGTATTTGGTTTTCGGTGAATAAGAATGTTGTGTCTTTATTAAGTCCCCCTGATTCACGAAGAACGAATTTTAAGTCGTCGTTCCAATCTTTCATACTGTATGTTTTAGTTATTTCTGGTTGGTATGTATTTTGACCTAAGATGGTACTAGCAAGGCGCGTTAGAGATTGACGGCCAGAACCTCCCACCCCTACTAATAAAGCATTACCTGAAGGCATGGACAAAAGTCTGCAAATCTTCGACAAATGTTCTAAAGCATAGTCAAAAAGAACTATATTCATTTTCGATTTATGCATTGAGTTATATTCAGTTAACATTGTTTCAGCTATTTTTAACACCACCGCTTTTGAAGGCATTTCTTCATAGCGTCGTTCACCTTCAATGCTATCAGTATCTAAATAACAACCGAACATCATTCTCTTTATCGTTTCTTGGGTTACTTCTTCACGTTCGTTTTGATAATCATCCATTGCATTTTCAAAAGTATCTTTCATATGATCTCTTGTGGATTTTTTTAGTAGATTGAAAAACCATAAGCGGTCTTCATCATCAACTAATCGATCATAGAATACCCGCATAATTTCGTGCACCCAAACTCTTATGAATGTTTTTTTGTTATCGACGGATTCTTTTCTCAACAATGCACAACCTTGAATAACTCTCGATAAATCTCTTAAATTAAAAATATAATGTGATTTCGCAGGCGTTGGTCTTAGGCCTTCAGTTGCTTGGTCGTATATATCCATTGTCCCAGAAATAATATTAACAATATAGGGAAACACGTCCTGTCCAAATCCAGTCCTTCTCCAACCTAATTGTAACAGGGACGTAAAAATCTTGCTCATACTTTCTTTCGAAAATTCATTAATGGAGTAAATGTTATAATGTCTTAACATTCTAGGGTAAATAAGCTGGCGGCTACCACCGACTGGGCCAATTGCTCCGTAAAAAAATGTGTCCACGATGAATATTTTTTCCGTTGTTTTTAAGTCATACCAATGTTTCTGGTCAAAATACAATCTTAATAATTCTATTGCTGGTTGTGCACCATACGTTTCCTTAGCAGGCATATTCATATCATCAATGAATATAATGGCATGTTTACCTTTACTTGGACCGTAAATACCTTTTCTTCTTTTATAAAGTTTTGAAAGAACTAAGTCTTGTGTTTGATTGCAAGATGTAGTGGTTGTGAAAGTTATGAACCCAGGTGTATATTTATCAATATTGATAGAGTGCATCATGAAATTTTGAACATAAAAACTTTTTCCTGTACCTGTAGGTCCAATAAAGAGTAAAGGTTCTTGAAATTTGGTATGTAGTTCCAACAAGGCTATATATTTTTCAGTTTCCATTGTTGGGATTACAGTTTGAAGAAGGTTAATCTGTTCTTTTATAACACATCCTTTAACCGCATCTGCACAAGGTTTCCAACAACCCTTTCCTTTGTACATATAGCTATGGTCGATTATCATACCATCACTTGGAATAGATACATCTATTCGGTCTATAGTTGGCGGAAATCCACCATTTTTGTCACCTCTAAAATAATCTTTAACTACTTCATCGAATTTCTCACGGGAGTCCGAATCTAATATGCCTCCCACTCCCCACACTAACGCTGTCATTAAAGAAGCCAAAAACCATGTTCTCGTATGTCTTGTATCTTCCTCTCCTTCTACGGCATCGTCCATTAGCATTACTACAAGACGCAGACTACTTATTAACAAATTCACTTCACCAGCTGTTACTAGTTGAGAGCAATGCTTCCGGACATAATATACAAGAGGATCAAATAACCATTGACACATTGCAAAGATAAACTCCTCATTGTCTTCGAGCCATACAGGATTTAAGGTCTTCAGCCAAGATTTATAAAAAGGCATCAAACCGAGTGTAGATGATTCCATATATATCATGCCACATCTAGATACAGTGGCCGGTGAAGCTTGAGTTAAATCCATAACTTCAAATATCATTGACATAACGTTACTCATAGAGATTACTTCGCCTGATGTTAAGCAAAGCTTTTTGTTGTCATCTAATACCGTATTCATATTTTCAATCCATACAGCATCAACTGGTCCGTCAAATACAATCCATTTTCTTTCAGGTGTGTCTTCAGACGCAAAGTCTCTAAACGTGACTGCTACAATACCGTCAGTCCACTCATATGAAACGGGATCGAAAGCGCCGTACAACTGACCCATGGTAACAGCTTTTGGATTTAAAACCATATATTTACATTCGCAACCGTTTGCTTGTTTTCTTTCATGCATCATCGTTAACGCCTGAGACAAAGTTTTTAGCGTCATTGATTTTCCTGAAAACGGATCTCCGACTAACATAAAGCCATGTCTCACAATCATCATTTCATACGTTTGTATTATCTTTAACATAAAACAGTCCATGGGTTGGAGATTGTCTATTTTACAACTGTCTTCACAAGCTTGCAAAAAGTTAACGTAATCTGGTTTCGGTAAACTGATTCCGGGAAACAAATCGGATATGATACCTTCGAATAAAGGAACGTCAAATGAAAGAAATTTTGGTAAGTTGACATCAGTTATGGACCTCAATAGTAATATGCTTTCACTTTCATTTGGGAAAGCTCTTTTCAAATTGCCTGCTGCTGATAAAACAGTCTTTACAGCACGCATACCATAATCGTAGTGGTTCTGAGATGACAGCTGCTCTGAACACAGTCGGTAAGTGGTTACAATTTTAACTGATAGACTTCTGGCGTCCATAAACCCGAAGGAGTATAAAGATATTTCGCCTATCATAGCATAATCTGGAACCATCATAGCGACTGTTCTAAAAAGAACCTTTAGGTTATCTGGTAACTCGGAACGGCCAGCGTACCCTGGATTCATAGTAATGCAAACATAACAAGCAGGATTTAATTTTAATTTGGTACCTTCAAAATCGAATGTTTCCACTTTCTGTCTTACAGCTCGGACAATGCAGAGAATTTGTTGAGCAATGACAGACAGCACTTCTACATCTATTCTGTTAAATTCATCAAAACACACCCAGGCCCCGCACGACGCCAAACCTTTGAAAAACTTACCCATAGCCTTGTAATCTAAGCCATCAGAACAATTAAAGACAACACACTGAACTGCTAGTGCTTTAGCCAAATCTTTAGTAGTTTCAGTTTTACCAGTACCCGCAGGTCCTTCTGGGGCACCATTTAAATGTAGATAGTAAGCACCAACGAGTGTTCGGTAACACCTATCTGTCAATGGCGTTATTACTAAACGATCTGAATTGCCTAGATATTCGTAGGCATAGGCTACAGTGGCGTTAATAATTTTTACAATCACTTTTTCGTCTACCCAGTAATAACGAAGCTGGGACAGCCACTGAAAGTCTGTTACTTCCGTAACATCTTTTTCTATTAAATCGAAAATCACATCTTTTGCATGCACGTCGATTACAATGAGTGCTTTTACTGTGATACTATTTAATTTAGTCAAATCAGTACGGCGAATGATAGCTACAGTTTGGTTTAGTTGTTTGTTTAAGGAAGCGTGAAAGGCCTTTAATTCGTTTAACCTATGAGTATTGAGAGCTTCATGAACATCTATGCCCCAATGTATTTGGGATATTGCCAGCACAACCATACCTTCCCATGACAATATCCATTCAGGACGAGCCATACTAGAATAGTCATAATAAGATAATTCAGTTTCAGATTTTACAGCCTTCAACATCTGTTCTTCTACTTGAACCAGCCATTTTTCGACGGATCCTCTTGCGGCTTCTACACTTATAATCTCAAGTAATTCAACCTGCTCACCTTCCATTGAAATCATAGCGGATATGTTAAACTCTTTGTCAAATACTAGTCGATTTATACCTTCGAAACATTTCTTTAGATGAGGTTGAACTTTGAGAGGATTTTTTGTTTCAGATAAAATTTCCAACATTTCATCATTGGACAAGAAAAAGAATCTAGGAAAGAATAGTCGTTTCTTTTCTAAGTAATTATTTACACCATCATTGATGTTATCTAAAAGTTCTGACGCTATTTTCAATGATTCTAACACTCCAAGAGCACCCGCAATGTCGAGTGCGTGTGGATCTTTCTGCACGCATCCCATATACCTGAGATATATATTGTTTACTTCAACGAACATAACTCCTTCTTCAGGCATCTGTGCTACAATATCTTTAGACGAAAAAATTGGTAAAAGATATAACCATTGACTTTGTACTTTACCCCATTCTTCAATAGTTGCATTTGTTCGCAAAATTGTTTCATACCATGCCTTGACCTCTTTTTCGAATGGTTTCACAAAAGCAGATCCTCTCATTCCAATAGTTTTAATTATGTGATCGTCTAAAACACTTTGAATATCATCTAAGCCGGAAAGTATATTAATACCTGTATCTTTATAAGGACTCGTTTTAAAGCACAAGTCAGTCCATTCTGCCATCATTTTATTAAGGTTAGTTACTAAAGCAAGTTCCTTCGTAGCAGCTATACTAATGATTTCATATTGGTCTATATCATGCCAAAGATTAAAATTTATAATTTTTCGTAATGTAGTTCCAGCTGTAGGAGTTAAATCAAAACCAGCTATGGTAGACATTTCATCCCAGTGTCTCTGTTCCAGTGCAGGATTACACATGATATGACTCATTTGTACATTAGGCCTCCATTCTTTTATTTCTGCTACAGCTGTAGCACATAATTTCATAGGGCACGGTTGATTATTTACATCAACATCATCTACGACTCCCTGGAATCTTTTTTCATTGCCTTCGGCTATTTGTTGTTTAATCCTATTTTTATAATTCTTTGATATCTTAAGAAATTCCTTATAATAAAAGTCGTGGTCTTGTTCAATTTGATTATGGTCTAAATATTCAAATGGTCCATCCATCCAAGTGTAGTAACTTCGCTTCCAAGTATGGACTAGATATACAAGACTATGAAAAGGTATTACATATTCTTTTAATTCATCCAAATCCGGATAATTGCTTACTGACATTTTAAATGTAACCTCTTCTTTATTAATCCATTCAACAAGTTTATCGCAACTATTCAATCGACAGACAAGTTTTCTTAGATATTCTAAATATTCCAGCGTACGATCTGTGTCGTCCATGTTATCTAACATTACCAAATTAGGTGTCATATTAATGATTTCACTATTGATATGTGCAATTTGAAATAGTAGAAACTCTTCCATGTCAGATTTGACAGACTCATATGCTGTAGCGTTTCTGTTGAATATCGGTTGTATATCTTTTAGCCAATTTACAGTCCGAGTATTTGACTCTATGTGTTCAGTTGTCAATGACGTCATCTGAAGAAGATTGGAAATTATACTAATTTGCATCATTATTCGTCCTTTCAATTGTTCCATCAAAACAGTTTTTGCGTTTAGCATATAAATTCCTTGAGCTATCAATGCTTCAGCATCTTTTGGTGTTTTAAGGGCATTTGCCGCAATCGTTTCAAACTTATTACATATATTTTCATTTTCATCCATGTGTGATTTAATAATGCCTGCAATTATATCATCCACAAAATTAGATGCTCTGCGTTTTAATCCATTGACCATTCTCAATTGACATACAACTGCGCAATTGAAATATTCATTCTCCAAAATACTAGTTATTTCATAATCGATCTCTTGAAAGTATTGAATTTTATCTTTCGAAACTTCAAATTCTTGTTTATTTCTGATGAATTTAAGAAGTGCTTGTTTTGCTGGATCACCGTATAGCATACTGTATCGTTGGCGCAGACTCTCTATATAGTTACGGAGTGGTTCAAATACTATACACAATTGCTGCTGCATTTTTTCATGTCCGTCTTGACTTAGCCATTTATTGTAAAGCACCGGTATTGCATCGTTCACGTAAGGTATTTTAAGGTATTGTTCTATAGGCATAAGTCTTTGTGCAATACAGGATATAGCATTTGCTATAGTATGAAACATTTCATAGACACTCTCCAGTGATGGATCATAAATGAAATTTCCATCGAAATCTAACACAAGATTTAAAATAGGGGTAGAATTTGGATTTTTAAGATCCTCTATAATACCGAAAATAGATCGTCGCATTAATTCCTGAACTTGCATTGATATCATTCTTGTAGCACAAGCTACAAATTTTTGAATTTTACTAGGACTCATGCCTTTCAGGCATCGTGGATTTTTTAACCATTTTGTCAGTACACCATACCATGTACTAGATACGAAATAATCAGCACGCTTAATGTCGTCCAAAACCTTGTCTAAGAAGATTTCTAAATTTAGAGGACCTTGCAGTCTGTACTTAACTAAATCTATTATCTTTTCTGGAAACATCTTTTGGGCTGATTCAAGAAGAAGCCTTACAAAAGGATGCAGTATAACAGAATTGTCTCGTAACTTTTTGCGAAATTTTATCAGTTTGCCATATTTCCCTGATTTGCCATTATATTTATAATGGGGTTCCTGGTACTTAATTCGAGGTACACCTGGTTCGTCTCTGATGATGCTCTTCACGGCAAAATCATGTAAGGTTTTGTTCCATTCTTCCTTACTTTCTTCCATTAAATTTTCCATGAGCTGTGGATATAAGTTACGGAATGTGCATGGAATTAAATCAATTATTTTTCGTTCCCACTGTTTCAACATCGGTGGAATAGGTATATTTGTGGCCGATTCTCGTAGTACTTCGATGTATCGGCATTGTGGCAACTCTAAAGAATCATGCTCGGGCCGCGCTACGCGAGGTCGTGTTACATGTACTTTTCTCTGAGTTGCGTTTTCTTCTAATACCTTACAAAACATTGCTCGTTTTGCCTGTAAATATCACTTTATTAACTATGCATGCAAAAACCTAAAACAGAGCAACCAAGCGCCTTAAATAAAAGTTATAACCGACTTCAAATGAGACGGTTATTTTTTTGTTGGTGCGTTGTATCTTACTATGTTGTAATTGAGGATCAAGATTGTCCACCAATGCTTAAAAAACATTTTACCTTTTAGTATTCATAAACAATTGGTAAAGGAAGGGCAGACATGGTTCAGCAACCGTGTCTAGATATTAGAATTGATGGATGACTTAATTTCATATTATGCAAGGTATCATTCAGTCTAAAAAAGTAATGGGTTAGTAGATAACCTTTAGTCTGTTGTAGCGTGGTAAAGGCGTAAATGGCAACTTGTCCATTTGATGCACATCGGGTATAGGCCTCATTGGAGGTACGCGGCATCCATTCTTCGTTTGCAATAACTTCCTCAAATCACTTTCCTCCATGTTTATCAAAATAATTAAATGAGTATAAAAAAATATTATATTTTGTTCAATAATATCGTAAACATTTTTATCGTAAAACGACTGTCACAAATTATCTATTGACACAAGCGTGACATACATAATAAAAAACAAGTAAAGAATAATATGAAAAGAAGGTTTACCATCAGTACAAATACATTAGTAAATGGTATGGCGCCGACGTTTTATAGAATTTACTTCTAGATATAAATTGGAACTAGCATAAAGTGCCTTCGGTCCCAAGAGTGAGGGAGCGCCGAACGTGATGACTATAATAAAAATTAAAATAAAAAACCGGCCAAGTGCGAGTCAGACTCGCGCACGATGGGTTCCGTACCATTATCTATTAAAAACGACAAAAAATTATGTCTGTTGCTTTGATTATATGTCTGTTGTATGGGACCGCTTAAATATTTATTTTATTTTATTTAATTATTTATTTTCAAAGTAAATATTTTATCGATATCAAGCTGAAACGAACAACAAAAATAGGTTTGTTGTATAGGTGCCCCCTTTCTTAAATAATTATTTTATTTGGTTTATAGTATTTGTAATAGCGGCAACAGTTTTACATCATCTGTGTCAGCTAGCTATAATAATGATAATTGCGCGAGCAGAAGTCAGTTTGTTTCTTTGAATGCGCTAATCTCGGGCATATTAGTCTGACTTGCACTTTTTTTTGTTCGGTATCCTATTAATTAACAAATACTATAAATAGAAGCGGAGCAGCAGTAAAATGTGTCGCAAAAATAATAGTTTAAAAAAACGAAAAAACACGCTTTTAAAGTACTACCCACGCTTTTTGGGTTGCTCGATAGACGAAAAATATGGCACAGAGCGCCCCTTAAACTATTATTTATTTTCTACCATAGACTACATAAAAAAAGGCAGGACGTAATGTCACCTAGAAATGATTGAAGCACCAAAATGGCAGCGGTCTGTTTATGTGTGCGTGTGTAAGGGGTTACCAGACATGAGAAATATTACCCACATTTTTACAATAATTTAAATAAATATTTTAGAGGTTTCATTCTTATATTTTTTTATTTGCTGCTTTTACCATCAAGCATGATATAGGTATTTAGGTAGTTTCATACTACCGTGGCCAAAAACCAAACAATATAAAACAACTTTATGTTTGAATTTCAAAACAAAGTTGTTTTATATTTCGAGCAGGCGATGCGGGCCTGCAGGTGGAAGTTGTTTGTTTTTATTAACACAGGTGTTTATATACCTAATTCAGGCACTAGTCTCTTACAAATGTATAATGACTTCCGAATAAGTGTATGAAATAATGTGTACTGATCCATTTGTAAAGAGAAATAAATAAATTATGAATTATGAATTATGAATTTTATTAAGGAAATATGTACAAAATTCGTTGCTCTGGGCACTCCTTGACGCAAGGCAGTGAAGATGCTTTAGTGCAGCTTCCCAGTTTTTGAAAAATATTTTAAAATTACGACTCCTACGGCGCTTGCTGACTCTTAGATGGTGAAGATGCTTTAGTGATATACAGGGTGTCCCAGTTTAGGACGTGAAGCCGAAATCGGATAGTAGGGTAAGTTATGGCAGTTATCAAAAAAATAAAAAACAAAAATTCTTCATTACATAAACTATCAGATAGTGCTTAAAAACGTCAACAAAATGTACAAACCAAATAAAATATCTAAGTTTAACTAAACCAACAATCACGAAGCTTAGATTCACTTACATGCGATTTTTCAATATTTCAAATAAATATTGGCAAATAAAAAATAAAGAAAAAAAATAATAATAAACTAAACTAAGAAATAAAAAGTTTTAGATTAAAGTGCTGTTATTTATTAATTTAATACTTTGTTTAAAACAATATACTATTTTTTTACCTTTTTTGGTACGGCAAAGCTGACAATGCGAATAAGTCCACCTTTTGTTTTAATATAAATCAATTTCCTCGAAGTGTATACTGCAGACTACACTATATTTTGATGGATACCAACTGTTATCATTTCTGCAGTTTCTAACTATTTTTATCCAATAATTTTTGCGTCGTTTGCAGCAGGAAATCTATAAAACATAGAATTATAATTTATACTAAATGTATTATACTACTAAAAAATATTTACCCAAATTCAGGGTAAATGAAAATATTTATTGACTGTCAACACTGATAGTTTTGGTATAATTTTTTACGAAAACAATATAATTTCGGCAATAAGCTGAATATATTACTTGCTTACCTATGAAAAGTGATCCCCTGGTTTTTGTTGTCGAGGCGCTATGGTTTCGGCAGCTTTTCACAACACAAGACGGCATTTTTAATTATTTTACTTGAACATCCGAGCAACAGCACAGTCCAAAGCGTAATGGCGGGCGATTGACTTACTATTGTGTCAATGTGTGTATTCTGTGTGTACGTGTGACTTACTATGGGTGCTTCAGTAAGTGTTTCAAGAGACTCAGTCCTGCCTTTTTTTATTAGTCAATGTTTTCTACTTTTAAGTTTGGTTTATTTATAAAAGCGATTTTTTTTTTTTTCGAATTATTGCATTGTCATCGATCTTTGACAGGTGTGCAAAATTTTTATGAAATCTGTCCGTTTAAAGCACAGATTACATTTAAAGTGGGTCAAAATCGAGTCCAAAGGAGTCGGTTACATACATTATACATACATACAGGTGAAGCTAATACCTATAAGCGTGTTAAAAAGAGCGGCGCTGTAGGTAACCTATAACGCGGGTAAAATCGTGGGGATCAGCTTACATAATATAATAATAATAATAATAGCAGCCTTGTATCTAATACATGTCCCACTGCTGGGCTCGGACCTCTCCACATAATGAGAAGGGTTAGGCCATAGTCCACCACGCTGGCCAAGTGCGGATTGGTAGACTTCATACGATCTTAGAACTTTTTAAGACTACTACACACAGAGCCGGCGGCAATACCGCCGGCCTTTTGCCGCGCGGCTTTGCCGCCGGCAATACAAGCCGCCGGCACAAGCCGCGAAAAGCCGCGACGCATCATTCCGGTTGAGACAGTCAGATAGAACGCTAGTGAAGTGCACATTTTGTACAGGAACGAACTGACGCCGGCAAGCCGCGTAACCCGCCGGCTCAACCCGGCGGCCATGCCGGCGGCTCCTTTGTGCGGCAAAGCCGGCGGTTTTGTATGCCGCCGGGTGCACGGCGGCTTGACCGGCGGCTAGCCCGGCGGCCCTATTCAGGAGTTTTTTGGTCTACCCGTTTTTCAATCCTCCAACACTGAACACAAAATAAGATTTTGGGTTACCTACCTATCATATTTCAGTAGGTAAGTATTATTAATAAATTAAATAACATACACATTTCATGTAAATTATTTTAATTATATATAGGTATCTCAAAATTAATTGACTAGTTTAAACTAAAAAAGGAGTACAATTTATAGGGACGTATACGGCTACCGATCAACCTATACATTTCCAATATACCTAAGCTTTTCTCGCATTGCACCGCAAGGCATGTCGCAGCCATGTCGTAGATTTACTCATTTCGTGAAATGTTAGAGAATTTCATGAAATGGTTGCATTTCATGAATGTTTAACTGTCTATTGGCCACATCTTTAAATTTCGACGTTTCACATTTTATTATTCACGTCAGGTCAATATAGAATAATTTAGTACTGGAAATGTAAAGTTGGCCGGTAGCCGTGTGTATTTTACCTACACACGACTACCGAAGAGGTATAATAACTATTGATAATTATGTAAAATGAGGCAAGAAGGAACAACTACGATACTGTGCACATTATTTTTTTAATGTAAGGCAGTTGTCCCACCAACGACGAGAAAACGACTAACTATCGGCTATTTTCTCGCTCAAGAAACATACAATAGATATACTTTCCGTGTGAACAAAAGAGATGCATATACAAACAGTTGATCGCTGACTGTTCACACTGCCGGCGAGCACTCGCTTCACTAGTTTATCGCTGAGCGACAAGAGCTATGAGGGATAACACTCTCTCGGCGATACTCGCCAAGCGATTAGAACTCACGCCGAGAGAGCAACCAGTGGTCATTTCTCTACAGTGCGTATCTGTATCCGCCTCACTCGCACACTCGCTTATAGCCGAGGTACACAAATATCGGAACTACGCACTCGCTCCCGTGTCTCGCTAACTCGTTTCTAGTTCTAGCTCTACTCGTTACTCGTTAATCGTTGCCGGTGAGACAAGTGCCTTAAACATAAAATTGTTAAAGTTACACCATAGAAATTCTGTAGAAAGTAGGTAGGTACTTAATTAAAAATAAATTTACTCAGTTAATAAAATAAAGGACACTTCTTGTGCCAATCTTAAACAAATAAATATAAACTATTAAGTAATTAAATTAAAGTAAAATTAATAAGTAAGTATTCAAAAAATGAATTAGCACATATAAAGCTTAGCACAATATTTAAATATTAATACCTTTATCCATACATATAAAAAAGTTTTAAATAACTCAGGTTAGAAGTTAGGTAGATATTAAAGTTACAATATTTTCGTGAAGCATGCATTAGTATAATATAAAATTAAATTTATGAAATTAAAGCTAACATATTGCTATAAAAGCCTCTAATATATTTAAAAAACGTTAAAATATACCAAACGTTTTATTTAAAAAGTTGATAGTTAAGTAGTTATATCTGAAATCGCCTTAGTCGACGTTTCATCGGCGTCGTTGAATTGTTTCAGTATAGTTAGTGAAAAAAATATAAATCCATGTCGACTCATCTTCTCTACCAATCGAATGACACTAACAGCTTATACAAAGTTAATCCTAAAGCTAGTCTTGTATTGCCTCTCTCGAATGTATACCTAGGAGAGTGTTCAAGATCACGCGGGGCATCTGGCGGTGGGTTGCGCGCACGCGTTTCCTCAGGACGCTCATCAACGATCTGAACATTACCCCGTAAATCCCGTAATCGCCCGCGCCCAGACGCCACGCGTAATCTTGAAAGTACCCTAAGAGTTCGGCGTTCAATCTGAAGTGTTTTTATCGTTTTCTTATTTATTTTACTTTTTCCATCGATACCTTCCCTACGATCGAAAGAAGGGCTTGATTATAAAACATAAACAATGCGGCAAAATGTCTTCAAAATTATACCCACACATAAATTTTGTAAAATAGTCAAGATTAAAAAAAAAAAACCCTTTTTTAAACATGACGGCGAAAGTTCTTAGAAAACGAGATCGACAATTTTAGCTATGCTTAATATCGTTTTAACATAATATTTTGCATTTAAAGTGCATTTGCATTCATCTAGTAAATCCTTGTATAATTTAATTGAATTATAGTGCCGATTTTACCAAACGTGTCCGACCGAGGTCAATGCTTTACTTATAGATCGCTCTTTCTTATTCAATAATTGAATGAGAAAGATACATCGAAAACGGTTCATTGTTCATCTTTTAAAATATTACAAACTGCAATTTTCATTTGACAATATTATTAAGCATTTTCACCTTAATCTAAGAACACAATAACACTTATTAAAGTCAAAATAATTTAATTTTTAATAAATTTTGTTTCCCGTTAATACACCAAAAAGTGATGAATAACAATAAGTTACCTTAAGAGTCAGTGACATATAATTATGACAATGCTGTTTCAATACAATTATTTCGTTTAACAAACTAGGTACAAAATACTATAAAATAGTATAGGAATATAGCAAGATTCAAATGTAAAAACCGGCTGAGTGTCGGCCTTTGAATGTTCAAAGTCTAATGAAGAATATTAGAGATAATGAGGAAACTATTTAATAACTAACTATAATATTACCTATTATAGTATTAGTAATTGATTAGTTATCCAACTGAAGAAGTAAAGCTACGCTACGTTTAATCCAGTGGGCGGCAGGCTCATGTGACGGTAAATAAAATGCTAATACAAAGTTCGATGAATGCCCAGTTGTAGCCAATACACCTTTTCTCTCTAGAGTTTTATAGAGCGGGCATCTGTACCTCGTGCCTGCTTGAAATTCATGTTTTAATTGGGGATACAACCAAACTACGGGCATCGAATCATTCAACACTTTTGGCAATTGTTCAGCTATCGCGTACGTATTACGATCCCAGCGTCCACCATCCATAAACAGTCCTTCTACGTACACTCCCCATTCAGGTGGGGCTGTTTCGTAATCGATACGACGTACTTCAAAATCAAATATTAACAAATCGATCGGAATTTGTTTAGCTCTTGCATAGTTTTGAACGGAACCGGTAAGAAAAGCCTGAGTAAAAAAGAATCCTGAAAGCCAAAATGTCGGTGGTTTACCATTCTCATACCAATCGGCTAACATTGCCAAACGTTGAGTAAAGTCAATGACATAGCTGGGCAGAGGTTTTAAACTAGGGTATGACACTTTACGCCAGTTGTCGGGTATCCTACCGAGCAACATTGCATTAGATTGCAAATCCAGGGCGGGCGACATCACAATAAGTCCTTTTACAGCTTTTTGCAGATCTTTTAATGATGACGATATCTCTTTCAGCAATTTATTAAATCTTTCCATCTCCTGAATCAGTACTGTATTCATAGATTCGTTGTAGTCTACTGGGTATTTTTTCTGTGATTCTTCGATATCATACATACTGGGTAGTTTTGAAAGAATTTCTGAGGCCATTTGTGTTAGTATAACATCTGTATTGCCACCTTCACCACCACCACCAGTGCCTTCTACGAGTACTAATGAGGTGGCAAGCTGCGACGAAATCGCGTAATCACGAGTTATTCCTGCATTCATATGAAGGCCAAACACCTCAGGCGGAGGATTCACAGGAACTGTTTCAATATGTTTCATGTAATCCTGATACTCACATCTTCGAGGCAGTCCGTATTGAGGACCAATATCACAAAATGAATAATTTGGATCGGTGACTACACCTGCATTAACATAATTATCTAATAATGTTACAATTAATCGACGATCCCAATCATCAGTTACTCTTCCACCGTAATTGCATTCGCCAGTTAAATATTTAATTGCGACGTATTGTATTTCTTCATACTGATTTAAAAACATTTGTAGCTGCATAACTGATATTTGAAAATCGGAATCATTAAAACCATATTGAATATTCCAACCGAGTGGACCAAATTTTTTTCTTTCTTGAATCACGGCGTGGAAAAAACTTATTCCATATAAGAGTTTACTAAACGTCTTATCCTTACCAGGACATCCTTCAAAAAATTCTACTTCTTTAAGAGGCTCCGAAATGTAAGACCGATTTAAGTTGTGTTGAAGCCCCGTAGGTGGCTCATTTGTCATTTTAACACCAACTTGTAATACAGATTCAGGAAATCTATCAGATGGGTAGCTAGTTAACCATAATCTGAAGCTGAGATCGGTGTTAGTTAAATCAAATCCTTCTACTATCTTTTCCAGTACTGGAAGCCAAGAAACTGCCAAGTGACAGTTTTGTAAGCATACCCAACCTCCTTCTAGCTGTGCTCTTTCTATCATAGCCCGCGCGATGGGTCCTTGCCCTTGTCCAAGAGATATGGAATTAAATCTGTGTGCGTATCCCATTCTTTCACAATATTTTGTGAGAGCGCCCATAGGATCTGAACCCGGAGATAAAATAAATATCAACGGCGCAAGACAGTTCGAATCTCCGAATGATTTCCCGATATCAAAAGGTGGTGGAGAAATATATTGTTTAGACATAGCCTTTTCAATAAACTCCGAGATGGCTATGGTTAATTTATCTAGCCTCAATATTCTGACTACTAAGAGTTTTTGAAACTGAGTCAATTTTTCATTCCATGGATTTGGAAGCTCTTTATTTTGAGGCTCTACGTCATCATAAATGGTTTTCCATTGAGCTATATTTTTGACAAAATGAGTATCAAAACCTTTAAAGTTTGGCAAATCACTAATACGACAAATTTCATCCCAACTTTTATCCTGCAACCACTCGGCGGGCTTTTTAATAGTATTTTGGACAGCAATACCACCTGTTAGTAGAAATATATGTTCATCGGCGTTCATTTCCTTTGTATATAGCATCATTTTAGAGCACATAATGAATGAAAACATAAGCTTGTCTTTATCAAATAGTGATCTGCATACATTGCTGTATAAATTGTAAGTAAAAGTATCTTTTAAAAATCTTAGTCGCTTTTCCAAATCTTTGGATTTGTTAGCATTCTCAATCGAAAGAATATAAAGATTAATAAACCATGTCAAGGAATATTGATACATAGGGTCGACATTAGGTAATTCAGTAACACAATAATACAGTACGGCAGAATGCGAAGCAATGGGTCTGTAGCCAAGTCGAAATTTTTCTATGACGATTTCAGTTTCTACACTAGCTTCTTGTTTTTTCATAATGTCAATAGATAAAAGTTTTGAAGAATCAAGAACTTCAATCGCAGATTCATCCTCCAATATATCACCTTTCGATTCTTGCAAAGTACGCAAAATATCATCTTCTACTTGTTTCAGTGCTGCTCGATTGGCGGCTCCCTGTACTATTAGCTTTTCTCTTTTCTCTTGTAAGTCTGGTCTTTCTTTAGCTACCACTATACCTAATAATTGGTCTTCCAATCCATCTTTAGTAAGTGCAAAATTTATCAAAGTTACTTTGTTGAATGTTTCTGGTAAATAATGAGGATTCCGTAATTTGGTTGTCATATAAAGTCTAAATTGAGGATGGTATTCTATGACATTATCGCCTATGGCAATGTATTCTTTGCCAGCCTGAACATAGGTATTTTTTAATAATATTGGATCTAATGGCGCTTCGACGTCCTCAAGGATGCAATCCACTAACGCTGGTTTACCATACTCCAAACATGTTTCAATAACTTTCATGTAATTACCATCCGTAAATTTCACAACTTGCAAATCATTTGCTTTTTCCATAGTTTTTATCCATTTGTTTGCCTGTCCTTGCGGATCAATAAATAATGACCATCTCATGGAATTATCTTGAATAACTCCATTGTCGGTGGAAAAAGAGTCTCGGGGTAATCCAGCAATACACCAATTTTGAATTTTAATATCAGTGCCTAGGATATCTTTGAACACAAACTGTTCAGAATGAGGCATTTTCAATTTAATGACAAGATCTCGCCATGTGTCTATAAGTTTCACTCGTATCGGTAAAGTATATGGTGCTAAATAGGCAATAATGCCACATGACACAAGAATATCACCAGCTAAATTATCAAATAAGGATTGCAAATTTTCAGCAGCTTGTGTCCAACGCACTTTTTCTCCGCCCAAGCCCCCAATTAACTTTTCAGCTCGGTATAATTTATCAATGCACAATTGTACTTCATCTTCCAGAGCTTTCTTTTTCATGTTTGCTTCTTCGAGTGCGCTATTTAATTCTGCCAGCCTGGCTTCTAACTTAGCAACAGTTGCTTTCTTTTCTTCTAATATTGCCATTGTTTCTGCAAACTCTCGTTCAGCTGCTTCCAACTTTGCCTTCTTTGGAGCTACTACCTTAGCTACAGCATCATACATATCCATAGCAATTATCCACTTGCATAAACCTTCAGCAGCAGTTGAAGCTTTCGCAATAATGTGCGGTTTAAAATCTTTGTTTGAAAGATACTCTTTTCTGATTTTTTGCATGACTGGAACCGGTATATTATCTTTATCAAAACTTCTCAAGTTTTCTAGAAAACTCATATCACCTAAAAGTCTCTTACTTGGACCCCAATAATCAAGCATTTTCTTGCCAGGATTGTCAGGATCTGGAATCTTATCAGGAGACACACCTTTAATGACACATACGGCAGCCATAACCAGTTTTACCGTGTAAGGCGGATTTTTCATAGATTTAACAATAGTGATGTCTGCAGGTTTTAAAGTGTTCAAAGCAGCAATAGCATCTTCAAGAATCGGCAATGCGAGTGCCAAGTCAGCCTCACAATCTTTCTTTAATTCTTGGGCAGCTGCCGCTTGGACATTAGCAACTTTTTGATCTTCTCTTACTTGAGCAGCTGCTTTGTCGGCAATAGCTGTTTCAACTTCTATTTCCTCCATCATTTTAACTGATTTAGCAGCCATCACCATCAGCTGAGGTTTCAATTCATTTAAGTCACGTTGCATAATTGCAACAGCATCAGCGGCTTGACCAAGCTTGTCTAAACCGTTAGTGTATCTAAGTTTTGCTGCTCTTAGTTCTCTTTGTTTTTTGTTCGTCAAACTTGTAAATGATTTAATTAAATCTAAATATGAGGCTGATGTAATGTACGTTTTTCTTCCATAACTATTATAGAACTCAATAGATATAACACGCGCATCTACGTGAAATTGTTTGCAAGCGATTACTGCAGCAGCTTTAACTGATTCGTGTACATTAACTTTAACCATATAGTAGTGCGCTACCATTTCTAAAGCATCTTCAGGCCAACTATCATACCAATCTATGGTACAGCAATTCACTAACGAAGGATAAAGTCTGAGCCTTCTTCTGAATGCTGTGCCAATTGGACTAAAGCATAATACGATGTGTAATTTAGCTTTACAACGACCAATAAAAAACGACAATATTTGTAATGGACTTATATCTAGATTTCTATTTCCACCCTGAGCAGCTAAGCGGACCAACTCAAGAATTTCTTGTTGTTCATCTAAACCGTATAAGTTTGGTACTTCACCTGAATTCAGCAAACTATCCATATTTTGAATAAAAGCTTCCTCTTTTATTTGATTTTCAGTAAATAAAAATGTCGTGTCTTTGTTAAGACCGCCCGATTCACGAAGTACCAATTTCAAATCTTCACCCCAATCTTTCATACTATACGATTTTGTTATTTCTGGTTGAAACACACTTTGACCTAAAACAGTCGCAGCTAATCGAGTGAGTGATTGACGGCCAGAACCTCCTACTCCTACTAACAAAGCATTACCTGAAGGCATGGACAAGAGTCTACAGATTTTCGACAAATGCTCTAATGCATAGTCGAAAAGAACTATATTCATTTTCGCTTTATGCATAGTATTGTATTCAGCTAACATTGCGGTTGCTACATTGAAAACCACTTCCATTGAAGGCATCTCTTCATAGCGTCGCTCACCTTCAAGACTGTCAGTATCTAAGTAGGAACCAAACATCATTCTCTTTATTGTTTCGTTGGTGACTTCTCCACGGTTATTTTGATAATCATCCAATGCATTTTCAAAAGTATCTTTCATAAAGTCTTTAGTACACTTTTTAAGTATATTAAAAAACCACGAACGATCGTCTTCGTCAACAAGCCGGTCATAAAACACACGCATAATTTCGTGCACCCAAACTCTTATGAATGTTTTTTTGTTATCTGCAGATTCTTTCCTCAGAAGTGCACATCCTTGAATAACTCTCGAAAAATCTCTTAAATTAAAAGTATAATGCAACTTAGCTGGTGTAGGTCTTAGACCTTCAGTTGCTTGATCATATATATCCATTGTCGCGGCAATAATATTAACAATAATTGACTGAACATCCTGCCCAAAACCGTTTCTTCTCCAACCTAATTGTAATAAAGACATAAATATTTTACTCATACTTTCTTTCGAAAATTCATTAATGGAGTAAATGTTATAATGTCTTAACATTCTAGGGTAAATAAGCTGCCGGCTACCACCAACTGGGCCAATTGCTCCGTAAAAAAATGTGTCCACAATGTATATTTTTTCTGTTGTTTTTAAATCATACCAATGCTTCTGGTCAAAATACAATCTTAATAATTCTATTGCTGGTTGTGCTCCATACGTTTCCTTAGCAGGCATATTCATATCATCAATGAATATAATGGCGTGCTTACCTTTATTTGGACCATAAATACCTCTCCTCCTTTTGTACAGTTTTGAAAGAACTAAGTCTTGTGTCTGATTGCAAGATGTTGTGGTTGTGAAAGTTATGAATATCGGTGTGAAGTTATCAATACTTATACCATTCATCATGAAATTTTGAACGTAAAAACTTTTTCCTGTACCCGTTGGCCCGATGAAAAGTACGGGCTGATGAAATTGAGTATGCAATTTTAAAAGGGCCATACTCTTTTCAGATTCTAAGGTTGGTATAACAGTTTGCAACAAGTTGATTTGTTCATTTACAGCACTTGCTTTAACTGCATCCGCCCAGGGTTTCCAGCAACCCTTCCCTTTGTACATATAGTAATTATCTATTATCATACCATCACTGGGAACAGATACATCAACTCGTTCTACTGTTGCAGGAATACCGCCAATGTCATCACCTCTAAAGTAATCTTTTACCACTTCATCGAATTTTTCACGGGAGTCCGAATCTAATATGCCTCCCACTCCCCACACTAACGCTGTCATTAAAGAAGCCAAAAACCATGTTCTTGTATGTCTTGTATCTTCCTCTCCTTCTATGGCATCGTCCATTAGCATTACTACAAGACGCAAACTACTCATTAACAAATTCACTTCACCAGCTGTTACTAGTTGAGAGCAATGCTTTCGGACATAATATACAAGAGGATCAAATAACCATTCACACATTGCAAAGATATACTCCTCATTGTCTTCGAGCCATACAGGATTTAAGGTCTTCAGCCAAGATTTATAAAAAGGCATCAAACCGAGTGTAGATGATTCCATATATATCATGCCACATCTAGATACAGTGGCCGGTGAAGCTTGAGTCAAATCCATGACTTCAAATATCATTGACATAACGTTACTCATAGAGATTACTTCGCCTGATGTTAAGCAAAGCTTTTTGTTGTCATCTAATACCGTATTCATATTTTCAATCCATACAGCATCAACTGGACCGTCAAATACAATCCATTTTCTTTGAGGTGTGTCTTCAGAAGCAAAGTCTCTAAACGTGACTGCTACAATACCGTCAGTCCACTCATAGGAAACGGGATCGAAAGCGCCGTACAACTGACCCATGGTAACTGCTTTTGGATTTAAAACCATATATTTGCATTCGCAACCGCTTGCTTGTTTTCTTTCATGCATCATCGTTAACGCCTGAGACAAAGTTTTTAGCGTCATTGATTTTCCTGAAAACGGATCTCCGACTAACATAAACCCATGTCTTACAATCATCATTTCATACGTTTGTATTATCTTTAACATAAAACAGTCCATGGGTTGGAGATTGTCTATTTTACAACTGTCTTCACAAGCTTGCAAAAAGTTAACGTAATCTGGTTTCGGTAAACTGATTCCGGGAAACAAATCGGATATGATACCTTCGAATAAAGGAACGTCAAATGAAAGAAATTTTGGTAAGTTGACATCAGTTATGGACCTCAATAGTAATATGCTTTCACTTTCATTTGGGAAAGCTCTTTTCAAATTGCCTGCTGCTGACAAAACAGTCTTTACAGCACGCATACCATAATCGTAGTGATTCTGTGATGACAGCTGCTCTGAACACAGTCGGTAAGTGGTTACAATTTTAACTGATAGACTTCTGGCGTCCATAAACCCGAAGGAATATAAAGATATTTCGCCTATCATAGCATAATCTGGAACCATCATAGCGACTGTTCTAAAAAGAACCTTTAGGTTATCTGGTAACTCGGAACGGCCAGCGTACCCTGGATTCATAGTAATGCAAACGTAACAAGCAGGATTCAATTTCAATGTGGTGCCTTCAAAGAGAAAAGTTTCCATTTTTTGTCTCACGGCTTGTACAATGCACAAAATTTGTTGAGCAATGACAGACAGCACTTCTACATCTATTCTGTTAAATTCATCAAAACACACCCAGGCCCCGCACGACGCCAAACCTTTGAAAAACTTACCCATAGCCTTGTAATCTAAGCCATCAGAACAATTAAAGACAACACACTGAACTGCTAGTGCTTTAGCCAAATCTTTAGTAGTTTCAGTTTTTCCAGTACCTGCAGGTCCTTCTGGGGCGCCATTTAAATGAAGGTAGTAAGCACCCACGAGTGTTCGGTAACACCTATCTGTCAATGGCGTTATTACTAATCGATCTGAATTTCCTAGATATTCGTAGGCAAAGGCTACAGTGGCGTTAATAATTTTTACAATCACTTTTTCGTCTTCCCAGTAATAACGAAGCTGGGCCAGCCACTGAAAATCTGTTACCTCCGTAACATCTTTTTCAATTAAATCGAAAATCACATCTTTTGCATGCACGTCGATTACAATGAGAGCTTTTACTGTAATACTTTGTAAGTTTGTTAAATCTGTACGCCGAATGATAGCTACAGTTTCATTGAGTTGTTTATTTAGGGTAGAGTGAAAGGCCTTCAACTCGCTTAATTTATGAGTATTCAGAGCATCGTGCACATCCACACCCCAGTAAATTTGTGATATCGCAAGTACAACCATACCTTCCCATGACAATATCCATTCAGCTCGACCCATAGTAGGATAGTCGTAGTAAGATAATTCAGTTTCTGATTTTACAGCTTTCAGCATCTGTTCTTCAACTTGAACCAGCCATTTTTCGACGGATCCTCTTGCAGCTTCTACACTTATAATCTCAAGTAATTCAACCTGCTCACCTTCCATTGATATCATAGCGGATATGTTAAACACCTCGTCGAATACTAGTCGATTTATACCTTCGAAACATTTCTTTAAATGGGGTTGTACTTTGAGTGGATTTTTTGTTTCAGATAAAATTTCCAACATTTCGTCATTAGACAAGAAAAAAAATCTGGGGAAGTATAGTCGTTTCCTTTCTAAATAATTATTGACACCCTCGTTGATTTTCTCCAACATTCCTGATGCAATGCGTAACGCTTCCAATACTCCAACAGAACCAGCTAGCTCAAGGGCATGCGGATCTTTCTCAACGCAAGTCATATACCTAAGGTATGTATTATTTACTTCAACGAACATGACTCCTTCTTCAGGCATCTGTGCAACTATATCTTTAGATGAAAAAATTGGTAATAAATATAACCACTGACTTTGCACTTTACCCCATTCATCAATGGTCCAGTTTGTTCTCATAATTTTATCGTACCAAGCCCTCACTTGCTGTTCAAACGGTTTCACAAAAGCAGATCCTCTCATACCTATTGTTTTAACTATATGATCATCTAAAACGCATTGAATGTCATCTAAGCCAGAAAGTATGAAAATGCCAGTATCTTTATATGGGCTCGTTTTGAAGCACAGGTCAACCCACTCTGCCTGCATTTTTTTCAGATTTGTTATCAAAGCAAGTTCTTTGGTAGCAGCTACGCTAACGATTTCATATTGGTCTATTTCATCCCACAAATTAAAGTTTATAATTTTTCTTAATGTAGTACCAGCTGTAGGGGTTAAATCAAATCCAGCTATGGTAGACATCTCATCCCAGTGTCTCTGTACCAATGCAGGATTACACATGATATGACCCATTTGTACATTAGGTCTCCATTCTTTTATTTCACTTATAGCTTGAGCACATAACTTCATTGGAGCCGGTAGATTATTTACATCTGGGTCATCCACTAGTCCTTGAAATCGTTTCTCAACGTTCTCAGCAATTTGTTGTTTTATTTTATTTCTATAATTTTTCGAGAGTTTTAGGAACTCCTTATAATAAAAGTCATGATCTTGTTCTATTTGATAATGATCCAAATATTCAAACGGTCCATCCATCCACGTATAGTAACTTCTCTTCCAGCAATGCACAAGGTAAACAAGACTATGAAAGGGTATAATATAGTCTTTTAATTCTTCGAGATCTGGATAAGTACTTACTGGGAATTTAAATGTCACTTCTTCCTTATTTATCCACGATACAACTTTGTCGCTATCGTCCAATCTATAAACGAGTTTCCTTAGATATTCCAAATATTCAAGCGTACATTCAATATTATCCATGCTATCCAACATTTCTAAGAAAGGTGACATCTCAATTACTTCTTTATTGACATATGCGATGCGAGATTGGAGGTAGTCCTCCATTTCCCCCTTAAATGCTTCGTATGACGCTGCATTTTTTTCAAATATAGGTTTTATTGCTTTAAGCCAATTTACTGTCCGCGTATTTGACTCTATATGCTCAACCGTCAATGAAGTCATTTGTAATAGATTTGTAATAATATTAATTTGCGTCATGATTCTTAATTTCAGTTGTTCGACTAAAACTGTTTTTGCATGTAAAATATAAACTCCCTGTGCAATTAACTCTTCTGCATTTTCTGGCTCTTTGAGAGCTTTTGCAGCGATTTCTTCAAACTCGCTGCAGATATTATGGTTTTCGTCCATATGTGAATTCACAATTCCTGCAATTATGTCATTTATAAATTCAGATGCCTTGCTTTTTAAACCATCTACCATTCTTAGTTGGCATACAACAGCACAGTTAAAATATTCATTTTCAAGAATTCCAGTGATATTAGAATTAATTTCTTGGAAAAACAGTATTTTATCTCGCGATACTTCAAATTCTTTCTGTTGTTGAATAAAATTAAGAAGAGCATCTTTTGCTGAATCACCATACAGCATGCTATACTCTCGCCGTAATTGATCTGTGTAGTTTCGCAGTGGTTCAAAAACCTCATATAGTTGCTGTTGTAATTTTTCATGTCCATCTTGATTTAACCATTCATTATAAACGACCGGTATTGCATCATAATTGTAAGGTATTTTTAGATATTGTTCTATGGGCATAAGACGTTGTGCCATACGAGATATACTATTTGCAATTTTATGAAACACTTCATAGATAGTATCAAGTGAAGGATCAAATATGTATTCACCATCAAAATCTAGATCGATATTTAAAATTGGGACGGATTCCGGATCTTTAAGAGTTTCTATAATACCGAAAATCGACCGTCGCATTAATTCTTGGATCTGCATTGATATCATTCTAGAGGCACATATAACAAATTTTGGTATTCTTTTAGGTCGCATACCTTTAAGGCATCGTGGATTTTTCAGCCAATTGACAAGGACACCACCATACCATGAACTACAAACTAGATAATCGGCACGTTTAATTTCGTCTAAAACTTTTGTATGAAACGTATCTAAATTAATAGGACCCATTGCTCTATACTTTGCTAAATCAATCACGTATTTCGGAAACATTTTTACAGCTGATTCAAGAACAAGTCTAATAAAAGGATGCAATGAAAGAGAACCTTCTCCTAGCTTTTTGCGATATTTAACCAATTTTTTATAGTTTTCCGTGATTCCTTTATATTTAAAATTAGGTTCCTGATACCTTACTCGTGGTACTCCCGGTACATCTCTAATGACAGTCTTTACTGCCAATTGGTGTAAGTTTTTCTTCCATTCGTCTTTAGCTTCGTCAAGTATTTCATCCATGATCTGAGGAAAGGCGTTGCGAAGTTTGGCTGGTATCAAATCGCAAATGATCCGTTCCCATTCTTTTATCATCGGCGGTGGCTGGATGGTATTAACCAATTTTCTCAACTCTTCGATATGTCGTGATTGCGATATCTCTATAGTTTCACTTTCGCAATGTTCTAGAACCGGTCGAGCTATCTTTACTTTTCTTCGTGATGCCTTTTCTTCAAGCGCTTTACGAAAGTTAGCTTGTTTCTCCTGAAACCATTAATTATTATATGGATGATTTTAATTAATTTTAATCTATAACTGGACAACTCTTATGTAGGTATCCCTTAGATGCCGTGACACTTATTATTCTAATGAGAAATACTTCTATTAAGCACATCTTCGCTGCGGTCTGCAAATTTGATTATCATAATCATAATCGTTTAAACTAGAATGTAGGGTGCAAGAGTGTTGAATAACGTGTGACTGTAGAGTTGATAGAAGGAATAGCTGAAAAGCAAATACCTATTTACAATTATATGTAATACTGTATCTACTATACTAAAGAGTGATATCCTAGATGTGTTTACTATCCAAGGAGACCTAGGAGAGGATAAACGCTGCCAGCGCACTGGGCGCTCCTAAGCATTAATATAAGACGGGCGCCGTCACCTATGGTGTATTTGGCGAAGGAAAGTATATAAGAAATTTACTCTGGGCCGTCACAGCTATGACCCTCGTAACACAATATTTTGCGTACGGGTATTCGGTATGCTGTATTCTTAGTAATAATAAATATATTGGTATAATAATGTAACAGTTTAGGTAGGTAGGTAGTAAGGTACTTAATCTGTGGCGTTGTACAATAAGGTCAAAACGGGTGAAGAGCGCAAGTTGTCAACATTTCACGGGCAAGTAGTACCTTACAATCTTCATGATTGTAAGACAACGTTGGATATAAAACTATACTGGTGTATTGCAATTTAGATAAAATATAAAAAACTTTACCTTCAATCGATTGTAAGGTGGCAACGGCGTGAATGGCAGCTTATCCATTTGATGCACATCGGGTATAGGCCTCATTGGAGGTACGCGGCATCCATTCTTCGTTTGCAATAACTTTCTTAAATCTCTCTCCTCCATGTTGATTTTCTTTACGACAAATTGACTACAAATAAAAATATATTATTTATAATAATAAATAATAAACACAGCAAAAAACATCGTGATATTAAATAATTGTCAGTTGTCGGGTTTGTTTAGAAAGTTCAATCAATTAACCATGGCAACGACCTTTTTGTTTAGTATAAAACTTAGCAACAAGAAGGTTACACGCACAGATGTCGAATTTGGACTACATGGATGTAAGTATCCTAGGACAAGCTTTGATGAATAAATTTATCAAAGAGGACAAGGAATATAATTATAATAGATACTCTATTCTACTCTTCTAGGATACGCATACATAATATTCATCTGTTGTATCAGAAATTAGGTACCTATACAAGTCAAATGCATATATATTATTTTTGTCGTAGTAATAAACTAATTAACGATATAGGTACAATAATTGCTGCCTGCAGGGTAGGAGCATACAATTTACCCTATTTATTGTTCCATTGTGTATATTCCATCCATATATAGTTACGTAATTACATCAAAATATATCTGCCCATCCGTTCGAGCAAGAAAAAGTAACAGACATACAAACAAATCTACACACAATCATTCAAATTTAATAATATTAGTGTGATTAACTTACCATTTTCTGAAGACTGACGATAAAGCAAATGAAAATAAAACTTGTAAAATCTCTATATAATTCTACTGCCCTCTCTGTTATCATTTGCTTAGCGCTTATTTATTTTTTATTTATTTATTTAACTTTTCGCACAGATACATGTGTCGAAGGCGGACTTAATGCCAAAGGCATTTTCTACCAGTCAACCTTAAGGTGGTGCAGAGATATGTTCGGGTAGGTGCATAAGTATCGAAAATTAAATGATTTTTAAATAAAACTTAGGTATACATCACTGCTTATGAATCACTGTTCATGTTATGCTGAGCAGTATTACTATATAATAATAAAGTATCAAAACTAAACTAGACAAGATAGAACAACAACAGGTAGAAATATGATTTTCAAGGCTGCAATTGTCTGATTGGACCTGTCTGAATATGAAGTGTCTTAAAAATTTAAGAAATGGCCACTAGCATATTTATTTTGATTGACTAGATATAAATGTCATTGGACTAGATCCAGAAAACAGACCATAATAAAAAAAATGTTTTATGAGACCAAAAGATTCATGACCCATTGACATATTTGATGGACTTTGGCGGTGGCGGTGTGGGTGAGTGCACGTTGACAGCGCGTGTTCGCCTGCGCCGCCATCGTCAGAGTCCGAGTATATCGCCCGCCATTTTGGACGCTTACAATTTTAATTATACTCCACACTTGACACTGGCAGAAATAGTCACCGCAACAGACTCAGTTGCCATTAAATAGAAGAAGAAGAAGACATATTTGATCAGGTAGCTATTAGTTTCTTTAAACTTGACACTTACCAATACTTATTTAAATGAAATTTGGTCAAGTGTATTTACGATTTTGATATTTTCAAATATCTTCGCAGTAAAGCGTTAAGGTGGATCGTAAATCTATTGGTCAGACAGTACTATGCTATCATTTCGTGAATTTTAAAATCTTCTGGATGATCAAATTCTGAGCAGTTTTCAAATGAAACGCAACTGAACACGTAATGTGAATTATATTCGCACAAGCAATCAACAGATGCACAAATATATCATGGATCAATATATACATCATAGTTTTTACAAAACTTGTCCTTAATATCAATATTTACATTACATCACAATTACATGATATTTGTAATCATACCAATAATTTTATACAATTCAAAATAATATCATTTTTAAAATCAAATAAATTTTTTTTAGTGACCAAGTTTATATGAGATAGTTTTATTACATTCGTTATTTGTGTTTAAAATTATTATGCAAATTTAAATAGAAAAATAAATAGGATGATTTCTGCACAACACATCAAAGTGGCCAACATTACAAAAATAAACAAAGTGTTGCTTGGATCGTCACATATGGGTGACCGATTGATTTCAAATCCACATCAACAACATTGTATAAAAATAAATAATTTAAAAACACTAGGTTGTTTTGATATTAATACATAATATAAAAAGTAAAATATACTATGCAAAGCTATTAACAGCTCAATAGAACTAGCATTCTAAAATATATTACCAAAGTTTGGATTTAGAAAACCACCCGACACCGGATACCATTTTTACAATGAAAATGTGATGTATAACAAGTGTTTGACTACAATGAAATTTAGCAGGAACAAACAATTCCTCGCGACTTCTCAGTCTTAATTCGATGTAAGTTTACCTACATACTTTGACAATTAAACAATTCAAAATACATGGCACTACCTGAGAATCTAAGTACTTCTACCGTGTAGGAACATTAAAATTATTACACTTTCAAAAGTAAAACGTACAAAAATATCTTTTTTATAATTTAATTGAAGCTAAATGGCATTTTGTACAGGATTACATTTTTAATACTTCAGCATTGTAAGAGCGTTACATAATTCAATTCCATACACGCTGACTTTTGGAGCCGTTATTTGAATCCAACTTTATCAGTCGTCAGCGGTGCAAATAGCTCATTTTAGTACAAAAAAAGACATTAATATGGCCACGCCGTGTACAGCAATGCTACGGTGGCAACATCGTCCCTAAATGTTGCCCTAGTAAAAAAACTAAAAAATACCAATATAAAATCTTTTTTACAATTTGTATATTCATATTTTAATAAGCATTCATATAAAAATTAAAATAGCTGTGTCTTTTATAACTAAAGGAAGTACTTATGTTATAATTTTGAAATGTCTAATTAGGTACTTTCATGTGTAGATTTTAGGTGCAATACGTTAATATTTACTACATAACTTGCCATATTTTGTAACTTACAGAAATTATGATTAAGAATAGGTACATAATTATAATGTAGTTTTTATTTTTACAATGTATTATAATTCGAGTTCACAAAGATCGATTTGAATAGCCTTTATAGACATTGGAAAGTTCTGAAGTATTCAAATTAGGCTATGTACAGACTAGTCGACTAGAAAACTGGTCTGTTAGTCGAGTACGTCGGGAACAGACAACAATTGGCAAGCTAGCAGTGGAACCGGACCATGGACGTAGCTACTTCTTATTTAATATCAAGACCACTTCTGTAGCAGTCAGAAACAATACAACCTAGTCTCTTGTCATTTGAATTTCGATTTTAAATCAAGTCGGTCAACCAAAAAAATTGCTCTGTTTTTTTTTCCTTTATGGAAAACATTGACAATAAATTCATGACAATGTAACAGTAGCTGTTTTATCATAATTGAGCAGTTAGGCAACCTCCTATCATAACTATAACTGTCTTTTATAACACTGTCAATTGCTATTTTAGGGTAAAAACCGTGGCACTTAAATTCAGATATGAAACAGCCTCCATTATTGTTTTAGACTTCTAGAGGATAAGTAGCTATAGCCTGACCATAACGTAAAATAACTTGTTATATTTTCTTTTCATTACTAAACATAAAAATCCATGAAGAGGCATAATTGAAATATTTTTTTCAGTATAAAGATAAATTTGAGTTTTCACATTAGATAGAACGCCAGAAGCAATTACACTATCCAATGGTCCCAATGACAAGGCCAAATATACACATTCACTCACTATATTCATTCACACCCAGTCTCAGAACAAATATTTGCGAATTACACAAAGATTTGTCCCATGTGGGGATCGAACCCACAACACATATTAACAGTATAAACGATGGGAAACGATTCAGAACGCTGACGATGCTATAGATAGTATTTTTAGATCCTGGCCAGGCTATACGTCACTTATCTGATTTAAATATACAAAAAGTGGGTAATTAATGGTAGCTGCGTCCATGTTCAGTATAAAGGACGCTCTAAGATTACGTTTAAGCCCGGAACACACTGGGCTTCCTGTAGGGTCATACGCTGGCGCCTAGCAAACGCTCGTCTGCCGAATGATCATCCTCTTCAGACCCTGATTTCTCCTTCTTGATGGACTGGTATCTTACCTATACGTAACAAAAAGATATATATAGTAAGTAAGTTAATATATATATATGCCTATTAAGAAACAGTTGAAAAAGATATGGGAAATGACGTAACACAAAGTTGATAAATTTAAGGTCCTGGTAAAAGGCGACCGTAGCGTAGTTAGAGCGACTGCCCGGTGTGCAGAAGGTCGCAGGTTCAAATCCTGCCGGACTCATATCTTTTTCAACTGTTTCTTAGGATAATTTGCTAAGCATAGCTAAATGCTATAAAAATAATCAATATGAAATATATGCCTATGTTACGCAGGATTAATCTAGTATAGATACTACTGGTGAAGACATTTTGGGTGACATCTAGCGAGCTAAATCGATTTGTTACGAATTTAATTAAAGAACCACTGAAACGATTTCAAAACTTCCTAAAACTAAAAGCTAATCTTTCCTCTTCATAATTTTATATAAGACTAAGATCGATTTTGCATAAAATAACATCACGCTTGTATTACTAGAAGGGTGTAGCAGAGATGTATAACATCCACGATTACCCAGTTATGTTAAAATCCCATATCCGATCTGTTAGGGAGTGAACCTATAGCCATCTGTAGAGCACGATTCCAGACTCCGTGCTCTGCTATTGAGAATTAGCTAACGGCGAGCGTATTACATAAACGGAATTACACAAAATTTGAATTTCTGTTAATCAAACATCGACCGTATATATGAAAAACAAAAGCACAACATTTTCGAAACTGGCAGTATCGCATACAAAATCGCTCCACGGGACTATTATTATTGTTGGGGCGAGGCTTTTGGTGTTCACGTCGACCTCCACAGGTCTAACCTCACAATCAAGCTAAATAACAAAAAGCGCTCCTTCCTATTTCTAGGGTTACGGTACCCTAGAAATAGGAAGGAAGATCCAGATCCAGATCCACAGGCTAGAGAACAGACTAACAGGATCTATTACTGAGGTAAGTGGACAGCGAATCCGCCCTGCAGAGGGTTATATAATTAAAAAATTATAGAATGTATCTCAATATCCGCTTTAAAAACCTTCCCAAAAATTTTAAATTAATTAAATTTCCAGAATATGTAAAGAAGTTTATATAGAAAGTTCCTTAAAAAAAGACCTTATACTCAAGTTATAGTTTATTTAGTCGTATATAATAGCAACCCTGCATCTAATATATGTCCCACTGCTGGGCTCAGGCCTCTTCTCATGATGAGAAGGTTTAGGTCATAGTCCACCACGCTGGCCGAGTGCGGATTGGTGGACTTCACACACCCTCGAGCACTTTTTAGGCACTCTCAGGCATGCAGGTTTCCTCACGATGTTTTCCTTCACCGTTAGCGAGCGATAATGTATATGATAAATACACACATATCTTCGAAAAGACGAATCTTAACGATTCATTGACAGAGATGTGTGCCGTGGGTTCGAACCGAGACCTTTGACTTCGCAGTCCTACGGTCTCCCACTCGGCTGTCGCTTCCTTTTGTCGTATAAAAAATGTAAATTACGAGTGTTACGTACAACACTGGTGGTAGAGCTCTTGTGAATGAGCTCGAGGGCGGCAGCACCACCGTCTCACCTTTAACCTGCCGCCAAATAGTAGTGCTTCCATTACTGTGTTCCGGTTCGGTGGTGAGATCAGGCCCTGAAATTACTGGCACATGAGGCATAACACCGTAGTCCTCAGCTGCAGCGACGCATCTATAATCTGCTTTTGTGGATTGTTGATGTCCA
Organism: Hypena proboscidalis; assembly: GCA_905147285.1. Lineage (NCBI taxonomy): Eukaryota > Metazoa > Arthropoda > Insecta > Lepidoptera > Erebidae > Hypena > Hypena proboscidalis. The sequence continues at coordinate 6,582,206 of LR990144.1, forward strand.
TGGGCTGTACTCCACTTACCATCAGGTGGACTACACGTTGGTTCGCTGTGGGCGAAGTATAAAAAAAAAAAAAAAAAACAAACTAGGTCGTATATCAATTACGGTTTCAATAATCTATAGTTCTCACGCCGAATGATGATCCCTATGACGTTTCAATTGACAGTTGTACTAGTTATGCGAAACAATTTCGATAAAATAGGTACCTACTGTTTTTTTAGGCAAATGTCATGTCATTCAGCCAGGTCATTCAACATAATAAGCAATATTTATTTATTTTGAAAAAAAGATTACGCGCATTGATGGACATAAAACACTAGATAAAAAAGTAACAGCCTTATTATATTTTATTTTACTATACTTTAATTTTGACAGCTGACGATTGGCGAAAAGTGGTCGAAAGAAAAAAGAAAATTTGCGTACAAGACTGGGATCGAGATGTAGAATACGACAATATCATTGACCAACCGTTAATAATAAACGTCACGGATAGCTGCAGTTCAGACTCAGATTTTGAAGATCCGCTTGACCCTGTATCAGATTCAGCTTGATATAAATAAAATACAAACTCAAAGCATTTGTTTAATTTTTCCAACATATTATCGATATTTGGTTTATCGATGTGTCCCTTCTCAGTCGATAACAGCTAGACGACGTAACTTTTGCAGCACGTTCCATGTACATTTGCATTGAGTTTTTCTCCATTATTTCTGAACATTACGTAATAATTTCTTAATATTCATTTTTATAATTTACAAATGTACACAATTATGATTTTTTCGACTTTTTAATGGACCTCTAAAGGATTTGATGTGACAGGACGTCGGTACAATGTTAAGCGCTAACGAACTGTCATAGGGATCATCATTCGGCGTGAGACGTATAGTACCTTTTACCTTACTCAACAGTCGGTAAAGCGACAGGTCACGTAGGCCAGTTTGTAAATTGCACCAAGAATATTTAAGGAGTTATCGACGGCATTGAGGGATGCATAGTTTATGAGGGAACCGGCATATGTAGCAATCATATTTTTAAATATTCATTTTCAATAACAGACTGCAATACGGCATGTCGTCTTTTACAATGGTGCTCAAACTTTCTGTAAAAGCACCATGAGTTTTTGGGCCAGCTCTTGTCATGGGGACACAACGGAGCTGGAGCTGACACTCGTTTAAACTTAAATTTGTATTTTTTTCTTTTATTTTATGTAATCTGTATTTTTGACGTGACCAACGATGCCAAAACGCATTTGAAAAAGGCAGTTTCAATTTCGACCCTATTATTAGGTTAGGTCACTTTTCTTACAACTACGCACGAGCCGAACGAGCGTAGCGAGCGTGCCGCGGCAGCGTTCGGCAAGTGCCAAAATCGAAATGATTGCCTGGATTGACAAAAATAACTATCAGTAAAAGTGACTGCTTCGATGGTCTAGTGGTTAGCGTATGCGCCTCTCACCGCGAGGTCTCGGGTTCGATTCCAGGATCGGGTAGTGTTATTTATAAACTTTCCGTCAGGAAATGAGCAGCACGGAGTTGGAATTGTGGCCGGTGGATGGCGATAGGCTCACTCCGTATCCCATGGAACCTATACATAACAGGTGATGTGTGGGTATTGTAAACCTCTGCCACACCCTTCTGGATAATATAGGCGTGATGTTATGTTATGTAAAACTGCTAAATTTCAATTTTTATAATCACACAAATTTTGCAAATCATGAGGTAATAATACATATTTTTTCAATTAATCACATAAACCGATACCAATACATTATGTAGGTAGCTATATGCATAACAGAATATTTACCTTAGTTTTAATTTTTGAGCTTACTCCTCTCGGATGATACATGAGGAAGTTGTCCGTCACCCAGAATATTAATATCTGAAAACGAAACATAAGATATTTTAGTAACAATATTCTTTGATTTAACATAGAATGAGCTGTAGGTAATGCTGTTGATTGAAACGCTGCTGTGGTTCAACTGTTTAATTATCTATACAAAATATTTGTCCAAAAGAATACCAAAAACAATATTATGTATAAAAACAATATAACTGCATAAAAAGGTTGGTTGGTCGCCAACAAATGCCTTGTTAATTATTTATTATATTATTAATTTGACGACCAGATGGCGAAATCTTTGCGTACACGAGCATGGGCGTTTGTCATAGTCTGGGTGTTACAAAAAAAAAAGTATACATGTATTAGTATTAGTTATTCTAGGACCCATAGTACAAGCTCTGCTTAGTTTGGGACTAGATGGCGTTGTGTGTAAGTTGTGAGATATTATTATTATTAATTCGATTTACTCTTGGCGCAACAACACATTTAATACCATAATTAATTTCAGCAAAAAGACAAAAAAAAATAATTTAGAACTGATTCTACGTTTGAACTCCTTATATTCATTTAATGACATCTTGTTAGATAACATAATTATCTAAAAGGTCAGGAGGTCAAGTCGTAATGCCCGCTTCCTAAATTAACGATACGTCTTACAAGCAGTTGATACTTTTAGTTCCGACATCACCAAACTTCATAAATTTCGGTTTCATTAAAGCCCTATTTTTATCTCTCTTTCTCATGTTTGTACGTGATAGAGAGATCGAAAGCTGTAGTTTAGCCTTAAACTAGAGTTTAACACGTTGAAGAAATCGGCAGTTAGTCCATAAAACGCGTGATTTGAAATCACTGATTTCGATACAGCGTCCGAACTACTTCGACCGCAAAAATTGCGAATGCAGAATCGATAGAAATGCAATTCGAATTGTATTAAAATTGCATAGATAAAGAGTATAGGTAGGTACTACGATCAAAATTCGATTTTGTCAACCAAATGGCGGAGTGGGTAGTGTACCTGTCTGTGAAGCGAAGTCGCGAGTTCGATTCCCGCTTAAGACAATTCTTTGTGTGCATGAACATGGGGGTTTGTCTTAGTCTGGATATTTCTATGTATATTATGTATGTATTTATAAAAAAAAGTATATTATGTATTAGTATCAGTTATTCTAGTACCCATAGTACAAGCTCTGCTTAGTTTGGGACTAGATGACGTGTGTAAGTTGTGAGATATTTATTTATTTATTTATAACTAGAGAGTCGCCAAAACGCGATGCAGCATCGATATAGTCACAAAATCGCCATCGCCAACGCTAAAAGTAGCGTGTGTCCTTCCTTACTGCTAACTGCTAACACATTACACGTTTCTTATTTACGCCTAAAAGTTAACCGCCTCTTGGTAAAACAGCTTTTTCATAGGAACAGACATAAAGGTTGAGAAATATAGTACTTGATGGGAAATACGCAGGTGCGACCTATACGACGTCACTGTTTTACGTTGACCTGCCAATTAATAAGCAATAGGGCTGCGGACGTTTAGCTGCGACAAGAAAACCATAGGCCTTGCGATCCTCTTTCCTACATTAGTCATTAGATAATTTTCCCTTTGTTTGCATTGCGAGTTGCCATCGTTGCAGAGGTGGCCTTCGGTACCCAGTTTACTTGAAATAGAATATTGTAGTAAGAGAGCTACTTACATTTTTTTATTTAACAAAAAACGGCTGGGAAGGTGAGGTAATACGATCCCTGGAGGGCAAATGATTCCCCACCGTAAATCAGAGACAACTAGTGCTATCTATCCAAATGCGCATGAAACATGCTCCCCGCACCCCTGTCAGTTGCCTCTCCTAGTGTCATGGTAGTTCGAGCGCTTGGCGTGATTTTATTAAAAAATAATCAAAAAGTGTGGCTCTGATCTAAGGTAAGTCTGTTTTTGAACTTTCATTACTTTTTACATGTTCGTGTTTATTGAAATTTTGTTTTATTTGCGGGTATTAATAGCAGTTAGCTAATATTTAAGCAATGTTCGATCTCCGCACGCGGTATTTGAAGGTTATGTTTTGATCGATATATTGGAATTTGGTGTTTGGGGCGAAATGATCCCTTTCTGTGTGTTTAAAATGATCCCTGGAATCATTTTACCCCATTAGTTTTTTTTGTTTTTACAGATCATGCTGAGAATTTATATACGCAAAATTAATCGCCAAAATTGGCCTGCAGAACAAATGCAAAAGGATGCAATTGTTATGAACAATACATATGATTAAAATAAACAGCTGAGTGTTTTATTTCACTGAAATTTAACTTATGGTATAAAATGATCCCTGGGATTATTTTACCCCGACCTTAGGGATCATTTTATACATAGGTGTGTATAAAATGATCCTTTACTAAACTTTTACAAAAACCTCTTGTACAAAAAAAACTACATACATATAATAAAAAATAAGTATGCAGTTACAAAGTTAAGTAAATTCACTACCTCTAACGATAAAAATCTTGCGACTTTGCTTTCAACTTTAGCCACAGTTAAGAGCCCTATTACAAAAAAATGCGTATGTGCAAGGTTTTCGCCGTCGTAATTGTATACTTTTTGCTGTTTATTACTTAAAAAAATTACATTATAAAGATAGCCCATTTCTTCGTCTTAAACATTAATACAACAGATATTATTTTTTTAATTTAATTATGCAGTAATCATCATTCTGCTGATGTATGATTCAGTAAAAGAGGGGAACAGACCTTGTTTGAGAGCTCTAATTTGTAAAAACTGGCTAACACTGCCCATCAAAATATTATTTTTTGTATTGAATGTATCCTCTACTAACATCATTATAAAATATATTTTTAATATTGACCTTTTATGAGTATAAAAAAAGGTCTGGAATTGATACAAGTTTTAATCAAAATTACCTCAAAACAAGTCAGAATATCTCTGGTATTTCGTATTATTTCAATATAAAGTTTTTACTAAAATAATATTTCACTTTTGCTTTATCCTATAAATTTTTTGTTTTATTTAAAATTGCTATAGTTATTTTGTAATAAATCAAATAAAAGTAGTACTTATTTGACTGCGCCGGGGCGATGCAATCAGATGCGCACGAGCGCTTGTCGAGGTCGGACCTATGTCAGTTTATTTCGTGCGCTAGTGTGCGTAACTAGGCAAGTAAACGCTACGTCAGTGTGTGTGCGTGTGAGCATCTCATAGTAGGATCGCGATTTCTTGATCATTGTGAGTATAATATTATTTTGGTATTGTGTGTTGTAGTAGCACAATTATTTTACTTCTTTTGTATTATACAGATAATTGCGTTTTATTGTAGTTGTGCTACAGTCAATATGGGTAAATGTAAATACCAATGCTTAAGGAAACGTAAAAGGCATAACATCGAAAACCTGAGCAAAGCTAGAGAAGCAAGGTATGTATTTAATTTCTTTTTCGTCGTTATTTAATTTGTCGTGTTTGTTATGAATTGTTAGAAGGTTCTAATGAAAAAAAAAATAGAAAGGACATCCGCTCCCCTCAATACCTACTTTTTCGGCGTGTTCGAGAAAGTTCTTATGAAAGAAAAATAAGAAATTTGCTCATATTTCCCATTTCTATTAAAACATACTTATACGGGGTGGATGCGACATAGCGACATTTATTGAAACCACAGCTTCTATACATGGTAAGTATCAATTTCCACCGGATAAAAATTCTCTGGCGAAAAAAAAAAACACGTTCTCCGAACAATTTGAACATTGCGATCGTGCAATTTGTTCGGAAGACGTGAATTTTTTTTTTCGCCAGAGAATTTTTTATCCGATGGAAATGCATACTGGCCATGTATAGAAGCTGTGGTTTCAATAAATGTCGCTATGTCGCATCCACCCCGTATAAGTATGTTTTAATAGAAATGGGAAATATGAGCAAATTTCTTATTTTTCTTTCATAAGAACTTTCTCGAACACGCCGAAAAAGTAGGTATTGAGGGGAGCGGATGTCCTTTCTATTTTTTTTATGATATCAATAAATGTCGCTATGTCGCATCCACCCTGTATATTCATAATTTATATTTTTTTATAGAAATAATAAAAAACAGAATCTGGAAAACTTTGAAGCTTCAACATCTAGCAACATCAATGAAACTAAGGACATGGTAAAATAATGAACTTTTCTTAATATGAAATACTTCGTATTGAAAATTTAATTTATTTCATGCTTTTTTTAATTTTTTAGACTTTTGACAGTGAATACGCAGACTTCGACACTAATGATAATTCAATAATTGAAGAAACAGATATAGAAGAAATATCTGCTAACTGTAACGCTGACAAGGTATATATATTATACATTGTATACCAAATAGTTTGTTAAAACTTAGGCAATCCCCATAAGTGATCTTTGTTTTACGCTACACAATGTACTTATATCTTTTTTCTAGGTAATGCTTCGTTTGGGAAAATTATTTAATATTATGTTTTTTTTTTAATTTTTTAGAGTGTTGACAATGAAAATCCAGGCTTCGAGACTAATGATAGTTTAATCATTGAAGAAATAGATAAAGAAGAAATATCTGTTAACCGTAATGATGAAAAGGTATGTACGCTAACTAGTTGCTTAAGACTTAGGAAATCCCTATTATAACTAATCTTTGTCTTACGCTACACAATTTACTTATATCTCTTTGATGGGTAATGCTAATGCTTTATTTTGCCTTGTTCACAGGATAATATAGATATTCAAGGAAGACGCTTAATTGATTTTCGTTTCTTCATGAATCAGTTGGTTGCAATTGATGCGCATAGCGAAAAATTGTCATCAAGTCACTATAGTAAACGACACTTATCGACATATTATAATATATGTATTTATTTTTGTGGATCACACCTACTTTAGCATAATGTTCATATTTACTTTATATTAAGTTTCATAATGTTATCAAAAATATACGAAATAAAATAATTTTAATGTGTTTCAATTGACTAAATGTTGTAAAACTGATATACCTGTTATTGATAAGGAGCCAATTCTGCAAACTACTAAACTGGTAAACTGAAAAAATACTTTTTATTCTAACAACAAAGCATACTTTACGATTCGTTTACCGTGGAAGTGCCATAGGAAATCATACTACAGCGGATCAAGATTATTTAGTCACTGTTCACGCAACATGTGCATCGAGTGTCGTAACTTGCCGCGCGGTCGCAGAAAAACACCTAATTTGGCGCAACGTAAAAATGTAATAGGGCTCTTAGTTTTTCCCTTAAGGGGATCATTATACCTCACCTTCCCCTATTTATAGTGCCTAATATATAGATAATACCTAAGAATTTAATATAACAGGTGGAGTGTGTTGTACACCTCTGCCACACACTTGTATGTAATTATTTATTATTATTATTTATTTAATTTATAGTTAATTACAACGGCTTCGAGCCAATTACAATAATTAACTTAATTATGTACATATAGGACATGTTATCAAAAAAGTTATATCTAAATTTGCCCACATTAAATAAAAAAAATGTTTTATAATCAATTGTTAATAGTTATGTTTTATTTAGTACCATAAACTTTAAAACCTAAAGCAGGCCAAAGGCCTCATAATATATATACATATATTTTTTTTTTTTATTCTTCGCCCACAGCGAACGAACGTGTAGTCCACCTGATGGTAAGTGGAGTACAGCCCATGGACATCAACAATCCACAAAAGCAGATTATAGATGCGTCGCTGCAGCTGAGGACTACGGTGTTATGCCTCATGTGCCAGTAATTTCATGGCCTGATCTCACCACCAAACCGGAACACAGTAGTGCAAGCACTACTATTTGGCGGCAGGTTAAAGGTGAGACGGTGGTGCTGCCGCCCTCGAGCTCATTCACAAAACCACCAGCAAAAAATTATTGAACCCCTGACAGATTTTGCTACAGGCCCCGCGCTGGCTTAATCCGGTACTGGTGCTAAACACATCTGCCACACTCTTGTAGGTAATGTAGACGTGATGTTATATTATAAATTTATAATAATTAATAGACAATATACAGCAAGATAAATATAGAATCAGCTGTGATAAAGGTGACTTAAACCATATATTTATGTGATTAACTTGTAGCAATAAAATAATATAATAAAGAATTCATATACTCGTAGATAAGTAAAGATGTAAATAATATTTAACGTAACCTTATCATGCGGTGCCAAGCAAATATCAACTGCGCATTACATTATACGTACGAAGGTATTTCGTGACGATATTATGTAATCATTGGTTCGAAGTATGTACTACGTGGTATATGACTTGAGTACATATTCTTACATAAATATTGCCTGTTGTTGGTCTAGACTCTAGTGGTTAGTGCCGCACCGCAGAATCTCGGGTTTTATTCCCGGTTCAGGCCGAAGTTATTATATGGGATTTTTCGGTCAGGAACTTCTCAAAAGCAATAATATGAATGCACGGTTGGCGTAGTGGTTAAAGCGGTCGCCTCGCCGTTTTCAACTGCGCTGGTGTTGTGGGTTCGATGCCCACACGGGACAAATATTTGTGTGATTCGCAAAGTTTTGTTCTAACTCTGGGTGTGCTCTGTGTGTGTGCAATTAATGTTTGTGAACACCCCCGCGACACAGGAGTTATTCCTAGAGCGGGCGTCGTTTAAAAAAAAAACAAAAAAAATAAGTTCACCTCCTACGGCTCCTACCATATTGGAATTAATAGCAGATAAATTTGTACACCTCTGCCTAATCCTGGCTGATGTAAGCGTGATGTTGAGGTACTCACATTAACAAAGAAGGGTATGATGAGCATAACTATAGCGAGTTCGAGCTTGGGATTGGAGACGGGCGAGAGCCGCAGCGTCGACAGCACGGCCACCACGGGCGGCAAGCGGAGCACCAGCGCCAGGACCGACTTGGCGAACGTCGCCAGAGCCGCGTACAATATGCACTGGCATATCCATGCTGCGCACATCGGAGGCTTACCTGAAAGGAACAGTGAAAATGCATTTACACATCAAATGAACCTAAGGACGCCTTGTATCCTCGCTCAAGTATAACGTAACGCAATTATTGAAGATTTTTGACCCCCTCTCCCTCCTTGTAACGCACCGTATAGTTTTTCTGTCGCTTTACGTAATACTTGAACGCTCCCTAAAGATCATGTGAACCATGTGATAGACTAATCCCCTACCACATGGCTAGCCACACCGAGCAGGAACAGAGGGGAGGTGGCTCAAGCCAGGAGTACTGTGATCCTCAACTAGATCCTGACGTCATCACGTCACGCCAGTGTAATGGCGGCGTTGAGTCTTGTAGACAGCTCTAAAGCGTTAACATTATACAGAATAGTCGCGCTTAAACTGAATAAAAAAATGAAGTGGTGTGTTTATCTTGTAAAAACTACTCGGATAGGCTTTCTAAGACATTTATAAGCATTTTTATTAGTAAATTAACATCTATTTACATCTTGTTTGTGATAGCCACATCACTACCACATCAATATTAAGTTTTTGACAGATAGATGACATACAAAAGTGGGTGAGATTTTAAGACCTTTTCACCCCCGCAAAATGTCACGCGTTGTTGCATAGGTAGATAAATCTAGTGACTGCACCTCTTACTCTGTTTTAGCTTTATGACTTACCATGACTTAAACGGGTAAAGTGTGGGTGTAATACTTACACCTCTGCCAGACTCTTCTGGGTAATATATTCGCGATGTTGTGTTATATTATATACCTTAAGATACGTACTCTTATACGGTTTTACTTAATGGATTTATTAAACGTTATAGTCCATTGAAATGTTACAATTTAATGACCGAGTATTGCATTTTTTAGAGGACGCAATTTTATTTTTGGGACATGTAGGGGAGGTCAATAGAAGCTTAACCTTTGTCCCCCGGCCGCCATCTTGAAAATTGGCGTGAAAACACTTTTTACGCGGTATCTTGGCAACTATGCGTCTTACAAAAAAAATTGTAAAACATCAACAAATTGATTTTATTTCCACAAGTATTATTTTTATTTGTAGCAAATTGTTTTGCCTACAAATATGCTAATATTTTATAAAAAATGCAGAGCTCATGTAACATTTAAATCGACTATTAAGTTTTACTTGTCTTCTTAGAGTAAAACTACATCGAGTAAAAACGTACGTGTTTACTGACTGTACTTAGCATAATATACTACAGGGTTATGAAGCTCTTACTGAGATTGAGCCAAGTCAAATTTTATGGCACTCATGACATGTCACCCATCTAAGTCGTTATTTGTCTTTGTTTTTTTATGGTGTTTCAACTCTTCGATTGTGGTAGAGCTCTCATGCACGAGGTCGGGGGCGGAAGCACCACGTCTTACCTTTAACCTTCAAATAGTAGTGCTTGCACTAGATAGGGTGTTCCAGCTGGGTGGTGTGGTCAGACCCTAAAATTACTGGCACATAACACTGTAGTCCTCAGATCGACGCATCTACAATCCTCTTTTGTGGATTGTCTATGTTCATTGGCTGTAGTTATCACTTACTGTCTTATACAGAAAATAATTGAGAGACGAGTAGACAGACACTGAACAAGTCAGAAGCGGTTATATTTACCATACTCTCCAAAGTTTATAAGTGGTATATCATAAGCTCTCGCGCAGTACTGTGCTAGCCTGATGCCAGCCCATATGATGAGCAGGCCTAATGTGGAGTCCAACATGAAGTTTACTATGTACCTGTAGACAATTCAAACACCATTGATTATATTTTATTAAGCCTCGTTAGTCAAGGTAATTATTTACGTGGAAGCCATGTTATCAGGGCCGGATTAACCCTTAGGCAAAAAAGGCAACTACCTAGGGGCCCCGCGTCGGTAAGGGTCCATCGTGGACGAAGGATTTTTTTTTATATATATAACTTAAATGCTAATTAAACTTTATTTCATTTAAAACCACTGTGAAGAGGACTACTATGACGCATATCCACATTTACATTAATTTTTCTAATTCATACAGTTACATTATAATAGTTTGATGGTTTTTCTTTTAAACGTTATCTGTAATAATATGAAAATTACGAAAAAAGAGATTCATGGGGCCCCGACCATTCCATTGCCTAGGAGCCTCGACATGGTTAATCCGGCCCTGCATGTTATGTGTTATTCAAATATGTTATTGTCTACCCATGACCAAGAACAAACTAGACAAGTACCTTTCTGGCTCGACACGTCACCTTTAGATATTATCGCGATTTACACCTGATGTTTCAACGATTGCGGTATCCGTTTAACGCAGGGATAATTCAGAACAACGAAGGGCAATATAAAAATCGTGCCACACGAGGTGCCTCAAGGTTCCATTCTTGGTCCGATGATTTTTAACGTCTGCCACGTAGACGTTAAAAATTATTTTATATTCCACCAAGCCACTATCGCAAAGAACTAAGAGCACAATACGCCGGCGGCATACATTATCCAAGCTTGCTTTCTACCAATCTTGGATTACGGAGTAATACCACTGATACCAAAATACTCCAAAACAAACAGACTGACAATCGAGAGACAGTATCGCATGGTGTTAAAATCGGCGGGGGTTTTTGACCGCCCCCTGGACACTGACGCTCAGTGGGCAGTGAAACAAATCGACCCGTGGCATTTGCGATCACTGGATTTGCAACGCGACATGATTGACAAGCCAAAAGAGCTAAAGATAAAAGACTTGGACATTAAAAATCAGACACAATATACGAAACATTGCCAGTGCAACCAATTGATGTACGATATTCGACTCGGCGATAGTTTTCCTTTCGTAAATAAAAAAGGCAGCCAGACAACGGCTATTGTAAATACCCTCTTCAACACACTAACTCCTAGCTATAGATACCCTGGCTAATCCACACGTTTAACGGGAAAGCCTGAGCGGCTTCTTCCAGGCAATACATAATGTGCTCGATTGTGATGATAAAAATGGCATAAGATGAAATCAGCCAGAAAAATACATTTTCAGTAAAGCAACATATTTATTTTTTTTATTAAAACTGACGTGAGTTTGTAAAATTATTCAAATTATGAAATACTTACTATCTTTTATCATGGCATCTCCAAGAGAGTGCGACACGTCGCGCCTGAGTCGCACTCTCTTGGAGATGCCTAAAAGTATAGTATAGGCGAAACCGCGGTCGACTAAATAGACCAACATTACGTGAATAACACCCGTATTTCATAATTTGAATAACATATTTCATGTTCTCATGAAAATTAATATTTTTTGTATAAAGTAGGCTTAAAGCAAGAAATTAAAGGTTCTCACAAGCATCACTGACAGTGTCTGCAACAGTGGTCAGTTATAGAAGGTAATATACACTGTGCTTGTTGACTCGCAATGGCTGCAGAGTGAGCTAACTCCGGTTTAGAGAAATGAGAGACTTTACTGATTTACAAATTTACGCATAAAATTGTGTCTCCTAAATAAAATTAAATATGCATGAAGTTTTACTGGTGGTAGAGTTCTTGTGAATGAGCTCGAGGGCGGCAGCACCACCGTCTCACCTTTAACCTGCCGCCAAATAGTAGTGCTTCCATTACTGTGTTCCGGTTTGGTGGTGAGATCAGGCCCTGAAATTACTGGCACATGAGGCATACCACCGTAGTCCTCAGCTGCAGCGACGCATCTATAATCTGCTTTTGTGGATTGTTGTTGTCCATGGGCTGTACTCCACTTACCATCAGGTGGACTACACGTTCGTTCGCTGTGGGCGTAGTATAAAAAAAATAAAAAATGTCTATATCTATAAGGTTTCGACCCAGTATAAGTTCCTTAGCATGTCCACCTTTCAGAAAGGTAGGTAGGACGTCAGCCCCCTTTGTAGTCACCTGCTGCACCCTTCTAACGTAAGCGAGGGCTGAGGTACCCGGCCGATCGGTGATTAATATTCAGTTAGAAGCGCATCGCGTGCATAGGTAAAGGTAAGGCTATTTAGGGTAAGGGCTCTTCAGCATCGTACACTAACTACCCTAATTTGGTAAGACTAATTTCTACATGAAAAAACCGTGAGTAGTTTAGATTGTTGTATTGTAGATTAACACAGATCTGAAGAAGCTTAACTATTACACCATTGTGGACAGTGGCGTAACTATAGGGTGGCAGGGGTGGCAAAATGTCACGGGCCCCCGGACCTAAGAGGGCCCAGTGCCCAAGATGCCACGACCTCGAAAATAACTAAACACTATCAGAAAAAAAAAACTAGATTTAAACGCATTCATCTAAAAATAATTTATAAAACGCATCCATTGGTTGCTTTTTTTTCACTTTACTAAAATAGCGCGGGCGAGCTTGCAATTTCCAGTAAATCGCGGCAGATAATTTTTCTTCCTAAAAATTTGCCATTCTTAGGTGAAAAATTTGTGCATTCCAGTACTGAATCATTGATAAGCGCCTTCAACGTAATGTTTTTGCCACGGGCCCCCGATGGTATAGTTACGCCACTGATTGTGGACGACATATTGAATAGTAACGTTAAGGCACAGAGTAAACAGAGACTAAGCTTCATACAACCGCGCTCAGATACGTCCACTCACACAAGCATAAGACGTCTGTGTGCGTGTCCACTTGCGGCCCTATCACGTACGAGGCGAAACCGGTTTCTACCGGCTCGTAAGTGCCTTAGCGAAGGGCTCTCGCGCGCTCTCGGCGCGGCTCGCGGACACTACCGCAGCTCACATAAATGTACCCTGTGAGTGTGCAGTGTGCAGTGATGCCAGATTGGGGGGATTTCCCCCAAATTTGGGGGTTTTTTTAAATGATGGGGGGATAATTGGGGGGCAAATATTTTTGGGGGGACGCTTGGAGGGAAAAATTTGAGTTTGATGGGATTTGGGGATTTTTACTACCAAAATTACAGCTTGGCAAAAAAAGTTTAGAAATTAATTGGATCGCCCTACCCTATCTTCTTCGTATGGCTACCCTATGACAATTCAACCAATCAGCTGCACAATCCAATTTAACATCCGACATCTGGTGGCTGAGTTGCCACTAGTTTCCAATGCCAACTAACCACAGATTAAATGTCATTATTCTGAGCAACGAACTACCAACGAAGGCTAGGGATGTGATTAAGTTATTCGCACCACCTCCATCTAAATTACGTTTCATTCGATTTGGAATTTGTGCGTAGCTTAAGATTGAATGTGTATTGGATCAAATAAAGAATGAAGACTGACAGGACTCGCGACTTATCAACTCGAAATGCCACTTGATTATTAGCTTATGTAAGTTACTAATAATTTTATTGTAGTTATAATAAGCGAATAAAGACTAATCGATATACGTGAAGCAAATAATTTTGTAACATAACAAAATAACACAATGTCTATTATTTTAATATAGTTACTCAAATCATAACATATGTGTTCGGTAGCTATACATTATTTCGTCTTCCAATAAAATCCTATTGAATGTGTGCGCGAGCTGTTAGTCGGCGGTCATCTTGTCAAATGTTTACGCCAAGGTCATTTGACCTTGCGTGGAGAATTCGATTCCTTCAAATTTGTTTACGTTTTCCCTGTCTAAAATTTTAATATTTTATTGAGATTTCGGTGTATTTTTTTCATAAAGAGCATATCATGTAGATGTAGTTTAAAGTATAGAATAATCAATTCCAGTAATTTGCATAGTGTTTTGTATACCTCGAAGTAAAAACAAAATATTGTATTTTTTTTGCTTAAAAAAACTTTAACTTTGAGGTTTATTTTCTATTTAGCATTAATTTAGGCAATCGAGTTAATATTAAATTAAATTTTGCATTCCTTCAGCTTTCCGAGAGTATTTTTTAATCGTGTGTTGCTACAGTAGTTTCTGATTATTTAATGTTTTTGTCGACAAGGAATGGCGCCTAGACTCGTGGAGGGGGCGCGCGCGCGCGTGTTTGACGCAACAAGTGATAAAATATTATTTTAAAATTTTTGGGGGATTTTTTCTTCAAAACCTGAATTTTGGGGGGATTTCGGCGAAGTTTTGGGGAGAACGCGAGACGACCATCTGGCAACACTGGCAGTGTGCAGTCTACAGTAGTCCAGCGCAGCCGCGGTGCGCGCACGCCCGTATGCTCACTCGCAAGTCTCGTCCTAAAGGGCACGACGCGCGTTATAATTTATTAATACAAAATGTACTGTAGGTACTGTTTGTAAGAACAATAATCGTCGAAATAAGAACATATCTTTTTTTTTCTATCCCAAGGAATCTACTAGGTGAGTAGTAAATTGATAGTAAAAGAGTAGCTATTTTTATTATATAGGTACCTAGTGTACCTACATCAATATCAAAGCAAATTTAAATCTGTGCCGTGTTTGTAATGCGATGGAACCTTGACACAATTCACAGCTAATAATATATTCCTACTTATGTATGAGTCACTAGCTTCTACGCGTGGCTCCAACCGCGTGGTACGTCGATGTAGCCTATATTATTTCTGGGGTCTTATCTTTTTATACCTATAATTGTATAGATGTATGAGAATGACAGTTCTAATGTCATGCGCTCTTCTACCTAATACGTTAATAGGTAGGTAGGTACGTTAAAATTAAATTGTAAAAGGTTCTACTTATCACATTAGGTACCAATTTGAGAGGATTATACTTAAAGACTTTTATTACTTTTTTGACTTGTTGAAATATGTAAAAAATACCTATCTACCCTTATTATTAGCGATTGATTTATTATGATTAGGTACAGGTAATACAATAAAAAAAACCGCCGCGTCGTTAAAACACCACTATGCCGCCAGTGTAGTAATTGTACTAGTCACATGGTTTGTCCTGTTGTGCCAACACTGCCAAGTGCCAACCCTAGCAAAATAGGTAAATATCTTAGACGTTCTTTAAAAGGTTAGCCTCTGTTCGTTACTCTGTGGTTAAGGTGCATGAAAGGAGCCTCCCCGAGTGACATACACAACGATTCCCTACGTCCGGCGCACCCTGGGCAATATCAAGTACTTCAAAGCAAATTGGCTAATCCTTTCACCACAATGGCAAGTCAAAATAAAATTTGACTCAGCCATCGACACAACGAAAAAATAGTAAAGTTTTAGAAAAATGCACTATTGAGTAGGAAATACTTGAATAATATTCAATGTCTTGCCTCATCTGTCGATAACTTGAAAGAATACAGTAAAAGGCTTAAACATGCCAATATTTTTAAGAATTATTCCCATAATCCTAACTGTTGAGGAATTGTACCTTGACATGATGACTGCTAGATGCAAATATCTAAGTAGTGTTAGGTAATATACTAAAAACAATATAGAAGCCTTTAAAATTTGAAGGTCACCCTCGATTTCTCTAGAATTCCATAATTAGATCGTTACCGGATGAAAATTGGACCACATGACAAGTATACTCTATCAGAAAAAAAATCTCAAATTGGTCAGGGTGTCTACAAGTTATCAGAGACGTGTTCAAGCCTATGAAAATAAATGATTTGAATTTGAATTTGAAACACAAAAAAGGTAAATACAATAGAATTGAGAACCACCTCCTTTTTTTGGAGTCAGTTAAAAATATTCTAGGACTTCATAAAACACGTTTGTAACTTTTTTGTGTACTTAGTTAGTTCCAAAACAAAAGTAGTTAAAAATACTTAACAATTGTCCAAGTTGAGTAACCCACATAACTATTTCTGTAATTACAGCATGGTTGCTGATAAACTCACTCCGTCAGGAATTACACTCTCAACAAAACATTATTGTGTACAAATTACCCAGTGACTAATTGTAACAGAATGTGTCTCACATATAGGAAAATAATGGGCTACCTATTAGGCACCATTTAAAATTCATAATAATATATTGAAGGATAATAATTTGCAGACTGTTCATTTATTATGAATAAGATTATATATGTAATTACCTTAGTTAGGACTGATTTCCTCTTACCCTGACGTTGGTCACCAACATCAATGTCACCACACTGTAAGGCTGTTGACCACGGCAGATCATTTCATAGAAATTGTGTATATTGGTACAGTTGACCGACAACAGCTTAAGGGTCGACACACACCAAAAGCGCGTCGAAGCGCAGCGAATCGAAGCGCAGTTTCATTGTCATATGAATTCCAACTCTATTCTCACAACCATAATACTCATTATCGCATGAGAAACTCTACGATACTACTACTATGGAATTCGCCGGAATTCCCGCGGCGCCGCGGGCATCCGCGCGACTCGTTTTGCGATAATGAGTATTATGGTTGTGAGAATAGAGTTGGAATTCATATGACACTGAAACTGCGCTTCGATTCGCTGCGCTTCGACGCGCTTTTGGTGTGTGTCGACCCTAATGGTGCATTTCTGGACTAGCACTTTAAGACTGCTTTCACATTCCTTTTTTTATATGAAAAACTAGCTTCCGAGCGGCTTGCTATTAACCTAAACCTTCCTCAATAATGCACATCTTTTAGTCAAAACTGTACAAAATCCATTTAGTAGATATTGAGAAATTGATAACATACGTAACAGTCTGATCAGATAGCTTTTGAAGATTAGTTTTATATCATATTTATGTAAAGATTTGAAAGTGCAAAGTAAAGGAAATCAGCCCTTATACTAGTTAACTATATGTCCAGTTACTGAGTTAGTTGTTTTAAATTAATTATATACAGAAAAAACAGTCAAATGAAGCAAAGTTGGTTGTAGTAAGCAATATATCAAGGATAATAATTTTAATACGACGAGAGCGCCATAACAGTGGCCACTTATTGGACCAATAAAATTTGACTCAGCCATCGACACAACGAAGAAGAAGAAGAATAATTATAATGGCATTGGCATGTTATTATTATTATTTATTTATTTAAAGGCAACTGAGTCTCCTTTAGGTGACTATTTCTGCCAGTGTCAAGTGTGGAGTATAATTAAAATTGTTAGTGTCCAAAATGGAGGGTGATAAACTCGGATTCTGACGATGGTGGCGCAGGGGAACACACGCTGTGAACATGCACTCATCCACGTCGCCACCGCCAAAGTCCCATTAGCATGTTACTCATTCAGTTAATATAGGCATTATGTCAGGCCAGGGTGTATGACAAGAACTTATTTCCAGGCCACTCACATTCTACAAATGTATAGACACACCCTGCTTATCAATCTATCTGATAGCTTCATGGTTAAACCACAATACTGATCTTCATGTATATTAGTAAGGAGAAAGTTCAAAGCGCTGTGAAGGACAGGAGTTTTATCCACATACCATGGAGAGTGTTATAAACTAATGTATAATCAAACTTACCAAGTACATGGATTGCCTGTAAGATGTGGAGAAAGCCAAACATTGGCCGCATGTATAATAAATGCTCCCAACCCTTGTTTTGAAGTGTCGTAGAACCATATTAACCATGGCCTTCTTGCATACCTTGGCTCACAAAATCTTTTACCTAAAAGTAAACAATTTCCATCAGTAATTCAAGTGCATGAAGAATAGACTTATTCTTGCAGGAAAGTTGATACGAAACTCCACATAATGAAATCTAGACAAATAGAAAAGACTGCAAGAATAGCGGTAATGTATGTAAGTGTGCACAGAGTATGCAGCACTTATATACATAGCTGGCATTACGGGTTACAAAATATATGACAGTATTTTTCAATAACAGATATTACATCTGTGTATAATTGGTATTTATTATCTATATTTATTATCATAATATAGCCTGATTGGTTTAGGGGAACTATAGTTACAGGTCAAAGGTTCAGATGTCAACTCAAGCCAGAAATATAGTTATCTTACTGTCAGAATTTTAATGTTAACATATGGCTCGTGCAATACTAGCGATAAAAACTCCGACGAATTATTTACACAAATTCACTCTGGAAAGGTTTATGTAAAAAAAAAAAACTCATTAAGTTTACTAGCTCTCAGCCTACTGTAGCAAGTACATAAAGCCAAGTGCATATGTCGCAATCTTTTCTCAGTATCCAATTGAGTAAGCTAAGGCAAAAATACTACGCAACGCCGTAATTTCACTGTCAGTCTACCTTGAACTTCGAGTTGCAAATATTTCATAATTTCTTACCTATTAAACATGTGAAAGCTAAAACAGCCAACAGGAACTGCATAAACCAGCCATAGTTATCCGTAAGAGCATCTTTAGAGCAGTGCAGCTCAGACCAATAAATATAATCTGAACTATTATTCATTTTTCATTTCTCAAGTAAGATACATTAAAGTAATGAGCGTTGCAGTTTTTACGAGGGATACCTCATGATATAAATGTTTCTTATAACCGGCTACTATGGTACAGCATAAAAAAAAACAATATAAAATTACAATTTTCTATAAAAACAACTTATTTCTCAAATATTAAGTTAATCGCATTTAATTCAATCACAAATGAAATGACCAAAGAGTATACTAATATATTGGGGAAGAAATGACTAAATGACATTTGTTTGACAATATTGACACTTAACATTTGACTATTTTTTTTTTAAATATTTGACACATCATGTCTTACCAGTGCCACACACTCAAATTTAAAAAAATACAAGGTCGATGTAAGTTGGGCGCATACCTACGATAAGTTTCGTCTCGTCTCGGCTCGGAACGGAGAGTTCTTGCTTATAGCTGTCAAAAATGTATGAAAATAACTGTCTGTTTATTACGATTTGTAATTATCAGACTTTTCATTCGTTTCATTCAGAAATCTATAATTCCCAATCCCAATGCAATGACAGCTTTTTTCTACTGCACTGACGTTCGGAACGAAGGTTTTTTTTCGGCCTCGTATCAGAGACTTTTAGGCTACGCAACAATAGGCAACCGAAAATGTGGGACCGGTTAAATGTTTGAAAACCAAACACTTATTAAACCATTATGGATCTCATCAAATGAGCTAATGGACATTCTGTAGTATTTTCTGAAATCACGACGATGATTCCGAAGTTTATTTCACTGTATGAAGTACACATTTTGGGCGTTTAAAGGGTGCACCTAATATAGTCGACGACGACGATGACTTCTTTTTTTTATTCCTTGGACAGCAAAAATGCTATTCTATTGAGTTCCTCGTTAGCCACATCCATATTTCTTGACCTGTAGAGCTCTAATACTAGTTGCTCTACGTATAAAAATACTGATATTCAGATGAACCCATTGGACTAGAAGCTGGCTGAAAAATCTAGGATGTACGAGAAAAACACGTCTCCATTGAAAGCCATATGAGACTCAAATCAATTCTAGAAACCCAATAGGTTTATTGAATATGCCGAACAGTCAGACGTCCAAATGGAACTACGCGACGTTGGACCAAAAACTAAACTTAATTTCAACAATAATGTTATTATTTCTTGTCAAATGAATAAAATTCAAATCATAGCCCTGGGCTAGTACGCCTCAGTACTCAGTAGCTCTTACCGAAGTCACAGAATAGGCATGTGGTGGGCGTATTAATATTATTTGAGGCTTCATCTATCCTTATAAAAAATACTGTAATAGCAATTCCGTATTAGATCTGGTCACACATTAGGTTTTTAACTGTTCGAACATTCCAAATCAAAACGATTCGTGACAATTCGTAACGTTCAGACAGCATGATAATTACGAATCGTAATAAACCTCTGATGAAGGAATACTATGGATATGCTGTAAAAAAATGTTAAATGAAAAGTCTAAATCTGAGCTAATAAGGATAGTGTCATCTTTGTCTAGCATATGTTATTAAAGAGAGATAACTATATGATTATCTGTTCTTCTTAGTTGCAATTTCGTCTGTCATTTTATTTGCGTGGTCGATCCGCCATTTTAGTCTGCCGTCGTTGACTGCTATAATTGGACAATTGGTTTGAATGTAGTGTTGTAATCAAACATCTTATCGATGTTTTTTTATAATACTCTTATAAATGTATTTTGTTGTGCACAGAGAAATTGTCTTTTCGAAATTATCATAACAACGTTATTTTATTCCGCAAGGAATGAAAAAATTACAGGCTGTACATGAATATAATTATAATAAAATAAAGACGTTTCCTCTATCTTATTTGGTTTTATTTATAAAATCCTGCATTCCCCCAAACATCCAGATATCCTAGTAAACGAGCAATTCTTATGCAGGACGACTTATTTATATAGGTCAGTACTGGATATTCTGGCAGTTAAATTAGAAAAAAGCGGTATTCGAGGCCCAGCTTTGCAGTGGTTTCGTTCATATTTATCTAATCGAAAACAAGTTACTAAAATCACAAAATTCAACGAAATTACAAAAACAGTTGAAACGTATGAATCTGAACCGCAATTCAATTATCTAGGTGTTCCACAGGGTAGCATACTAGGCCCTCTTCTTTTCTTAATATTTATAAATGACCTTCCAAAAGCAGTTCAACATGACTCTGTTCTGTTCGCAGATGATACAACTATCATCATAGGTTGTGAAAATAATGCTACATTTGAGTCGGAGATAACAAAAACAATGCAAGATATAATGAGATGGTTAGATGACAATGGTTTAAAAATTAATATAAATAAGACTAATATAGTACATTTTAAAACAAGAAAAAGCAAGGCCTTAGAATTAAATGTAACTTGTAACAATCAAAGAATTCAGCAAACAAACAAAACGAGCTTTCTTGGAATCACAATAGATGAATTCCTTACGTGGAGGGAACATATTGACAAAATCTGTGTAAAAATAAATAGGTTTGTATTTGCAATAAAAAAGATTAAAACTGAGGTTTCGAAACAAGCTGCCATAACAGTATATCATGCATATGTGTGTTCCATTATCCGTTATGGTATCGTAATCTGGGGAAACTCCTCGGAACTTAATAGAGTTTTTGTAGCACAAAAAAAGTGCATTCGGGCTATATTTGGTATGGAATGGACTGAATCGTGTAGACCGGTTTTTAAATCACAAAATCTTTTATCAGCACCATGTATTTACATTTACGAAATAGCTAAACTAGTCAAAGGTAATCCATCCCTTTTCAAAATAAAAGATAACACAAACAAACGAAAAGCAACTCACACATACCTAGAATTACCAGTACCTAAACTAGAATTATTTAGACATGGTTGTGTTTACATGGCTCCACTTATTTTTAATTCATTGCCCGAGTGGATTATTGAACTACCGTACAATAAGTTTTGTAATCAGCTGCACAAATGGTTAGTGACAGAATCTTTTTACTCAGTTAAAGATTTTCTTAAAAAATCTTCATGTCGTTCATATCATTTTAGGAATGCACTGTAATAAAAATTATTGACTAATTTAATGTCAAGTGTTATAAATGTTATTAATATTACAATAATAGTATTTTTTTGTTCTGTTCATTATATATTTGATATGGCGTTCATTAATAATTGCTAAATATGTAGTATTCATTCTTTGTATTGTTTTGATAAGATGTTAACAGCTGATACAATTGTTATTATCTATGTTGTAGTATATATCTCTTAATATGTTTTTATTAAGTTTTTGCATGCTACTTCCAAGTGGCGAAATGTGTCACTGTACATTATTTATATTATTTGTCACCTTTTAATACCACATTTTATGCAAATAAATGAAATGAAATGGAAATGTAATTATGAATCATGATCTCTAAAATACCGTTTTGTGGTTTAAATACCGACTGCCCCATACATATCGATTTAAATGACCCACCCTGTATATGCCCGGACGATCTGGAATACGGCTCAACGAATTTGATGTAGGTTCCAGAAAATGGACATTTTGGACCAAAAATAAGAGTATCCATTTTGACATTATTTCCAGCTTTGACTGTAAAAGCAGTATAACCCAGACAATCCGCTGAATATCGTCAATAATTTATTTAGGTTATTGCGTGTGTGCAGCGAGTTTAAGAAACGAATGTCCGCGTCCGTGGCGTCACGCTTACGCATACGCCGCCGTCCTTGTTCATGTGTCATATCGACAATCGAGGGGTAAAATATACTGTGGTACAACACTAGTCAGCCATTTTAGTTGCCGTAGGTATGCACGTTTTTTTTGTAGGTAAGGCAGTTCCATATATTTCCTTGTTCTGAGCATTGACTACATAAAAAAAGGCAGGACCGAGTCTCTTGAAACACTTACTGAAGCACCCATAGTAAGTCACACGTACACACAGAACACACTCATTGACACAATAGTAAGTCAATCGCCCGCCATTACGCTTTGGACTGTGCTGTTGCTCGGATGTTCAAGTAAAATAATTAAAAATGCCGTCTTGTGTTGTGAAAAGCTGCCGAAACCATAGCGGCTCGACAAAAAAAAACCAGGGGATCACTTTTCATAGGTAAGCAAGAATTATATTCAGCTTATTGCCGAAATTATATTGTTTTCGTAAAAAAATATACCAAAACTATCAGTGTTGACAGTCAATAAATATTTTCATTTACCCTGAATTTGGGTAAATTATTCTATGTTTTATAAATTTCCTGCTGCAAACGACGCATGGAAAAATTATTGGATAAAAATAATTAGAAACTGCAGAAATGATAACAGTTGGTATCCATCAAAATATAGTGTAGTCTGCAGTATACACTTCGAGGAAATTGATTTATATAAAACAAAAGGTGGATTTATTCGCATTGTCAGCTTTGCCGTACCAAAAAAGGTAAAACAATAGTATATTGTTTTAAATAAAGTATTAAATTAATAAATAACAGTACTTTAATCTAAAACCTTTTATTTCTTTGTTTAGTTTATTATTATTATTTTTTTCTTTATTTTTTATTTGCCAATATTTATTTGAAATATTGAAAAATCGCATGTAAGTGAATCTAAGCTTCGTGATTGTTGGTTTAGTTTAACTTAGATATTTTATTTGGTTTGTACATTTTGTTGACGTTTTCAAGCACTTTCTGATAGTTTATGTAATGAAGAATTTTTGTTTTTTATTTTTTTGATAACTGCCATAACTTACCCTACTATCCGATTTCGGCTTCACGTCCTAAACTGGGACACCCTGTATATCACTAAAGCATCTTCACCATCTAAGAGTCAGCAAGCGCCGTAGGAGTCGAAATTTTAAAATATTTTCCAAAAACTGGGTAGCTGCACTAAAGCATCTTCGCTGCCTTGCGTCAGGAGTGCCCAGAGCAACGAATTTTGTACATATCCCCTTAATAAAAACAAACAACTTCTACCTGCAGGCCCGCATCGACTGCTAGAAATATAAAATCAACTTTGTTTCGAAATTCAAACATAAAGTTGTTTTATAATGTTTGGTTTTTGGCCACCAGGTAGTTTTATACTACCTATATCATGTTTGATGGTAAAAAGCAGCAAAAAAAAAAATATAAGAACTAAACCTCTAAAATATTTATTTAAATTATTGTAAAAATGTGGGTAATATTTCTCATGGCTGGTAAACACACGCACACATAAACAGACTGCCGCCGGTGCTTCCATCATTTTATAAGTGACATTCTCTCCTGCTTTTTTTATGTACTCTATGGTTCTGAGTAATAAACAGACATTTTTTTTTTATACATTTTTAACAGCTATACACAAGAACTTTCCGTTGCGAGCCGAAACAAGACGAGACATGCCATACGTATACGGCCATGCTAAGAGTGGCCGCACACGTCAGTCTCTGAACGTTACGAATCGTCACAAATCGTTTTGATTTGGAAAGTTCGACCAGAGAACATAGATGTAGCGGAGCGAGTGATGCTTTGTCTATGAGTTCGACAGTTAAAAACCTATTGTGTGACCAGATCTAATACTTAATTATTTTATATATAAGTACTAGGGTGTAAATATGTGTATACGGATTTAGTTATATGTATTATCTTTTGTATTTTCTTCTTAAGTTGTACACTTATCTTGCCCTCTATACTGAGTTAAGCCCGCCCTTTGTATACTGTATTCTTACTATATTATGTTTATTTATCTGTAATCTTTTGTGTACAATGAAGTATTAAATAAATAAATAAATTACTAGGTATTCAAGTATTTTTTATAAGAACAGACGGAGCCTTAAATAATATTAATTCTCTCTACTCGCGGAGCCCATTACGCCTACCACATGCCTACTTTCTGACTTGGGTAAGGGCTACTGAGGCGTGCCATCGAGCAGAAGGCGTGCTAGCCCAGGACTATGATCATAATTGATAATTCATTTGACACGAAACCACGAAATAATATTATTGTAAAAATTTACAATTTTAACAGTAGTTTTTGGTCAAATGTCACATCCTTTGTCACATCGCACAGTGGACGGAAAAACAGGCTTCCCTTTCATAGGATTTTTTAAAAATAAAATGTTTTATTTGGTCGTTTCAAGTATACAGCTTTGTCGAGTACATTGAATCATTGAATAAATTAGTAGTGACAGGATTTTGTTTCGAGTCTATACCATAGAAAAATGACTTTATATATTTCAAATGTATGAAAATGGAATTAGTTTTCCTCATAACTTTTTTCTATTTTGGATTGTAAAGCTGAAACTTATAGATATTGTTGCCGAGCCTATACAAAAGCCACCTGACTTGTGACCTTGACCCCGACCTTCCCCGTTCAAAAGATATGAATGAATTAAAAATGCATATTTGGACGATGTTTTTTCACGCTTTAATGTACCTCAAACAATGATATTATAGAACTATAGATATGTTACGTTCATAGAAATTACGATTTAAATCCGTTCCGAGCTATTCCAAATTGCACACATTGACAAATGTCCGCAGCGCACGCATCCTTATCGCTCTAACGTCAAAACAATATCGCTTTCTCTTTCTTAACTTGAACATGGCGCATGGCGTCTGGCACGTGACTGCGCTCGACGCAGGCCACACGCAAACTAAACACAAGACGTCCCAATTGACAACATTTCATTTTTTTATAATAATATTAAATTATTAAATTAATTAAATTAATTTATAAATTAAATTAATTAATAATTAAATTAATTTATTATTAATTAAATTAATAATATAATAATTTATAATAATAATTATAAATTAATTAATAATTAAATTAATTTATTATTAAATTAAATTAATTTTAATTTAATTTAATTTAATTTTATTAATTTAATTAAATTAATTTATAATAATAATTATTAATTTAATTTTATTAATTTAATTAAATTAATTTATAATAATAATTATAAATTAATTAATAATTAAATTAATTTATTATTTTATATTTTTTTATAATATTTTTTTATACATATATAAATTATTATTTTAATTGAAACTAGATGTAAAATAAACGGACCCGTATTTTTGCTTTTTGCGAAATTTTATTATTTTCATTCATTATTTCCTTTTTGAAAGTTAGTGCATTCTAAATAAACGTAAGCGCCAAATGACGTCACATATACGGTGGAATAATGATATGCCTTTGCTTATTATTTTTTTTGTTGATGTGACATATGTCATAATTGTCATACTTGTTTACAACTTTGTTTACCTTTATTTTCTTGCATAAAAATCGTATTATTCTCTCTATTCTGCTCCTCATTCATCAACCATGAAGGTATCAGATGGATTTCAAGCTGCTGATAGCAAGAATTTGCCAAAAGTTAACTACGTTATGCTTTTGGAATATATGGTAGAAAAACGACTGCTACAACGCCGCCGAAACGCGTAGTGCCAAAGCATTATTAGCTTCCAGGGATGTTTACGTAGACACAGCTGTAGGATATGTGTGGAAGTAAAGCGTGATACCAACTCGTGCACCATTAAATATAGGGTGACACCTGAACTTAAAGTAAGAGCCAAGTTGTACATGGTAACTGCTGAAATTGACGAGTCTAAGGAAAATATCATTTCTGTTCAGTGTCATGATTATACTGCGTCTTCAGGAGGGTGCAAACACGCTATCTGCTTTGCCATGTGGCTGATAAAACTGTCAGACGAACCTTCTGTCACATCTACTGCGTGTTATTGGGGTAAACCAAGACAAGCTAGTGCTGGTGATCAGAAGTTTATTTTAGCAAAAATATAGGCAAAAGGAAAATTACCCCTGACAATGGAAATGTTAATATAAGTTTATCCATGTTTACTGAAGAGTGCAACAGGCAGAAGATGAGGACAGGAAATGAAGTACTGTGGTAACCGTCAACCTACTTTGAACTTAATGCTGCAGTTTGTACACATCCATCAAGACAATACTTACATAATTTTATATGATTCTGCCAGGAAAAGCTCAGTGAAGAAGTATTTAACAGTGTTGCTAAAGATACAACAAATCAAGTGGATTCCAAACTATGGCATTCAATGCGTCAAGGTTGAGTGACAGGGTCTAGAATTCATGAAGCTGTCCCTTGCGAAACAGAACAAGGTGTATTAGTGCAAAGCATTTTAGGTGGTTACAAGGTGCCTTAAACAAAAAGCCATAAGACGGAGTAAAACTTTAAAAAAACATCATTAATATTTTAGAAAAAGATTTTGGAGTTATTGAAAGCACAGGTCTTATTCTTATATCCCCTATTATTGGTGTTTCACCAGATGGGCTTTGTGCAGACTTTGTTATAGAAATATAGTACCCTATTAGCAAAAACACTATCAAAAATTACATCAAGGATGGCAAACTTAAAGAAAAATGTAAAGCTCAAATAATGGTACAAATGCATGCTGCAAACAAACCTATGGTCTTATTTTGTATTGCTGATCCAGATTATGAGAAGAACAAGCTAATCCACAAATACTAGGTTGAGTATGATCAAGATTAAACAGCAAAGATTGTGCAGGAAGCTGAACATTTTTGGAAGCAATTTATATTTGAAAATATTTTAGAAAGTGCTAAATAAATTTTGATTATTTTTATGTTTATTTTTGTGTTCTTCAATGTATACAATTGTATTTTAGTTATACAGTGTATGTGTAGCTATGTAACTGCTTCGCTCACACATGTCATAACTTTTTCTCTCATGTTAAAAACAAATAAATACTTTTATTAATACTTGTTTTTGGGTGATATGGGGTTGATGTTATGATATATTACATGTATGTTAGTTTTTATAAACAAAATATGAAACAGCAATCATAAATAAAAAGATACTTGTACAATATTTTAAATAATTTATTTTCACATGGCCCAGGTCTTGTCCACATCTAAACATTACTGATGAAAACATAAAAGTAATTTTTTTTTTTTAATAACATTATATCATTAAATTAAATGATCCCCAAGGTTTTACTTTTCCAGTCCCGTTTCTGAAATGTTCCCAGTTTTTGCTACTTATTTCATTACTGCTGCGTTCCTTTGAGTTGTAGTGTAATGTTATGTAGTCTATTGCTTCTTCACACACATACAGAACTCGTTTCGAACAAACTACACCCAATGCATTACACTAATCTTTCGTGTTTGAGTTGGCGTCTTTAGATTTGTTTTTACATCTTCGTACAAAACAATATTTTAAATCCATCGTAGGTGCATATTCCTCACTTGGATTCAGTTCGATTTAGGAAGAATAATAGTTGCAATCAATAAATATTGCTTATATTTTCATTATTGCAAAATATGTGTTTATCGTTAGTTGACAGGCAACTGACAATACTGACATTACAACTGTCATTTTCGATTACTCTTCATTCTGTCGTAGCATGGGCAAAGGTAATACTTTATTAAGCCGTATATGTGACGTCACGACGCATTTTTTCGTTTTTATTCTTTTTCTCCAAAACTACTGATCCAAAAAAAATTAAAAAAATGTTTTTGTACTCCGGATAGGATAATAAAGAAACGGTATTTTTGTTTTAGACACTTTCAAATTTTGAAATGTTGTCAATTGGGACGTATTTGAGTATTCACAGCGCGAGCGCTTATAACATATCTGCTTTTGTTTTTATATAATATCATTGACCTCAAACATATATTTTACTCATCATTGATCCCTGGTAGACAACACTCCTATATGACTATCGATATTGACTAAAAACGTACTTATTCATACCGTATAAATAAATTAATAATTGAATTTACACAACAAATAATGCGATATGAATGAATCAATTATATTTATTTGCAAGCGTAAAGGTTTCTCACAAAAGTTTTTAAGCTTAGGTATCAAAAATACTTAGATTTTACATCTTGTTTATGTTAGCATGCAGTATACATTCAGTAACTAGCAGAAGCATAACAATAGTAATAGTAATTTCAAATATGAAAGAAATAATTCGTGAAAAGAACCAATCACAGTTGAATTAGTCAATAATTGTCTACAAAGTCTATATTGTCTTTATCTGAACTTGAAGGTAATAACATTTTGGCTTCATTTGATAGAGGTTTAGTACCAAATTGCCCTATTTTAGGTCTGAAACTAGAGAGATATAGGTCTGAAGATATCAGCAAATTATGAATAATATCCTCATTTGTTGCAATTTTGCTAGTTTGCCGCCAGTGGAAGGTTCTGAAATTTTAAAATCTTTATTGCGAGTTCCCGATGCCTCTTCAGAAAGTTTACCGATTGGAATAAAGTTATTGTATTCAATTATGTCGGCACCATGTATGAGTAATTTATGAACACTTGAAGGCATATAATACCATGCATAGAGCCTAACATGTTTGAATTGTTGTAGCACAATATTGCCGGCACTTTTCCACGTCTAAAAACTATCCACATGAGATTACCTGAAGAATAACTCCAAATCTTCTAATGAGTTCTTCATCAACACCCGTGATCTGCGCAGTCACTTCGTCATTAGCAAAAAATCTTCTGGCGGTATTTCCATCGTTGATAGTTCCTGATTCGAACCTTGTTTAACTACGTCATACATTGAAATTACTATTACTATTGTCATGCTTTTGCTAGTTACTGAATGTATACTGCATGCTAACATAGACAAGATGTAAAATCTAAGTATTTTTGATACCTATAGGAACTTTTGTTTGAAACCTTTACGCTGGCAAATAAATATAATTGATTCATTCATATCGCATTATTTGTTGTGTAAATTCAATTATTAATTTATTTATACGGTATGAATAAGTACGTTTTTCGTCAATATCGATAGTCATATAGGAGTGTTGTCTATCAGGGATCAATGATGAGTAAAAATATATGTTTTGAGGTACATTAAAGTGTGTAAAAACATCGTCCAAATATGCATTTTTAATTCATTCATATCTTTTGAACGGGGAAGGTCGGGGTCAAGGTCACAAGTCAGGTGGCTTTTGTATAGGCTCGGCAACAATATCTATAAGTTTCAGCTTTACAATCCAAAATAGAAAAAAGTTATGAGGAAAACTAATTTCATTTTCATACATTTGAAATATATAAAGTCATTTTTCTATGGTATAGACTCGAAACAAAATCCTGTCACTACTAATTTATTCAATGATTCAATGTACTCGACAAAGCTGTATACTTGAAACGACCAAATAAAACATTTTATTTTTAAAAAATCCTATGAAAGGGAAGCCTGTTTTTCCGTCCACTGTGCATCGTTCCGTTTGGATGACTGATTCGTTTCGGCCTCTGATGAAGTTCTGAGGTTTCGGCATATTCGATAAACCTATTTGGGTTTCATATTTATGGTTCTCAGTTAAGATGTGTTTCGGTCAGCTTCTAGTCTAACGGGTTCATCTGAATATCAGTATTTATATACGTAGAGCAACTGCTACCAGAACTCCACAACCCAATAAATATAAATAAATAAATATCTCTCAACTTACACACAACGCCATCTAGTCCCAAACTAAGCAAATCTTGTACTATGGGTACTAGGATAACTGATACTAATACATATATACTTTTCTTTTGTAAATACATACTTATTATTATACATATATATATTATACACATAGTTATTATACATAGAAACACCCAGACTAAGACAAACCCCCATGTTCATGACCCACACAAAGATTTGTGTGCAGTACCCACTTTATTATTTATTATTACTTTTTGCAATAGCATTTTGCTGTCGAAGGAAGAAAAACAAAGAAGTCGTCGTCGTCGATAATATTTGGTTCACCCTTTAAACACTCGAAGGCATACCCAAAGTGAGTACCAAAAATTGTATGGCAGTGTCTAAACAAGAAAACATAAAAACACGATGAAAACTGTTTCCGCTCCTTCTTGATGCTTCTAATAACCAAACAAGGTTTCAAAAGTGTACTTAGGTGCTATATTGAAAATTCTACAAATAGTAAAAACTACAGTATCATTATTTCTTTTATGTTGACATTCAACATAAAATCAAATTGCTTCAATCAAAATGTTTGTTGTAAGCATGTTGTAAGCCAAAAATTAGTGCTTTCAATCAAGAATACATTAGTTTTAATATTAAGCTTGAAATGCTTTGCAATAAGTAGATAACAACAAAAATAAAAAGAAAGTTAGCTGACATACATTTCAACGACCTTCATAACATCACTCACGAACCAGGTGATAAGTGATTACTTGATTAGCTTGAGTACACTGAAATAAAAAAAAAAAATATATAATTAATGGAATATATACTGGGTGTGGGAATGTTTACATTTTAAAATTCATAAAAAAAAAATAATTTAGTCTAATATTTTTATTTCAATTGAAAGTACATTAAAGTGAATTTTAAATTAAAAAAATCTAAGTGTCGATAATCTTGACGCAAGCACTCTTTAAATATTTAACGCGTAACAATAACATTATGTTCAAAGACACGTCGGCAGAGAGATTCTTGTAATTTCAGCCCGAATTTTGTTGGTGGAAGGTCTGTTACGGTAGACGAGACTCTTCACATAATAATATATGACTCATACTCGTAACTTAACAATCTACCAAAACTTACATAAACTTCCAAAATCTACTCGTTGGAGTTGCGCACGAATCGTTACATTTCCGTATTTATAAAAACGCTAAAAAACTGTTGGCTTTAATTATAGTGCCAGTCAGTGGAGGAGTAAGCCCATCGGGTGCCCTGGGTGGCAAAGTTGAGTGCCCCCAGAGTGAGAGTGTAAATAAGTTCAGTTGCTTCAATAAAAATAAGTTGTGGCACTGAAGCGCCATTAGCCTCAAGAGCAAGGCAGTAGGCAGCACATCACGCACCGACTTTTATAAATATTTCTTTCAATAAAATAAGAAGTGGCGCCGAAGTGACTTCGTTTCCGATGACATAATGTTTTGTGTTTTTATGTATTTTATTCAATAATAAGAAGATGTGGTACAGAATTGCCTTCGGCTTGTAAGAGGCAAAGCGGCATCGACTTTATAAAGTGCACTTAAGTGCCTTAAGCCTGTTAGAAGCTAGGAGCGCCGCAGGCGCTGGCTTTTCAAGTATTTTCTTCAATTAAAATAAGAAGAGGTATAGAAATGCCTTTAGCCTGTAAGAGGCAGACAATGCCGCAGGCGTATATTTTTCAATATCTCCTTCAATAAAATAGGAAAATGCAGTGAAATGTCATCGGCTCCAAGAATCAGGTAGCATCGCAGGCGCAGACTTATTGAAATATTTTCTTTAATAAAAATGAGAAATTATTGAAAAGTGCCTTCGGTCTGTAAGAGGCTAAGAACGACCTATTAAGTATTTTCTTCAGATAAAATAAGGAGAATCTTCTTTAAAGAATACTTTGAATTGAAAATTTCGCTGCAAATATCAGGGAGCATCCAATTGAGGATTTATCTTCTTAAATTTTTTTTTCAAGGGGAAACACCGCTCAATGTCCGAGGGTGCCACTCAACAAGGACTTTTCATCAAAATAATGTTTTTAAAGAAAAAGCTCGCTGCAAGTCCCAGGAAAACCATACTGAGAATTTTTCTTCGTAACAATTTTTCAAGAGAAAGTCCACCTGGTTAGTCAGCTAATGGTGTCAGTAAATGTTCGAATGGTATGTCCTCTCCTATTCGATCTTGTCGAAAAGCGTAGCATATAGTAGTATTAAAGTAGAAGTATATAGTTCGAGAAAAGTATAATATGAAGATTTTAACAACTTTAAGAACAATTTTTATTATGTCAACAAAAACAAAATTAATTTATGTCTACAATCATCTAGTACGTCGCATTCTCTACCAGATCGTCAAATACTGGGCTGCGTAGCTTGGCAAACATAGCAAACATAACTTCTACTACGTTTTAAATAATAGTATGTTGAGCACTGGCACGGTTAAATAATATTTATCTTTATGTAGAAAGGCAAAGAATGTTGTTAAATAATAATGTATTGAGTGTCCTATTTAAATTATTTTTACTATTTGGTCACAGTAAAGGTATTAATTTATTTTATAAGTTAGTTGTTTGAATTTGTAACTGGTCCAACGCTCGTGCGTCACAAGGGTATTCTTTTAAAATCAGTGTAATAATGTATAAAATGCACTGTAGCGATTATGCTGAATGATGACCATTTGTTGTCAGTTGGTGTGCTTTTTTGGGTTTTATTTACCGTTTTATTTCCTTTTTATAAATATATTTTTTGTCTTTTTTATGTTTTTTTGGCAAAATATTATGTATTTCATGCAGCATGTAAGCTGATTCTTGATAATAATAAAATAAGTTTCTTTCTTTCAAATGAATGTAGTCACCCTGTATATAAATGCGGTTTATGAAGACGTTGTATGTGTATATGGTATAATTTTTAGTAGAAAACTTAATTATTTATTCTGGTAACATATATAAGAAACCTACCAAACCAAACATCTTTTTACTAATTTGTACCATTACCGCCATTTTTTTGTGGTTTTCCTGTTTCGCAATTATTACGACTGAATATTTGTAAAGAATCGAGACTTAATATTGTATCAATAGTGATTTGTGAAGAATTAACCGTCTTAAATTCTGTGAACAAAAGGTATGTCAATTGCATATTTAATTCACCTGAGGCTTACTCGGCGGGCACGTCATATTACATGTTATCGATTATTTTGCAGCCGGCTTTGTTTCTCATGTATTGTAAATTATGTCCCTGTGTGATAATTATTGGTAAGGGAGTGGTTTGTCCGAATAAATTGCAAATTAAACTAAGTCTCATTATAAAGTGTCCAAGTTTGACGGTTCGGGCGTATTGTGGGTTAGTCATGTTTTTATCGGTATTTGAATGATTTATAGTGCTAGAATTTTACGTTTCACATTCACAAATAGCCTTCTAATAATACTCATATCATAATCTCTTTGATGTTCGCTGTGTTTATAGTTAAAATAATGTACAATAAAACACGCGTAGTCTCCTTTGGTACTGTATAAACATAACAAGGTTGTTTTAACAATACTGTTTTCCAGATAGTTTTTCATCATCCTAATGTTCTATTTTTTGTCTTCATCTCCTCTAATATGACAATATTATAGTACCTTTAATAACCTTAATGTTATTATGAACATGTCATGCACTTCTGTGTTAAGCATGAGGTCCGGTCCACCTACATTGATAATGGTCAAAATACAATAATTTCTCCAAAGTTGCACTGTTATTATAATATAAAATTATCAACTTTATCATGTTGTCCTCTGTCTAGGGTACCTTACATACAATTCAATAAATACTATTATCAGTAACAGTATGTTAGTAATAACAAATACATAACTGTATAACTAATTTTACACCTAATCAAACTAAACTAACTCTATTATCCTTAAAACTGTTTAATTTAATATGATGTAATAGAATTGCCAGGCTGTGGCTGCTGATTAAATTCTGATAGGTAAAATAATATGGTGTGTATGGAAGTGTGAAGTTCAGGATAATTGCCATTTTTTATCTCAACAATGTAGTTACAATTTGACCAATTGTGACCACACCGTGACCTGTAGTTATGAGTAACATTTATAGTTTTTTTTTAATAGTGTAGATGATGATAGCTTTAAAAAAAAGTATATACTATATATATATTAGTAATTTGTGTCCTTCAATTTAGTTCAAGTTCAATAAATATATGGCATGTTTATCAGTTATTTACATGATACATTAAATATTATTCTCTCATTTACATATCAAACAAAGACTGCTGCATTCTAGAGTTGTAGGTCATTCTATGCTGTAGGCATTTGTCACACTAATGTGTAGGTACCTATAAGTTATAGTACTTGTTGTATGTAAAAATCTAATTGATTATTTTTATTGCATTTAGCTATGCTTAGCTAATTATACTAAGAAACAGTTGAAAAAGATATGGGACCGGCAGGATTTGAACCTGGGACCTACTGCACACCGGGCAGTCGCTTTAGCCATCCAGCTACGGTCGCCTCTTGCCAGAACCCTAAATTTCTCAACTGTATGTTACGTCATTTCGTGACGTCACGTTCATCCATTTGTGCCTATCTTAAGTAGGATACAAATTGTTGTATGTACTTGATAGACATGGTTGTACTATTATTTATGTGGGGGTGTTTTACCTAACCTAAATCTAATAGTGTGTTTAAAATTATTGGAGGTAAAGCTAATGTGATTAAGTGTGATGCAGGTATTGCTACTGTTTCACCTTTAATCTACCCCTATAGTAGCCCTTTCACTACTGTGTTTTAGTAAGGTCGTAAAATAGGCACTGATATTACTGCAACATTAGGCATAATATTGTAGTGAAACATCTCATTTCTTTTGCAGTATAGGAATAGTCATTGCCTGTAGTTGCCAGTTACAATTAGGACCAGATTTAAAGTTGTTAGGGCCCTTATTCAGGACCATAGCCATATTAGCTGTACTGTGGGGCCCTCTGACAGCTGCCTTGTTAGCCTGCCCGTAAATCCAGCCCCCATCACCACCAGGTAGAATACATCGACGGTCCCTACGTATATAAGGACATGTTAAAAACGAGGTTTTCAGGAGAGCGTTTTTAATCTGCCTCTGCAACACTTATTCTTTGTAAATTATATTACTTGTTCTCTTATACGATTTGCAAAAGACGTTAAATAGGTAATATTAAAAAATTATTAATATCCAGGACTATGTTTATGGAAAATCTAAAGTTATTATGTTTTGGTAATTATCCTGAGAAAGAAGTGGCTACAAGTATACATATATGAAATATTATATACTTGAAGCAGCTTGATTTTATAAATGAGCATGATTGTATTTGTCCTTATTCACCTTTAATTACTCATTATTTATTTATGAATTAATAAATTATTATTCGTGCACCACAGTCACTTGTTTACCTAACAAACTAAACTTACAGTAGGAATGAGTAGTAATGTACAATAAAGCTTCAGGATTTAATAAAATTTTAAAAAGTAAATGAAAATGGAATTTGTCCATGTCTGCTAGAGAAGTGTGATATAAATATGAAAAGAAAATTGAGAATAGAGAAATTTAAATAAAGTTAAATAGAATGAATTGAATACAGACTAGTACAGACCATGAACATCTACAAATCACAACAATAGATTATTTGTGCAACATGTTGTATGTATTGTGTGAACTATAATGTGATGCCACGTGTGCCCGTAATTTCAAAGTCCAATCACAACTTCAAATCTAAGGTGTGACCACAGTGTTTGCCCTCTGGAGCTTGTTCACAAAACCTCTACAAGTTACATGAATAACATTAAATCAATGTGTTAAATAACATCTATTGTATGTAATGCAGTAAAGTAAAAAATTAATTTAACTAGTAAATAACAAAGAGCAATATGGAGAGGCAATTAACGCAAATATCTATGTAAATAAGTCTGCAAATTTCACGGGAGAGTAAGGAGAATATTGTTCCGCGTATCTATGTTTGACAATTAATTTTATAAGATGTGTATGAGCGGCGCTCTTCCAGATATGGCAGCGGAGGACATCTGACAATGACTACTCCATTAAATGTCTAAGGTTAAAAAGTTACCAATCAACAAAGAAAAGAAGTGTTGTAATATTTTAAAGCAAATTTTAGCTTTGCTATGCCTTTTTATATTTTATATAATATTAAAGTTGAAAAATTAAGAATCCAGCAGGACTCGAACCTGCACCCCTTCCTTACATTACAAGTATTTGATAAAAATGCGTCATCTCTCGACAATAATAGTGTTGATCTTAATTCAAACTTACTGTATGTGGCTAAGTGACTTATCACATCACATAGATGGCGCTAAAACCAAGTAAGGTTCGTCTAGCTAAGGCTGGCACTAAAGAGTTGAGAAATTTCGAGTCTGGCAGTATACGAATCCATAGCTGAATTGGCAAAGCACTTGGGGCGTATACCCAGGGGGTGCAGGTTCGAGTCCTGCTGGATTCTTAATTTTTCAACTTTAATATTATATAAAAAGAAGTGTTAACAAAGTTTAGAATATTTTGAACGGTAATCTTATTACTTTGCGGAAGGTACGAATAAGTTTCGGCCGCTTTTCGGCTGAAACAGAAACCGAAATCTTGTGCGGTCTTAACGTAAAATTTACACGCGGCTATACCTCAAGATATATACACCCAGTGTTAGATGGTGTCTCTTTGTTTAGGCTGGCCGTACTGCGAGACCAGCTTGTACTGTCATAGTCTAGTCGACAAGTTGAAAATGGAACAAAATAGAAATACTGTTCTTAAAATTATGTGCGATAGCTCATTGGATCCGGAATTACGCCTAGAAAAATGTGCCAAAAGCGTGTATTAACACCCAGTGTTAGATGGTGTCTCTTTGTTTAGGCTGGCCGTACTGCGAGACCAGCTTGTACTGTCATAGTCTAGTCGACAAGTTGAAAATGGAACAAAATAGAAATACTGTTCTTAAAATTATGTGCGATAGCTCATTGGATCCGGAATAACGTCTAGAAAAATGTGCCAAAAGCGTGTATTAGCACATAAAAAATTGCAAAAGTTATTAACAATTAAAGATGAACAAAAAATGGCATTTCGTTTTTTGCCAATATTTCATAAACTATTAATATTTAAGAAATTTCAAAAAAAGATTGAAAGAGGAGGAAATTTCCAATAAAAATCTCCTAACTCCCGGAACTCTATCTCCATTATTTATAATTTTAATTTAACACTGAAAATAGGTCTGCGCGCGACATTTTTAGGTTGCACGCGTGGCGTCGAAAGCGAGTACGGCACATTAATTAATTTATTTAAGGTATTGATTTTTTTTTAATTTAAAAAATATATGGTGTGTTCTGAACACTATAAATAATTTATTCCCGTTGGAAATTTTACTTAAAGTTAATTTTTCAACAATTTAAACAATTGTTAACTATCGAAATTTTCTCGAAGTAACGTCTTAATTTTAAGTGAAAAAAAATGTTTAAATAATGGTCGTAATAAAATTTCGCTTCGTAGAGCCTTTTTTTACATACATACATCAACATTGTGCCATAAAAGTTAAAAAAAATATTTAAAACTTAAAAATCCAAGTAATGTTGTTCAAGTAAAAAAATTGTTATAAACAAAGTATACTTATTTATTATATAGAATTTTTTCGACTATCATGTATAGCTTGAGGTGCAGCCGTGTGTATAAAGCCCGAAATAAATATATTTGTGTTTAACCCCAATAGAATATCTCTAATACAGCGAAATGAAAACTCAATAATACCGTTCTAATTAAGATAACGCTATCTACAGTATCGTACCCGTAATTGCGTATGGCACTTAACAATTGCGTTGAATCCATTTACTATAGCTATGACATCGCAATAAAAGTGCCACTAGTATACCCCGAAGGCGCTAAAAACCGGCTGCCCACGCTTTCTTTGCTACAGTGGTGGTTAATTAATTATGGTTCTTCCCTCTCGTCCTCAAAATGTAGTCTTTGAGCTCTGCGGCAATCCATCACGAAGTCAAACATCTATGAAATCTCTTAAGTAATCTATCTCGAATAAAGCGATGGATCCGCCGGGGGACGACTCTTCGCCTATGTATTTATAGTTATACGCTAAAATATCCGAACAAAGATAACAATCTCATATCTTCCAATGATAATATTACTTATTGGCTCCAGTGAGGGCACCCAAATACGTCATAAAAGTATTTAATGATTTTATTCAATAACCCATCGCGCATCGGCGCTGTTTGTCTACGGGGACATTAAATAGCGCCATGTTATTTATTGCCTCGCGTGCGTGCACTGGACTTATGACTGCTTTTACGGTGTCCGCCATTTAATTTGAGCGTACATGCAATATGGTATTGGAGAAAACGGGAATCTAAATGTCGCCTCATCCCTCGTGCGGTGGGGCTCACCACCACGGTGGGTGGTGCCGATAGCCACCGCAATCGAAAGTAGAACGTAATAATTATTGGTGGTGGGACTGGTGGGCAACTGGGCTGGGGGCCGGTGGTAGCGGTTCTCGCGGCTCGACCGTCAACAAACCGTCGCACGGCAACTGCTCATGACATATGCATGAGAGCGGCACGGACGACGCCGCGCTTAAATATACAAGGACGGACGGGGAAATTACTAGAGGCAAATACATACAAGATGTCTCCCGCCCGGCTGCGCCACCGTAGCGTGCGGCACGCCCTCGAGCCTCTCCAATTACACTCACGAAACGTCCGTCCGATACCTTTCTTACTATTCTAGACTATTTTTACTTGGTAACCACCACCTCGTCTTCATAAGTCATGAAGACGACCCCATTACACTGTTAAATGCGTCATTTTAAATTCCGTTTTCCTTATGGGCTTGCACGCAAATATCCAATACGCCGTAATCGAGTATATATGATTTACATATTAAATGCAAGTCTTTTGTTGTCTGTCTACTTAGAAATGAAAATTAGAGCGGGTGAAGTCCACTTATATAGGAGAACTTGGACCCAATCGGGAATTTTTAATGATATGAATCATACATTTTTTACTTTCCTATAAAAACTTTCTATTAATCGACTCGATAGTTATCTAACGGTAGTATACTATTACTTTAAAGACGACGACTTACTTAAACATATAAAAATGCGTCGAACAATCGCCGAATATTGCAATAAGTATTACATTATAACTTGTTATTTGCCAAACACTACTTCTTCTTCCTGCCCTTTTCACATTTTATTTGGGGTCACGAAAAAAGTCTTTTTCTCCATTATTCTCTGTTAGCTGTCTATCGCTGTCAATTTTCCCCTTCTCTTTCATATCTTCGGTCAGCCTCTTCCTGTCCATCCTTCGCCATTTAAACTGATTACTCTTTCAGTCAAATGACTTTCACCCCTTCTCATCACATGCCCATACCAAGATGAACGATTCCTTTTCAGCTTTTCTATTACTGATGCACCTTTCAGGCTTCCTCTAACATACTCATTCTTAATTTTATTCCGTCTTCTCACCACATATCCTTCAAAACATTCGCGTCTCGGGAACGTGATAATTATTTTGTTCTAAAAATACTACTTTTAAATTCATAAATTATTATGTTCATTTCTTTATCATTCCTTAATTGTATAATTTATTGGTTACCGTTATTACTGCACATTGGATTGACCACAATTTTAATGCAGCCAATTGCGAATACCGATGACTTTTGAATTACCAATAAGATGTAATATGTGTCTCCGACTGTGACAAAGTGAGAGCTAGACTACAGTTAAGTAATCTCGATGTAATAGTCTCTTACGGTTAGGCTTTTGATGTGTCCAAAGAAATCTTATAATTTACTAAAACGACATGAATGGCCAATGTGATGTCAATTTATTCAGGGAATGGTATGGGTCGCTGAAACTGGATCTAAGTACAATTGTATTTTTCAATCACTTTTTTTTATCTAAGACGCAAAGTTTCACAAAAAACAACTTTTCTGATAAACATTTGGCTCTCTTTTATATCACATCCATTTCTAAAAGCTCATGCCTTATCATTTCCGGTTATCAGAAAACTGCCTCGCTGTTTCAACTTTAGCGTATCCTGCAGGAAATACGTGGGACCATTCCTTCGGGATACAC
The DNA here is from genome assembly GCA_905147285.1 of Hypena proboscidalis. Classification (NCBI taxonomy): domain Eukaryota; kingdom Metazoa; phylum Arthropoda; class Insecta; order Lepidoptera; family Erebidae; genus Hypena; species Hypena proboscidalis. The sequence goes on from LR990144.1 coordinate 6,622,695, forward strand.
TTATTTTTGCAAATAAACATACTTATTTAGATATAACAATAAATAAATACTTTCATCATTTCCCATTGGCTTCACCCGTCTAGAAGTACTAACTTGTATGATCATTTTCTTTGTGTAATCTTGGAAACCCATGTCCTAACATGGGTTTCCATGGGAAGCATGATACCCAAGTCTACCAAAAAAGAAAGACCTTTAGCGAATGTCATTGGGCTGAAATGAGCATTGGCACTGCTCAAAATATAGTTTGTAATTGGGTATATTTATTGATCAGCACATGAAATTTATTCTTTGCAGTGAACGTGTAAATTGCGATTTTTTATATTCCAGTGGAATATTTAATCGCCCTTCACCGTCACCCAAATGCAAATGCGCATTATTTAAATAAATTAAACGTAATGCTCATTAAAAATACTATTTTTAAGTACCCTTGTTTTCTAAGTTTACCATTTGATATGCATTGTAATGATCGATCTAACTTCGTAAAACACCATAGGCCAGCTATCGCACGAAAGCGCGCCGCAAAGAAGTTATGATCGATAGAGGCATCAAATATTCACACACCGCCGGCCCACGAGGAAACGAAATGGATAACCGTTGTCTGAAAGGCCACAAGGGGCGAACGTGGCCCTCCTCGCTGCCCCCTTTCTTCTAATTACGTTAACTCTTCGTATAAAAGCAATACTTTAACCGCCGTTAACATTTCTCAACTAACAATTAGGTACGCATCCAGGAACGTCAGCGCTTTGTTTTAACATTCGTTATAACATTCATAGTATGTTAATACAGTTCAGTTTGGTCTGCTGATATGAAATTGAGTTTATTCAGCTCTACTTCTAACAATTTGTAACCTTATTTAGATGACCTTCAGGGCGTCGACATTAGCGGTTTTAGTGCAGTCGTTGTTTGTCTTGTTTTGCTAAGGAAATTAATGTGTATTTTATATCTTTCATGCATATATCCGCATAGTTTTTAAATTCTAATTGATTATTTTTATAGCATTTAGCTATGCTAAGCAAATTATACTAAGAAACAGTTGAAACTGTATGATACGTCACGAAATGACGTATCATACAGTTGAGAAATTTAGGGTTCTGGTAAGAGGCAACCGTAGCTGGATGGCTAAAGCGGCTGCCCGGTGTGCAGTAAGGTCGCAGGTTCAAATCCTGCCGGTCCCATATCTTTTTCAACTGTTTCTTCGCATAGTTTTTGACGGAAACTTGTAACTTCACTTAAAAATACATTACATAGCCAATTGTCGTCTGCTTCTATTTTTCAAAATCACGGCTTTCCTTGAATATTCGACTCTTTATACGTAACACAGATACGTTATTAGCTAGGTAATATAAAAACTCAAAAAAAAAACCTATTTGACTTTGCTCAATTTATCTATACATGGAATGTTCATCAGTTCCGAAAGCTTAATACCAAATTAATGCGACGCTTCGCAGATGTACTTACAAATGAATTTCTTGTTGAAGTAGGGTCGGGTTAAATATGGTTTATCTCACGTATCTTGTAAATGTAGCTAATATTAACCAGTTACGGTCGTAAGCGAGGTTCACGCCTCGTGGCATATTGGTCGAGATCGGATGCGAACGCGGCGCCCAACGTGGGACCTCAAGCGTGAAATAAGCGCGACTGCTTTGTATCTAGTAGCAATCACCACAACGACACACCATAACCATTTTGCCATAGTTTAAATCGATTTCGACTGTCGACGAACCCCGTAATGATATGAACACTGGAAAACAGCATGTCTGTTGTATAAGATTTTTTACATGAATCTGAATAGTTTTTCCATACTGCTTTTAAAAATATACGCCGTTTTTATGTAGCAGCTCTAGTTTTGGAGTTATGAAGTGAAAGGGTTTTCATCAAAAATGCTCAAAGTTTAAGTTTAAAAAAAATGTTAGATATATTTATTCCGAATCAAATTTTCTTTTTTTGGGTTTTTTAGCATGATATGTATTATGAGTACTATTTTGAATGCTCCAACAATAATCAGCTTTCATATTTTCATTCAAATGCCCCTGATATCTCTACTCCATGGTGCGAATATCCTGGTGATAGCGCTCTCCTTGTTGATCACCGAGATTTTCAGGAAAATAGTCTAGATGGCTGTGAAGATAATGAAGCTTAACACTCATGTTGCATCCAAGCCGCTGGAAGAGTATCAGCAACTGTTCAACGTGCTAAATGTAGCCGTCAGACTTCCTATTGCCCAAAAAATTCCTTACTCTCCAAACAAACTCTTCCCATGCACATTGCTCGAAAGCTGTCATATGGTTGATGAAGTTTTTATCATTTATAAAATTTCTGATTTGTAGGCCATCGAAAATACCACCTTTCATGTCAAAAATCACTGTCGCTACCACTGTCGTCGTTTTTGGTTTGTCCGCTGCACTGGTCTGGATTTTTCGAAAATGTACACATGGCTTCTGTGGTGTTGATGTGTCACTTATACTCAAGACTGGTCTTATGGCACATTTTAAGTTTGGATATAACCACTTAGCGCAATTTTTATGGTTTATTCCTATGATTTTCGTAACACAGAAATTACAATCGTCATGATGATTGGATGGTTCACGCCAAATCATAGGAGCTTTGTACTTAAAAGTGGGCCTTTTTTTCTTTGTCCACAGTCGCAAAGACTCAACACAATATTTACATACCAAACTTGGTATCCAGGGTTTAGCATTTGTCGGCAATGGAAACCCAAAGTAGTCCAAGTACGCGTTTTTTACGAAAACCGACACATTCAAACGGAATTTTTGGAACATATATTCGCCACAAACAACACAAAAACAATCAGGATTATTTAAACACGTCCTTCTTGAGGAAGACATAATGAAATTTATACAAGTACTGATTAAGTTACACCACAAATGATAAAATCTAACGACTACTCATGTAAATTAAAGAGGGTACCTGTATCTCAATAACTAGAGCTGCTACAAAAAATCTGAGGATAGATTTGAAATTAGCGCACCCAAATTAGTAAACAACAGTTGAAAAACTTCATGCAATAAAAAAAAAGTTTGATTTTGTTGTTCTGTGTAATTGATTTCAACCAGATAAAATCCCACTCGTAAATCTCTCGAGGTTAAATCCTTTCGCGGAAGTAACGTAAGCTTTAACAAAAATGGCGCCCTCCCAATTTTGTTACGTCGCTTTGAGGATAATATCTAAAATGAGGTTAAACTTTAATCTATGTGAGTAACGAATGTAAGCTTAGTCATTCTTTAACAGGGACACCCGGGTCAAAATAATATGATTTAATATAATTGACGCGTAAAACAATTTCGTAAAAATATCGCCCGAAAGTACATGGCCCTCGACCTTTATTAGTATACTAAAATCTGCCTCGGTAAGATTTTTTTTATAACGTTTTACTTTTCGCCAAAGTCTGTTTTTTCAATTCGTTACATATTAGGAGAAATAATAACAAGGTGTTTCAGAACGGTATCTTTAATCGAATTTGTCCCTTGCAAAAGAGCTTCTACCAAAGCCTCTATCAATAATAGATTAGGTCCTTACCAACCTTTGCACGGACCTCGTTTGCCGAATGTCCCCAAATTTATGACGTTAGAATACTTAGAATCGCTTTGGAAAATATATGACTCGATCGTACACCGTGTACCTGCCAAATATTATAGTATTCAGAATTAAACCGCATATTTTATGCCACAAAATATGCCTTATATCCCAACGGAGGACTAAAATGTAGTTAAGTGTTTTGTATTGCAAACATTGTAGCTAATTATTTTTTTACCCTCTTAGGAGCAAGATATACTATTACGGTTTTGATATGTAATTTTTCGGAAAATATGTCGTAAAAATATACAGGGTATATTTTCTAAAATGCATAAGACAGACGCTTGTTATTATGGTATGAATTTAATATAATGGCGTACGACGGTTGGGCGGCATTGAAGCCACCTGTATATTCTCAGGGAGGCTACTAATGATATGGGTGGTGGCGTAGCCTCGAATCGTACACTTGTCCACTCTCAGGTGCCAGTCTGGCGGTTCCCACTGCATGCTGAAATATTCAGCTACCAGTACCAAGTAAATTACAGACTTGCTGCAGCCCTCGAGACTGGACTATAATTACTCGTTTGAAACAAAGTTGCTAGAAGAAATGTAGCCAGGCCAATTAGGTCACCACTGCATGATTGTCCTAGCACCCGTTTCAGTTCCCATGTAGGAATCGACATATGCTTTATGTCCCACGTAAATAACTAATCGGCGACAGTATTTACCTGTCTTTATAGTCTTTAAATATTCTTGGTATACATGTTTCCTTTTATTTCAAATTAGGTCAATTAGATTGCCAGCATTCATTTAGATTTTAGGGCAATCTATATCTCTTTTGCCTAGATCTTTTTTTTGCTCATGGGGTGAATATAATTCAATGTATCGCTCTTAGGGCATGCAATATCGGAAGGATCTCAATTCCGGAACTGAGATCCGATATTACCGGCTAATTCCGGAATTCCGGAACTGGTTCCGGAATTGTCATTTTTTATTTTTTTTTTATTTCTCACTCTCTTTTGGTTTATATTTGTTTTAGGGTCATTTCTCTATCTAGGAAAATTAAAAAGCAATGTTTCAAATCAAATAAAATGTAATAAATCAGCCTTATAATAATCATTTGAGCTACAAATTATTTGGCCATTATTTTCTCTTATAATTAAACTTTCTCACAGTAGTAAAATCAACAAGGTTTATAAAAAACAAAATGTAACTCAACAATAACAAAACATATAAAAAATATACTCTGAATAGTCCTTCCTGTCTACAATTATTGTTAATCAGTCTTAATCATTTTACAAGTTAAAAATAAAACATATTTGGCCTTCATTTTCCCTTATTACTCTAATTAACGTAACAGTGAAATAACAGTGAAATTAAACATTTTCACAATAGAAAAATCAACACAAGATAAAATAGAATTATACATTTTAAAAAATGAGAGTATAATAATATCCTTCCTGTATAAAATTATCATTACGAAAGGACATCACAATGGAAGGCCTTGGAAGGAGTTATGAGACTTTTTAATTGAGATCATTGGAGTTCAGTTAAATTCCTTAAAGATTATTATAGTAAACGACGTGAACTACCTTCTATGTTTTGTTTTATCTACTGCCACTCACTCATTATTATACTGTACATGCATCCAATGAGCGTCTCATGCGGTTGTTGTTAATAATCTGTATGTTTAAGCTATTTTTAATTATTTTCTATTATTTTTATATTAAGAACCAGTTTTTTTTTACATCAAACAAAGTGTTTTAATTGCACCAGTAAACATACATAGGTATTATTTACAATAATCTATTTGCGTTAAAGTAGTAAGAAACCAAAACTGTGGATAAAAGTAAACCATCTCATAATTTTGTAACAAGCAACGGGAGCAATATCAGAACGACCAAACAATCTGCCTTTCTTTGGTCAAGGTGAGTGTGGGATGACACTGTGGATAGTGGGGATGGACAAACAAAGAGCGGACAAACTAAAGGAATAACCTAGTTCGTTAGGGATCGAAGACCGAGACTGAGCGATATCAGTTGCGAACGACTTTGCACAGTACCGGAGTGGTAAGTATTAGTGCGCCGTGCTCGGTGTGATGCGCGCGTGTTGCCCATTCGACTTGCAGTTTGTGGCATAATCCACGGTCGTTAGATTGCGTGCGTTTAGAAGAAAATAATCATCAAAATACAAAAGACAAAAATATCGGAATTCCGGAATTTTTCCTCTCAATTCCGGAACTGGAAAATCAGTAAAATGGTCCAGAATTCCGGAATTACGGAATTCCGGAATTCCGGGATTGCATGCCCTAATCGCTCTTATTCCACATTCCAGAAGCTACCTTCTGTGTTCTTAATTGCAGATTTGACATAATTATTTCGCCTATTAATCTTGAGCACTTTGTAATTTCTTCAAACGGGTACTAATTATTTTGCATGGTTAGATGTATCTTTATCTTGGGGTGCATGCAAGGAACCTCCTCGAGTAACTTACACAACGATTCCCTACGTCTGGCGCACCCTGGGCAATTCGCGAGTTCTTCACCACGATAGCTAGTCAAAATAAAATTTGACTCAACCATCGACACGACGAAGAAGAAGAAGTCGATTGATTTATGATCCAAACAGTAATTACATCATAAACAGTAAAACGAAATATGAAGGCGTAAAGTAGGTAACGAAATAATCAAGAATTTTAAAGTTCAAAAGCCAGTGTCAAAATCACGGCAATCGTATGTGGGTAGACGGTACTAAATAGGTTTGGCATTTAAAAATAATAAGTGATGAACTGGCAACCCTAGTTGCATTGTATGTATGTACTTATAATTATATAATTGGAGTCTCTAGCAGGGACAGCAATACTGAATACAGCAAATAGCTCTTTGTTGTTATTTCCGTTGCCTTGGTGACGATTGTCTTCGACGTGGCTCATCAGCTATTAGCCATTAGCTATTGACAAATAACTACAAACATAAAATGTAGTATGCATACATACAATGAATTATGAAATGTAGTCTAAACATACGTATCGGTCGTCGATCGCATGAATATTTGGATGACCTGATTGATCTTACGGTTTTGCTGGAAGTCATTTACAAATACCATTAATTACGTTTGATGGACTCCTGTTTAAATAACTTTTTTTGTCCCTTTATGTTATCTTTCACCTTGTTAGCTACTTTTTATTTACATTGGCTGGGGCTTAAGAACAATATTAATAACAATTTGGAATTTACTAGTAAGCTATTAAAAAAAACGTAGCTTGATTATATTATTACATTGCCATATTTAAATTGGTATATCTATGTCAAATTTCTTTATAAATTAGAATAGTGCTCTGGTTATTTTTAAATATAGTAGAGCGTTTTAAAGAAATAGATTTCATTGAGTAGACTTCAGTTCCAAAAATAATATTATTTACTCCAAAAATTGTATTATTATTGGCCATAGTTGTAATTTTTGTTATGAAAGAAATTGTATTTCAAAAATTTGTTCTGACACAATTTTTTTTTACCATTTCGTTTATTTTTAAATGGGCATATGGTTAATATTATCATGTCCGCATGAAGCTTAGAAAAACGGTGGTCTTTAACTAAAATGTTATTAATGTAATTATCATTGAGTCAGTTGTAACACTTGTAACAACGAATTTAAGGTCTATTTACTGTGGTCAATTTGTTAAGTGTCGTAGGTGGACATTAGTGTTACTAACGACTATGTCGCATGCAAGTCACCGTTCTAGATGTTTATTATATTGATTACTCTCTCACCACACAGTAATGATGTGTTACCGGAATATTATGCTTTAGTCAATTATAACCATATTCTGGTAATGGGGATCCGATAACATCAGTACCTGTCTGCTTTTGAATATTTTCGTCTTTTTGTGTTTATTTTGTCAATTTTCCGTAAGCTCGTTATTGGCGCCCAACTTGGTATTAAAATTGTATCTTGGAATTATTTATTTTAAATTGATTTAGGTATAATGCAATATAAATAACTTGATGGCATATTTTGGTCCATGTTAGACAAGTGTTTTAAAATAGAAAACGAACATTTCTAATGTAGGATAACATCTATTTTCAATATTCAATTCTATAAAGTACTTTCTATTTATATTTTTATGCATGGTAATTAACAAGTCTCGATAATATGACAGAACGCTAGATCGTTGGTACTTTGTTGTTGCTTTGCCTTGATACTCTAGATGCTTAGAACAGAATTCCTTTGTCGAATATTTTCTTAACACAATGAGAGTATATCTATTTTTAGTTTATTCTGTCTATTTTTGTATCGTCTGTTCTGCTTATTGACAATGATACTATTTGTGACATCTAATATTAAGATTGCATTCGTATTATCATTACGCGTTTTGGCAATAGATAGATGTGTAACATTGTGTGTCAAAACATTGTTTGTACGACTGCACCATGCATATATAACATAGGTGTGGATGTTGAGTAGTATTGTCGCGTGGCTGGTACGAAAGTAGTATGCTTGTGCTAGGGGTAGCTACTAATGTTGGCTACATTGTCAGAGATATCTAGGTTGGCTTAGACATAGAACAGGGTGTCGTCTTGCGGCGTGACTCGTTAAGTCGTCGTTTCCGGGGCACAATGAGAGGCGGGGTGGTATTGACGGGGCGGCGGGTGGTGCGCATGTGCACCGCCGGCGCCCCGGCGTCTCGGGGGCGCTTTACAAAACCCGAGCGGATCGCGAACGATGTCAGTCCACTCGCGGCCGGCTTCACCACAAGACGTGATCCCGAACTCGACACCATGAAGCGGCACGCGCTCTCCTTTTTACATACAACTCAACTCAATGTAGGTTTCTAAAATATAATCGCGATTAAAATCTATGTTGTAATGTTAACAAAAGAAAATTCTAATTGGAGTTTCTCTTGTTCTAGGTGTGAACTGCCTGGCCTAAACCATCGTGCTAAATAATTCCGTGAGTATTTCTTTTTCGGGTATACGCGTTACATTACTTTATGTTATCCTGAGTATTCCCACTTACCTCGTGCCGTTCCATTTATTACCAACGTTTCCTCGTTTTCTGGTTTAAATACAAACCGACACTCCCGAAGTCCACGAATTTCCTTTTATTTTAAAAGGTTACCTGCTCAGCGTCTCTATTGAACTGTAGAGTTATTTTAACTCATTCAACTTACATCAATAATCTTAGCATAAAACATAAAATAAACATTAAAAGGGAATGTTGTCTAAAAGAATCCATTATGTTTATGGCGAGTAAAAAGGTTATTAAGTAAAAAGGAGGGTTGAAAGCGAAGAGAAGCGAGGCGAAGCTAGGTAAAGAAATGGCGCACAGGTGAGGCGAGACAGCTGCTAGTGACATTTTGAGCGACGCTGGCTTGGCTCCACTTTTTATAATATTTTTTTGCGCGGTTAGTCTTTAGGCATGTTGTGGGCTTTTGTGCGCCGAACACCTGCCGGGGCGGCTCCGGCCCCGTTCCAGTCCCGCCGGTTCTATTCAAGCGTTTGTACATGCTTTGATCGCCCTTAACCTGCATCTAATTCTAAACACTCTTTGTGTCATTCAAATTATGTTCTTCGAAGTCGAATTTGCCAAAAAAGTACTTTATGTGCCAAAACAGAAAATACAAAGGGTCGCAAGAATTATGTTGAATGTAAAGCACAAATAATAGAGTAATGGGCGTGTGACTATCGTCTTCGCGAAACGGGATGTTTTATAAAGAGTTGTATTAGACAAGTTAAACGTGAAGTGACAGGAAATTTAGAAAGTTAGTGCGGCATGATAGTGGGTAGATTGGCATATTGTCGAATTGTGGGGTTTGTGGCGCGAATAGAGCCGCTCGCGGGTAGGCGTGCACCTGCGGGGGTGTCAGTGACCCCGTTCACCTGCTACCGGCAGACGCTCGCATTAGCATACGCTGGCCAAACATGTGCCATGTGCACCCTTGGACCAATTCTCAGAAATCTGCCCTTTTTGTTTTTCTATCATTTTATTAGCGCTCGCAGTCTGTTGGCCATTGATCGCGCCTGTCTACACGTTTTTATTGCCTTGGCTCTTGTTCGAATATACTTTATGCTAAAGAAAACAAAGCTACATATTTCATATCAGATATTAAAATGTATTAAACTTTGGAGTGCGCAAGCTTTATATGCATTTAAGTTCTTACATTTCGTTCGTTCTTACGTTTTCTAAGAATGGGTTGGAATTTACAATAAAATTTAATTATTTGGCTTTATTTATCTGATAGCGTTGAATGACTTTAATTATTTTTATGAGCTTACAAAAAACTTAACAAGTTCAATATTAATAATTGGCACTTTAGTAAAAAATATTAAAGATATCAAAAAAAAAAAATGATTACACACCCCTTATTTTACATGACGTACAATGTAATAAAAGGCAACCGTGTGCAGTTTTATTTGTTCTATGCTATTAGCAAGCTGTAGCGAGAGCGACACGCCAACTTCAGTCCCCGTAATAATTACCAACTAACTTTTATACGAACTACAGTTAGCTTGAAAATAGCCAAGCTCGGCATGCAACAATGCTTTCTGAACTCAAATAAAATTCCACGTATGCACACAATGTCAAAAGGAACATTAAAGGTTAATATTTATCGCGAGAACGCTTGGTATATTTTATTTTAATGAAGCTGTTTCATTATTACCGGCATTTTGTTTCCCAAGATGCTCATTATTTCGAAAACCATTAACTTATCGCGTTATTTGTACGAGAATTCGACGGGCGAAGGCGCTCTATTTGTACAGAACTAATTAGGCATTCTATATTTTTATAATTGGTGGTTCGGAAAATAAAGCCTTAAAATACATTTTATATGTTAACGTCGATATTTTGTAGGGTTTGGAATAATGTTTTCAATGAGTAATTAAAATATTCTTAGCTTATTTATATCATGCATTTAGGTATATTAAAAAAGTAATAAAAATTGCTATCTACTTCCTTACTCTACTTTTCTTACTACCCAGGGCATCCTAATATTTATCTCACCTCTCAATGGTAGCTAATTGTTTTAATTTTTTTATTTTTCTGTTAATATATCTACTTGCTTCTAAACTTCATGACTTTGTCTTTGTCAAGACTCTCAATTTACTCTCTATAAGAATGAATGACATTTTTGAATTTCATTTCATTAAACTATATTATAAAAATACATCTTATACATCCCAATCCTCAATGTTCGTGGGAAAATGTGTACCAGCTCCTCAGTTCACGGGTCGGTTTCCTCGCTGCACCTACGCAAGCTTAAATCACTCTAGACTAGAGGTTAGGATAGACAAGACTGCGTGGAGTCGATTATAAAGCGATTCGTTTCTGTCACTAACCAACTTTCTCATCACAATCATCACCATTACCTAATTCCTTTCACTTCATACTGGGTCTCGAAACACTCATAATGGTGATACATTTCTGTAAATTTTTCTTAGCCCTTTTTCCTCAGTGCCCCGTGTCGTATATTCCAACCAAAAAAACGTTAACCTATATTTATTTATTTAGGGCATTTAATTTCATAAAATCACCCTACACCATTGATCGCCAAACTTTCGCCCGAGACCTTAAGCGGCCGCAAATTATACCGCTAGACCAAACGAGCCAGTAAATTTTTATCACTAGTGAATTTCATCGTTGAAAACCTTATTTATGGACTCTACGGCCAGTAAAAAAAACAGTTACAAAAAAATATTTCAAGGGTGCTATTTGAATTGAACGTCGCCAAATGAATCAACTAAAAAGGAATTATTTAGAAGGTCATTTAATTATTCCATTTGCCGTTCTAAGGTCAACGCAAACCTGATATTACAAAGGTTTGTTAATTTATAATCTAATGGCGGGGTGCGTGTACGTTTACACTATAGCTATAACTAGAGGGTATCGCACCGGCACGTCCTGTCCTGCCCGAGCTCATATTGCCGAGAAATCTAGTAGCATAGTTATTTTATTACATAATGTTTTATTTGTCTGTCGATTCCATACATATTGGCCTAAAGCTTTGGGAAATACGTATATTGTTTGTAGATCTGGTCTGTGTTGGTTTTATTTATGCCTTAAAGGATTGGTGAATATCGTTGTAAGCCCATTATATACCTCTATGTGCTGGTATCCAGCCAGGCATTTCATAATAATTATATGGAAACCTGGCTGTTGCGTCTCTTCTTTACAAAGGACATCAATATAGTCAAACCATACATGATTCTTATTACTTCAAAAGAATACCTATAGAGTGGTACTATTTTCAATATCTTATGTGCTAATTTGATAAGAAGAAGACCAATCAGTCATCTACACTAATATTATTATTCTGAGTGCACGTTTGGCGTAGTGTTTAAAGCGGTTGCCTCGCCACTTTTAACTACGCTGGTGTTGTGGGTTCCATCCCCACACGGCACAAATCTTTGTGTGATCCGCCAAGATTTGTTCTGATTCTGGGTGTGCTTCGTGTGTGTGAAATGTATGTTTGTGAAAACCCCCGCGACACAGGAGTTTTCCTAGTGCGGGTGACATTTAAAAAAATATATAATAAAGAGAAAAGATTTGTTTGTTTGTATACAAAAATCTTCGAATCTACTGGACCGATCTTAATGAAAATTGGTGTAGAGATAATTCAACACCCCAGGATTAAAATAGGTTACTTTTTATCGACGTGCCCCGCGGGCGTAGCCGCGTACTTCAGCTAGTCTATACCATAACATCTATTACACCAATCGATCGATTCCGATGTAGGTAATAATATATACCCATAACTGAAGGGATTAACAGGCATACTCATGTTTTGCAACTGCAGTATTTAAAGGGTTGCTGTAAGGTTTCAGTGGTAAGTGAAATATTATACGGTGTAATATTTGTCGGCAGGCACAATGAAGCGAGACGCGTACGGTGACGAGGGGCCGGCGCAGAAGCGATCGCGGCAGACCGACGATGAAGTCACCTTCCTCATACCGAGCAAGGTAAGGCATTGGATATACAAACCTCATTACGTTCCTGACTAAGTGAATAAAGCTGAAGAGTTTGTTTAGTTGAACACTATGAACACGCTTACCTCAGAAACTACGGTTATAATCGAAAAATCTGCTAGTGTTGGATAACGCATTTATCGAGAAATGCTATTAGACGATATAACATGGGTGAAACCGCGGGACCAGCTAGTATTTTGTTACAATATTGACAACATCGTCGGATCGTGGCAAACCCAAAGACTTAAAAACATTTCGGGATGTGAGAAGAAACTTCATAATTCAATTTTTCCAACATCGGACAGCAAGACAAATGACTCTGCTATCGCTAAGATAAATGATCTTCAACATTTCTAGAGGATTTTCCGGGACTGAAATAAGATGTCAAAGTCTGTTGCCTTATGGCTACTACAAAGCGCTAAGCGCTTTTTTTGCATGACTTTATTATCAGATCGAAAGAATTGAGTCACCAATTCTAGGCTGATCGCTACGAAATATTTAACGTGGTTTGCCTACGTGTCATTGAATTTTCTATTAGAAATAGAAATACGTTAATTTCGACTTAACTCCAGAACAAATCAGACATGACGTGATTTTATCTATCAACCTAAAATTATTTAATATTTTTTTATTTACCAGGTGGCCGGCTCAATCATTGGCAAGGGTGGCGCCAATATATCAAAACTGAGGAATCAGGTCAGTGTTTACAATAGGTACCGGCGATACCTTAGTAAGTAGAGTATTGCCTTCGAGTACATTGCGGTAATACAGCTTTTATTGTATCACTGTTCAAATAAGTACTACTATTAAATAGGCATTTCAATACTAAATCGTATTTTTTATAAGATTTTCAAGCAAAAACAGGTATTTACCAAGTATTTATGTTATTATTACTTATTATACTTAGGGAATTATCCTGTTCAATTGATCGTCTCATAGTTTAAGTTAATGTTATCATTTTTATGTACGCCTATTCTAAATGTTTCTTATTAGTAATGCATAATAAATTTTTAACTATTTTTTCGCCACAGGTACGTCTACCACTCTTATAAACTCTAAAACTGTACTGCCCTGTGCCTCCCGGGTAACAAAGAGAACCTGCCAGACCCGTTTCTTCTATGCTTTAAGATGATGTAATTCCAGTCTTTTAGAAACCAAAGAGAATATCTAAAGAAGAAGAGCGTAGGACTCGATGGTCGCTCTGGCATCGAGTCTTACGTCAGCGGCTAGTCCGTAGGCTCATAGACAGAATAACCCCCCGGCAGCCAGTTACAGGTGTTAGAGCCCCGAGACGCCCCTGTGGCTAGTAGCGCCGCGCCGCGCGCCCACGCCGCCTCGCTCGGTCTATCGGCGAGGCGGCGTGGTCGCGTGGCGCTTGCTACAGCGAGTCTTGGTTGCCGGTCCCGCCCCGCCGGACGCCGCTGCCCCGCACCCGCCGCCCCGCCACGCAGTACAAAGCCTCTATAACAGTCCCAGATTGCCCCGGCCCCGAACGGTAAATTATATCGCCAACATCTACTCTCAAAACTTTATACAGCCCGAGCCGAGTCTACTCTAATTGTCAACAGTCAGGAGTCGGAATCTGTTTATATAATCATTAGCTCCCGGCGTTAGGCGCTTTTTCCGTATCTCGACTTCCCGTCCTCACCGCATCCGCAGGATATTTGCACTTTGTCGCACTGGACGCCTTCTGATCTGTTTCACGACCTTGGAGTCCTCGTATCTCGCTCATCAGCCGCTATAAGTCTGCTCCCTTAGGACTGTATCCTATCACACGTTTACTTACTTCTCTCCACACTGGACGGCATCTTTATATTCTGTACGACTTGTACCGAAATCAGATTTCATCGCCATCATGCTTCAGTTACTAAATTGAGTCCAGAGCTCCCTGACCGTTGATCTGTTTGTACCGTTGTTTGAATATTGTGCTGTGATTTGATTTGACCGGGATGAGCGATGACTTCGCTGTACTAACGGGGTCTCTTTTGCAGGGTACTTTCGATTACGGCGCCGGATCTCGACACGATTTTGGAAATCGTGAAGGAAATACTGCCGTGTTTGGCTGATGTGAGTATCGATTCAGGATTCCTTAAAACTTCTTTAAGTTCGAATGATGACTCATTTTCTGCATCGTTCTTAACTCAGCAAGCGCCGAAACGATCAACCCTACATTATTGCATTTAATAAAGCCTTGGACCTTACAAGGCTTAGAGTAATGAAAATCTCTAAACATTTCATGAATGTTGAATTGAATTCACAGTCTGCATTTTACTAGATTTTCCGTGAGAAAATTCCTAGTCGCTACGTGACCATTCTCGTATTCACAATAGCGACAAAGACGAGTTGGAAACCGCCCACGCAGTTTTAAACTTCACGATAATATGCATATAAGTATCGGGTTATTCTCAGTGGTTCGTCGTGATAAAACCATCGCAACTTCAAATGTTTACTTAATACTAAAGAACACTGCAAAAATCTAGCTTTATTTTAAAACCAGAATCGATAACGAAAAAATAAAAAATACGTATCAATCTGATTCGTTTAACGTGCTTGCCAAAAAAAAAAATTGAGACATAAGTGTAGAAATTTAAGATCCAAAATAAAATCTCTATCAAATTTAGTCCACTATTCAGCGAACCCAAACAAAATCTTATATAAATGACTTCCTCAGGGAGGACCGAAGGCCAACAATGAAGATTTGGACGTCCGCCTACTCATCCACCAGAGCCGCGCTGGCTGCGTCATCGGCAAAGCAGGCGCCAAGATAAAGGAACTGCGAGAGGTAGGCAAAACAATTTTTTTAAAATTTACTTCTTCAGTACCAAGTTGGAACCGGCCAGAATGGATGAATGATGAAGAAACAAGTGAGAATCGGAGGTCATGGTGTTCTCTTGTATGAAATGTCATGATTTTATATGTGTGTTTTCAGGTTAGATTAGAATGAGCTTCATTTTACTGCGCTCTGGTGTTCTAGGGTTCGATTTCTGCGCGTCAAGTGTAGTTTTTGTATGTATGATATTTTAGTTCGTAAAATATAGCTTGATCTCTGCGACATTTGTCAAACTGACATTCCTAGAGTTGTTATGATATTAAAAATGACGATAGTAATTATCGATGTTTTTTCTATTTTCGATGCCAATGAAAGATATATAAATATTTTTCGAAGAGAAGTTGAGAAATTGGATTTCATTTACTCACAATTATGTTATATTAAGTATGTAAACATGTAAATAATGTTATGATTTTATGATATTAAAATATAAAACAAGATTTAATTATAAAATTAATTTAGAATTCAGTTTTTAAATAAAATATCGATAGTTTTTAGTCGATGATTCACCGCCCATCACCAATTAGCTCGGCACGCACTTAAAGTATGAAATTGACAAGTATTGTCTGTCTATACTACTAAATTCAGAACTTCATAGGCGTGATTTTACTGACAGCTGTCACAGAGATCAAGCTATATTTTACAAACTATAGTGGTTACAAAAGGCTGTTTTGTTCAGGGACTGTGTTCCTTTCTTTTTGTTTATTAACAAAAAGTACTAACACGAAGAATCGCAGTAGACTGTAGTGCAGAAATAATTTAGGTAATCTTACATTAGTAGGATATTATGAAGAAGTTTATTATGAAACGCATTAGAAGTATCTTTAATGGATAAATGTGTCAACAAAATTCTCTTCTAGTACTATGACCGCCGGACTACGAAATATATCTGATATAATGTTTTTAAGGACGTTTATTACATCAATTAGTCAATGGCCGAATAGCAATAGAGTCTACGTCATTTAGTTGTTTTAGTAAATTAAAACTCAAATAATCTGTTACATCAATAGATCGATGCATCGACCAATCTCGGTGTTATAACAGCCTTATACGCTCTACATAACTCTTCCAGGCGATACCGACATAGGACATACTATCGATATTTCTAAT
Source organism: Hypena proboscidalis (assembly GCA_905147285.1). Taxonomy (NCBI): domain Eukaryota; kingdom Metazoa; phylum Arthropoda; class Insecta; order Lepidoptera; family Erebidae; genus Hypena; species Hypena proboscidalis. The sequence goes on from LR990144.1 coordinate 6,639,131, forward strand.
AAAGGATATTCCTTAGCATTACATCGAAATATTCGTTCTATTATTATCGTGGCGTCCCGTTATCTACACCCAATAATTGCCGGCAGATGCACTCTTTAACGACGCAGCAGTCATCTGTCGAGCGAAGGTGTATTGGTAAAGCTTTTTTTATCGAATTGACGTGCATTTAGGCCTCGGCGCGGGTATGAGCAGATGTGGGAACATCTGCCGAACAATCTTGCGCTTTATCTTGCCTTATTTTTTATGAACATGTATTCACAATGGTGTAGAGATATTGTAGGTGAAGGTAGCTTTAGTTGCAGAGTTAATTTTATGTTCATCGACTCGCTTCCAAATGTTAGAATTACGGGACATTAGAGCCATAATATCATCGCTATTTCGCTTCATTGTAAATATCCCTTAAGTACAAAAGGTAGGTACCACCCACCATCAAACAAATTTATAACTGGTATCTATCTTAAACATAAAAAGGCCAAAGACTTTCCTCGTTGGAGTTACCAGCGAGTATAAAATAACTTAATAAAGTCAATGGCTAACTTCAAAAAGCCGCAATGGCGGACTTCATAATTTGTCGAGCGACAAACAATCTATAGCGTCGTCATAACTGCAGAGTGCATCCCGCGGTGGATCAATTACCGCTCGTCCAACTTCTGTAGAAGTTTTAAAACGTGTACGTGCCGACGCCCGTTCTCTGCGAACTTCGCAATCTCCCTGTTATTGGGTAGCGTTTCATAACTCCTCCGGCCGTGTTTGTCCGGCGATTTGACTAACGATTTGATGCCCGAAACGTGTCGTCGCGATGCCAACCAACTAGTTTGTTTACCGAACATTGCATCAACTCTAAATGTGATCATGTTCGCCGGAAATACCAATTTTAAAGGTGGTCAAGTTTTATAAAGAGGGAGGTAGCACGACCGCCCAACCTTTACCTGCCGGCAAATAGTAGAGCCTGAACTTCTGCGTTCCGTCCGGTCTGGTGGTGAAGTTAGGCCTTGGAGTATTATAGTAGTTATTAGTTGTTGAGATACTTTGCGACAGTTTAGTTAGTCTATATTCGTCCTTTCAGTTATCACTGGTCGGGTTGGATCCTTCAAGCGTTATATAAAAATAATAAAACATAATTTGAAAGCTCTACCTGAGTCCACGTTGCTCGTTTTTTTCTTGTTTTTTTTTGCCGTCGATCAGCTGTTCCCGCAACTCCTTTGTTCGGCCCTTACGGCCTCGATTTAACGAGACACAATCTTTACGAAATGCAGAATTAACAATAACCGTATGAAATTTCGCTTCTAATAAAAAACTGAATAGCGTACTTTCAATATGATAAAGGTCTCATTGTGTTCCGATGTAAAGGTATTATTATTGTTAGGGCTATTGAAGACAAGTGAATAGACGTGTGGCCGAGGGAGTATCGCTTGAGAGGTTAGCGACCTCGCACGAATGAGGTTGATACCTAGATAGTGCTGAAGTTTAGCAGTATTCGGTGAGGAGAGCTCGGGGCGTGGGGGGTAGGCAGGCTAGCGCGTGCTGCGCGGGGGCAGCTGTCGGCGGCAGGTGCGCGCGCAGCCGCCGGAAGCCTCACAAAAAGCGTGCGCGCACCTGGGCTTGGCTTCACCCTGCCCGCCTTGCACAATGTGCCGAGGCTCTTTCCTTACATAAATAGAAATTTGGAACATATGGTCCCGTCGCATCCGCCGCGCACGTCTTTGAATGCTTCAGGTAAGCCTAGTACAATGCATTACGTCGCCGTCGACAGATTTATTTCTTCATCTTATAAACTGAAGTAAAACCGTGTGGGAGGGCTTTAATGGGTTCCGTCGCTCTTTGGATTATTGTAAACATGTGAGCTACGATTCGTGTGCTAGCGCCAAAGTAGACGCTCCGAGCTATTCGATGGTCGTGGTCGCTATCGTAATTTAGCTGAAGGGTTATATTACGTGTCGGTGGGGTTTCATCCGTCGGAAGCGGCGCCGGGCTCGAGTTACCGGAGCTACGCGCACGTGACGAAAACGAAACTTTTTTTAAACCTCCGCATCCTCCATAGACCGGGTAAAAAAGAACGGATATGTACTACGAAAGTTCCCATGGATAATTATATAGTGTAGAGGATACGGCTGGTTACTAATGGTCGAAGTAATTCAAAGGTTATTTGTGTAGAGCGCGGTCGTGTCGTGGTGTACAGTGGCATATGTTGGCGGTGTAATTAGGCGCAGGCGACAGTGGCGGTGACACCGGCAATTACGGCGACGCACGCGAGCGCCCGCTTCCGCTTCCGATCGAACCGCACTCCCTCTACGGCTTCACTGCCGCTGCCGTATCGACCACCGCTTCTTGGAAACAATTGTGTATTCATGAAATGATACCCATTCTCTATTCACTTGTCGTCTTCACTCCACCTTCAATTACCAAGGCTTTTCTGATTCCAAACAATAGAGGGCAATTTTGTGTCTAATAGAAGATTCTCAGGATGTTTGTATAACGATAGCTGATGGACCTGAGAATTTGTATTGTACGCTTACATAGCTTTAGAAGTGAACATATTTTTTCATAAATTATTAGAACGCTTTATAAAAAAAATATTATTTTGGTAATATTAATAGCTAAATGGCATTATCTAATTCAATTTGATCTGAATAATATTAATGGCAGTTTGGAAATATTACGACTTGTTCAGTAGCTGATTAATGGGACTCTCCCTAGGGAAATACCCAGTCAGCTACATATTTCGGTGTTGCGTGCTAACACGCCGCAGAATTGTATTAATTAGGAATCGTTGGACAGCTTTAGCTACCCAAAACTCGGTTTTGGCTTCACTCTCTTACTGACTAGTCGATTCCGTCGTCCTGATCAAGATAAATCGTCTTCAAATAATACCAGTGCCTCTGTGGGTGCTGCGAGCGAACAAAGTTGATGATTGATTGTGATGTAAAAGACTACTAATAAATCATAACCGTCAGAGGGAGTACCCTAAATTTAACTGCTCCCGTAAAAGCCGCATCTCGAATCCATTCATCGTAAAGGGGGGCGAGTGATTCGGCGCCTCGAGGAAACAGTGCTATGTAAATATTCTGATCTGATAAATTGGGTCTTGATTATCCTACTGGTACTTGTATAGTGAAGGATATCGTCGCGAGAGCGTTTGTGATGAGGATACGAAGTGGGACAGACGGATGGTAAAACGGTGGCGTTTGCCCCCTTAGTTCAGACAGGACGCAGAGTGGCGTAGGCGTGGCGCGTGCCGTGAGCTTTCGGAGCCCCACAAGTGCAAGCGTAGGGGAGGGGCGGCGGCGGCAGGCCGGCAGGTGTTGCACGCTCGCCGACGCTCTCGACTCATTCCGCTACCGCCACCCTCGAGGGATGGTCGCGTCTACTCCACTACCCTACCCGCGTCAATTCTATTATAGTCATTTTAAATTAAATTCGAACGGTCTGAAGTGAACAAAGGGTTGCAACTTTTATATAAAGAGAGTTGAAGTGTAGTGTTACAGTACGGGTGTGAAGTGAGTGGAAGATGTCAGTAGTGAGTGCAGTGTACGAGTGGCGGTCGGTTGTCTGTGCGTGCCGTGGTCGTTGGTCGGCGGTCGCTGGTCGGCGGCCGGCGGTCGGTGGCGGCCACGTGCGCGGGTCGATGGCGCCGCGCACGCGCCGTGTCTGTCAAACGTCAGCGCGATGATGTTAGATAACAGCGGTAATTGACCACCCATCGATTTGTTATCGTTCGCCAAACACCCCGCCTGTCGCGAGACATGTCGTAAACACGCCGTGTGACGACCACAGACGGTTATGTAATTTGTTTTTGTTAGGGCTTTGGGGCTTGACCGTTATTAACTTATATTTGCGTTTTTTGACTAAATTTATATGTCACATTTAATAAAATAGAAAGCCAACACATCCTACTTTAACGGAAGTCGTCTATAGTCAATAAAAAAAATATAGGTCTTTTACTAATTTCTCGTCTTGGCAAACATAAAATAAAAACATGACTTGCCAATTTCATGCTATAATTTTTCATTTTATTTAATATAATTTTATTTTATGACCTCTGGATTCATTTTGAAGTCGTTACAATTAATCCAAACTTAAATAGATCATACAATAATAACCTCTTGAATATTTTTATTTTAAAAAATCTCTGACTAATTAAAATTATAAAACTCATCACTTCAATAAATCCTATTATTTTAAAACCATTTCACAATAATTTAAAACTCCTTCTTAAATATTAAAGAAACATCATCCATCTGCCCATATCCCAATTATTGGGCTGTTGCAATACAAAAATAAAATAAATATAAAATCTCACAACTTACACACAACGCCATCTAGTCCCAAACTAAGCAGAGCTTGTAATATGGGTACTATAATGACTGATACTAATACATTTAAAATAATTGTATTCTTTTGATGTTTCTATTTTCTTATATGTTTGCAGAAAACCGGTGCTCGGTTGAAGATATTTTCGAACCCAGCTCCTCAAAGCACAGAGCGAGTAGTGCAGCTGGTGGGTAAAGCTGACGCTGTTGCGGCCGGCGTCAGGGAAGTGCTCGATCTTATCAGACAGGTAATTTTATATTATATAGTGTACTAGCTTTTGTGCGCAACTACGTTCGCGTGGCATTCCTTGTATTAAGTAGTTGTTCCGTAGAATTTAGCGTTAATAAATTAATAAATTTGGACTTTTTACATTAGAACGCCAGGAGCAATTACACTATCCAATGGTCCCAATGACAAGGCCAAATACGCACATTCACTCACACAAGCACACTCCAGTCTCAGAACAAATCTTTGTGAATCACACAAAGAATTGTCCCATGTGGTGATCGAACCCACAACACCAGTGCAGTGGAGGGCGGCAAGGCGACCGCTCTAACCACTACACCACACGTGCAGACATGTTAAATATCTAAAGAACTTTATTGAAAGTTAAACTATCAAACTTCGAAAAGTAGTTCTTGAGATTAGGTTATCAAACAAACAAACTAACTTTCGTACATCGATAAAAAGAAGCGTATGTTACGCGCCTTGTAGTCAGTTACCTGCATCTAAAATTTTATTAAAATTAGTCCAGCCGATTAGAAGATTAGCCGATACAAACAGACAGACAGACATATAAAAAAGTTAAAATTGTATTTTAGGCTAAGGTACCGTGCAAACAACTAAAGCAGCTTGAATAATACATTCATGATACGCACAACTTTACCTAATAGGCGAATAGCAAGAAGAGACTGATAAATCCCTAATACACCGTTTAATTGGTTTACAAAACCTACTTTCTACTTCTAGGTTCAAATAAAAGGTGGAATTCAGAACTACGACCCACATAACTACGATGATTTCTATGCGGACGAATACGGCGGCTTTGGTAACGGACAGGGAGGCGGCGGTGGACCACGCGGAAACGGGCCTCGAGGGCCTCCGCGGGGACCTCCGCGCGGCATGCCCCCCATGGGCGGCCCCGGCCGTGGACCCAGCGGACCCCGCGGTCCCGGTGGCATGGGCGGCCGCAGTGGCCCCGGCCCGCGAGCGTCATTCAACGACTTCGGCGGTCCCGGACCCAGAGCTGGCTTCTCTGGTCCCCCAAGAGCTAGCTTCGGTGGCGGTGGTGGTAACTTCGGCGGCGGTGGTGGTAACTTCGGCGGTGGCAACTTTGGTGGGGGCCGTGGAGGCGGTGGCAACGGGGGTGGAAACTTCGGCAACAACGGAGGCGGCGGTGGCAACCAACAGGATGAAACCATGACACAAGTTACCATTCCCAAAGACGTGAGTGTTGATGTGTTGTAAATTATAATAGCTCTCAGTACTAATCGGTAGCAAGAATACACGAACCAGTTTGCCCTGCACGAAATCTTAAGACTACAATTTCAAGCCTCATGTTTCAATATTTATAGTAAGCAATTAAGGCAAGGTTTTTTTATTGAGTTAAGTTATTTTTAACATCTCTTCTCTGTTCTCTCTGTCTCCATCTGTTTCCATCTCCTCCTTGCAATGAAATTTTAGAAAATTTTAAAATTTTATTTTTAAATTTTAAAATTTGTAAATTTGCAGTTGGCCGGTGCGATAATCGGCAAGGCGGGGTCCCGCATCCGCAAGATCCGCGCCGAGAGCGGCGCCGGCATCGAGATCGCCGAGCCGCTGCCCGGCTCCGCAGACCGCATCATCACCATCACCGGCACGCCGCCGCGCATACAGATGGCTCAGTACTTGCTGCAACAGAGGTACTGCTCACCAACCCCTGCAATCTAACTCTAATATGTTATGCCTATATTGGAATCATTCGCTAACTAAAGTATTTTGACTTGCTCTACTTACTTATTTCTACCATTTAAAGTATCAAAAATTTTTTTTTAACGGCGCCTACAAACTAGCTAACATAATCCATATTCCTTGGTTAGGATGTTATATAACACCAATCGATATGTCGTTGATCGATCGCAGAATGGCAAAAGAGGCTACGTTATTGGATTGTTTTTATGAAGAAAAGCTGCAAATTTAATATACTAAATTTATTATTATTACACCGAAATCGATCAATGTTTATAAAGGCAATAAGAGAAAAGCCTGATTTATACAAAATTTGTAACTTGAAAATGTCAAAATCCTTTGGTTAGACCAAAATTTTATTATAAATTCAAACTTATTGGTAGCTGTTACTTCAAGCTTAGTTTAATATTTTGTTCTCTGCATTGAAAATGTCGTCAGCTGCCAATAACTTTCAATCTACCCATACATGCTGTTTCAAATACGCAATCAACATCCAAAGCTGATTAAGACATCTATATCATGCATAAAACAGATTTATATTGAATCAGTTCGCTCCAGTCCAATATTGAAATGACAATCTCATCACACCACAAAAAAAAATCTTTAGTAAAAGAATGTAAAACAAAATACATATATATATACCCATTATAACAATGTCGATGTGTATGAACAAAGTCACAGAAATAATTTTTTGTTCTGCTTTAAAACTTCAAAAAATAGCTGACATTCCAATGCGGGACTGGATTCAAACCCTGGATCCATGTAAATAGCATGCCAACGATAACTGCCGTCTCATCGCTACCATGAATTACTCTAACATAATACCTGGTTAAGGATGTTCCCAAACACTGTATATAATTCAGAATAGTTACTAACACACTCTTGTTTTGACAATAGAATGTTTGAAGAGTTCCCTGAGTTGGCACCAAACCCAACTAAGGTTTAGTAGACATTGTTGAAAGGATTTGCTTAATAACGTCGATTTGAGATGCCAAGGTAAACTACAGTCAATTGTTAGTAGAGGGAGCGTAGATCTTTCTAATGAGATGATGAATATACACGTTATACATACCATCCTACTGTACAGAGTTGTTAATTCGCTAATGCACTTGGTTGTTATCCCACATTCTTATTAGATATTTAATTTCATTTACAATCGTTGTGCCAAGATAGCCATTTCGTTCCTTATGAATTTCTATTTGAAGATTGGCATATTTCAATTTTGTAATAACACTATTGTTGTTTCATACAAACAAACCAAGTACATTCGCATAATCTAGTTTTCAAAGTATTTAGAGAACAAATCACACATTCATGGTACTTCTCACTCATTGTTTTATTATTTATTTGTGACTAACATACTGGTGATTAACATTTCTAGGTGTCATCAACTAACGGGCATCGGCCGAGCTGCGCGTTGTATGGAAGACTAGTGATTTTGTTGTTTTGATTAACGCTAACAAGGAATCACTAATCTACCTACAAAGCGCGGCGCACTCATCGGGCGAAGATCAATCTATGTATTCTTGTATTTGTGTACTAACTTTATATTATTATGTTGTGTGTTTGTTGTTATACATTCTTGCGTTATGTACTGTTCACTCACACGTTTTTTTCAATTTCGCAGTGTGCACGAGAGTAACCCGAATCTCGGTCGCGGAAACTTTTGATTCCTGCGACTACTACAAAGTGTGTTAAACATTTTCGAAGCTTTACTATAGACACCTCAAATCACGTCATTATTTGTATACAGTATAAAATCCGCGAGGCTTACCTAATATAAACTGTACATAGATTACAAGCCTAACCAGGGAATTATTGATAATTTGTTTAATACGACGATATTATTGTATTGGTGTATTTTTCATAATGAAGTAGAATTGAATTTGTGGTTTTAGAAAATATGAAACCCTAGGTTAAACATTTTTCTTAAATTGTATTGCAATATCACAAATAAAAGTCTGGTATGATTATTTCTACGGTCGGGTTTTAGCTATTTAAGATTGCATTTATCATTAATAATATAGAAAAGAGTTAACTAAGATTGTGTCAATGATTTACTGATTTATTTGTTACATCGATGTATTTTTAAGTGATAGCAAATAGAAATGGAAAATAAATAGTTTATTTTGTGAATTGTTTTGTTTTTTGACAACCCTAAATCCCAAGTGCTTCTATGCTGATTTCAGACATGATGCGAGAAAAGGATTCGATTTCCGGTCTAGCAAAAACTTGAACAATTTTGTCTACAGTAAATAACTTGTATTCCACTTAACCGCGAGTGGCAACTTTGGGAATTCTTATGACGCGGAGTCAAAGAGCACTTCCATCAATATGGATAGGAAATATAAGCAAATAAGTCTGCCAATTCTTGCGGTGGAATAGATTGTACCGCGCATCTGTTAGTTTATATGACCTGCAAGAGCGGCGCTACATTTCTACATCTGGCAGTATAGCTTTATGATTGTACCTGAGGCCCCCTCAGGTACAATCATAAAGGCCAATTCACGAAGCACTCCGCCCAGTGCCGCCTTAATGGAAATATACACTAAGGCCGGGGATTTGTATCACTTGCCCGATCTGTATCGCCAACGCATAATCATTATTGCTTGGACGAGTCAGTCTTGATATGGCGCTCTGATACAACAAGCGATACGGGCCGGTCCATGTCGGAGCGGATCGGGCAAGCGATACAAATGTGGAGCCGGCTTTAAAATATTATATAGTTTTTATAAAGGTATGATCACCATATCAAAAATCACGCATTTAGTTATGGAAACTAGATGCATGATACCCTGCATAATAGAATAGATACTTTAAGCTGCTAATATCAGGTTCTTCCTTAAAACCAAATAAGCTCTAAGGCAAAGATGTTGAATAAAACCATTCAGGGGTAGCACGGATTGGTTATGATTTACCCATCTCCCATCTTTTTTGTCAGCATATTGAGCTTCTAGATTTTAATGGAAATTTAAACAAACATTGATATGTACTTAAATATATTTATTTAGAAGGAATTACAATTCATCTCCTTATCATGATATATAAAAATTGATGATTTATAACAAATGCCATTACAACTTAAAGCTTTTCTTTCAGATAGTGAAAGTATTGTCAGTCATCGCTGAGAGTGCAATGGCGGACGATCTGAAACTTCATGCTCTGGTATATCCAAATTATATATGATATATACAATGGGTACCACAAGACCAAGAACTAGCATAAAGACCACAAGATGGTACCACTTCAGTCCAAAGTCAGCTCCATGTGATGTCAACTCCTTCACTACTACTGCTTCAACTGATATTTTTTCTTTACTTCGCAAGAGTTGAGTGTCTTCAGTAGCTTGTTCATTTTGTTCAGAGTCCGTGTAGGGAATGATAGATGGCGCTAAAGTACTGTTCATAACAACAGTATTACAATCTATAGAACACTGCTCATCTTTCTGATCCAAATTATTACTTGATACATTATTTAAGTTCAAAAATTCATTTTTACTAGTATTATTTAATAATTCTTGTATCACAGTGTTTGGGGCATTGTTGGCCGATGTAGGTGCAGGGGCAGATTGCTGTGTGGGTATTAACTCAGTCAACACGGAATATGGTGTCACAGGGACTTTGATGGTCCGTCTTGCAAATATTTCATTATCTTTGTGAATGTGGTTGATTCTCTTGAGCTCTGATATCTGAAATTTATAACACTTGGTAAATAATGATAAGAAAGATTAACAAAAACTTAGAGGCATACCAACTTTAGCTATAAACTCTTAATTTTTTAAATGACACTTGCTTAGCATATCTTACACGAGAAAACTAACTACTTAATCATAAATTTTATTATATTATTTGAATTTAATTTCAGATTTAAAGTGGTAATAAATTATATCTTTGATTTCACTTACCGAACAATAGAATCTTAACGCAATAGCTTGTAGAGTATCACCTTCTTGGACTTGCGCCTCAATAAAATGGTCCTGTGGTTTTATCCTATGCAACTGCATCTCGCTATGTTCGTTGACGTCGTTCTTTTTCCCCATGTTAAAGTCAACCAAATCATCTCCGCCGTGCATTGGGCGAGCCCTAGAGACAAGGAAAAAACCCAAGACAATAAGTTAACACGTAAACAACAACGAATATCTACACTACGCTCATCCATAAACTACGCTTACCTTTGTTTCATTGTTAAAAACAACACTAGTACTAATAAAATCTACCATGACCTTAAAAAAGATTGCTAAACTACCTGTATATTACCCAAAATAAGATAATTTTAATAATATAAAAATGCAAAACAGCTGTTGATTCACTCAAATCTTTGACAAAAATTTTGACAATGAATGAAATTGACGTTGATATGACAAACAATTTCCATAGATGACGTATAAATTTGGGCTGCCCTAAGCATTTTGGGATTGCCATATACCTATCACGGAAAATAAAAATTACATCGCAATATCGCATTGTTGACCAGCTTCAGCTATGATCAGCTGGCTTAGCATACGAACATGACATAAGTCATGCATGAGAGATGGCTGAGAGTTTTTATCTCACGTATAACTCATGCGCACAACGACCGTCACGATTTCTATCTCACTTGTTATAACGTCAAAAGTAGAGACAACAAGTGCACTCCGACCTTCAACGAACCCATTTACCGAATTTTGACAAATAATATCGAGTTAATATGAGATATTACTCGTCGTCACTATTGTGCGACGAGATGATAGGAGATAATTATTGAAGTTAATATTTAATTTAAAGCGATGTAAAACATTTATTTTGTAAATTGTGCGATCAAAAAACGTCGTTCAGCGTTAAAGGATAATAGGTTATTGAACTTATTCTAATCGACTTGAATAGAGATTACTTGAGACTTGATTATTAGAAACTTTGTTGGTGACAGTGTTAATTATGTATGTATTGGTAATTGTTCTTAATTATAATACTGTTTGTTTCTTGTACCACAATAAATAAATAAATAAATAACACGCCGACAGCACGCTCAATCTTAATTATTGACGACCGGATGGCGGAGTGGGTAGTGTATGTACCAGCCTGCGACGCCGAGGTCGCGGGTTCGATTCCCGCTTAAGACAAATCTTTGTGTGCATGAACATGGAGGTTTGTCTTAGTCTGGGTGTTATGTATAATATGTATGTATTTACAAAAGAAAAGTATACATGTATTAGTATCAGTTATTCTAGTACCCATAGTACAAGCTCTGCTTAGTTTGGGACTAGATGGCGTTGTGTGTGAGTTGTGAAATATTTATTATATTTATTTATTTATTCAATCACTTTGTCCTAAAATATTATTATTATTATGTTGACTTCAAGCATGTTTGGGCGGTATTCACAATTTTGCCTGCTACACGCTCAATCTAACTTGCTACTTGCTAACAATGTAAATTAAAAAAATACGAAATATTATTATTGTGAATTATGAAAATAAATCATGATCATTAAATATATTTAAACTATAAAATAAAATAAGTATTTTCGTCATCTTAAGTGTGTTATTGCCACAGCGGACGGAGCGAACCCGTATGTTGTTGGCGTTCGTAGTGCAAACCTTTCTGCGAGGCGTTGATAGTAAATAAATAAATACCTACTAGTCTTGCCTATGCATGCATAATGTGTTTACGCACATCCGGGCCGAGCCCGTTATCTCAATAGAGAATTTATATCAGCTTTAAATATTACTTGCACTGTATTTTTTTTAGAATGAATGCTTTAAAATGATTTCTATATTATTATAATTGATTTTAGTTTGTAACGTACTTTTCAATATAAACTGTGGCGGCGCGGCGCGCCCGGGCGCGATGAGCTAGTCGCGCGAGCACCACGTTCGTAAATGATCGGCTAACTTCGGCGACATTCGATTTTCCTGCGCACACGACGGCAGTCTATTGCACAGAGTACATTATGGTCTATTGTTCGCCACCGTGCCGAGCACCCTCGCGTCGCTTTACTTGTTGCGCGCTAATCAGCTGTTACAATTATCGTAATATTACTATTGTATTTTATTTAAATCGCAATAGACAGTTGTAATATGTACTTCGTTTTATTGTTACTGGCCCGTACACCTCTACAAAACAATAACTAATAGGTACGTAAAATGAGCCGAAAGTTGAACACGTATCACGTATATACCTATATGAAAAAATACAAGAAAATGTCATTTAAATGAAGTATCTCAAATCAGTAAATCTTACAACGACCGCCTGCATTTATAATTTTGTTTTCAAAACGTCAACATTTAATGAGATAAAATGAGTGAATTTACCGTTACATATAAGTTTGTTCTAAGTAATGTAATTTGTTGTCACATGCCTATAAAATTTGAATATTATTTTCTTTTATGTTTTAAATTCTTATTCTTTAATGGTAAGTGTTACTTTTTCTAATTAATTTATCCGTCATAATTCAAATGATGGTTATCATTTGAATTATGACGGATAAAAATATATCGTGCGCAAATACAGTTTCAATTTTGAAACAGGAGTAAAAACATGCTACAGTACTTTTGTATTATTTTATCACTTTAAGTCAAAAAGGTTTACATTTTATGTTATTCGTAACAACCTGTGAAAATTATACTTTTGAACGATACCGATAACCGTACCGGTTGGCAAAATAATATTCTGCTAAGGTCCGAATCGCTAACAATATCGTAATTAGCGCTTCTCACACGGCAGCTATAATGCATATTAATGTATGTCAAAATACGAAGATTAAAAATATACATTTTAGCTGTAAACTTCTACGTAAAGATGTAATGAAATGTATAGAGATTTAAATATACATTTATACATCATAGCTAGATCACATTAAGCACAATGTAGAGATAAACGCGGGTATCATGCTATCTCTTTCATGTTATGAGAGATACATGATAAAACCGCGACAAAACCCATCTCACGCTCGTATGCTAAGCCAGCAGCATAGGTTGCATTTAGGTTTAAAAAATAATAAAACATCTTATATGACTGGTTACTCGCGTTTGGTGAGTATTATATTCTTAGCACTAGCATAAAATTAATGTTTTCTCATGCAAGCGGACAGATTGAATATGATATGAATATGATCAGCACAAAAGTTGTTTCATTTTTGATACCCGGACTATTCGTCGTGGTTTGGCTGCCAGTTTCAGTCTCATTCCTAATAGGCAAATTCAGTATTTGTTTAAAGTATCACGCCTTGTAGCTAAAAAATATTTACCTACTAGTAGGTAGGTACTATCAGGAAATGTTATGCACCTTGTATACCTTTAGCGATATTTAGTATTTGATAAAAATGCGTCATCTCTCGACAGTATAGTGTTGGTCTGAACCCAAAAGTGTTGTGTGAGGCTAAATAACTTATCAGTTATTATCACTCATCATATAGGTGGCGCTAGAACCAATAAAAGTTCGTCTAGCTAAGATATTTATATAAATGCCTATCATAGACTACATATATGTAGTCTATGATGCCTATAGCGCTGGCACACAAAGGGTTGAGAAATTTCGAATCTTGCATACGCATCCATGGCTGATTTGGCAAAGAACGTTTACCTGGGGAGTGCAGGTTCAAATCCTGCTGGATTCTTAATTTTTCAACCTTATTATTTTATATAAAATACAATAAAGATACAATAAAGAAAATTATAAAATACAATAAAGAAAATTTAAAACAAATTCGCTTCAAGACCCTTAGCGTCAATGTCGCTTTGGAGCCATTAGTTAATTCTATGATTAGGTTATAAAGATAATACTTAATAGTTGGCGCCTTCAGCGCTTACTGACTCATGGCCGTAACGGCGCTCGGTGAAATTTGTTAGGTTTTGAAGAGAATACTTAAAAAAGTCAGCTTCGGCGCTTCATGACTTTTAGCAATGTAAACACTGGTTACATTTGTTAGGTTTTAAGAAAATACTTATTAAAGTCGCCGCCCTCAGCACTTCCTGTCTCTTGGTTATGAGAACGCTTCGTTGCCACATGTTTATAAAAATAGTTGAAATGTTGATGCCTCCGGCGCACCATGAAGCAAAACAAATCAGACCATTTATTTTCATGGGCCTCAAAGGGCGCTTGAACACGTCAAACAAAATTTAAACTTAACTAATTAAATCATAATACTAATTGCATTAAAATTATTTGAATCTCAGTGATTCAAATAATTTTAATGCTTAGATTGACTTAAATTCAAGCTAGCTTGACTCCTGGCTGTGAAAAAAGAAACATTTGTATTAAAAAAACAAAAAGTCGGCGCTTTCTGCCAGCTGTGAACACGCTGCGTTGCCACCTAAAGCGTTTAAAGAAAATATTTCTAAAAGTTGGCGACCTCGACTCTTGGCTGTGAAGTTGAAGAGTTTCGCATCTTAGTATTTTAAAAAAAGGTGCCTTCGGCGCTTTGTAACTATTAAGTTACAAAGCGCCGAAGGCACCTTTTTTCAATCTTAAATGTTTGCTAATGCAGGAAAGGTGTAATTTCCTTGTTTTAAAGAAAATATATCGAAAACGCACATCTTAGGGTATCAAGTAGTCTTAATCCGGCACTGATCCTATGCTTTTATAAAATAAACCATCTGGAGGCTTTTGCGTGAAATAATTAATATCAAAGATCCAGACATTAATATACAAAGCATAAAAAATATGCAAAATTTGCCTTGTGCCCACAACGTTCCAGGGCAGGATCTGCTGCCGCTCTCCCGCGCCAGCATGACATGTCGATCCAGTTGGAGGGTAGCTAAGCTAACTCATGACTTTATAATTTTATGAAGCTTCATTCTAATTTACATACATAAGATTAGATTTACACCTAAGTCGTCAACTAACTTATTTACTTGGGTAACTCTATTGCTAATACATAAAGGTAACTTGAAGTCGATTGGAATTTGAATGTATGCTGAAAATATATTTTAGCATCAGCTCTGCTTGTATGGAATCGAATCCAAGACCGTATGTTCAATCAAAGTAATAAACCATTGTTGGTTGGGGCTCTATTTAAATAAAAGTCACCTTTAGTTTTCGATCATTTCGTTATAATTTAATAACTCCGAGTATTTTACACAACAGTTACAGAACATAAATACCTTTGGTATTGCGCCATAGAGGTGGTAATAATTGCACATAATTCATTTCCTCTAGCTACATTATGTACAAAAAATACATTAATACAAATATCGACGATTATCGAATCCACTAGTTTATAGGTAACATTAGTTTAGGTGAATACATTCATTATAGTTAATTTTAAATTATTACGGGTTCATAGGTATATTAATGAAGGTACATATATTGATGTAAAACTTAATTTATAAGGAGGCAACATAGAAGCGTGCTACAGAGAAGCATGGGTAAAAATTTTAGTACGATTTTATTTATTTATTAAATGGGAAGATAAACTACTCTTGTAGGCCATCCGACAAATGCAACTGACGTCTGTATACATACACAATGATTAGGTAGTAAATACAAAACGAATTCGAGCTCGATTTATTAAATGGATACAAATTTTAGGTGGACACATGGTGTTCCAAACCACATGCTTCTTCTTGTAACGCACAATTTCTCACGGAATTGCCTCACTATAAACTAAGCATTAGAAATTACATTTTCGCCGCAGGACGAGCGACATTGCATTTGTTAAATCAAAGCTACGTCCCATTTCCGTCTAACACTATTTTAAGTCTATATGTAATTGTATCGTGTTAGAAAAAGACATGTTTATTATTTATCATTTTTATAAATAAAAATTATACACAAAAAATCATTCAGGAAATCACAATAAAAAAAATATCACAGTAATAATTCACTAAACATAAATTCAGAAATATCATTGCTTAAATACGATTACGCAAAGAGTATTACTATCACAAAAAAAAACCTTATGTAACAACAATAAAATGTAATAAATGAATAATCATAATATGAATTAAATGAGATTGTGTAACACTTACAAAAAATGTTCACGCTTACGTAACGTACAGTCGGCAAAGTAAGTCACAGAATCGAATGTGTAAACTGTATAAGATGGAGACTATAAATTTTACAAAACCGATCTTTTTCACAGCGAATTTGATTTAAAATAACAAAAAACATATTTTATCGTTAAGTGTTTTAATAGTTTCATTGTACACTAAGTAAAAATTGTGCTTTACTTAAGTAGCAATCATGAGATAGATAGATATCTGTCTTATTTGGTGGACAGAGGTTTCTACATTTGATTTTGTTAATTAGTGACTTTTGTTACTGACTGCCCCAAGAATGAAGTCAGTAAAATTTGTGTTGTTTTATAAAAATGTGCAAAAATTTCGACTATCATAAAATACTGTACTGTTAATTCTAGATTAAGGACACTATTCGTTTTGTATTCAACTTTTAAAAACACAAACAAATTAAATACCAAAGTATTGAAATTGTAATGACACGTTAAATGTTGAAATTATCCAGACAGTGTTTTATTAATAAGTTATTTGTTTCCTACTCCTACGGTAGGGTATAATGGTCGTACGGGTATTGATTCACTAAATTATTTACATATAACACAGCGGCACGAGGACATGGTTCTGTCGTAGCGAAATATTTACATTGCCTATACATGTTTGTGCCCAAACGCTGAATAGCCGATTCCCTCGCTATCCAAATACATTAGTAATACCAATGTTTTTTCCCGGTTCCAATTCGGTTTAATAAACGACTCGATTTAACATCGGACACTTAAATTTTAGTTTTCTCATATGGGAGTCTTATCCAAGTTTAACTGTCCAAAGGTAAAAAATATCTATTGCTGAATATAGGAACCGGAGATCAAACATTCAAGTATCGTGTCAGCGTCACGTTCTGCTTAAATGCAGCATTATTTATTAATTCATGTCTGTATAAAACGGTCACTTGACTATTTTAGCCTAAAGATTTCCATCCGGTTATAAGGTCTCATTGGTGATATAAGGATGAATCAGCAAAAGATCAAACGGTTAGCGTTGAGGAGCTTTTAAGGAGCCTAATATATAAAAATATGAAACAGTCGGAATGTTATAATTAGAATGAGATTTATGCACAAGCTTTATAAAAAAAATGCTAAAGAAAAAAATGATTTTACACGTCGATAATAAATAGTATATACTAAGTAAGCGACATAATAATAATTGCATGTAAAATATGAATTATAACGTAATTTTAATTTTATTTTAATAAATGCTGAATAATCCGCAGCAGTCATAATTATATTTATATTTATTTCAGAAGAAATTAGATTTTAACATCGAAAAATCATAAGAATTTTATTGAGATTTTTTTCTATCGACGAAAAAGAAGAATTATAATGAAATCTATAAATAAAACATATAAGGTGTTGCTTATACATATCACAGGTTGTGTGTAAAGGCACATACAGACATGAACAAGATTGCCTTCAACTCTGTACATGCCTTAAATATACATAATAATACTAGGGTTAATGGTCAACGATTGTAATCAGCCTGTTCTACTACTGTCATGTCGCTGTTAACATATACAAATAAAATATATTAATTTTGAGGGCCTCACTTATTATATAGTTGCGACATCACGCGCGCAAACTTAGTATAAATGATTCATCGATTAGTTTTCCTTTTCACTATATAAGCAGCTTATAATTCGTATTTCTTTGATATGATAGCTGCTCTCATATCAAATAGATACGAATAATTGCAGTTGCACATTACCTGCTCATTGTAGGCATAGACTCTTTGACAGTAGTGGAACAGACGTACAAAAAATTATACACTACCCAATAAAAAGCTGAAAGTTATCTTATATTTAGCGACTAATACATACTGCCATGTTTTCGTACAATACTTATTTATTCTGTGTACAATAATGAATTTATTGCTCAGTGTACGGACAATTCGGATATCCCAATCTTGTTAAATAACTATTCTTATAAGCTTATATCAGCTTGATCGCTATAAGTATGGACTTGCTTGGCTGTGCGGGGCGCATACCACAGTAGATCTGTGTAGCCAGTAAGGGTGTCATCACACCAATCTGGCACGAGTTGCACGGTTGGCGTAGTGGTTAATTTGGTCGCCTCGCCGCTTTCAAATGCACTGGTGTTGTGGGTTCGATTCGATCTGTGTGATCCGCAAAGATTTGTTCCAAATTGGGTGTGTGTAATGTATCTTTTTTTAAATGCTTAATAGGAATGTTTTCAGATTTTCTTTAATGGTGTTAATAAATTTTATTTGCTTGAACAATTTCAGTATATTGTTTTTCTTAATGTTGCAACTTCAACCAAAAATAAGATGTGTAATATTTTGTTCGCTTCAATAAACATCCCAAATTCTTACCTCAACTTGTCATATTTAAATATTAAAAAAATGCGTCATATATTTAAAATGCATTTATACAATCGAGTCTTAGACTAAGGGCATTATCGAAAAGTTTAGAATATTTTAGACACGGGGATTCATATAAAAGGTACGCGAGATCCATTAATTATTGAATACTTATATCTACGGCAAGACTGCGACGTTCAGTTCTCTTTGTGACTTATATACATCTCAGAGCAAGGCTTTGTATTCCTTAATATCCTTATATACATACTTCTTCTCTTGTGCTGTCCTATAGTGAAGCGCTATGAGTGATTGACTACGCAATGTAATTCACATATCTTGTAACTGCTTCAAAACTTTTTAACAAACGTAGAATAATCACACAGTAACACATTATTTATCTCTAATTGATTATTTTTATAGCATTTAGCTATGCTTAGCAAATTATACTAAGAAACAGTTGTAAAAGATATAGGACCGGCAGGATTTGAACCTGCGACCTGTGTGCAGTAAGGTCGCAGGTTCAAATCCTGCCGGTCCCATATCTTTCAAACTGTTTCTTAGTATTATTTATCTCGTTATTTTTTATTTTATTTGTGACATAAGAAGAAAAATACTGTGCTACTATTTTGATTAGAAATGTTCATTAGTTAAGGATTTTGTTATCAAAGCTTTTGTTCAATAAATGCATGACATGAGACATGAGTTATTTTTGCTGTGTCGACGGTTGACGTTGATCGATAGTTTTTACTATATATTATTTTCGAAAAAAAAAAGCCGACTTCAAATACAATAATTTTAGACTTATATGGTTTTCTCAGGGGTGCCATTGTCAGAACAGAACCAGCTTTCGAATAAAACATGAATCATTAAATCGCCCAGTCGAAAGTTATGAGGTAACAAACAAAAGAAATACAGACGAATTGAGAACCTCCTCCTTTTTTGAAGTCGGTTTAAAAACAATCGAACGACGTCGACATTTCCGCACTCGATTGGTGTTATGTGTGAGGCAATATAGCGAAATGACTCGACAAGACGAGTGAGTAGGAACTTAGATGAAAAGCAAGTCGCATTGTTTGCCAAGACTAACTGTGCAGGCTTATCTACTAGTTTCACTTAGAACGCCCGCGTTCTGACAAAGGTCCTAGTACGCCTTCTTGAGTAATACCTGCCTGCTTGAGTGGTACCTGGGCCTATTAGTAGGGGAGATAGCGAAGCATTTTAGGAAGTGTTTTTACGCCGATCGATTGCCAACTTATTCAATAGATCTCGCAATATTGATAACAAAATCCGACGTTAGCTGGTGGACCCGTGGGGCGTTTGGATGTAAGACGTTGAAAATAGTAAAAAAAATATATATAAAAGTACACTTTACATGTAGCTTAAGCTACTTAAAATATGTTTTTTCTATATTTTATTGTTTGGCATAGTAGATATGCTTATTTTTGCCTATGTGTATTTGTGAGATACACTATTAAAGATTTTAACTTTCAGGACGACTAATATTCTATTATGATATCATAATTAACTTCTGAGGTTTGTATAAGGTACATGACTGTATACTAGTGTATACCTGATTCCACGTGTCTTGCTATTAACGTACTATTTTCGCGAGTGCACTGTCTAGGAATTGGCAACCATTTTTTTTTATTTAATTCTTTACAACTTTTCCTTTCAAATGGCGTATATATTCATTAGAAATACAGATAGCTGTAATTTACATAAATAAGGTAATTTATGTAAATTTTAACACTCAATTTTAGATAAAGAGGCTAGAGGAAGCTCGAAGGTCATACTTTGGACTCAATCATTTCCGGATTTCAATCTCCAAGTACGTATTTAAATGGAAAAAAATGTCTGCAATGCTTTCCACCGCTGCACACGCAGCTGAATGAGGTTTTCGTACTCTTAATATTTTCAAAAATCACCTTCCTAAATTGTATGCGGCGTTCTATTCCTTTATTGTAATTATTTAATTACACGTTCGCTCAAGTTACCCACACTTATTCCTCTCCCCACATAGCAGCTGGCGATTATTTTTATACTCAGTATGATCACAATTATTTTTGTGTTTCAGATAACGTACTGTTACTTTTTTTAGGCTTCCGTTGTATGTGTTATTCAAAGTGGCATAATATTATTTTTTTTCACTCTGGCAACGTCTTGCACCCAAACCCCCTGCTACTTGAGCAGCTGACGATCGGTTTACATATTAATGAAATCAGATCTTTATCTATATCAATATTAACCGGCACACGATAACTTTTTCCAGAGCATCGGTATCTCCCCTACTATATCCAAAGCAAATAGCCTCCCGGATGTCCATATTAAAATATTAATCAATGTTATGAATTACTTGACGGTCGATCATATATCAGAAATTCAGAAACTTATCAAAGTGAATGAACTATCTAAATAATATTCAATATCCTGAAAAGTAACAATTGGACCAAGTAGGTCATGAATAACACGTGGAATGTTCTCCACTCATGAGGTTCGTCATTTGCACGAAGCCTACGCGCTACTCGAGAGACCCAGATACTTCACAAGATCAAAAACTACAGGATTGCTTCTAACCCTGCACGAATCCGAGCGAATGTTACACACGATCGCCCGGTGCAGGCAACGGCGACCAGCGCTATCGCAGAGCAAAGCGTACCGTGCCCTCTTTTCACGCGTTGTCGAACCCTTGGAAGTCTCCCGGCCAGTTCTCCCTCCTAGCTGCGCGGTCGGACCCCGTGCACGCGAAGAACGCATCACCCTCGAACGGATCCGATTCTCTGGTGAAAATGTTGACTGAGTCAGATTTTCTGATATCGCGGGACGAGTTGGTCACGACTGGTGGCCTCACTCTTAACGGGGGGATTTCTCCTTCCTCCTCCTCTGCGATGGAGGCGGTGCGGGGGCGGGGAGGCGCGGGATTGCTGAAGTCGTCCTCGAACATGGAGCGCGGGGACATGGACTCGCTGTCGAAGCGGAACCTCGCGCCGGATCCCTCGCGGGCACTGCTGGCGGCGGACGCCGGGGATGCTGTCGCTTCTTCTGGCTCGAATGCGAATCTGGAACGGTGATGATGATCAAGATATAGTATCTGAAAGTACTGTAGATATAGTAAACGAAGCATAACCAATATAGAATCAAAGGAAATACTAAAGATTTGACACAAACATTCCGTGTGAAATCAATTATTTAAAAACCAAAATGATTATACCTGGTCCCTTCTAAGCTGGAGTAGTTCGCTCGTTTCTTGGCGGTGGGAGTGGGAGTGTGCTGGAAGTCGTTGTCGAAAGGGGAGGCGTGGTCCCGGTCCCGGGGCGAAAAGTCGTTGGAGAAGCGGTAGTCCCGGGGCCGCCGCGGCTCCTCCCTCCGCTGGCGGCGCCGCGCGTCCCGGGGCACGTCCCGCTCTCGTTCCCGGGAGCTCTCCCGCCGCGTCGATGTGTTGGAGCGACGGGACGACCAGCTAAGGGTTGAGCCGTACCTACGTAAATTTTATATATTCCAAGTAAAATATTTTCTCTTTATATACTAAAAGATATATATATATATATATATTTATATTAAGTGTACGAAACTGACACTTAAATTCACTTTTACGTTCAAGATTTTGTGATGAAAGTGAGTTCAAGCTTCACGAATTTAGAGTAGAACTAATTTTTGTATGACAATTCTAAGGGCCTTATCATACTAGCGGATTACGAGCGGATTCAAAGCGGAGCGGGCGCGCAACGGATTCGTTGCGGGCGCGCAACAAACACGCCGCGCATTCGCAGCGAATTCGTTGCGGACGCGCGGCGTGGATGCCATTTTGTACTGTCTCGTACAAACGCCAGCCAACCAACTTAATAAAATATTTTTTTCAAATGTCAAATCATTTTGCATCATAACGGATTCTTGTGGGATTTTATCTTGCTTAAATATTTTATGTTTGTTTTATGGTAGGTAGGAACGAAATTATTTAGGATTATTTTTTAATCGTTTGCAAAACAACACAAATTAGTCGCTCTCTTCCATTCGATTAATTGATAATGGATCTTCCCAAATTCATCGATGCTTTCGTTTTCGTCGCCGGCGTTTCCGAAGTAACAAAGCAGTGTTTCCTCGTCGGAATCAATTTTGTTACTGAGTGTATTGTACGTCGTAAATTCGCTACAAACACGCGACGAAAACGTAGCGTATTCGCCACGCGTCCGCGACGTCTCCGCTGCGCAGCCGCTGCGTGTTCGCGACGCATTCGCTGCGCGCCCGCTCCGCTTTGAATCCGCTCGCAATCCGCTAGTATGATAAGGCACTAAGTGTTTTGTGAAGTCGAAGGAATAAAGCTATTTTCATTTCATTTTATTACCTTCTGTCAGGGTCTTCACTCTGTCTCATTTCAGCTCTACGCCTCGTTTCCCGCCACCCGAGTGAGCCATAGTTTCTTTCTAAAAAACAACAAACACATAAATAAGAAATGAATACATGTAGTTATAGTTAAAGATTTATAATCAAAAGGTAGTGCTGTTTGCTCCTTTAATTAGCATGTACGAGCTATGCTGTACATAGACCGTGCACCTACTTACGTTTTGCTTACATTGCGGATGAATAACATTGAAATCCTTACTAATATTATAAAGGCGAAAGTTTGTAAGTATGGATGTATGGATGTTTGTTACTCTTTCACGCCAAAACTACCGGGTCGATTTCGATGAAATTTTGCACACATGTAGCTTATAGTCTGGATTAACATATAGGCTACTTTTAATTGACATACCACGCGGGCGGAGCCGCGGGCGGAAGCTTGTAAATAATAAGTGAGAAATTCAGGTCAAATTGAAAACAATTATTTAGAAGCAATGGACAACCTTCACGGAAACAAGTTGTTACTCATTTAACATGCTACTCATTTCCCTCTAACAACATAGCACTTTTTTAAAATTAAGTAGTAAATATAACACCATTTTTTGATCTGGTCAACTTTTGAGCAGAATTTATGTGATAATAACTGTACTGACCGTCTCTCCTCCACCGTTGATCAGGCCATCTGTCTCTGGGCGAAGAACGGCCGGACCCGCAGCCGTCGCTGTAACTGAATGAACAAACAACTATTATTAACATACTATCATCACAATAAAAACATTTAAATTTGTTGAAGGGAATTAGTCTGACCATAGAGCATTAAATAGTGAGCCAATGCATTTTGACATTTTATTGTTATTATTTTATTATTTTATGTCAGATACGAAAAAGAAAATAAAGGCTTGGAAAGAGTCTTAAGGCCTTACTTCAAAACTTTCAAATATATTATTATCCAATCCATTAAATATAACCAGACCGAATTTAAAAGTGAATTAGACAATTGAAAAAAGAAAACAACTGTCACTTTTATTTCTGTGTGTTATATGGTATCCTGCCAATAAGGTTTATCGAACACCTGTGAAATTTATCGGATTAGCGAGTAGTCAGGTTGTAGACATCGTCATTATAATATTATGTGTGTATTAATGTTATAATGTATTAATGGTATATAATTTTAAATAAACATTTGTTTTTTATTAAAACTGACGTGATTTTGTAACATAATTCAGATTATGAAATACGGGTGTTACTCACGTAATGTTGGTCTATTTAGTCGACCGCGGACATTGCAAGACTGGATGAGACTCAAGCGCGACGTGTCGCACTCTCTTGAAAATGTCTAAAAGTATAGGCGAAACCGCGGTCGACTAAATAGACCAACATTACGGGAGTAACACCCGTATTTTATAATCGAAACATCTGTTTAATTTCTAATTGAATTTGATATAGCATTTAGCCATGCATACCAATCTAAACTAAGAAACAGTCGAATTTTTTTGGACTGGATAAGACGTTCATAATACAGTCAAAAATATTCGTGTATTTGGAGTGTGGCTTGGATAGCTTAGATGGGAGAGCGATAGGTCGGAATCCTAAGGTCGCGGGTTCAAACCCCGGTTCAAGTTAAAAAAAATGATCTACTTTAATTATCTTTTTAATTTCAGCACCTACTTCAGATCTCTGCAACACCCTAAAGTAGACTCGTAGAAAATGCCTGAGCCATTAAGTCAGCCTATATGTACCCAGTGTATACGAACTCTGACAAAATCCTCGAAGTTTACGCATGTGATGGGTCCGGGTGTATACAATAAATTGCCAGATTCGATCACTGCAGCCCCTACTCTGGCCTACTTCAAGTCCCGACTAAAACGCTGGCTTGTCGAACAAACATTTTATGACTATGATGAATTTTTCAATTGTAAAGTACAGAACTAATATTTGACATAATTATTATTATTTGTAACAATTTGACATTTAATTAGTATTGACATTGTTTTAGTAAGTTTTTAAAGAACCTGACAACTTTATTACTTATTTTTGACTATATTTATTGACATTGTATATACTTGACTAAATTCACGGACTTGTTTTTTATAATTAATTTGGATGTATGTAATTAAAATTGACTTATACTATGCTATAATACAATTATATATGTGGATATGGGAAAAAATGACGTGTAAATTGACTTTATGAAATTAAATGAATATGAATATGAATGACGTTTAAAATAAAATAAATATACAGGACAGTCACTTCACCAGGCAAGTAACCGGGGACCATGCTTTGCATTCGAATAACCTATATTTAATTGAGTGCACGGTTGGCGTAGTGGTTAAAGCGGTCGCCTCGCCGCTTTGAACTACGCTGGCGTTGTGGGTTCGATCCCCACACGGGACAAATCTTTGTGTGATCCGCAAAGATTTGTTCTGACTCTGGGTGTGCTTTGTGCGTGTGAAATGTATGTTTGTGAACACCCCCGCGACACAGGAGTTATTACTAGTGCGGGCGTCGTCTTAAAAAAAATATATATATAGAAAATATGAAAGCTACTTACTCTTCCTCCTCATCATAAGAATGCCTTGGTTTCCTATGTCTATCCCTATCCTTATCCCTATAGTCCTTGGGCAGTCTTTCTCTGCTCCGCGAGTCCCTGTAATCTCTCTCTCTGCTATACGTCCTGTCTCTGTCCCACGAGTCATTCTCTCTATCTCTACTCCTTCTGTCTCTCCTATCTCTATGGTCTCTATGTTCTCGTTCCTTGCTGACGTCACGGCGGTCCCGCCCACTACCCGAGTCCCTCCGATCTCTTGCCGAGTCCCTCCCGTCTCGGCTCATATCCCTGTCTCTGTCACGCATATCGCGTTTGTCTCGTATCTTCTCTTTCTCTCGTCCGCTGCCGCTGTCGAGGCATTCTCTTGAGCCGGATGAGTTGTGTCTATAAGAAAATAAATCATTATTTTCACCTTGTTGGCCAAGTGCTAACACTTCTTTGATCGAGCTGGTAACACAATCCAATATACTTGTAAACACGGACAGACAAATCGAAAAGGTAAATAACCAGTTTATCGTGTTAGGGTGACATTACAAAGAAATCGATCCGCGTCGTTACATGCATTTGAAGTTCAAATAACATAGGGAAAAGGTTAACAGTCTTATCTATAAGACGATAACATTTACATATCAATCATTATTCCTCTGTCTGAACTGCACCTACCTAGGTTGACTGTAAGAGAATGCCATCAGGCATTAAGTCCGCCTATGTACTATTTTTATGTGCAAAAAGTTAAATAAAAAAAAATATTAGGTTATGGTATATGTTTTGTTCCTTTTTATCAAATTACGAAATGAGTACACCAGTTTTTCATTAAGAATAAATAGAAAAGAAAGTAAGGAGCATACCTAGATTCTCTATCGCGATGTGAGGGCGGTCGCTGCAGCCGAGTGACGGGCGGCAACTCCTCGTCCCACGGCGATACGTCACGAGATGATGACGATGTTTGTACTGCAAATAATATAACAACTCATTCATTTCTCATGATACGTATTTTTTGTTTGATGTAGTAGTGGTATAGATATGTTATTGGAATTGCAACTTTGTATATAATATTGTGTACATATTTTTGCATTGCAAGACTGAAGGACGAGTGGATGAAGGGGATATGATACAATTTGTAAATATGGAGATAATGCGCACCAGTTTTGTTATTATAATTTTATGTTGGTACATATCCCCTTCTAAAACTAAGCTTAAACTGCGTTGTTTTAAAGTTTAATATGGTTTGTAGGCACCAATTCACCGTATACAACAGTTTAAAAAAAATGTAACATAACCTCTTCATCCATTAATGTCTTCATTTGTCATTTACATAACAGTTTAGGACAATATAGCGCCTTGCGGTACCCCACGTTTTAATTCATATATTTTTTAAAGCATCATGTTTTTATCTACACCCTGCGTTTTTTTAATATTCCCTTAAGATATACAAAGACAGACTTTGAACAGCCAGCAGCTTCAACTTAAATTTTACCTTCTTTGGGTACAAATACAGCGTCAAATGCTCTAGATAGATTGGCTTTAAGTTCTAGACAAAAAAATAAGGTGTTTTTATTGTTACCTATAGGAGCTCGTGTGGGCGGCGTGTGATGCCTGGTGCGTCGCGGGCGGTGGCGGGGCTCGGAGTCGCGGGAGTCCGAGGAGCCTCCCGAAGCCGCCGCGCCCCCCAGCACCGCCCACCGCCCCGCGCCACCCGCTGCTACCACTCCTGATCCTGTCACACACTTCTCTGTAAAGTAAAAAGAAACTTAACAATTTACACATGTGGTTTCTGTTTGTAGTTGTATTAAAATAAAAATATTTCTCTGCATTTTAATCGATATAAAATTATTTTTAAATTAAATCGGTTGTTAATTTAAATCGAATCTGTTAAAAATAAACGGTTGAACAGGGTAGAACAATCACATTAACATTTTTAAACTTTTGTTTTCAGCTTGATATTAAACCCTGTCATTGCTGCTCAAGAACTTAACATCGGAGTCAGCTGATGCAGAACGTGAGTACAATATTTAGTATAGGTACGTATACTACGTGCATAAAAAGACTAACCTTTAGTATCCGGCGAAGATCCACTAACAACATCGCTAATAGATCCAGTAGAGAGTCTAGCAGGGGGAGGTAACAAGTCCCTCACAGGCACCGGCGTCAACTCTATCGTCGTCTCTTTCATCTCCAGCACGGGCGGCACGCGAGGCGGAACTATCTTTTCTTCCTCCCTCTCTTTCACGCTCGGACTTTTTCGAAAGGCGTCTTCTACGTGTGTGAAAGAGAGCGAGCTATTGTCAATGCAGTCAAAGAAGTCCGAGTTATCGAAGCCGTCGGATTTCTCGTCGGATCTCTTCCGCTCTTTAGGAACTTCGGGAGGAATGGATTCGAACTCGTCTTGCGATGGCTCTGTGATTGTGATCTCGCGTAGTGCGGCGTACCTGATTTAAAAAAGGGAAGTTGTGTTAAATTACTTTCTCTTGGAGATATAGAGGCATTAACTATAATATACAGGGTGAAATTGTCATTGTCAGCTTACCAGTGATTAAGTATATGTAAAACAGCAAAACAATAAATAATAAGATAATATTATGTATGTTAGTCTAAGGTATTTATGTATATGGGCCTTGATGCCTGCAATAAAAAATGATTTGATTTGATTTTGATATATATGTTTCGAACCTAGGTGCAAATATTGATTTCCGTTTTTTCGACTGATCACGGAAGAGTATAGTTTCCCTACACTAATCAAACACATTTTTAATTACCCAGTTAAATTTGGGATTTTCGGATGTTTTTCTTTCTTATTTATTAAGAATTTTCCTCTTGAGCTTCAAAATATTGTACTCAACCAATGAAAAATGTTTGTTAGTTTATTCACGTACGAAAGCGTTTTTTTTAATAAAAGTTCGATTTTCGAAAACTCAAGAAATTAAGACTTTTTGCTAAATTTTAAAAACATTCCCTTACCTATCATTGGTATCCTCCAGCTTCAGTTCAACATGTCCATTATCCCTTGGAGACACGCTTCCTCTAGTCTTCTCAATCTGCAGATTCTTCATAACAGACTTAATATCTTCTATCTTCGCGTCTATCTGCGACGGCTTCGGGCTGACTGAATTACGAAACATATTGAACGAATCTAACGTCAACTCATCGAGACTTTTCAAAGGACTTCGTGCCAGTTCTTTCGTCTCTGATTCTCTTTCTTGCTTTGCCCTCACAAGGTTGTCTATAGCTGTCAATTCTTTTTCGTCTGAATCCTGCTTCGGTTCGGCCTCTAATACGTCAATAGGATCTAGAATCGACTTAGCTTTTAGTTCCTCCTCTTGTATTTCTCTGAAGGCAGCGTATCGGTCGTACGAAGGGTTCGCTTTTTTGTCGAAGTCGTCGAAGTTGGCGACGAAGCAGTCGCTGATTTCTGTGGTAGGAGCGAAGTCGTCTTCGAACTGTGCTTTGAATTCGTTGGTGATAGCGGCGATGGCGGCTGCGGGCGGAGTGACTTGTTTCTCTAGCGCGGCGTTCGGCGTTGATAATCCTGATAGAGATGTTTGTGGCTTCTCCTTTTCTTTTTCCGTTCGTGATGCGCCCGTTGCTGGTTCGACGTGGATATGCTGAAAGTATAAAATATAGAATTAATGCATTTGCAAATTATTTCATTAATTGTTTCTGAATAAAAAATATAGTGACCGTAAATGTAAATGGAACGCATTTTGCTAAGTGAATATTTAATTCTAAGTAAGCTTGTTATCCCATAATCTTTGTAAGAGTATTTTTGATATAGTAATAGAGGTGGACAAAAAACCCAACGGATTATAAATTTGTGATAATAATATTATTAGATAACATCTATCTTTTTTGATGATAGAGGGCTATTATAAAAAGCTTTTTATTACGCATATTCAGCATATCGCATATTTTAAAAATCAATCTGAAGCAAGTAAGTGAATATGTACATACCGCTCGATCGTTATCCGCAGCTAAGTACGAACGAAGATAATCCGTGAGCTGTGGGAGTGTCATGGAAGACAACGTCGCCGCCGGCACTCGTAGTCTGCAATAGTAGTAAATTGATTGATGAAATTAATAAACATAGAAGACTTTAATAATACTAAATAATTCAATTAAATGTATAGACATTTAAGTGTTTGTTTTTTTTTGTAGTGACAAAATATCTCGGCGGACCTGAAATTAGCTGCGGGCATACGTTGTGTAGCAAAGTTCGTAGTACTCAATACTCAATATATTTATAGCATTCCACAATGTTTTACAGGTATTATAATATAATAAATACAGATCATCGTGGACCATGTCGGGGCGAAGCAACTTAGGAGAGAGGACGGCAGAGTTTCATAAACAATAAAATTGTAACTTATCATTATTAATGATGAAATAAATATTTTGTAAGTGTGTAATACTTTTATATTAGGGTCTTATCATTTAGGTATTCATCAATGCTATAATAGCCTTTGTGCACTATTTCCTTTAGTTTTTTAACTAATACGTGTGGATTTTCTTCATTTTTAAGATTGTCCAGTACCTTGTTGTATATTTTAGTGGCCATAACTAATGTAATGGATGAGTGCATGTTTAATCGTGTAGTCGGTAGTAGAGCACACCGAGTCTGTCGTATTATGTTAAAGTGTAAGTAGGACGGTTTAATGTAGTTATCGCAGATTTGGTGCTTTGTACTATACAGTCCATTCTGTTTGGTCAAGTCTTCAGGTACCGTTTCCCCAAACCCCAGGCCCGTAAATGTATAGTTGTAAGCAGCCGAGCGTTTCGACAATGTCATTTAAATATTATGATTTTTAAATCATTTCAACACTGAGTTTTAATATAATTTTCACATTATTATTGTGCTCTTTCAAAATTATTGTGACACAATGTCACAGAATACGCAAAAAGACGTTAAGCCAAGACCAAGACTAAGGGCCAGTTTCTGAGGTTCCTAGTAGTTCATATCCGATCCATAAAATATAACTTAACCGAATTTAAAAGTGACACAAGTAAAACCTAAAAAAAGAACACATCAGTCACTTTCATTTATGTGTGTATTACTTATCCTGCCAATAAGGTTTATCTTATACCTGTGAAATTAGGGCTAAGTATGGGACAGATAAATAATTGTGATTTGTCGTTTTGAAGACACAAGATTTGAAAGAACAAGTGTTAGCATCGTTTAAAAAAGAAGTAAGATTGAAGTACCTGTAGGCTAACCTGTATATGTATGTATATTATTTTTTTTTATAAATGTATGTATGTATTATGTTTTTATATATTATGTACTTCTTCTATTTACATTTCAATAATTATTCCTCTGTCTAATCTGCACCTACGTTTGCTTATCTCCTACCACCCTAGGTAGACTGTAAGAGAATGCCATAAGGCATTAAGTCCGCCTATGTACTATTTTTATGTGCAAAAAGTTAAATAAATAAATATTCCACGCTTCACGGTAGATATTCAACCATTACGCACTAAGCGTTTTGCTTCTACATTTCTTATGCGTACTGCCAAAGAGTGGAAGGCCTTGCCCGAGTTTGTGTTTCCGCATGAATACAACTTGGATCTCTTCAAAGCAAGAGTCAATAGGTATCTCATAGGTAAGCGTGCTCCACCGTAGACCGCATACTACTTACGGTGAGATCGTGGTCAAACACGAGCCTATCCACCATAAAAAAAATAAAAAAAAAATAAAAGTACCTGTGAGCAAGTTCGTCCATAGTGCAGGTTAGTAGCTGGCTGAGTGTGATATCGAACCGTCGCGCGGTTGGCAGCGGCGGCGGCGCCGGCGTCAGGTACTCGTCCTCACTGCTGTTTGTGGCCGCCGATGACAGCCGAGGCTTTATGCTGCGGTCCGCCTGATGGTAAATAAGTAATGCTATTTTTTAGAAGATTGCTCAAACAAAGTTGAATGTAAACAATATAATAAAAAAACCGACGTCAATTACAAAATGCACTAAAAAGTAAGATATACTTAAGTAATAGACAACGTCTCGCCTCATCTGTGTATAACTTAAAGTTGAATGTAAGCAATATCATAAACAAAAAACCGACATCAATTACAAAATGCACTAAAAAGTAAGATAATACTTAAGTAATATATAGTAATATATCTCGCTTTATCTGTGTATAACTTGAAAGAATACAGTAAACGACCTTCAGGTGCTTACTATACTTAAGTAATATACAACGTCTCGCTTCCTCTGTGTATAACTTGAAAGAATACAGTAAACGACCTTCAGGTGCTTACTATACTTAAGTAATATATACAACGTCTCGCTTCATCTGTGTATAACTTGAAAGAATACAGTAAACGACCTTCAGGTGCTTACTATACTTAAGTAATATACAACGTCTCGCTTCCTCTGTGTATAACTTTAAAGGATACAGTAAACGACCTTCAGGTGCCTATATTTAAGGAATTATCCCCGTACTTCTAAACGTTGAGGGGTTGTATCTTCCAGCATCAGCTCAGCAGCATGAAATGCTGACTGGAAGATGCAAATATCCAAGTAGCTTTAGGTATATACGAAAATAATATGGAAGCCTTTAAAATTTAAGGGGTGCCTTCGATTTCTCTTGGATCCCATCATCAGATCGTGACTTGATGAGAATGGGACCACATGACAATGGCGTGATGTTATGCCTGTTTCACATCTAATTTAATAATATATTTGTCATTAATAGGAATATTTGTTAATTTTGAAAATGAGTTTTGTTAATGTTATGCTTTATTATTGTATAGGTTTAGTTGTAGTTGTTTCATATTAATATAATTAAGTTTTTTATCCATAAATATATTGTTTATTGTGACACAAAAATTGTAAATGTAATTATTAGATATTATTTATTTATTTTATTTTTTTCTGTTGTCACACTGCTTGCTACTCATTCTCTGGGCGCATCAGAATTATCAGCGCTGCGGTGCTTTTTGGCGCTGCAGTATTGTGCTGAGATGCGTACTATTTCTGGCATTAAGAATGATTTTTAAATTATTTAGTTTTAGACGTTTTATTATGTATTTTATTTGCCAGAATAGATGATTTTTCTTTCTTTCTTATGCCCACAAGGATAAGGCAGAGGCGTTATCATTCCACTGGTTATAGAAAATAATATTTCGTTGCCATGTGTGTGAAATAAGTGTACCTATTGCCATTTATCGGGCATATATCCTGACAGAAGAATACCAAATATCTTTTGACTGAACCAAGTATCGAGCCCAAGACCTCATGATCAGTTAAGGACCTAAGGAAGGTAATAACAAAACTTAAATGCTAACAAATTTCAGCTGTGACGTCTTTTGGCACTTGTTGCCAATACGCGCATTTTTTAATAAGTAAACATACGGTAGGTTCTCTTCTCATAGCTGGTTTGGGCAGCGGGGGTGCGTCGTCCATTTCCTGCGGCGGGCGGGGCGGGGGACGCGCTAGCCCCTCCTTCTTGGGCGGCAGCGGGGGAGGGGGCGACGCGCTCTCTACCACCTTGTTGCTGGCTACAGGACGCTGCCGGACGGATATGCCGTCAGTGTTCTAGAAAGGATGAATTAAAGCAATTTATTAAAGAGATCGTAATAAATTCACACTTGTAGACATTGACGCAGAACAAGTGGACCTTGGACCTGCGCTTTAAAAATATCCAAACTAAAAATACTCCCAAAACGCTCAAAGTCATCCAATTCGGTGCAAACTCAATATAACATTGAGATATTGTAAGAAAATTTAAATTTATTTTTAGTTTTTTTGTAAATTACTAATCATGAATCTACATTTAAGTAGGTTGACATATATGACATTATTTCCGTAAATTTTGTTCGAGTCTCGACGTCCATTGTTTTATCTCAGTGCCTGTGCGTAAAATATGTACTGATATAAAGGCTACTACTGATATCAGGCAAGTCCTACCTGTCTCTGTAGCCTGGGAGACTTAGGCACGGGTTCCGGCGGCAGCGTGACCTGCAGCGGTCCGTTGAACACGTTCTTGCCATTCTCCAAGGGCTTCACTTCTTCCAGTACTTCCCTACTCACTTTACTCTTGGTGTCGTCGAGCCGCAGCGTTGTCGCTTTGGGGAACTCTGTCATGCTCGTGAACGGGTCATCCTTGAACGATTCCGAGAACGGATCAGTGTTATCGAAAGGATCGGTCTCCGCGAACGGATCTGACGAGAAAAAGTTGGCCGAGAACAGCGCACTCTGCGGAGGCTTGACGATGGCCACCGAGCCGCCCGAGTGCCGAGACAGTGACGTCATCGTCGTGGCCGGCCCGTAATGCTCGATCTTACTGTCACTGACCGACAATATCTCGGATATTAGACTCTGGGTGGTGGACACCAGGTCTTTGAGCACTTTCTTTGGCGGATTTTTGAGCTCCTGAAAGAAGAGTTTTTTGTCAACGTAAGGTTTACTCCGGCCGGTGCCGAGGGGGTCTAGTTCGGTGAATACGTCGTAACTGAGCGACTGCGTCGTGGTCGAGCTGGGCTGGCTCACCTGTAACACAGGCACGAACCATAAGACTAACTATCTGCAGACGTGATTCTCATTCGCTCCGACGAATTATTTGATCATTTTCATGATGCAAATAATCCACGGATTTTCAAATTTATCAAATAAAATCTTACTAAAATCTTGAAAGCGTGCGTCTACATAAACCCGTTATTGATAAAAATATTTAAAAATATAGTTCATTTTATTACCGTGACTGTCCTTTTCTTTCTTAGGGCAAAAGTAATAAAAACCAAAAGGGACAGCAATAGTGATAAAAATAACTATATCCAATTATTATTTTCACAACAAGCGGGTTTTTCGCGTAAGTGCGTATCTCGAGTGCATAAACCGGGCAGTTGTTCGTCGTGCGAGGTTTGGATAGCGAGGAATAGATCGTAGGTACGGCAGCCACACTGATGCAGCGACAGTAGCACATGCGTACATTGTTCATTAAAGGTAGGAGTAGATAAGCGTCACGTCCACATAAATAATCAGTCTTATAGCATAAGGAGACCAGACGTCACAGACAGGGAAAACTACTTTACTGAACAAATATTATTGCGAAATATTTTTATTGAGATTATATTTTAATCGACCCGAACGTCATAATATTGAGTAAGGGCAAGAAGTGAGTAAAAGTTAAAGATTTAATCATGCAACGATGGTGTAAACTTAGTACTTTAGTCATGCCATTTTTTTATCTGAAGACTAAAAAATCAATCAAGAAACTAGCGACATTAGAGATAAGTCGACTGGATTTCAAAGTTTAGTTTAGATCACTATATATTTTTCAACTATCCTAGCGTCGAGTTTGATGAATTGCTATCGTTAAGAATTGCAGTTCAACAACTTGACAACTAGGGTTTCTTAGCTGATAAATAGGTGCACTAAGATATAATTATTTTAATATTAGAAATCTTTATTCAATAAATCATGTTAATGTAAGAACTGGAGAAATCTAACTAAATAAAAACATGATACTTGTAAGTCTATGAAATCTAATGACTTGGTTTCATACAAATACTTTAATATCTACTTTGTACAACATATCACAAACCGATATACACAAATATGGTTTCGCAATAATATTTTATTTTCAAAAGCCAATATCAAGGGTCATGCACTATCACAGGGTACTAAACAGTCGTTCACTTACACATACAACATAAACCTATATACAACGTATTGCCAAAATAAGGACATCTACAAGAAAAACATTAATTATATACAAATTATAACACTTCAAATCATAGGGTATCATCCTCCATCGAGTTCGATAATGAAAATAAAAATGTTATTAACTTACATATTACTTAAATATTATAGAAATGCCAAAAAAAAAAGAATTTAACTCAATTGTCTATTATATGATCATTGTAACATTAATTGGTTTATAAAAGACCCTACTCACGTGCAATTTTATATTTAAGTTATGTCTTTGAATGAGGTTTGATTGTATTTTTTAATTTGATTCATCATGCCTTTTCAATGAGGAAGAATACTGAAAGCTCAGCCACCAGATGTCGCTCTTTTTAAGGACAAAATGGGCGACTCTGATAGGTCGAGAAACTACAAATGTCAAACTCAAATCATGATGGGTCGTAACGTGTGAATATGATCTTGTTTGTCTATGGATCAGTTTGGCAGTTAATCTTCTCCATTTTGTGCTTTAGCGATCCGGCATAGATTGAGTTAAGTTGACAAATTATATGTTATACTAAATTGCATTGTGAGTAGAGTGCGTAATTAAAAAACAAATAGTAGTTATAATCTATTTGGCGGATTTGTTTATGGACTAGTCAGTTATTCTGGATCAATATAAAATTGTTCGTCTTTAGGTCTAACACCTTGAGTATATAAGAGGCAAAGGTATGCATTTTTAATATTATTTTTAACCTTAATACGTTGTTGTGTGCCGTAAAATAAAAATGGTAAAGTTTCTTTTTATAAAGCTACGACATAATAGTTATGGCTAAACATGTAGGTAATTAATTTCTACAATGCAAAATAACCACGTAGCCCAAAAACACATCCACTAACAACAAACACAACAGCACACACCCATCGATACGTACATCAAAACTAACCGGAGTATCCGTGAGGTTGTCCACGAAAGCTGGCGTGGGCTCGAACTCTGCTGCGACCGTGGCCAGGTCAAACGGCAGCGCGGGGGGACCCTTGCCAGGACTCGGGTATATATTCCTGGCACTGAGTGTGGCAGGGGTGCTTCGACCACGGGTGGAAGAACCCGATGGTGGAGGTGGAAGAAGACCTTTCTGGAATTGAGAAATGGGGGATTCTAAATATATCAGACGACCATGATAATATTTTCAGTTTGATGCGCAGATGTCTCACCGCACTTTTAAATATAATGAAAAAGAAAAACAATAAGATTATGCAGTCAAGTTAAGCGCTTTGACTTTCAAGTATCGATGAAGAACATTCACATCGATAAGAAACGGCTTTAGATTTATCATTCTAACAACACTTATTTGGTATTCTTTTAGATGAAAAATGTACGGTATGTATCTATATACGGTAGGTTCTCTTGAAGACAGTGCCCAGAAATATAATTACCTGTGTGGAAGGCAAGGTAGTGAAGGAATCTCCAAAGGGATCAGTGGAGGGCGTAAGGCCCTCGACCTGCGTGAGGCCTCGCCGCAAGGAGCTGAGCTCCTGCTCCAAGTCCACCAGCTCAGCGACCCCGCCCTCCGCGCCCGCGTCTACCGTCTTCGAGGACACCAAACTGCTCTCACCAGCTGAGGTTATGCTCTGGAGAGAAAGAGGCCATTATATTTTTTTAACTGCATTTACGCGCGGGCGCGGAGAGCAATCACGAGAGCGGGTTTAGAGCATATAAAACGTGAACATTAGCACAGTCACGTAAGTGCGTCTGTTGTTAAACTTTAAGCGAGTGAATCGCATTATAAGCATTTGTATTCTCGTTACGTTACGTGAAATCTTTGCAGTCACCCCAACGATAAACCGCTGACTTCGACGTCTCTTTTCACTTGTCATCTGAGTATATATTTGCCCGAACTGTCGGGCCAGCATAGCACGAGCTAGGTTTTGTAGCGTTTTTGTCATGTTTCCCCATGCAAAATTATGACAAAAACGCGACAAAATCTATCTCGCGGTCTTAATGCCAGGCCCTCAGGGCATCAAACACAAAATTGATATTAACAACAAATTGATGTAAATCGTTATGTAAATAACATTAATATAGGATTTTACATAAAAATATATATTGCTGTTCATTCTGTACAATCGGTACCACATTACTAGATTTGGCAAAGCAGTTTGCGTTACAGACCCAGCCTAGACTAAATTCTAGAAAAATAAATGCCTATATTATTATGGCATTAAAATATTGGCACTGGTATATACTACTATATATTATACTACATTTGGAATTGGATATGTGCCAACACATTTTAATTAACCAACAAAAGAAATAGGGATGATAGACCTATTTTTTATGACTGGGACAAGATTTTTATAATAATGCCATTTTAATTTTTTTTAATTACTAGCCTTTCTGTTCTTCTCGATAGCCTCACTCCAAATGTGTGTAGTTCCTCCGTCCCCATTTCAAAATCGGACTACTCGACAAACGACACTCAGGCATCGCTTCATGCTAAATATTCCACAAATACGCACTAAGCGTTTCGCCTTTACATTTCTTATGCCACTGCCAAAGAATAGAACGCCTTGCCCGAGTCTGTGTTTCCTGTTGCATGAGTACAATTTGGGTCACAACAAAGCAAGATTTAATAGGTATCTCTTAGGTAAGCGAGCTCCACCGTAGACTGCATCGTCACTTACCATCTGGTGAAATCGTGATCAAACTCATGCCTAACCACCATTTAAAAAAACCTACTAAAAATATTCTAAATCTCTGTAAGGCTCCGTTAAAATTAGTCGATTTATCCGTTTTAGTGACAAGATGTAACAAATATAAACATACACACAAATTTTGCCTTTAAAATTCGATTTGTAAGAAAATGCATGAGACCTTTTCTTTATTATGTACAGGAAAATGTTCTGTATTTGTTTTTATCTCCGTCTCGTAGAGTGTAATGTCCTGCTATAGTTATCGGCTCGGCCTTGCCCATGAACTATCAATGCATTGTCATGAATCGAGCGAAGCTAAAGCATTGATAACAGTCCGATAACTTTGCTGATTGCGATTGGAATAAAGTCTGTCTGTGTATTGCACTAGGCTGTCATTTCTTGTTTGTTTAGTATCATTTAAGAACTAGACTATTTATGTATTGTAAAGAGTTATATTCCAAAAAGCAAAAATAAAAACTATTTTTCAAATAGAAGAATACTTCTTTTTTCAAAATGCTGCAGCCGGTCATGAGTGGAATGAATAAAAAAATGAGGATAATATAAGAAAAGTTTTTATTGGGATAATGTGTTTTTATTATCTTATGTTTTTTCAGTAGCGAAACTTTGCTCTGGAATCCAGTTCAATGAAATCTTTTCAGTAAAAATCATCTTTTTAGTCTAGTTTTTGTAGCGTTGTTGATTTGTTATAAAGGGATAATAACTTTTAAACTTTCGCGTTGCATATTTACTGATATGATTTTAACGGGTATTAACGCGATTAATAATAAAGGTTAAAACCTTTCGGTGCTTGACGTTTCAGTATGCTTACGACCATGACAAAGTGCAACCTTGTCGAAATGTCAAGCAACGAAAGTTAAAGATTAATCGCGTTAATGCCCCTTAAATCATACCAGTAAAAAGGGATGACAATGGTTTGACGTTTTCTATAGAAATAGGATAAGAAAGTAACTAATTATAAAACAAATAGGTATAAGGCACCTAAAGAAATTATTTATACGGCCGTGTCGACCGTGTCGTTATTTAAAAGTAATAACTCAAGTTTAAAAATAAATAATAGTTTAAAAAACTAAAAAAACACGCTTTATATAGAAAACCTTTTTACCTTTCTACTTTTTGGTTTGGTTTATTTATAAGAGCGTTTTTTTCAAATTTTTTTTATTTTAATTAAAAACATAATAATAATAATTTAATCGAATTATTGCATTGTCATCGGTCCTTGACAGGTGTGCAAAATTTGAATGAAATCTGAACGTTTAAAGTGGGTCAAAATAGCGTCCAAAGGTGTCGATACATACAAACAAACATACCAGTGAAGCTAATATAAAGCGTCTAACAACAACAGAGTAAGTTCATGGCAACTCGCTGTAGGAGTAGGATGCGCATTTTCAAGGTATTCAACAATGCTCGTGAGTACCATAACCGGTATCTTTGCGTCCTTCCGACCGCGGTGAGGAGTGTTAAGGTGCTTTCACACCAGTGAGGCAAGGCAGAGCGGGCATTGAAATTGCAGGGTTAAGTTTCCATCTACGTCCGCCCATCTTTGGTGTAAAATGTGGGTAGTCACTAGTCGCGCCGAGCGTGAATTTAAATATTTGTACGATATTGAATTTTACTGCTATAGCTGCTTAAAAATAGAGTATTATTTATTTATTTTTTACCATTTTTTTTATGTAAAAGTTTTAGCATAACTTTAATGCCCGCTCTGCTCTGCTCTACTACACCTCGCTGGTATAAAACCACCTTTGGTGCACGCGGGCGGTGCGGACGTCAGTTTGACAGTTGACCAATAGAATTAGTAATATGTTGTCTATTCAACAAACTTCTTCGACAAGTAATTTGGTGTTAAAGCTGTGCGCCTGTGGAATGATCTTTCAGTAGAAATAAGACGATCACAGTCATTAGCTGCTTTTAAGAAAAGAATTAAGGAGCACTATCTTACTAAAGTTAGCAACACTTAAGTCATCGTTTTATTATGTTTTCTAAATTATGTTTATATTTATATATTATAATTATATTTATTATGTGTATATGTTACATATTATTATATATTTATTTTATGTATGGATATTATATTTATAGTTGTGTTTACATGTATACATCATTTATTTTCGTTTTAAGAACTTTCTATGTTTTTAACTACACCACTGACTAATATGTCTAATAACTCATTCCTGTCCATCCAAAGGTTGCCTGGAAGAGATCTCTTAATCTCTTAATAATAAGGCCCATTGTCTAAAACTACCATTCTGTAAATCTTTTACACTAATGTCCTTCAAAGTTTGCCTGAAAGAAATCGCGTTAAGCCATAAGGCCGCCCCTTGTGCATTTATTGTTATTTAAACTTTTGGTACAAAATGTATGTCCTATGTTATATGCGCAAATAAAGTTTAATATCTATCTATCTATTGTGCATACTTAGATAAGACTCTTCCATAAATTGTATTTAATCTGTGTCTACATTATAGATCTTTCTATCTATCTATCTAATTTGACAGAAGCCGTGTGTTTGTGACACCCGCTTGCACTGAAAACGCAACCTAAGCCACGTTTTATCTTTACTCGCACCAAAACATTTTTTCATAGAATATCTTTCATTATTACCCAGAATCTAAGAGTGTAGGTTTTTTTTTTATACTACGCCCACAGCGAACGAATGTGTAGTCCACCTGATGGTAAGTGGAGTATAGCCCATCGACATCAACAATCCACAAAAGCAGATTATAGATTCGTCGCTGCAGCTGAGGATTACGGTGTTATGCCTCATGTGCCAGTAATTTCAGGGCCTGATCTCACCACGAAACCGGAACACAGTAATGGAAGCACTACTATTTGGCGGCAGGTTAAAGATGAGACGGTGGTGCTGCCGCCCTCGAGCTCATTCACAAGAGATCTACCACCAGTAAATATACGCGGGCACATTGTTTAATGCGGTGAAAACACAACACAATTTATGCAAAACGAATTCAGTAATTAATAAGGATGTCCTTTACATTATGCGAAAAATTCGAATCATGAAATGGAGTCGTACTTGATATTGACCCGAAGGCGTCGTCTGTCGTCTGTCGTCTCAATGCCAAGCGCTCACGTTCAGACGACTACCGATCCACCTTTAGCTGGTTTCGCTTTGCATTGGAAGCTTATACAAAGGGAGTCCATCTTATACTGGCAATGTATAGGTTGATCGATAGCTGTGTGTACTCGAATATGACGTGATTCACTTATTTGTTGTACGTCGTAAAACGTTATTTTCTTTTTGTTAGGGTTCCGTAGCCGAATGGCAAATTATTAAAAAAACAAAAAACCCGACTGCTTAAAAAAAATAACTGAAAAGATAAAAACAAGTATAGCATTATCTACATTAAATTCATTAACAACAAATGAAATATGTCAAACTAAATTCTTTATGATGTTGCAGGCGGGGACAAACAATACTTTGTTACTACTA
This sequence comes from Hypena proboscidalis, assembly GCA_905147285.1. NCBI lineage: Eukaryota > Metazoa > Arthropoda > Insecta > Lepidoptera > Erebidae > Hypena > Hypena proboscidalis. The sequence goes on from LR990144.1 coordinate 6,680,351, forward strand.
TATAACTTCGTTTGTCACCGCCTGCAACATCATAAAGAATTTAGTTTGACATATTTCATTTGTTGTTAATGAATTTAATGTAGATAATGCTATTCTTGTTTTTATCTTTTCAGTTCTTTTTTTTAAGCAGTCGGGTTTTTTGTTTTTTTAATAATTATTTTTTATTTCACTCTTTTTAGTTCTTTTAACCGACATGTTTTTTTATATCTATTAATTTGTAGAAATCAAATCTCTTTGAGATCAATGAGCCTTAATCGTGAGTTAAACTATCAAATGCAAAAACAATTATTCAAATTCGACCGGCAGTTTCCAAGATTAGCGTGAGCGAACATACAAACTAACTTCGACCCACTTCGGGCGCGCGAGCGTGCCGATATATAAATTTGGTAAATTGTGTTTAATCAGTAATATAAATGTGATAAGAAGTATATATTTTTGAAATGGTCTTTTCATGGCCTTTTATTTGATACCCATATTACTATGATGAAAAGAAAATCCATACCTCCCCCCCTTTTTTTTTAATTTGCCGGCGCCATTTTGAAAATTTATATAGCCTATGTCACTATCACTGTTTCGACGAATTTAACGACACCTCATTTGTCAAAATCCGTCTAGCCGTTTGGGCTGTAGGGCGTGCCAAAGAAATAGACATACATACATACATACATATATACATACATACATACATACGCTCGAAAAACATAACCCTCCTTCTGACGCAGTCGGGTAAAAATGGAACCCTTATAGATTCGTCATGTCTGTCCGTATGTCACTGCCACTTTTTTCCGTAACTATAAGATCTATACTGTGGAAACTTGGTAAGTAGATGTATTCGGTGAATCCCATTATTAAGATTTTCATACAAAAATAGAAAAAAAGCTAACTTTTTGGTGTTCCCCATACTTATAACTCAATTTTTTTTTCTTCAAACCCATACGTGTATCTATGGAGAGGTCTTCAAAAATTATATTGAGGTTTCTAACATATTTTTTTTCTAAACTGAATAGTTTGCGCGAGACGCTTCAAAAAATGTGTGTGTGTGTGTGTGTGTGTGTGTCCGTAACTTCGTTAAAATAAGGGAATAATAAATGTAAAAATAATATATGATGTACATACATTACCATGCAAACTTCCACCGAAAATTGGTTTGAACGAGATCTTATAATTAGTTTTTTATTAATACGTTATAAATCGTAAAACGCATTATACATTTTATTCAATCAACTCCAATATAATAAAGAATAAAGAAAAACATGCATTTAGATGTATAGTCGTACGGAACCCTGCGTGCGCGAGTCCGACTCGCACTTGGCCATTTTTTTTATCTAAACTTATACTAACGAGAATTTTGTTTTTTGTTTGTAATGAATAGGAAGAAATGATACTACTGAACCGATTAAAAAGTCCTTTTAGCTATAGAAAGTTTTATTATCTAAGGGAATATTTGACGACCAGATGGCGGAGTGGGTAGTGTACCTGCTTGCGACGCCGAGGTCGCGGGTTCGATTCCCGCTTAAGATAAATCTTTATGTGCATGAACATGGGGGTTTGTCTTAGTCTGGGTGTTTCTGTGTATAATAAGTATGTATTTACAAAAGAAAAGTATATATGTGTTAGTATCAGTTATTCTAGTACCCATAATACAAGCTCTGCTTAGTTTGGGACTAGATGGCGTTGTGTGTACGTTGTGAGTTATTTATTGATTTATATTTTATTGAATTTCATAATTCCTAGAGGCTCTTAGAATAATTTTAGCACTTTTTATATTAATGTAATATATTTTAGCAGATTTAAGTAGATACTCATGGTACTCATTAAGTAGAAAATGCGCCACTATTTCCACACATTTTCCTCTCTGGGTCGTTATAATTTTCCAGGCCATATATTCCGTTACGCTATGTGGACAACTACCTCTGCCCCAGTTTAAATATATTTTACTTTTAGAGTGAATATAAACTTGAGTATTTATAAGTGACAGGATGTCTAGCATTCGCTTGTTTTTAATTTTTAGGGCGAAGCGATTTCAATGATCTTATCTCTATTTGAAAGCTGGTGGCATGAGAAAACCATATAATATGTATGTAACTCTAAAATTATAGTAATTGAAGAATTTTTTTGGAAAATTATACTAGAACCATACTTCAGCCATCACGCATGAAAATAGTTCAGAAATCAAAGCACCTGCTAGTATTGTTCTATTCGTAAGAACGCAAACGTTACATTACGCTGCTCATTATTGCTCTAGCAAATGTTCTAGTAACGTTTTAATGTTGTAGTTTAAGCAAAAGTTAATGATGGAAGTGAGGATGACATCAAATGACATGTATGCAACTTTATCATGTAGAAACTACTGGATGGATTTTGATAAACTTTGGCCCACACGTACCTAGCTAATAGCCTTTTTAACACGCTTATATTAGCTTCACCTGTATGTATGTATGTATGTAACCGACTCCTATGGACTCGATTTTGACCCACTTTAAACGGACAGATTTCATTAAAATTTTGCACACCTGTCAAAGATCGATGACAATGCAATAATTCGATAAAAAAAAATTAAAAATATAAAAAAAAAACGCTCTTATAAATAAACCAAACTAAAAAGTAGAAAATAAATAATAGTTTTAAAAAACTAAAAAATACGCTTTTAAAGTACTTCTAACTAAAAAGTGAAAAATAATTCCTCATATAAGCTGAAAAAAGCGTGGGGCGCTCTGTGCCATATTTTTCGTCTATCGAGCAACCCACGCTTTTTTCAGCTTATATTAGGATTTATTTTTCACTTTTTAGTTAGAAGTACTTTAAAAGCGTGTTTTTTAGTTTTTAAACTATTATTTATTTATACTGGGCAAAGCCTGACGCTTACCACTGATCCGGGCAGAGTCAGTGGTTATGTCCGTCTTGCACGGACTAGAAGTGTGTTCCGGCAACAAGACTTTGCCGGAGTGCTTAGTATCGCTCGCGCATACACGCTGACACGTAGCTAATAGCCTAGAATCGCCTTAATCTGTGGTCCGTGGGGCCTGGGGATCCGCGAGTAATTGTGTAGGATCCGCAGTGTAATTTGTGATTTGTGAAACATTAACAATAAAAACATTGTATAGAGACTTGTCTCTTTGTGTCGTTCACGACGCATTTTCCAGGCTAGCTAAGGATATTGCTTCATTTTACTGACATATTTTTAGCTAACTAACAATAACGAAATATCGATTAATAAAACGAGTATTTTATTCATTGTAATAGCAAGGTTAGTTAACTTTAACTGGGTTTCGAAGACAATTCTGTTTAAGGGCTCCAAGCACGCGATCGGGTAATCCTTACCTTTCGCTGTAATAGGTTTAGTTAAGCGTGCGGTGCTTAACTAAACCTATTACTGCTAAAATTACATTAAATTCGCCATTTTATAATTTTATCAATATATATTATTATTATTTATGAGTGCAGGTGTAAGGAATTAGGTCTTGTTTCGTTTTGTTTTAAATTTAATATCTTTTCTTGAAACGGAGCTGATATAAAATTGGACTATACTGATACTGCCTCGTACTTTCGTAATACATCAAATTCGAAATTACATTAAATTCGCTATTTTATAATTTTATCATTAGACATTATTATTATTTTTGAATATAAGGAAATAGGTTGTTTTTTTTTTTTTTTTCATACATAAATCGAAAGAAAATCTTGCGATAGGGTGAAATGTAATACAAATTGTTGCTAACACTTCAATTTTACGGATTTTATCGCGATATTTCACTTACTTTGATTTCCCGACGTTTCAAATGCTATTTCAGCATTCATGGTCGCGGGTAGACTGAGCTGGTAGGCGTCTTGACATCTGGAAAAAGATGTTCCGCAGTACCCTCCATTTCTTCACTTTTTCTAATGTTGAGAGTTTCTATTTACGCAGGCTGAACTCACTGTCTAATGTTGAGAGTTTCTATTTACGCAGGCTGAACTCACTGTCTTTAAGTCTCGATAAAATCCGTAAAATTGAAGTGTTAGTCATGTATAACATTCGCGTAAACCTTAGAAAATACAAATTGTTGCGGTAAATTAGTGTTGTAAAGGTATTAAAGGCCAATATTTTTTGGTGGATTATATGAGACTGCAGTACCGTAAATAGGGCAGTGCCAAGGTGGTGCACAGGCACAGGACAGAGCCGGAAGGGACGCAAGAATGACCAGCCCAGTGAGGCAAGCATACACAGCGTGATAGATTTAGTAACGTTCTTGTCTCGTTTTTATATGGGAAAACATGACAAAAACGCGACAAAATGTATCTATCGCTCGTATGGTAGCCCGGCAGGACATACCTACAATATAACAAGTTACAGGAAAGGCGCATTTTTAGAAACTCGCACCGGGCGCATAAAAGTCTAGTTACGGGACAGCATGAGAGATTTTTGAAACCCAACCCATTTCTATTACCTTAAATAAAAATTACCTTTTTCTTTTTCATTAGTTTCACTGAAACCAACTCCGGCGGTAACAGCCACATTTTAAAACCACAACACTACACCTCTGTACCAAACTACGAATAAAATATATATGAATACGTCGGAATGCTAACAAATAGCTTGTTTGTTTGTTTGTTATTCGTTATTTGGACAACAATCGATCCGTCATGAATGCACATCTCTACACAATAGGTCAACAAACGGGGATTATAGTTATTGCCATTGTCGATCTAAGCGGCTAGTCGTTTGGCCTGCTAGTGTATTATATTACTGTCTTCATCATGAATGATGCATTTTTGCAGACAACCTCAAAGAAACCATGCACCAATATGTGAGACGATAGATAGATAGATAGATAAAACTTTATTTGTGCACACAACATAGGATATACGAGTACATTTTGAACAAAAATTTTAATGACAATACATGCACAAAGGGCGGCCTTATCGCTTAACGCGATTTCTTCCAGGCAACCTTTGGATGGACATTAGTGTTAAAGATTTACAGAATGGTAGTTTAAGACAGAAATGAAGAAGGATTTAGCCCTCAGTAAATAATAGGTATAATACTAAAATAATTTAATATACTATTTTTATTATAATATATAATAATATAAACAATATAATATAATAATATATACCTATATACAGGGTGTATTTTTGAAACGGGGCAGTAAGGGCAAGTACCTTAACCGTTGCAGTTACAGCAAAACGTTCTTAAAAGACCTTCCCTAACTTTTTGGGACATTTTGAACTGCATTCACAGATTTTGTAAAAAACTTACAGTTAGCAAAAAAAATGCAAAAAGTTCAAATTTTTTTTTTTTATGCCAATCGATTCTATTTCATGTGGGGATCAAAAAACTCTATGGGACCATTTTAGCTTTCAGTACTAGAAAAGACAGAAATCGCCAAAAACGTTTCCCATACATTTCGGCAACAGAAACGAATTTCTACGATGGTCTAACTTTTTGTTATGGCCTGGAAGTGGGTAGAATTGACTGTAAAGTAAATAAAAAGAATTTTTACCCTCAAATTTCGAATTTGATTCGAAAATCTGTGTGTTATACTTAGTTTCAGCTGAGAAACTTCGTATGAGTTATTAATTAAGGATTTTCGCTAAAATGTCTTCTAATCGTGAAAAAATTTACTTATTAGAAGCGTATTTTGTCAATAATCGAAATGCGGGAGCTGCATTAGTGTGGTACCGCAATAAGTATCCGTTGCGGCATGTGCCAACAAGAAAGGTTATTACAAATCTTTTGAAAAACCTGGAATTGCAGGGTTCTTTCAAAAGAAAGCGGCAGCCTCGTGTGGACATGGACACGGAGATTGCGGTTCTGAATTATGACGAAGCATATCCAGAGGTATCGTCCAGGCAAGTCGCCCTTGAAGTAGGTGTATCCCACTCCCTTGTGATAAAGATATGGAAGAAATACGGCTACAAGTGCTATCGATATGAGCGCATAGTTCAAGTGTTACATCCGGGTGATGATGTTCGAAGGCTTACTTTTTGCAGATGGCTCAGAGGAAAAATAAGCAGAGATCATGAATTTTTACATTACATACTGTGGTCAGACGAAACGAATTTTTCCAATAACGGTATGTACAACAGAAAAAATCACCACTATTGGTCCAAAGAAAATCCACTAAGAGTTACGGCAAGTCATAATCAGGTTCGCTTCTCATTCAACTGTTGGTGTGGTATAATGTCCAATCGAGTCATAATGGTGGAATTTTATGAAGGGAAACTGAATTCTGGCATGTATAATGAAGTCATTTTACACCATCTTGAAAACGAGATGGACGAATGGCCCCTGTCGGAATTGCGAAAAGTTCATTTTCAACAAGATGGTGCTCCGCCACATAACAGTCACCTTTCACGTTCCAATTTGAGCCGCCTATTCGGTACACAGTGGATAGGTACACATGGTCCAACACAGTGGCCACCTCGTAGCCCCGATCTAACACCACTTGATTTTTTTTTATGGGGCTTCGTGAAAAACGAGGTGTATTTATAAGACGACGTACGCCAGTGTTCAAGAGCTCAAGGATGCATTAATGACCATTTTACGTAATATTCATCCCAGAACATTATTAGCCGCCATTCGTTCAGTGCAAAAAAGGATAGACTTATGTATTCGTGAAAATGGAAATCATTTTGAGCAATTTATTTCATAAACCAATTTCTTAAATGTTTAAATGTTTTTTTTTATTTAAAAAAAATTCAAAATTTTACCTGACCTATGAGTTTCGAGTTGATTTATCATATTTCCGTACGAAATGTATGGGAAACGTTTTTGGCGATTTCTGTCTTTTCTAGTACTGAAAGCTAAAATGGTCCCATAGAGTTTTTTGATCCCCACATGAAATAGAATCGATTGGCATAAAAAAAAAATTGAACTTTTTGCATTTTTTTTGCTAACTGTAAGTTTTTTACAAAATCTGTGAATGCAGTTCAAAATGTCCCAAAAAGTTAGGGAAGGTCTTTTAAGAACGTTTTGCTGTAACTGCAACGGTTAAGGTACTTGCCCTTACTGCCCCGTTTCAAAAATACACCCTGTATATATATATATGTATATACATATACCAATATTAATACTATATACATACTATATCAAGGTGTATTTTTTGATAATGCTCGAAACGATATTATTATAGTGATAAAAATGTGTTATCCTTACTAATATTATCTTTATATAAAATTCTTGTGTCACAATGTTAGTTACCTTACTCCTCCGAAACGGCTTTACGGCTTTTCTTTCAACGCGGCAATGCCGCCAGCCTTCTGGGCACGTCACCCGCATTTGACATTGATGCGGAAGTATTTTTTGACGCATAACTTTTAAAATTTTTTAGTTCTATTTTCTTACAGCTGTAGGTACATAGTTAGGTATGATTTTGTTTTTTTGTTTAAGTTATTAGACTATTATAATTTAAGATCCAATATGTATATTTTTCCGCAAATAAAAAATATTTTTAAGTTTTTAACGGCTTTTAAAATTTGGTAAAAATCATTTACCAAATTTTATATGCATATTCATCGGCTACTATTTTTTTTCATACCCCTAAGTGATAAGGGTTTGTTCACCCTTAATATTATTTTTTTAATTTTAGGACTTTTTTTTTGTTTTATTCTTCTATAATGTGGCAGTAAGAAATACATACAACCCTAAATTTTACCCTTTTATCACCAACCCCTATTTTTTAATAGCCATTTTAGTAACCTTAGCGCTTTTGACAATATGAACTTTTTGAATGTATCTTTATGGGGTTTGACATAACATTGACATAATGCGTGCTGCAAATATCGTCACAGAGAATGTATGCTGACAACGTCTGTCGATTCAGCTTGTTATATTATAAATACGAAAGTAACTCTGTCTATTTTTCGACGTCTCGTCTTGTCTTTCATGGTTAAACTACTGAACCTATATTGATGAACAATGGTATGAAGATAGTTCAAGCCCGACGGCAGGACATAGGCTATTTTTCTTGAGAAACCGCGCGGGCGGACCCACTCAGAACCTAGTACCTACTCTCTATTTTTATCTTAGCTTATGGTGATTTCTAAGACAAGATAGTGTACACACAGGGCAAAAACTTCTTAGTCATAGTAAAGACTTGCTTTGCTACACCAACTATGGATAATTGAGTTACGTATCTAAAAAGTGGGTACATTACACTTCTTAAATATGAAATTCACACATGCATATATAATGCAGTCATTCTTCACTATGGCGTTGAAGTTTTAGACCTGCATACCTAATTGCTTGGCCCACTGTACCTAATTCAGCTAACACTTTAAACTTAACCACGAAATACTGCACGAGCGGCCTGGGCATCGAATTAATAAAGTCGCAGTTCAGATAAAGAGGTTTTTGTAACGGCCAAGCCGAAATGGCCTAACTAATTGGTTGCTTTGTTATTTTGAAAATGCAAGAACCTTTCACGGAATCTCAACTATTTTTCTAATTAACTCTTAATAAAAGTGGGTGAACACGGGCAATTCACGCAATGAATCATTGAACAACGCTATGAATAATTTTACAGAAGAAAGAGGACGCAATGAGTTCTTTATCCGACTATTATTTGAATACAAATTTGATAGAAATGATACGTGAAATCTATGTCGAGTACACGTATATCAGATCAGATATCATCAGATGTTCCGTCATGTATTTGGTGACTAAGAAAAGTACTCGGGTGTTAGCGTAGTAACATAATTTTTTAAAGATCCACGAAGAGTTTAAGCAAAGTTTTTATAATTGGAATTTCGACAGAATTTTCTTTTAAATACATACCACGGCACTTAAAAAACCAATGATTAGCACCTACTATAAGTAGATAAATTAAGCTCCACTTGATCCAGTATAAAACAGTCGTGATCGTCCACACATTCAGTGCAAAGGAATTTTGATTTGTTTTCCATCGAGCCTCATTATCTTTACGTTTTATTTTACTAGACTTGGAGTAAAACCGTATCTGAGTAATGAGCATCAAGCATTACCTATACATAGTTACATACCTTAGCTTTGATCTCCGCAGAGGTGTTGGTGTTGTGCCTGACTAGATTGCTGATGACAGCCTTCCCCTCCAACTGCTGCTTGGCGATCTCCACCTCTTTCTTCTTCAGCTCGAACACCACTTGGAATAAGTCTCTCATCGCTATTACTACCTACAAACAGGAATATAATCGGGTATTAAACCAAAAGCTACATTACTACAAATTTCAGGCTACACATTGAAACTAGTACTGTAATGTCATTGGAATAATGTGATCGGACACATGTATTAAAAGTCCTAGCCATTCTAGTATAGTAGTAGTTTGCAGGATTAAGTGTGCGTTTTTATAATAAACTTCCATTAGATGTAATCAATCACCACACAAAGTTAAGATTACTGTGCAGAGGTGTTATTATACGATGAACGATTATTCGAACGACGGAACACCATGGAAGAAGAAGAACTAATTAACTTATTTCCTTAGCTATAAGAAAACAATATTGTAAACAAAAATGAGCATTTGAAAAGATTCGGCCTTGAGTTTCTTGCCAGTTCTTCTCAAGGAGACCCTGCCTAACGGAACTGGCACTTAAATTCACTTTCACATTCAAGATATTGTAATGAAAGTTAGTTTAAGCTCCACAAATTTAGAGAAGATTAATTTTTGTATGACGATTTTAAGTGCTTTGTGAAGTCTAAGGAATAGGTAGAGATATTTTCATTTAATTACATTCCAGTCTAAGTCTGATAAGGTATTGCCCTGGACGGCAATGGAGGACGGTAACGAACTTAATATCTTAGTTCAGTTATTTAAGGGGCGGCAGTAAGTAAGATTCGCATAGTACACACGCTGATCTCGTCAAACATAATTGATTCACGTCTGCACCGGTGTTGTGGATTCGATCCCCACATGGGACAAATCTTTGTGTGATTCGCAAAGATTTGTTCTGAGACAGGGTGTGCTTGTGTGATTGAATGTGTGTATTTGGCCTTGTCATTGGGACCATTGAATAGTGTAATTACTTCTGGCGTTTTATCGAATGTAAACAAAATTCAAATAATATTTGCACCCTACATTTTTCCGGTGCATTTTATAGTTTGGGAAGAAAAATAGCCATCTGTTAAAACCGACTTCTGAGTTCCGATGTATATGTATAGGTATAAGTAGTGAATGATCGGCAATAACTGTTTATGGCTCGTAGAGAAATCAGATAAGATTATACATTCACAAACAAATGTCACGCTAATCTGTCTGAGTCACTTATGACATTGGTATTTATAGGCATTCTTAATGCCGACTTACTTTCGTAGAGCTAATTAATTTGTTGTTACGGGACTAACTGTACTGACATGTTGGAAGAGCTACTATGAATATATACTAATATTATAAAGCTAAAGAGTTTGTTTGTTTGTTTGCTTGAACGCACTAATCTCAGGAACTATAGGTCCGATTTAAAAAATTCTTTCAGTGTTAGATTGCCCATTAATCGAGGAAGACTATAGGCTATATATCAATATCATCACGCTAAGACTAATAGGAGCGGAGCACCCTTTTCTTTAAATATACCATATTTAAGACAGAACTACGTCTGTCGGGTCAGCTAGTGAGTTATAAAGAGCAATCGTTCTGATCTGATTTTAGCAAATAGCACAAGATATTTTCCTTCTGCATTTAGTAAAACAGCGAGCGTTTATAAAATGCCGACGCCGTATGTAAAAGGCTGATTTATACAAATCGTTTGCGACATCTACACTGCCTGTAAATCGAATATGTAAATACCGCAAATGCGTTGCGTTGCGGTAAATAGTAACACTACGTGATGTCATATTGTATCGGCATTTATTTCAGGATCTTACCCTGGCAATATCAAACTGAAATATAGTAGAATTAAAGCAACGTACTGTATTATACCTATCTCTCAGCATAACACATTAGTGAATGTAAAGTTCTTACAACCGAATTACAGATGGCCGAAGAAGCTTTGTCGGTTGGGGACCGGAAGCACTTAGCAGCAATGAATAGTATGTAATTAGATTGGACCCCATTTGGCTACGAATATGTATCTAGTTACAATTATGTATTTATTTAGTGAATATAATACCACTCCAGCGAGTTTCTTACAGGAGAGTTTAGTCATAGTAACTATAAATTATACGGCAATGCTACAATGAAGTTTCACTGCAATATTAAAACTAAATTTTATTCCTGCACTGTATTAGGGCCAAAGCACACACGCCACTTTTAGCATCGAACCGCGATATTGCGACTGCAGCGGTGCTGCATTTCGTTTCGGTGAGTCTCTGCTTTTGATCGCAGTAATAAAATCTAGTTTCTATAGATCCTGTATTCGGAATAGTGCCTTTTAACGACTAAAAGTAGCGGGTTTGCTTTGGCCCTTAATGCATAGGTACAAGGACATTACAATATTTGGAAATAATTTATTCGTCACTTACTTGACTAGCTGCTTTATCAGTCTTGATGCCGAAGAATCGATGGCCAGTATCTGGAGAACCGAAGATGTAGCCAAAGGCCCGGGAGTCTGTCATGTCCTGGGCGATGAACGAGATCTTGTGCACTGGGTGATGGTACAGGGAATCCTGGTGGTAGACAAAGCATGTTAGTTGGTTCTTGCAGGGCATTATAGTTCCTTTAGCGCAAAGGCAAGAGTAGGAATCCAAGAGTAGAAACTATCATGGGATTCCTGTTACAGAGATGCCTTAGGGGAGAGACCATAAACCTTACGACTTTATGAGATGCCTTGTCACGTTATGCTTATAGCAGGGATGACGAATCTCTGGCTTAAGAATCCAGAATGACGTAAGCAAAAACCTAAAAGCACTTAAGCTTATCCTAATCGTGATCATCGAGCAGAAACATAGGGCAGGTGGCTCAAGACTGTGAACTGTGATTCCTAACTATATAGGTCCTGACGTCATCAAGTCATGTCGGTGTAATGGCGTCGTTCGTCCTGTGCACAGCTCTAAAACATTTTACGGGATACTTGTGGTAAAACTGAAAAAAGAATGAAGGGGCGGGATTTCAACACCCCCTCACCCCCGCAAAATATCAGGCGTTTTTTTTTAATAGGTAAATCTAGTTACCGCACCTTTATACTGTTGCTGCTTTATGTACATGATATTGAATATGGAGAAGAATTTTCTTTATCTCCGAAGTCCATTTTCCAAATAAGATCTCTTACATATAAAGTCAATAGCCGTTTTAACGATTAGTCCGACACTAGGCTCCCCAAACTATTATGTTGACGTACTGGGACTCTCTACTACTCCGAAAACACTATTTGAAATACTGATTGACACAACTATTTAGTGTAGGAATGTACCTATTTAAAATAGCTCGGGAAATTATCAGATATGATAATTACATACATATACGCCATACATATGTAATCTGAATTATATATATAGACGTACAGGATAGATGCGAAATAAATATTGAAAACACAGATGTGGTCACTGTTCATTTTACCGGTCAAAAATTTCAAGTTTTTCGAACAAATTAAACATTCAAATTATTCTGAAAACAATTTATTTTCGTTGTGTATATAAATGCACTTAAGAAGCGTCTACCCGTATAGCTGGTAAAATACTAAAAAATATAGGACATACAGTCATGTGATCCCTATCATGTTTAATAGATTCTGATGCACTTCAACATCATTAGCTACAAAGATGTGTTGTCGGAATATAGGTAACGTACACGTGTGTGCGTGCATCCTTTTATTAAAATGAACTTGAATGTTGTAATATTAACGATTAGTACTACCAGATGTATAATGTATACGAACATGACGCCATACAACTCTATAAATTGCCAGGCAGATAAATATGTCTTTGAGTTCTTGACAATTATATAACTATACAGTTGTATATAAATCTTTGTATAAAAGAAAATTACAATAAGCTATTAGAGATGTCGGCACATAGCTATAATACATAATTTTGCAATAAAAAAACCGACTTCATTACTAAATATGCTTATAAAATAAAAACTACCATAGACCAAACTGAAAGAAAAAAAATCAGAGGATTTGGATTCGGTCTAAAAATTAATCATCAAAATCAATCGCGGCGCTGCTAGCAGAGCAGATCATTTTTCGGAGCTCCATTTCTCGTATGCCATATTAATAAGCGATGAATTTCTTATTTATGTAAATTATTGAGAGCTAGTTTACTCAGTTTCTGATAGCCTGTGAAACTTTATCAGGAACTGGTGAAACTGGTCCTAATTGTTTTAAATTTATATTTGCGAAAAGTTTTGTCTAGACAACGTAGATAAAATTGGACAGATGAAATTAGTTAATGGCGACGGGTCATGACTATAGACTAAACAGATCAAAAGCTAATGTCTTTCAATTAAAGTTGTATAACGATTAAAATAATAATTATAACTAGATTGCTAATTATTATTTATGTTAACTTCTAAACGTTCTAATTGTGATAAGGTTGAAATAATGAGAATTATAAAACACGAACGCAGAAAACACCCCGATAGACATAAAAATACATATAAAATGTGTGTGTGTACCCTAAGGGTAAAATAACGGAATGATAATTGAACAAGAACAATCACTCATAATGAAGAGACATACATACCCCAGTCTTATCATCCCTGAGCCTGAGTCCATCAATCGCAACATGGACCTGTATCCGCTGCTTGTGTTCTCCAGCGGCGCGGATGGCCATCTTCAGGTCCGCCAGCGCTTCCTGGCACATCCTGTCGCCCCGCGCCTCGGGCACTTCCAGCACACCGATCAGCTTCGCCCGGAACGCCACCCCTTCCCCCAGGAAACGCCCCGGCTCGTTCTTATCTGCACAATAATATAACTTTACAACTCTGGCGCACTGACTTGTATGGCCTCGCTGTTGAACTTAATGCCAATGCCAGTGCCGTGTCGTTGAACGGTATTGTTCCTCAAACAAAAGGAATTTATTAAAGACAGTTCAAGTGAGAATTATCCACGACAGGTCACACAAAACACAGCTAGTATCAGGCGGTTAGCATCTATTCGAAAACAAGCGTTAGTGCAGCGAACAGCTTGCAATTATGCACTAATTAGGCAATTATGCATCACCTTTGCATAGGAGACTTTTTGATTCCAACTTTTTCAGCGTCATTTTTTTCTAATTTTTTTTAAGAGCACAACATGACAGTTTCAGAGCGAAATAAAAGTGAGCTGTGTCCTATTTTGGCCCCTGTTTACGGTGCATCATTCGCTTTAATTGAATTTTCCTGTTTTTAAATTTAGATCCTCGATTGGCGCGCACCGTGTGGTACCTGCCAGTGATACACTATGCGACAGCTATATGACCTCATCCGAGTAAATTAAGATTCACTCATATATTTTTAATTTGCTTTTGACTTTGTAAAGAAACAAAGATATTACGAGCTCGTGGTTACTGCGCAATCATCAATCTCGTGTAAATGTACAAAAGTAAGTATAAATACATAATACTTGTTTACGAAAGACCATGATTAAAAATCTTAAAATGAATGAGTACAAAAACTCTAATTACATTATTAACATAATTGTAAAAATAAAGTAGAGATAGGTATGCGGCTTTATCGTACCGTTCATTACAAATTATTTATTAATCATATATTAGGTTTACTCTGTGGTTTAAAAATATGTTTCAATCAAAGTCCATAAAAAGTACTTTTTTATTTGTTGCCGCTTGGTAAATGCAATGGTAAGTTTTTATGGTTTTTGGACCTTTCTTGTATATCAGGATCGCAGAGATCCGCACTTAGAATAAAGACGGGCACGCGCTCGTCCGCACGTAAAGCATCTCAGGAATGTACTCAATCTGTCTGGACGTTTAACATTTACGTGTCATTGTACTTTGTTCGGCTCTAAATTGACACGTAAAACAATTTAGCGGACATTTAAACGATTACTATAGCGGCAATAATTAAAAATAATAAACGAAGCATTCGTATTGAGGAGGCACACATGCGACACACACAAGCATGATAATGTCGTATCTAATGGCAGATGTACTTACCGAACTGCCGCAAGAGATGCTGGAAATGACACACCTGCATAATTTCCCGTACAAACCGACAAATAGCAAGTTATGGAGTTAGTTTCCCCGGCGCACCGCCGCTCCACAGCCGCCTTCGGCCCACAACACCCCCTCTGTCCAAAACACCACCAAGTCAAATGACATGGACTAGCACGTGATGACGGTGCGGCTCCACCACTTACTGACTCCTAGCTCCTAGCCATCCATCATCCATGCATGATACAACATAAACCGCAAAATATAACAAAGCTGTATGCATAAACGTGGTCGGGAACATTAGCGCTATCTAACAACAACGCAATACCGAATCAAAAGTATAGAAAAACATCGTGTTCAAAGCTTATTTGATCTAAACTCGTTACGGACTCACGTTTGCAAGGGCTGGTTTTCTTACGAAGGGTTTGCATTGGAAAGTCAGCCGGTAACTTGTGATTGAACATCGGAACTTTTTAATCGTTCACTGGAATATAAATACACTATTGGAACACAATCCACACGGTTGCGCGACTACATTACAGCCACTGTTAATATGAAATTGCAATATCGAAGTAACACAAGGAGATTTATTGATTTTTATGCCTTCGTTGGCAGCAGGCGATGATGCGCTCGGGCGCGGCGCCGGGCGAGCTCACATGACTGGCGCGGAGGTTTCGTAAGTGAAGAACAGGAATAGTGGACTTTGTGGATTTAATACGAGTATATAATCGGGATGGCACTGTTCGGGCTCGACCGCAGCGGTGCCACCACATGGGCTGTCACGTAGCCGCGGCGCGCGCAGCCCGGCACCCCTCGCACACACGCGCACTAGCCACCCCTAATCAATATTCGCGCCGATCTCCACTTCGTACAACTTTTATGGCTCCCTCAATGAAACTGACTATAATATTCAGTGTTGGGACTTCTCTCATATTTATGCGACTTTTTTCACGTCATGTCAGTCTGCTGATTGTATGACTGTTATGAGTGTGAGAACATTTTTTCGTCATCTTTTTTTGTTAAATTATTATTATATATGTATGTTAAAATCTTTCGAAGTTTCGAGTGCATTAAATAGCTAAATAAAATTTTAGTTCTACAGCATATATCTTCACTTGAGATAAATAACTAATCTCTAATGCAGGAAAGTGTCAGTCAGCCAACTAAGTTCTGATAAGATAGTATGAGATGGCATGTAAATATTTAATATTAATTATGCTCATGGCCTCCATAACATCCATTTATCACAAGGCTAAAGTACAAGGAAAATATTATAATGTTTTGTTTATTGTCATTTAAATGTTTAAGGAGTATTTTAATAATAGATGACTTAATGAATCAATAGATAAATATACAAAGCAGATATAATGAGAATAAATAAATGTTGCAGCTTTCAACTGCTCATAAATTGATGACTCAGCAACAGTAGTGTACCTACACACCAGATATATCATATCAGCCATTAGAATATTACAAATGTCAAATCATTATAATTTTATTACAAGATATATTAAGGATAATTATGCAAAGTCAAACTTTAGATTTTAAAAATTACTGATTGAAATGCAATGACATTATCAATTTTAAATCTTCTAAGTTACAGCATTATCCAAACATGGAAACCAGGGTTTTTTTATACCATTTTCATTTCCATTTTTAAATATTGACACCTACTAATTCACTAATTCTATGTTTTCTTTTAAATTTAATATTTATTTTAGGCATGTTGTGGTCTGGATTATTCCTTGTTTTATAAAATAATGGCAAATGCATGAATAAAGTTTTACTTTGGTAATAAAATAGCATTATTCAGATGTGTGCTCACCAAATAAATATATTATATTTGTTTATATATTTATTTGTTTATTATATTATATATATGTCATTGTTAGAAAGATTAACTCTACATTGAATCCTGATTGATGATGAAATATAAATACTTATTTGGTAGTTAATGTTTATTTTTATGACTATTTGATTAATTTTATTGAGGTTTCTCATGATTAATTTTACTACCTGTAAACCATGTAATCTAGCTTACTGAAGATTTGTTAAATTGTTAAACTTTTATTATATTTATAGTTTAACTGTTACATCCTTGCAAATATTATAAACTTCATAAGATAAATACAATTTTAAAGCTTAGTCGCTTTGCTGATTTTAATGAAAATTAATGGCAAACCACAATGGCAAGAAAACAAATTCACTACATATATAAAGTTTAAATTGTTTATTTCAAGTACTATTTTTGTAATAAATTGTGCTTTGCATAAGTACCTAAATTGATGGTTAGTATGAATATCATGTTAATAATTTATTCTTATTATCAATAACCATGAGCCTTTTCTTAAAATAATGTTGTTTTATAGAAAAATATTATGCTAAATTAGTACTTAAGGTCAGTTTACACACCGGAAAAAAGAGGCTATCTTAATTGTCCAAACACCGCTATTTACATTACTATCTTCTAAAGAATCTTGAAAATGTGTAAGACCATTTTTCTATATTATTTTACAAACTTACAACAAATTATTAAATGGAAGTTACCTTTATTATCAGCCATGATCTAAACAAAAGGTGCGCGAATCCAATACATCGTCATCAAATGTGTTAAAATCTTGTATTATTATGAATTTCACTGATGTGTCTGTTCACGTCCGATTATTACTCGCTGTGATATTAATTACTCAAGTAAAAGTTTTTATCTGAATACAATTATCAGTGATACACTGTATGACTGTATACGTATAATAAATAAAAGTGATCTCATGAATTTGTGAATCTTTGAATTCTTTCAACTTCGTTACTGCTTCTTGGCTTCCTGAGTTCCTTGAAATTTACTTTTTGTTGTTTGACTTTATTGACAGTTCAATCATGACAGTTGACCGACGGCGTCGGTTTGCCAGGAATGAAATACCATTCTACTACGTATTTCTACTAATAATATGACACGTTCTATATTTTCTATTAAAATTAACTTATTAATAAAATATTATAATTTGTTGTTAGTAATGCAGACAATCCTTAATAAATAAATAAATAAACAAGTGCCAAATTTTTAAATATATTCTTTAAAAACTAAGAATCTAAACTAAAGCGCCTTCACAACCCAAGAGTCAGAGAGCGCCAAAGGCACTGAAGGTTCCGTTTTATTCCTTTGGGTACGGAACCCTATAAAACTGTAAGGATATGAAAGAAAAGTGTACAAATAGAATGAGGGTCACGCGTGTGGCACGTAAAAATCTTGTTGTTTCAAGTGGATTTTGAACCAATGTTGAATGAAGCATATTAACTTTAATCAAAAGACCTTATTACAATAACAGTTAAGGCCACAGAAATTTTATTTAATAGATAAAGCTCTGTGGTTAAGGCTGTGTCTGAGTGCTCCTATGATTAAACTTACTACTTTACTTTAAAGCGCTAAAACCGCTCCAACTACTATGTTAACGTTTTGGACGAGATATGACAACATTGACAGTTTGACAGTATATTTTGACATATCCTTAATTCCGTTCAACAATCAATCAATCTTGATCGATCAGCTGCAAAGATAATGTAATACTAATACTACTTAGCATCTCTAGTACGTCTCAAAGATAATGTAATGTACGTCTGTGAATACTACCGTAGAATCAGCTGATCAGTCAGTCAGCTTGTTTGCACTGGTGCTATCGTATAGTTTTAATAAAAACATTGAATTATTATGCTAAATAAATATTTAAAATGAGTTTATTATTTGAAAATGATGATTTTAGTTTTGTTGATCACAGAAAATATATAAGCAAAGCGTATACGAGTGTTGTAGCAAGTGAATCTAAAACAGTTTCATACACAATTTCAGCCAAACTGTTTTCCATCGTAAATAACAAGAATGATAACAACAGGAAGAGAAATCATAACTCTGATAATTTTCACGAAGAAGTAAGTTTGTACTTATTAATTCAAAACTGGCTTGGCTGGTTACAGATGTGTTAAGGATCTACCTCATAGTAGTCATAATGTGCCTGATAGGATATAGGTACTGTGTGACATCAAGTTTTTTTTAAAGCTTCAAGTGCACAACAATTATGTTGGAGCCAAACAACTCAACTAGGTTAAAGTTTAGTATATGGACCGTTGAATTGGAGGGTGCGGAGGGGTGGAGGGGGGGAGGGGAGGGGTAGGTAATCTCCCCCCAAAAGGGGGGGGTGCGGAGCCCCCCCATTTTTGAGAAAAATGAAAAAATATGTTTGGAGGTTAGGCTAACTTAAAATATATGACAGTCCTTATACTAAACTTTAACCATAATATCATTTTTCATGCTAAAACTATAGTATGTATTTTTTTTATAAAATTAAATGATGCTCAAATGAATTAAAGTCGATTCAGAAAGGGGTCAGAGTATCACACAGATTGATTCTAGCACTCGCCGACCGCTGCCGCGGCACGCTCGCTTCGCTCGCTCGGCTCGTGCTTTGTTATGGTCGCAGTTCTAACCTAACCTAACCTACTAATTTAAAAAATGAATTTTTGATAAAATTAAATGATGCTTAAATTAATAAAAGTCGATTCACAAACGAAACGATGACTGAAGTTGACATTTGACAATACTGACAAAACAATATGGCGTCGCGATTTGCGCGTTTCGTTACTTCACAATTTCACTTTTTTATTTATTTAAAACACATGAATATACTTTTTATTGTTATAAACTCGCATTATTTCATATTAACACCAATTTGTGTATTTATTAAACAGGAATATACAATAAAAATAAACATTATTAAATAAATTTATTGTCCTTAGTATGAAAGTTATGAAACTAAACGTAGGAAAGTCAAACGTCACCGCGAATGACATTTTAGTAGTGAAAATTTCGGATATTTGATTATTTTTAAAAAAAAAACTAAGAATCTCCGCAGCCTGAAACTTTGCAGAAAGACTCCATAGGCCTAGGCCTTTCTGCAAAAAAATTTTGGTTGCCCAACTCGACGGTCCATATACTAAACTTTAGCCCTCAACTATAACAAATTATTACAATAAATTAATCACTTAATTGTGTATTTTATTACAGACAACAACTGTAAAAGAAAAATACGAAAGGTTTATTCAAAGGTTACCTCTGGATATAAAGGAGAATGTATTAAAATATAAACTTTTGGACACCTCTAATGTGAGAGATTTGGCACACAAATTATTTGAATCAACAGTATTTGACTTTAGTGGTTTGAGTGGAGGTAATAATTCTGGTGTACCTCTCAAATGTAGAGTAAAGGATAATGATTTTTTGATGCCACCACATTCAAGGTAATTTTTTATTAGATATATTTTTTTCCAGCCTACAGGTGTGTCCCACAGCTGGGCAAAGGCCTCTTATTATCTTATTTTTTATGAAATTTAATTTTAAAGACTTATGTAGTCTTAGCCCCTGACTCCATTAATTTTGCTCATCACATTCTTTCCATCATCAAAAATCTAACTTGTGTTTCACATCTCCAAGGAAATATTGCAAAAAATGCATTGTTAAGCTATGATATTTTTTGTGCAATTAGTAAATCATTAAGGCCCAGTTTCAAAGTTTCTGGATAGATCTTATCTGACCCATAAAATATTACCTGACCAAATTTGACAAGTTTTGAAGTGACACAAACTATACTTGAAAAAGCTGTCACTTTCATTTGTTTGTGATATTATTATATGCTTATCCTCCCAATAAGGTTTATCTAATACCTGTGAAATTGGGACTAAATATCAGTAACATCTATGTTATGATGTGATGTGGATGCAAATTTAGAGAAGAATTATTTTTGTATGGCAATTGTAAGCGCTTTGAGAAGTCGTAGGTATAAAGATATTTTTAATTCATTTCATTTATTATTTAACTTGCAGATTCTACTGTGGCAGTATAAAAGAGCAATGTCAGAAGTTGGAAGGCAGCAAATTCGACATAGTGGTTGCAGATCCTCCTTGGTGGAACAAATATATAAGAAGGCTTAAGAGTGCCAATGATAAGTTAAGGTAGTGTGATTTTGCTTTAAGCTCATGGAAATAAAATAATAATAATAATAACATTGTTCATCCTACTTAGCATAGACACTTTCCTATAGAGGCATTTTCTCTTTGCATGATTGTCAAGGCAATTCTCTTGCAATCTCTGTCTTTTTTTCATCATGCAAAAAAAGCTAGCTTTAGCACTGCCTTGCAAAACTTGAATCATATATATGGGTCTTGAACCTGCAATTTAACTAACTGCCTCAATCGTCTAGTGGTAAGCATATGCGGCTCTCACCGCAAGGTCTCAGGTTTGATTCCCGAGCCAGGCAAAGGGTTATTTGTGAACTTTGCGTTAGGATATTCACAATAGCAGCATGGAGTTGGCCTTATGTCCGGTGGATGGCGATAGGCTCACCTCCTATCCCATCGGACCTTTACATAAAAGGTGAAGTGTGGGTGTTGTACACATCTACCACAATGTTATGTTATATTATGTTAAAAATAATAAAATAATTATTTGTCTTTGCTTCTTTTTATGTAAAAATTGCAGTTACTCCATGATGTACAATGAAGATATAGCTGCAATACCAGTAAAGGAACTCCTATCAGAAAACTGCCTCATTGCTGTGTGGTGTACCAATGCACCAAGTAACATTGCCGCTGTAAAGGAACTCATTTTCCCTAAATGGGGGGTAGAATATGTGGCTACATGGTACTGGTTGAAAGTTACAGTGGATTTGAAGCCGATCTGCGCTTTTGGCTCTGGGTGTAAAAAGCAGCCTTATGAGAGAATAATTTTGGGTAGAGTTGGTGATATTAAAGATATTCCTGATTGTCACTTGATAGTGAGTGTGCCCAGTGCATTACACTCACATAAACCACCATTATTAGGTGAGTTGTTTTTATTTATTTTGATATTTTTGTCCTAGTGCGTTCCATCGTCTTTGCCTGCCCCTGTGGGATGAAGGCGTGTTTCTTTGTGTGTTTGCACATTGGCTCTTTTAATTGTGAGGGTCTCCTAGTTTTGTACTGATCCATTGTAATGGCGGCTAAAATACCTTCGCCGCACACTGTTCCAGGTTGCTGCTGAGTTTTTTTTTATTGAAATCAAGGTATTTTCCGCCTGCCTGACTCGAAATATTACGTACTGCTGTCAGACTAACACACGTCCTGTACCTTGAACATCTAAACTGTATTGCAATTTTTTTTTTTACATTAAAATCTTTTTGTTTTAGATATTTTATCTCCTCTCGTGAAGACTGAAAGCCTTCAGATTTTAGAACTATTTGCAAGGTATCTACTCCCGAATACAACCAGTGTTGGATACGAACCCCTGAAATGGCAACACCTTTCGTTGTTTGAAGAAATAACGTGACTAATAAACTTTTGGTATGCCACAAGTAACTTTTTGTTGTTTAATTAACGCACACCTGCAATATTTCGCTCTATGACTGGTTCTTGTGGTGCTTTTTCTAGTCAAAGCTGATAATTTAGTCAATATTATTGATAGTGTGCCGGAAGCTATTTATTAATTGGCTTGCGGTAAGGACGGAATCCCACAAAGTGCTCAGTACTGACGAGAAGGATATTTTTCCTCGGGGCCTGGCTGACGAGCGCCACTCTCTAAGTATAGCCAGTCCGGAGTCTCAGTCCGACCGTAAGTATAACCGAATTTGGTCAGTATAGCACTTATGTTCTCAAACACACTTTTGAAAAAATGATTCAACTCTCGAAAATAGTCGTAGCCGAAAATTAACCATAACTATAATTTTACTAATACAGGGGCCTAAATAAAACAACAGTGTATAAATAAAATAATGTACTTAAAGCTAGTAGAATAAGGTTATAAATGCATTAGCTGTTGCCGTTGGTGATGCCGGTTTTCTTCTTCTTGGGGTAGCCGTCAGGGTTCATCGTCTGCCATCGCCAGAAGTCCGTGCCTGGTGGAAATGGGGTACATAAGTTAGTGATGACGCCACAGAATTATAAGATTGCAGATGGTTCCTGGATATTTAAATGTATTGTTAAAGGCACTATAACTCCAGGGGGGATTGCAGGGCAGTAGTGGCGTAAGGAGGGGGCGGAGGTACGGCCTGCCCCCGGTAACAGGCACCAATGGGTAACAGATTCGCATTACTAAGTTGCGCGCGCGCAGAAATTTTTGATAGCAGGTACCTAAAAGAAGCTCAGATGTCTTGCTAATGCTAACCTACTTAGGAATTTTATCATCCGCTTCTGATGGGGAACATGGGCAATCTCTTCTGTACCGCGAAAACTATAGTTGTATGTATCGGTATCTCTTCTCTTAGTAATCTAAAAAACCTTTCTTCCCCAATATACTTACACATCTCCTCAATACTGTATTTGGTGGTCCAGCCCAGCTCCTCCCTGGCGAGTGACGCATCTGCCCACATAGCGGAGATATCCCCCAGCCTTCGAGCCACGTACTTCAGAGGGATCTTGGTGCTGGTGACGCGCTCGAATACTTCTACCAGCTCTTTCACGGACACGCCTCGACCAGTGCCCAGGTTGTATACCTGAAATAGGATATGGTTTTAAAACTAGTTTTCTATTCGACTATTTCTGATAAATGGTAGGTACCTAACAGTAAGACGAAAAAGTAGTCCAGGATCCACACATCGGATAATCGGCCTTGAAAAGTTTTACACTACACAATTGTACATGTATTTGAAGGTCGAGAAAATATTTGGGCAGCAAATTCGAAAATTCAGAACGAAAAAACAAAATTGACCAGAACATTAGTTAGGATAAGCAAAAGTAACGTAACTATTCCGTAATCAGTCGAAAAAAAATTGCAAAAACCATATTTTGCCCTCGAAGAATTCATCAGCAGAAGAAAAAATTGTACTTGAGGTCTCAGAAACATATAAACTGGTAAAGCGGCGTAGAATAAACAAGAGGTTTAGTTAGGGTAAGAAATGCAGGGCAGTTTAATATACATCAACACGTCGCTTTGCCAGGAAGTGAACCTCGGATGATGAAATAATTAAAAGTACAATAAATATGTTTTCTTTGCGGATCGCCTGTTATTCACTGACTAACGGACTTTAGGGTAAAGAATGCAAAATAAAAATACTGTTTCGCTATCCATACTTGACACCAACTCGTAACATATTTGAGGAAACAAAAATAATGACTATAAAACAACTTTATACACTTGTGTTCTTATTAGGAAAATTATAGATAAGTCCATCCATACTAATTTAAAATTTACAAAAATGTCTCAAATTTCTAAACGTAGTCTTCGTCGACCAAGTTTACCTACTTAGCCAAAAATACGCTCTAATTACGCTAAAAAGAGTATCACCTATGAAGGAGCACAACTTTTTAGCTCACTCGGCAGTTTTAAGTCTTGACTATCAAAACACTTAACTGAAAACTACCTTGAGTAAATTATTCAAAATTATCAAAATAGTTGGGCATTTAACTGTCGAATGGGCGCTACTGATACATGTATACATAAAATATTATAATAAAATAATTAAACTTTTTCTTTGGTGGCGGTTATATTTATAAATTAACAAAATGATATTTGTATATTAATAATGGCGTTTGTGTCTTTTATGAGAATAAATGATTTTAAACCTATTTAATGTGACGTATAAACCATGACAAAGTAGCTAACAATATCTGCACATCGCATCTGTAAAACTGGATGATTTGCAAATAAAACAATACAATGTTGCAACTTACGTACTTTTGACTTAAAAATGGTACCGCCATCGCGCCAGTATACAATATAAGATGTTACTGATGATAGTCTCGTTTTACACGGGCGATGTTCTGTCATTACCTTGAGGCCGACGTGGTTGTCGCCGAGCAGGTTCAGTGCTGCGACGTGACCGCTCGCGAGGTCCATCACGTGAATGTAGTCTCGGATACCTGCAAGACAAGTTACTAGTAGTTTCTTCATCATTTCATACGTAACATTATAATATCATAAGTTATGCCATCAATGTCGTCATCTGCGAGAATTTGATCAGAAATACAACTTGAGGGAAAATTAAATATGCTAAGAATCTGCGAATAGGATCTCTCAAGTTTATAAGTATCGAGAATAGGGGTCACTATTTTAATCGAGACGAATAAACCATACCCGTGCCATCAGGAGTGTTGTAATCATTGCCAAAGACGGTGAGCAGCGGCTTCTTCCCTAGGGCCACCTGCGCCATGAACGGCATGAGGTTCGTGAACTCCTTGGTGGGGTCCTCGCCGATCATGCCTGACGGGTGAGCGCCCACGGGGTTGAAGTAACGGAGGGATATTATGTTCCATTTCTGTGGATATAAACATAGGACTTTAGTAGCTCGCAGTCAACAAGCTGATGGTAAATGGTAACAAAATTGTAGAGCACACAATTGTTTTAAAATGTGTATAATAAATATCACTTTGCCGTCATAATTTTGTTTTGTGTGCAGGGCTGTAGGCTGAAGGGCGGCCAGCGTTGCCATGAGTAAGGGAGCGCTAAAGGCACCGTCTTTAAAAATAGGTACTTTCTTAAAAATTTAAAATTTTTGAAATGGTTTTATGAGTCCTCAAGATTCTGCATCTTATAAATATTATATTACTCCTGATGCAGTTATTGAACTGGTTTCATTTATTCAACAAACCGAATTACATAATAATAATATGACTGGACTGCAAACTCAATGTCGAAGAAAGTCTTTGAGTCTCTCAGTAATTAATATAGTTCTTCGGCCTTGGCATTCGATTGCCATACCTATTGGGTTCAGAACCGGTATTGGAAACTCACATATAACATTTACTCAAGATACGGATAATATATCTAATACTTATGTAACGTATAAATCGCCTGACCCTTTAAGTTCATTAACTTCTCAAGTCAATGGTCGTTTTCTGTTGATTGAATTATGTGAAAAGATGGTGCACATGAGTTTCTCACCAGCTCTTCTCATGATGCAATACCCATCGGAGCTGGTGCTTGGATTGATTTTAATTCAAATCTCTCAAGTTGAATTAAAGTCAGTCTAAGCTCCGCTCCGGTGTAAAATCATTTTATTACAATATGTATTATAATTTAGTTAGCTAAGTTTTATTTTAATTTTATATTTTTTGTATTTTGATGTTTGTTTTGACGTGTTCAAGCGCCCCTTTGTCTTCGGCTTTTTCGTGTGTAGACACTCTAGACACAGAAATCCCAATACTGATCATGGTACCATAGATAAATTTATTTTTGGATTAGTTTAACGTTATTGTATTTTCACCGACTTGAAAAAAAAGTAGGAGGTTCTCAATTTGAGTTCTTTTTAGGGTTCCGTAGTACCTACAAGGAACCCTTATAGTTTCGCCATGTCCGTCTGTCCGTCTGTCCACGGCATAGCGACGAAACCGTTGGTGCTAGAAAACTGAAATTTTGCATGAACATGTATGTTAACTAAACAAAAAAAAGTCGTAGAATAAAATTTGGAAAAATATTTTTTTTTCAGGTAGCTCCCCTACATGTAAAGTAGGGATGTTTTTTTTTTGTCGCCTACCCCATAGTGTGGGGTATTGTTAGATAGGCCTTTCAAAAACGTTTAGGGGTTGCTAAGACAGTTTTTTGATTTAGAGATTTGTTTGCGAGATAATTAACTTTAAGGAGCAAATTTTTGTTCGAGTAGGGCGTCCCCCCCCTCTAAAAGCTAAACTACTGGATCCCAAAATCTGAAAAAAATTGTGTCGGTAGTACATGTAATGAACTTTAAAGGAAAACTATAGCGGATAATTTCACTTTATTGGTTCAAGAGGAATAGGGGTCCGAAATGTCAGATGCAGTTACTCAGAATATTTCGTTCAAAATTCTTGAAACATAAATAAACATACATAATACATATATAAAATCACGTCTTTATCCCACGGGGGTAGGCAGAGACGATGGAACGCCATGTGCTTCGCTCCTTACATACTTCTTTCGCTTCCTCAACATTCATACATCTCGTCATACGTGCTAGCTGGTTTCGTGTACTACAAACATTTCCTTTCTGAAGGACGCCATTTAGTTAAAAAGTAAAATTAAAAATATTTTTCTATGGAACCCTACTGCGCGTGGCCCGACACGCACTTGGCCGGTTTTTTAAATGTTTTGTCGCCGATTTCTCAAAGACGCCTGGACAGCAACAAGCATTTCATGTTGCTGAGCTGATGCTGGAAGGTACAACTACTCAACGGTTAGGATTACTGAAATAATTCTTTTAATATAGGCTCTTTATGGCCGTTTACTGCATTATTTCAAGTTATACACAGATGAGGCGAGACGTTAAATATTACTTAAGTATTTCTTACTTATTACTGCATTTTTTATAATTTGATTTTTCATCAGCTCACCTTATCGGCTGCGCTAAGGTCTTTAAGCATCTCCTCGATGAAGTACTTGGTCCTGCCGTAGACGTTGGTGATGCTGCCGGTTGGGTGCGTCTCTGTGATGGGCAAGTACTCCGGCTCTCCGTACACTGTGCATGAGGATGAGAACACCATCTGGTAGCAGTCGTGTGAGCGCATTATCTGGAATTGTGGTGATGATCGATCAGTTAGGTTTTTTGGTGCATGCGGCCTCTTACCGTGAGGTCTCGAGTTCAATCCTCGGGTTGGGCAAAAGTTATATTTGGGATTTTTCGTCTGAAAATTCTCAGTAGCAGCACAGAGTATTGTATGTTTCACCTTAACCTAAGCAAAGTGTGGATGTTATACTGCCGCATACTTCTTCTAGGTAATAAAGGCTTTATGCGTGAATAAAAACATGAAGTTGACAGAGCAAGGATTTATTTCATTTATGTAATCAAAAATAAATCTGGCAATAAGCCAAGGGAAACCCTGTATTGTTTGAGGGAGTGAGACACATTTCAACTTTCTCCCCTTATTTTTATTTTTTTTACTACTGGTATTCTTGATTACTCCTTCTAGCTAAGCTTCGCATTTGCATGACCAGGATTCGAACCAACGACCACTCGATTACAAGTCCGATGCCTTATCCATTGCACCACGGCCGTTTGGATTAGTAGTATTATAAATACATATATCTATTTCTGGCACTGAAAGGTGAACTTATCTATTAAAATAAGTTCACAGACATAGTCTGTAAATTCGCTTTAATATTTATAATCAAGTTATAATATCATCATAGTTCTTATCAGACGATCGGATAACTGATATGATAAGTAATCAGTGCTACTAATCTTGACGTAATTTTTATAACTTTTTTTAAGTTTTTATAACTTCATAGAGAAGAAAATTCAAAATTTCAGTGAAGTTTCTGACCGGCTACTACAAATTAATATGCATTCGGCCTACACAATTATCCGGTATTGCCTTTTCGTCCCTAAATTCACACACGCCCTCAGATCAACCCCTTTTTGGAAAAAAATAGCACTTTTAGGACAATTAGATGAAATTATTCGTAGCACTTTATGCAAAATTTTTAATATCGCTTTGAACGACCGGACGTGGCAACAGGCGAGCTTACCGGTTCGCCTGGGCGGCCTCGGCGTTCGGAAAATATCTGACGTTAGTTTACCGGCGTTTCTGTCCTCGGTGTACAGCACCGAAGAATTAACCAGGAAAATTTTATCTCCTACACTGGTTAATTCGGAAGTCCTGTACAAATCCGACGCACAGAACGCCTGGCTTTTAACTTGTCCGAGCACTGACTTGCCGACCAACCCGTTCTCCTAGAGGCAGTGGGATGGGCCGCTCTGCTGTAGTGTTAGAAAATATCTCATTGATACTACTACCAATGCGGCTGAGCGTGCTCGTTTGCTGGCTGTGGGTGAATGGGAGTCAGGAGCGTGGCTTCATGCACTTCCATCACCTAACATAGGAACCATGTTGGATGACCGTACCTTCCGCATCGCTACCTGCCTTCGCTTGGGTGTTCCTTGCGTTTCTCCGCATCAATGTCGGTGTGGTGAAGCTGTCGATCGCCTCGGGCACCATGGCCTTTCGTGCAGCAGGAGTGCAGGCCGCATTCCGCGGCACTCTTACCTTAACGACATTATCCGTCGTGCTCTGTCTACCGCCGGCGTGCCTGCCGTGCTCGAACCAAACGGCTTGTCACGGGACGATGGGAAGAGACCGGATGGTATGTCGTTACTGCCTTGGAAGATGGGTAGGCCCTTGGTGTGGGACGCTGCCTGCGTCGACACCCTCGCGCCATCACATCTTCCAAATACAGCGGCCTGCGCCGGCACTGCTGCTGCCTCTGCAGAAACCCTCAAGCGGCGCAAGTATAGTAATCTTGTTGGAGATTACATATTTGAGCCGTTTGGGGTCGAGACGCTAGGGTCATGGGGCCCGAGTGCCCATTCTCTTTTTAAAGAGATATCAAAAAGACTGATCGACACTTCACGTGATCAGAAAGCTGGTTTTTACTTTTCTCAAAGGTTGAGCATTGCTATTCAACGCGGCAATGCCGCCAGCCTTCTGGGCACGTCACCCGCATTTGACATAGATGCGGAAGTATTTTTTGACGCATAACCCTTTTCTCTTTCAGCTGTAAATAGTTAGGTATGATTTTGTTCTTTTTATAATTTAATTTTAATGCCTGTAAAATATTTTATTTCTTATTTAATAAATATCTATTGATGATCAAAAAAAAAAAAAAAACAAACATTGTTCAATTAAACTATTGATAAGTAAACATATTAGTGATTGCAGCCTTGTCAAACGAAAAACTTCAAAAAGATACATAAATTGTTAATTTTACTGCTTCGTTGCGTGACATCGTCGATCCCCAGGTCAGCCAAAAGTGTTTGGGATTTAGCCGTTCGGAATTTCTCAATAGCCTCAAAAATGATTTAAATAAAACACGTGAAGAGTGCTTTCAGCCCTACCCTTCTAAGTAATATAAGAGTGTAGTTATGTTTAGTAGGTACCTCTAATAAGTTAAGCATGCCGAGCAGATTGTTCTGGTAGTATAACAGAGGCTGCTGCATGGATTCTCCGACAGCCTTCAGCGCGGCGAAGTGGATCACGCAGTCTATTGCATGCTGGAAAGAAAACAATGTCTCTAATATAGTTATACAGGAATGTTCATAAGGGATCTAGGTACTCATTTCATAAAGTTTGTCTGAGATATCAATTAGAGTGCTCCTAAATCTGTAGATAAAACAAAGCGAGAAGCGTGGTGCCTATTTTCTCAGATCGTTTTAGGCCCGGCCCATAAAGATTTCTTGAAGAAATAAAAACTGGTCGACAAACACCGACAAATAGAAAAAAAAATATTCCAAATATTTCAAACCTTATCAAATATTTCATTAATCTGTTGCTTGTCCAGCAAATCCGCTTCGTAGAAGGTAATCTTCTTGTCGGTGATCTGTTCAGCTCTCTGGAGCGCCGGGGAGCCTTCCTCATCTCCCACAGCATTCGCGAAGTTGTCTATGGCCACGACTTCGTGTCCTGCTTCTAGCAGGTCTACCACGCAGTGACTGCCGATGTAGCCAGCTCCTCCGGTCACCAGGATTGTCTTGAATCGCGGCATTTTGTCAAGTTGTGTTTTTGAGCCTGCAACAATAACATTATACGTATACAACTTTACAACTAGAGATGGCTCATACTTTTTTTTTTTACGTGGGATTGAAATATCAGAGATTTTGCTGATAAACTTTTGATGTTGAAAAGAGAAATGCCTGTGATAGATAATTCCATTCTGTAATTCAAATGAGAAAAGTACAAAAGAGTAAAAAAATATTTAATCAAATAAAACGTAGCAATGAGGTAAGTCTCAAAAGGATAAGGTGTAACCATTAATTTTATAAATGGAATATACCTCTATGATTCATCAGGTCCACGCCCCAACAGTAATCGCGCAGGAAAATCCGGTCAGGAAAAACAAAAAAGTGCTTTAGACTTTTAGCTTTGCCTGTACAGTAATTCTCAGTAGAGATGGAATTATCTCCTACATACAATAATAGAAAAAAAAACCGGCCAAGTGCGTGTCGGGCCACGCGCAGTAGGGTTCCATAGAAAAATATTTTTAATTTTCTTTTTAACTAAATGGCGTCCTTCAGAAAGGAAATGTTTGTAGTACACGAAACCAGCTAGCACGTATGACGAGATGTATGAATGTTGAGGAAGCGAAAGAAGTATGTAAGGAGCGAAGCACATGGCGTTCCATCGGGATAAAGGCGTGATTTTATATATGTATTATGTATGTTTATTTATGTTTCAAGAATTTTGAACGAAATATTTTGAGTAACTGCATCTGACACTTCGGACCCCTATTCCTCTTGAACTAATGAAGTGAACTTATCCGCTATAGTTTTCCTTTAAAGTTCATTACATGTACTACCGACACAATTTTTTTCAGATTTTAGGATCCAGTAGTTTAGCTTTTAGAGGGGGGGGACGCCCTACTCGAACAAAAATTTGCTCTTTAAAGTTAATTATCTTGCAAACGGATCCCTAAATCAAAAAACTGTCTTAGCAACCCCTAAACGTTTTTAAAAGTCCTATCTAACAATACCCCACACTATGGGGTAGGCGACAAAAAAAAAAAACATCCCTACTTTACATGTAGGGGAGCTACCTGAAAAAAAAATATTTTTCCAAATTTTACTCTACGACTTTCTTTGTTTAGTTAACATACATGTTTATGCAAAATTTCAGTTTTCTAGCACCAACGGTTTCGTCGCTATGCCGTGGACAGACGGACAGACGGACATGGCGAAACTATAAGGGTTCCTTGTAGGTACTACGGAACCCTAAAAATGGATACAGTTGGTAGAAGTTTTGTGATTAAATATTTAATTTTGTATATTTTTTTTATAAGTACTCTACCAAATAAGTGCTAAGTACCTACTGTTTGCGCTTATGAGTTCCGATTTGCTTAGTGCAAATATTTTATCCTATTCTTATATTGGTAGAATTTGTCAATATTATGTTAAATATCATCTATCATAGAGCAATGACTCTGACATCTATTAAAAAAACACGAGATCCCATATACCCTTAAAAACAGATCTGGATTCCACCGGACGATAAGCTTATGACCGTCGCGCGTCGTCGCTTACCTATAAATAGACATTCATAGATATAAAATTAGAAGTCCATAATTTATTTCAGAATCTGCACATGACTTACTTAACATACGTCTATATCCTGATTCATTTAAGTCATCTAAAACAATAGTCGATTAAGGCATCCTTATTCTGGATTATTATATTATACACACGTAAGTGCCAGTCTTATTTTGTTTGGCGATTGAATGGCCTCTGATGAGCCAAATCTAAGGTCAAT
Organism: Hypena proboscidalis; assembly: GCA_905147285.1. Classification (NCBI taxonomy): domain Eukaryota; kingdom Metazoa; phylum Arthropoda; class Insecta; order Lepidoptera; family Erebidae; genus Hypena; species Hypena proboscidalis. Next base: position 6,712,555 of record LR990144.1, read on the forward strand.
TAATTGTATGATTGTTTGCAAATAGTTTTGTAAGTGGTACTTCCGTGGTCAATGATAGGTAGAACCGCAGTTACCATATTTGAATAGTTTTCTGAGACTCATATAAAATGCTATGAGTAATTTGTTTTACTAACTTTTACGCAATCCTATCGTAGAAAAATTAATCATTTACTTCGGCAAATCAAAATTAATTATTAAACGTAAATCGCTAAAAATATAGGGTACTTACTAAATAGAAACAACTTCAAAAACACTAAACAAGTCAAGAAATCGCGTAATTGTTTGTTGCTAAATAACAATTATAATAAAGGAGTTGCAACATGCAACATCCCAGCCTGCAGATGACGAGATGTCTCCGAGATCATTGGCTTACCTTCAAACACGTTTTATGTCTATTTTTACTACTTTTAGCAAAGGTATTAAAGATAATTTATTGCTGGTTGACTAACGGATGGACTTCAAAAGAAATATTATATAGTTTTGTGCTCTACATTTAACCTCTGTCACAAATAAAACAGTTTCATTAGTTAAGAACTTATACATCTGAATGTTTTAAAGTTGGTTTTATGATACTAAAGATAATTATCTAATAATAAAGTATTTTCGTCACCTTAGCCCTTTCTTAACTTATTGTATTGGTTTTCAGATAAATATCTAAACCTATGAAGTACGGGGCGATACTTTTGTTTAGTCCAGTGGTCGAACTTTTTATAGTCTCTGACTTTAAATAAGGTTGGTGCCCGTGGAGGTGTGTATTGGAAATATACGAATGAGACACAATCATATTAGGGTCTGTTAACATAAATTGCATTCTACTCCTGTCTTGTTTATATCAAAAGACCATTTCATAATGATGTGTAGAAAACTGTTTTAAAAATACTTTTACAAATCTGTACTATAACTAATATTAGTAACTAAAATATGTTTACTGGTACTACAACATTTTAATTAAATAAATAAATAAGCAAGCTAGCGTCGGTTTTACAAGAATCAGGTAGCTTCGTCATATTCGTGCCGATAAAATAAAAGTCGTGATAAATGCGCGTAATTATATTATTATCAGGAATTCAATTCGATCTGCCCATCGTTTACCATCAATTCATTGATTTATTAGAATTTGATGAGTATAATGATTGTTGATATTGGTTATTCAGGTACATATTATTTATACATTTTATCTACAGATATTTATTCTTTGATGCTTTCCGGTGTGATGTCAGCTTTAAATTGTATCGATTATTGAATTAAAATAAGTAAATATTTCATACCAATCGGTATAAAGTACAAAATACTACTTAAGTAGATTGATGTAAATGTTCTTGCTTTGTTAAACAAACAAACGCAAAGTGTTATTTTATAATAACACTTAAACAGACTTTTAAATCACGCAGTAGCTTTTAAAAAATGTTCTAGCTATACGGTGTACGAAAATCAGAGACAGAAAAATTGCGCTCCAAAATGTACTTCACAAAAAAAAATGTGTATTTGTCATTTCGGTACAGTGATTTTGGTACAGACATACAAAGTATAGTGAGTGGTAAGCATATGCGAGAAGGCAAAAGTGTTAATTACGATTTTTCTGTCAGGAAATTTTCAATAGCAGCACGGAGTTGGAATTGTACTCGGTGGATGGCGATATCCCCTGTCACATGGGACTTAAGAGTAACAGGTGAAGTGTGGGTGTAATACACCTCTTGATTTCTGAGTTTTTCTTTATAAATAACATTTTGTTATGTTGTAAAAATATGCATCGAAATGACACGACGCGGACGGGGCCATTGTTTGAAACGAGACGTTTAAAACATTTTCGGAAAACCCGTCATTTATGAAGCAAATTATTTTCGCCACAAAGAAAGATAATTTCGCGCTTATCTTCAGTAATTGATTTTTAACGGCAGGATTCTTAAATTACGTCACTTAATAAATATTTATAAAAAAAACATAAAGAGTATTGGAAACCTGTGATTAGCCACGTCAACCGTAATTGCTGGCAACGCATATTATGCATAATACAAGGAGTCAGGGTATTAAACATTCCATACTTCTTTTTTCAACATCCTGTCGCGTAATTTGAGTTCAATACACCCTGCCGAGTTGTATGACCAGAGCAAATGCAGTTTTCACATGCTAATAAAGTTATTGAGATTACAGTAAGTAGATAATTACTGACATTTTCCCCACAGCCACTTCAGTCAGACTGATTTTTTACTGAATAAAATAATATAAAATATAATATAACTTAAAAAAATAACCATCGGTTAACAAACTACGGTAACTGCTTACTTTCTTGTTTGCTGGAAATAAAACACTTTCATAGTATTATTGTATTGCTTTACTAACGCTATTTATTAAGACACAAGACTACTAAACACAAACTAGAGGAAATTTAGAACGATTCACATTATTTGTAATTTTATGCTAATTTCGCTATTCATTAGCTTTATTTGTGTAATATTTATATATTACAAGCTGACCCGACAGACGATGTTCTGTCTTAACTATGCATACATTCTCTGTGACGATAATTATTTGCAGTACTCATTATATGTCAAACCCCATAAAGTTACATTTTAAAAGTTCATATTGTCAAAAGCGCTAAGGTTACTAAAATGGCTATTAAAAAATAGGGATTGGTGATAAAAGGGTAAAAATTTAGTGTTGTATGTATTTTTAGTGCCTCATTATAGAAAAAAAAATATGTTAAGGGTGAACAACCCTTATCACTTTGGGGTGTGAAAAATAGATAGTTAGCCGATTCTCAGACCTACTGGCATATAAAATTTGGTAATAATCAGTAAAGCCTTTTCGGCGGAGTAAGGTAACTAACATTGTGACACGAAAATTTTATATATAAGATTTGGAATAAAGAAATATAGTACAATATATACCGTATTACCTGCAATCTAGTAACAAGTACGCTATACATAGGAGGCAAACAAAAATCGGATTGACTGCTGTTAAGCAAATGACCGCCACTAACAAACGCCTGCAATACCAGCAGGTCAGTGGCACGAACTGAATAATGGACTTATGGCCTCACCTAGGGCCTGCTAACAACATAACATAACATCACGCCTATATTTCCCAGAAAAGCGTGGTGGGCTGAGGGGTATTATAACACCCACAAAGAATCGTACATAATACTTTTGCCTACAAATAATGTTTCTGCCTAACCTGGGAATCCAACCCAAAACCTCGCGGTAAGAGGCCACATGTATACGTAATACGTTATTCACTAGATGACTAGAACAACGAGTTTTGCTATCAAATATTATGTAAAGTGTTGTCTGTCTGTTGCCTGACTACAAAAAAAATATCCCTCTCTAATTAACTGCACATTTTAGGCTCAGCCAAAGTTCCAAGAAGGGAATGAATGCTCCAAAGAGTTCTGTCTAACTCTAATGAATAACGCAACACGCAACACACATGATTGCCAACGTTTCCGTTCGACGCCATCTCGATGCACTTTTTTGTAAACCTCGTAATTATCGGCTCATATGGGAATTTATACAGCTTCAGAAAGCATGATAGATGTTTTTAGATAAGCAAAGAATTTTACAGACAAACAGAAACACGTTAGAGAGTATATAAATATTCTGTAGAGACTTATTTAAAAATAATATGTAATAGAAAGCTATCAAAATGAAATACAAAAGCAAAATAGTATGCTGACTAAAAACTTAATTTAATGATCAATACAGGGTCTTTTGTCATCAAAGTAAAAGAAAACAACTTGAGAGGTACTGATAATAAAATCCAAGACCTTCAGTAGAAGCAGTCTCCTACTGAACTGGAGATCTGATCTTAACTGGATATTGGTTACATCTTCAAAAGATTTATTTTGTTAATGCTGGTGGTGATTTTAGAAAACTAATAATATTCTAGCTTCGTGATTCCATACAGACAGCAGTTATGCTAAACGAAGATCATTCCTACAACACGTCATTTATAATGTATGCCGATATCTCATCAAATTGGCATTTAATATCTAGGTAAGATGAGTCTGTTTCCGCAATATGTGTACCTTATTGGCATACAGTGCTCTTTTTTAATAACTTTATACAATGTAGAAGATAATAATATGATACAGAAAATAATAAAAATAATATACATGTAGGTATCTACGGGAAAAAAGGTATACCCACATTATGATATTTGACATTTTCCTTAAATACATAAAATTGACCTAAGATCCTTAATTCCTTCATAAACTTCAAACTCAATATTGTTTGCAAAGAACCGCAAAAGGAAACTACAGTGCTAATTTGTTGAGCAAAACAATCGACAGTGTCAATCACCCCGACAAATACAAATTAAATTCTTACACAATTGATGATATTAATAACCAAGGTACAATTAAAAGGTATATCGGAATGTCTGGATTTAAAAGTGATTACTAAAATATATTATAAACTAAAGGTTTCTTTTAAACTGGCCATCGCAGCCATTCATACGTGCGAGAGCAAATCAAACAAATAACTGTAATTCTGAACCGCACTTTCTCCCGTTAGAGAGCGCACTTACCTCTAAATTGTTACTCCCATTAAGTTATTGATGCACTATCTTTAAAATTATTGCACTATGATTAAAACTAAGTTATTAAGTGATGCGTGTTGTTAGGCCTGTGCGCACGCGCATCTGCTTCGGAGGCGTAGGGCCGACCGCGCGATACTGCGGCGGTGTCGGCTGGTGTCGGCCTGTCTCACGACGTCACTGATGTAGTTTGCAACCTGCTTGGCTGCAATCACACCGACATATCTGTGCGAATGTCTGGTAGATAGATATAGTGTCCTAACTCAGTACTAACTACGTAATATTATTATTCGTATGTAGGAATTCAGGCGCGTGCATAAAGTCGAATAGTTGAAAACACAATGCACCTTTCTAAATTTTCATGAGAATACCTTTCAGATGTCTTTTTACGTATGTCTTTGAATGAGTTGTAAAGGTGAAAGTTTAGACGTGCTTTTAATAGATACTGTATGAAATCTAACAACATCATGAAATTTTGTATTGTCAATTTATCTTACATTTGATTCAGCAAAATTGCAGCGTAGCCGTTGCAGATCGAAAAATAGATTACGACAAATTCCATGTGAGCCATTAAGAGCTAACATACTGTAAATGAGAAAGCGAGAAATGCGCATAAGAACTCTTAAATTACCTTTTTGTACTTATTTTATTATAAAGATTATTTTCTCATAGTTTTTACTTGTAATTTTCATCTAAAAACTCCTGATCGCATGCGGACATTCGTATCGGTGTGACTGAAGGCCGATGGCCATGAACAGTGACCTCGTAACATCGTATACCCATACCTACGGCGCTATGGACACTATGCTAATAGCATGGAATACCGTAACTTAGCTAAAACCCGCCATCTCGATGCAGAATCAAAAGTAGTTCCGTTACTCTCCGATTGGTCCTTGGCCAATATTATAGATTCATTAGGCCCGAAACTGGCTCACACGTGTCATCATTTAGAGCAATAGTTTTATACCTCTTTTTTAAAAGAAATAGATAGTTTTGTTTAATACACGTTTACTAAAACCAGCACATCAAGACAACTGCACCAGACTCAGAACTAATCGCATAAAAAGGCAGACATCGAACCTACAACAGTCACGCTATGGAGAGCACGTAAATCACTACGCCATTTGTGTTTTCAAGTCGTTACGGGCACCAAAGGCCAAAGAAGTTTTCTGGCGAGGTCCAGTGAGAAATTGTGAATTCGTGACTTGCAAAAATACTCACGGTGTGCACGGTCATTCAAACTTCATACGCACCAAGGACTCTTTGAATCATCGATCTAAAGGCATATTTCGATTGTTATATAGCATTAAGTCTGTTTCTTCTCATAAGTTAAGATAGAGTAAGTAATGTCAAAAAATAATAACCTATTTACATCAATAAATGATCAATTTGCCTTTTGTATTTAGACTCGAAAGTGAGATGTGAACGCATTGCAATCATCAATCATCACGATTAAAAATATATACAAAAATACAATCGAATTGAAAACCTTTAAACCTTTTTCATGTCGGTTAAAAAACCAGCCAAGTGCGTGTCGGGCCACGCGCAATAGGGTGCAAATAATTGTAGCGACAACGTAGGCGTTAGTAAAAAAAAACAAACAAATGCCTAATATGCGATGAATTCGGAAGAAACAACGAGATGTGGTGCAGGTGTACCTCGTGTGGGCTATGGGCTCACGCGCAGTGCACTGGATGGGAGTCACCTGATGGTTATGTTTGCGATGTATGCTAGATTTTATTTGACTTCGATTGCCCCCAGGGTGATCACCATTGCCCCTACGTTGGTGTAATGGGTGTCATATCTGTTTTTTGTTTAAACTTGTGTAATTTCCAAAGTTGATTGCCAAAGTGACTGAAATTGATCTCTAATGATAGTTTAATAAGTATATTATGTTTAAAGACTGTTGCAATAAATACTTTCATTTTAATTAAAATTTTATTTGAGTTCTCGCTTAAGTGACCCTCATTACCCTTTTTTACCCAATACTATTTGTGTATCAAACAAGTAACTTTGTATAAGTCATTATTTTCAAAGGAATTTGGACAAACGAATGTACGAACTATTCCAAGTAACGGTACTTTACAATTTAGGTCCTTATTAATATTCTTAAACTAATTACTACGTTAACAAACAAACGGAGCCCTAAAAACGAGCAAGTACGTACTTAAGTAGGTGGTAAACAATATAATATGAGATCTATTAATATCAGATCAATACGAATCACAAAAATATCAATTATGTAGCACTCAAACAAATTTACCATTAGAAGACATCAACGAGATCGGCATTTTTTTATTTAATTTTTAATTTTATTCCCTAGAAGGCTTTTGACTTTTAACTAGTTTTATTTTCATTTCGTTGTTCTTTATTTCCTATCCTCCTCTTACCTCGGCTAGTTAACGGAATTCTTTAATTAATTAATATCAAACAACAATAAATAAAAATAAAATAAAAATGTATCAAAAATTTAAAAAAAAATAATGTCCGCTGTGTTATTCTGAGGGATAAAATTCACGCTCGTTAACACTCAGTCCAGGAATTAAATCCAAGAGAGGGTGAGGTACCCATAGTCACGAACGCTTTCTTTTAATCATTAGATTTGTGTGCAGGTACGTATTAATTTAATTAATTAATTAATACATTTTCGTCGGTAACAGGACTAAAAATGTGCTTTGGCAATTTAACGATATTATTTATCTGTACTGTTGACTTATCGTTTATTCTACGAAAATAATAATCTGATTTTGATGTGAAGCTTATCTTTAACAAAAATCTGATGCAAATATATATACTTTCGCACGTAATAATAAGTATTGATTAAATAGAAAGATTAGGAAATTAGATTTGTCCTGATAGTTGGGTATTTGTGATGCATTTAAGTAATATATACATATTTTGTTGAGTATCATGTTGGTATCATAATAACTTGTATATAAAATATAAAACCGAACTGAATTCTTACGTTGATCGGGTTGATGGCTCATTTTTATTTCAACTAATACATCAGTATTTTTAATGACATTTATTTGCAAATACAAATTACTAGTATTCTTGTTAACCCCCTCCAGCTAAGCTTAATTCGCTTGTGTTAGGAGAAGGTTCACGTCCGTGGTGTAATGGCCAGGATTCGAACCCACGACCTCTCGATCGTAAGACCAATGCCTTATCCATTGCGCCACGGCCGCAATTAATAAGGCATTGTCCTTATATATAAAATATGACGAACAGTTTCACTTTTTATGAACATTTGAGTCGCAGATGTGTGACTAGACTATAATATTAACAGTGTTTAAACGCCCTTGACCTCTTGTAACGGCATAATAAAACTACCTACATGCGGCCAGCAGCTTTTTGCATACGTTATTTTGCGACAGACCGACATATGGAGCAACATTAAATATATATCTAACGGATAATAATTTGGCTATTTAATTAGTTTTAGGTTTGCAAAATTTAAGTGTCTGTTTCAAGGACGGTTTATTTTTTAATAAAATATAGAAGCGGCATTGAAAGTCAGGCAGCGCCACAGGATCGATTTTATGAAATTTTAGTTAAAAAAAAAATTAATAAGAACCGGCACTCATGTGACATCGGCCTCAAGAGTCAGGCAGCGCAACATGACAACACAAAAATAGGAAGTAAGAGCTAAGAGCACAGCAGGCGTCTACAAAATATTTTCTTCTATAAAATTAAAAAGGATTCTTTAATTTTATTGAAGATTTTTTTTAAGGGAACAGCCCGCTGTAAATATCAGATGGGCAAAACAACTGAACATTTTTTTTCTTGAGACTTTCACACACATTTCTTCTTTGGAGAGCACCCAAATGAGAACTTTTCTTCTAAATAATGTTACCCAGAAAATCATGCATCATACAAGTCGAAGGATAGAGGTTGGACCCGGTGCCCGGGGCGGTACCCCTGGTCTTTCGATTTTTTTAGGACCAGGTAATTGACTGCATGTTGCGTAACATAGTATTTATCGATATACCTACCACGCAGATGAAACCGCGGGCAAACGTTAGTTTTGTTTGTTTGATACCATTAGTGTCGTAAACTACTGGTCGGATTTTAATAATTATTTTTGTGTTTTATAGTCTTATTCCCAAGGAAGGGTCTTCAATATATAACATTAGCCTAAACTTCATGAGAGCGGATCAGTATGGTTTAATGCAGCTCAAAGCGCGAGAACAGCTATTACTTAATACAATGAATTCAGCGCGGACGAAGTTGCGGGCAAAAGCTAGTGTTTACTATTATTATAAAGTGGATCATCCCATCACGAGGGTTTACAAGAGGGAAGCTGCATACAAGTCAGACCGCTACATGTGGCAACTCTTGTGCCTATATTCAGTGCGAAGGGCAGTTATTGATTTTTCCTCCCTATCGCAAGCAGAGGGCAAACGGGGTAGTTTGCCACATGTTAGGGTGGCTCGTTGGTCTAGAGGTATGATTCTCGCTTCGGGTGCGAGAGGTCCCGGGTTCAAATCCCGGACGAGCCCGTTACATTGTTCGTAATTACGAGCAATGTAATTGACTATAATACTTTTTAGAAAACATTTTAATAATGAAATGAATTTAACAAACGAAAAACAAGTTTTAGGTCCTTATAAAAAATTGTTGCTTCCCTCGGGTTAGCTATTCGCACATTCATGGTTCCGTATCGAGTACAAAAATATATTCCTTTCAAAGTTTGTCAAATTATTATTTTTTTTGGTAATTTAAAACGATAAGATTAAATAAGCTTGTTTATTAAGGATACATTAAGTAATGAAAATGCTAATTACAATGTTTTCGGATGAAATAAAGTTGAATGAGTACTTGATTATTAAAATACAAAGGAGAAATAAATTATATACAGACCAATGAAAATCAGACGCTAGTTAAAAAGGTCGCAATGGCACGCTTTGTTTGCGTACAAAATCCTAGAAAATCAAAAAAAGGGTTCTTATATACCTATATACAGGGTGTATTTTTGAAACGGGGCAGTAAGGGCAAGTACCTTAACCGTTGCAGTTACAGCAAAACGTTCTTAAAAGACCTTCCCTAACTTTTTGGGACATTTTGAACTGCATTCACAGATTTTGTAAAAAACTTACAGTTAGCAAAAAAAATGCAAAAAGTTCAAAAAATTTTTTTTTATGCCAATCGTTTCTATTTCATGTGGGGATCAAAAAACTCAAAAATTTTAGCTTTCAGTACTAGAAAAGACAGAAATCGCCAAAAACGTTTCCCATACATTTCGGCAACAGAAACGAATTTCTACGATGGTCTAACTTTTTGTTATGGCCTGGAAGTGGGTAGAATTGACTGTAAAGTAAATAAAAAGAATTTTTACCCTCAAATTTCGAATTTGATTCGAAAATCTGTGTGTTATACTTAGTTTCAGCTGAGAAACTTCGTATGAGTTATTAATTAAGGGTTTTCGCTAAAATGTCTTCTAATCGTGAAAAAATTGACTTATTAGAAGCGTATTTTGTCAATAATCGAAATGCGGGAGCTGCATTAGTGTGGTACCGCAATAAGTATCCGTTACGGCATGTGCCAACAAGAAAGGTTATTACAAATCTTTTGAAAAACCTGGAATTGCAGGGTTCTTTTAAAATACGCTTCTAATAAGTCAATTTTTTCACGATTAGAAGACATTTTAGCGAAAATCCTTAATTATTATCTCATACGAAGTTTCTCAGCTGAAACTAAGTATAACACACAGATTTTCGAATCAAATTCGAAATTTGAGGGTAAAAATTCTTTTTATTTACTTTACAGTCAATTCTACCCACTTCCAGGCCATAACAAAAAGTTAGACCATCGTAGAAATTCGTTTCTGTTGCCGAAATGTATGGGAAACGTTTTTGGCGATTTCTGTCTTTTCTAGTACTGAAAGCTAAAATGGTCCCATAGAGTTTTTTGATCCCCACATGAAATAGAATCGATTGGCATAAAAAAAAAAAATTTGAACTTTTTGCATTTTTTTTGCTAACTGTAAGTTTTTTACAAAATCTGTGAATGCAGTTCAAAATGTCCCAAAAAGTTAGGGAAGGTCTTTTAAGAACGTTTTGCTGTAACTGCAACGGTTAAGGTACTTGCCCTTACTGCCCCGTTTCAAAAATACACCCTGTATATGCATGAAGAGAATTCGGGTGATACGTAAAAAAACCATGTCCTAATGTAATGGTAAATAACTGTTGCACCAGGAAACGCTAATTATGTCCCGTAAGAAGTCAATGAACCCGTTTGTAACTGCAAGGCAATCTGACTGAAGAGTTATCTACTAATGAGACATAATCCATCAAATAAGATACATAAATTAATTTGTAATGTCTAATAAAAAAACTATTACAGATAACTGTGGTTCCTTGTATCTAAATTCTAAAGTCTAAAAAATCAACAAAACAATTCCGCCTTGCATACCGAGTAATCAGCTAGTCGGCTTATAAACTCAGTTAGCCACCCTATATTTTGTCACGATTTAAAGGGATAGATTTTTGAGATCAGCCCATTGTACAATGGGCTAAGCAGTACGGTATTCAGGGCAAAATCTGCCACGTCACAATAATGACTGACTACACTAGATAAGCAGGTGTGAGTTACATATTTCAGAAGTGTAATATACGCACTATTTAGGTATGTAATTCACATATATTTAACTGGTGTAGTCAGTCTTCATTAACACATTGAAGTTTTGGCCCTGCATACTTAATTGCTTGGACCACTGTACCTGATTGGAGAAGTCTTGGGAGTTGATCGATCATTTCCTATTTTTCACCTTAGTAGGTAATGACTTATTGAAACGTATTAAAACACCAAAGTAAATAAAAACAATTTATTTTTCCTTTATCGTAATATTATTACCCAGATTATCTTCAACAGAGAGAACATCACATGTCATTAAGTACATAAAATATTTGTCACGAAAAGTGTGAGCCTCGTCGCTCTCTGCGACTCGGTCAGACTTTTCGAATTTATAAATACAATTTATTATTCAATTATATTTTATTATAATTATTTCAACATTTATTATTTAGTGCGAATAAAATGAGCCTCATCGCGTACACCCTGCGAATCGGTCAGTTCATTCATACAGTCAATATTTATTTTTAAAATACGGACAACTTTTTAAGTTTGTCCGGGTAGGCACACAGCTTTTAATTTTAATGATAAGGAAGTCGGCTTAGTCGATTTTCGTTTCGAGAAAAACTTAATATAAAAATAAAATTACAATGCTCGATGGTTTTTTTTTTCACTCAGGTAACACTGCTATACTGTATGGTACATTCAAGCACTGATCACAACATTATTATGCTTCTAGTATAGTTTTTAATGTTAATTTTTATGGCAAGTTTTTGTATAATATATGTAGTTGATATTGTAACGATGAATAAAATTATCACATTCTTTGGCATGATACTATCTAGGAACTGATGAACTAAAATATCAACTAGACGCCACTACGATAACAAAAACATAAAATCATGCATTTTATAGAAATCATAACGTTACGACTAGTGGATCTTAAACATAATGAAATCAAAACTTTGGTCGTTGTGCCATTTTTTTAGGGTTTAAGGTTTTTACGATTTTTTTCATTTTTTGTTTTTTTATTGCCTTAACAATAGAGCCGTCGCATGATGTATTGTCGGTGTTTGTTGATTATGCAGCGCATAGGTAGCTGATAATAATACGCGACCTGAAACAAAAAAAAATACATTAATGAAATACACTAAAATTATTATATTAATGACGTCGATTCGTCGTGTATTTCCGTTGTCCAAGCTAAGGGTGTTTGTTGAACGAAATATTTTTAAGTGTCGTTTTACGAAAGAACTTTTTTTATAAATATAAACTGCTTTCGGTAGAGGAAATAAAGCAACTAAGTCAAGGTTCCTATTACTTTATTTGCATTTCTAATGCGACAGGTTTGCGAATACAAGATTACAGGTAGCTGATCCATACTTACTTATTGTTAAAGCTAATTAGTTTTCTTAGCGTCCTTGGTCTCCTCCTTAGGCTGGCCCTTGCCCAGCAGCTTGGCGAGAGAGTCCCAGATACCGCCCAGGAACAGAGCGCTGAACAGATTCTCGAAAGGCACGAAGGGATCGTGGATGCCCAGCAGAATTGATGACAGCTAGATATAAAATATGAATTAATAAAGGTAATAATTACATTCATGGTACTAGGCGTCTAGTTGCTTCTTCTAGTGGTTAAACATTTCTGTTGTGAGTGCTGATTTAATATCTTTAGTCTATTTAATCACGAGTATATCGTGATCCATATAATTATAGAGTAGATACTCGGCAAAGCATAAGATATATAGTAACACACTGGCAATTCAAATTTTACGAGTTAAATATAGATAGTTACAACTTGTCACCTCGAGAGAAAATATTAGATTTTCTCAGAAAATACCATGAAAATCAATATTATTTTTGAAAACTCCACACTTCCGATATGCCAGAAATATCGAAATTTCTAGATATTTTTATTCCTCAAGAAAACGGTAGTAACTAAGATTTTACCTTGAAGTAGACGAAGAATATAACGATGCCGAAGTAGACCAGAGCATGCGGCGCGGAGATGAGGTCAGTCTTCTTGTCCAGCACGAAGATGATGGAAGCAACCAGAGATGCCTTCGTGTAGCTGAAATAAGAAAATACCATATCAAGATATTTTTTTAGATAATATATTAATCTAAGCTTTTAAATGGCTTTCTATTAAAATCCTATTTCTTGATTATAATAATTTACTATACCAATCAAATAAGAACAGATTTCTCGGCCATTTTGGATGTTTCATTCACCCTATTGTCCGGGCCGTATGGCCGGAAAATTTGTTATTATTTGATTTGCGTAATATGAAACACACTAAGGGACCGAATACATAATATTCCTAGCTAATCGATTCTCTTGTTCTTGTGCAGAACATCATGGAACAAATGAATATACATACAAATTCGAATTATAAATCTAAAATACTTTGATTTTCTATTTTCCACGAAAAATAAAACATGTGACGTAGGACTAACAATGATTTACGTAGATGACGTAGCTTACTGTCTACTTCATGACTAGGACAAAGTCATTCAAGGTTGTTTCACCATTGAGATGATAGTTCATAACGGTTATATTACATAACATAATATCACGTCTATATTACCTGGAAGGGTGTGGCAGAGGTGTGTAACACCCACATTTCATCTGTTTATTTAACTTTTGATAATTTAAGTTATTTTATATTATATAATCTAGACTCTAGACGACATTATACAGTTTCAATAGAAAATGTTCTTATTGCTGAAGGACACAGCGTGCTTTCTTGTGTAATTTATTGTCTGAGATCCGACCGTTTGATACACTATTAGTTATTTTTGTAGTCAGCAACTGAAGCGTTTTTTTAGTGTCGCGGTTTTAATGCCCGGGTCAGAAAAAAGGGTAATTTTGGGTTTTTGTCTCGTATTATGTTTGTAACTTTACAATGATTTAAAATCAGACGAACACTTTTCTTTCTATCTGCAAGCTAGTGGAGAGGTTCGCGGTCCACATTTAACTCGTTTTTTTTTAATTTTACTCGTATTGGAGTAAAGGTATCGAGTAAACCTGTATGTGAGAATGGAGGTTAAGTCCTTGGATTGGAGTATAAAGCTAACCCAAAATTAAACAATATAATTTGACATCTAATCTTCTATAGTCAAAGATTCAGAAGTTAAAAAAAGTTGGGTGATTTTGGTTAAGGTGAACCGACACAATGGGACAATAATAGTGCATATATAAGGTGATGAATACTTACAAGCTAGGCTGCATGGTTTCCATGGCAGTCGGGGTCCAGGCGCCGCGGATCAGTCGTTCCACCAGCTTGGTGAAGCCTGCGCCGTTGCCCTTTAGGGTACCTGCAAACATAACCAGTTATTTCAAATAATGGATGGTTATATGGGATTGCCTAATAAAATGATAGGATGATGGACGAAACTGAAAATTTTGTCACAACATTCAATTTAATTAAGTTGTTTTATCAATTTTACGAAAATATTGCTATTATGGTTAGAATAGCATGTCGAGTTTTGCATCAGCCAAGCATAAAAAATGTGTTAAGCTTATTTTAGATACTAACAGTGAACTATTATTTTCTGTCTAAACTACCTTTCTGTAAATCTTTTACACTAATGTCCATCCAAAGGTTGCCTGGAAGAAATCGCGTTAAGCGATAAGGCCGCCCTTTGTGCATAATATTGTTATTGAAACTTTTGTACAAAATGTATTTCCAATGTCTTATGCACAAATAAAGTTTTTATCTATCTATCTATCTATCTATCTATTAGCGAAACTTGATTTTTGTCATACACGCCTAGTTTTAACTGCGCAGTCCGCCTACACTACCCAGGATCGCGCAATCCCGTCATGAGCCGACGCCGCCGCTCTCATGACTGCACAAGCCTGGACTACAATTGGACTGTGCAGTTATGTTAAGTTCAACTGAGCCTGCAGCCGGCCTATTAATCAGGCGCCTAGTTCAGTGCCCTGGTTGTTAGTGCCATCAATTCTTTTATCATTGCGAATTTAATTAATTGTGCCAACCTTAGGCAAACAATCAATGATAATAAATAAGTAGCAATAATCACGTACCAACAATAACCATAATGACGTATGCGTTGGGGTACAGCTTGGCGGCGTGAGTGACTCCATCGTACACTTTCTTGGCGCGGTAGATCTCCTTCATGGCTGATGCTACCACTTTTACAGGCAGGCATTTTGAGATCTTGTAGCCTATGTCGAACGGCGTGTAGAATACCAGGTACCTGAAGAAGCAACATACAATATTAATAACACATAGACGGTACTAAGAGTAGACTGCGATGGTATGGCCATGTGTAAAGAATGCTACCTTACTACGTTGGGAACTTGGCTCTATAGCTCTCCATCCCTGGACGAAGAACCAAAGGCCAGAGGCAGACCCAAAATAGGATGGAGGGGGTAGTGTAAAAGGACCTACAAGAGTGCATGATAAGTGTAGATTATGGATACAGTAGAAGCAGATGATAGGAAGGCTGTCCCCACCACCATGCGTGATACATAGTCGGGATGAGAGAGAGAGAGAAGAGTAAAAATATCCTCCTTTAATTTTGTACAGGAGTGCTAGCACTCTCCCCTTGAACCCTTATCCTGGCCCCCATGAATAAGCTTTTTCATTTCCAATCGAATAGTTTCACGCAATCACGGCATTTGCCCTACGAAAGTCTATAGTACATAAAATCAACCTAAGTAGGTTACCTATTAAGTAGCATAATGTGAATGTTTGCTATGTTGATCTTGCCATTACGTTTATGATAATTAGTGAGGTTTAATAGCCAACTGTTTAGTTTGATAACGATAACGTACGTTTATGTTGATCGATTTCCGATATCACACAGTATTGTATGTATAACATACTATAAAACACTCATAAAAAAGGTTTACTTAGCTTCCACCCGCGGCTCAATGAAACCAGTCCCTGCGCTGGTTCAACTCTCCTATCACATTAATTTTACATTTTGCTTATGCTGCTATTATAAAAATAATAGCAGCCTTGTATCTAATACAAGTCCCACTGCTAGGCTCGGGCCTCTTCTCATGATGAAAAAGGTTGCCAAGTGCGGATTGAGAGACTTTACACTCCCTCGAGCACTTTTTAGACACTCTCAGGCATGCAGGTTTCCTCGCGATGTTTTCCTTCACCGTTAGCGAGCGATAATTTATATAATAAATACACACATATCTTCGAAAACACGAATCTTAACGATTTATTGACAGAGGTGTGTGCCGTGGGTTCGCACACATTAAACTAAATTTATCTGGTATCATAATGATCAAGTTTTCAAGTTTATCGCTAACAGACAGCGACGGATTTATTGACAGAGGTGTGTGCCGTGGGTTCGCACACATTAAACTAAATTTATCTGGTATCATAATGATCAAGTTTTCAAGTTTATCGCTAACAGACAGCGACGGACTCTATTTTATAAAGTTTTAATTAAAAAAACATAAACTCCTAATTTACTAAGCAGTTAGTAAAGTCACTATAATTTGTGTCATTTACCTAGTTTAGCAAGATAAATTACAGCTAAATTTAAATAGTAAACATGTATGTGTGTTTAATTATGTATGTACGAATTCGTATATTATTCTTTTGAGCTGTAGGTACATACAGTTACATGCTATGAATATGCCATTGTAAAGATTCATCCTAACATTACTCTGAGGCCATACAAATATTTATTTAGTATTGAAACTAGCCCCGTGACCGATAAGACGTGAGCCAGAGTATTTGTAAAATGTTATCTTGTAACTATCGTTTCGATTTGGGGAAGGTATACATACTACACTGGCGCACAAGTTGGAGCTTAAAAATTATGTTGGAAACTATAAGAGACTATTTTGATTGACAGGATTTGAATCTGCGACTTTCTGCTGTGATATACTGAGAAACAGTAGAAAAATTATGGGACCTGCAACCTTTTACACACCGGGCAGTCGCTTTTAGGGTCCTGGCAAGAGGCGACCATAGCTGATTGGTTAAAGCAACTGCCCGGTGTGTAAAAGGTTGCAGGTTTAAATCCTGCCGGTCCCATACTTTTTCTACTGTTTCTTAGTATATTTTGATTGAGGTAGAATTGTGTGGTTTTCACACAATTAGCTACCTCGATCAGTCAAGGCGGAGGACTCTATTGAATTCAGATGCTGCGATCTGCAGTGGACATTTGTTGGTGGTAGAGCTCATGTGAACGAGCTCGAGGGCGGCAGTAGCACCGTTTCATCTTTAACCTGTCGCCACATAGTAGTGCTTGCATTACTGTGTTCCGGTTTGGTGGTGAGATTAGGCCCTGAAATTACTGGCACATGAGATATAACACCGAAGTCCTCAGCTGCAGCGGCGCATCTACAATCTGCTTAGAGGATAAGGACATATTAATTTAATTCTGTATATATATATAATTTGCTGTAATTTAATTTTGTTAATGTTTAACTTATACTATTTGTTACTCATAATTTAAATTTATGTAAATATTTGCACGTCATTATTTGGCAGAATAAGAGGACAAACCACATTATAACACCAATTTATTTACCATATTTTAGCAAATAAATGATTGATTGATTGCTTTTGTAGATTGTTGATGTCCATGGGCTGTACTCAACTTACCATCAGGTGGACTACAAGCTCGTACGCTATACGCGTAGAATAAAAAAAAAACGTGCTGAGATTGCTAACTTCTTGAATGTTGAAAGACAATAACTAGACAATGAAATGTATATCGATAATGTCGTATAATGCTGTTCTATATCTGATGTGAATGAAAACAGCTCTGAGGAGTGAGCACCATCGTCTGATCAATAACCTTCCGCAAAAAAGTAGAACTTGTAAATGTCTTCTGTGTCTTTATACTTGTACTGGATCATGGATGTTCAAGGGATGATCAAACTTTATCCTAATAAGTACTAGGTACTACTTACCAGCAAATAGTTCCTATGACGAGTTGCGGAGTGTTCTTGAGCGGCGCCAGCATGGGCTCGCCCAGCAGTCCGTTGACTATCATGCCACCCGAGAAGATCATCAGCATGGTGGACAGCCAGCACGCCAGCGGGTGCTTGCGAGAGAAGCTCTGCGCACCTGAAAGTTATAAGGAACGTGTTATGGCATCTGATGAAATGCAGCACTGTAGCAGATGTAGCTTGTGTTCTCGAAATAACAAACAATTCAAAGCTAAATTGATCTAAGCTTCAGTTATTAAAATCATATCATATTAATGTAATATTTATAATATTCTAAAAATAAAACAAAATTCCTATTCACCTAAAAATAAATGACTACATTTAAAACTATGTACAAACCTAGTCTAAAAGACCGCTACCAGTGGGTAACTCTCCCAAAATGCTGGCAGCATTGCCACGTTGTATGGCAATGCTCAACTTCTGGCCAAAATAAATACCAGCATTTGGAGAACGTGTGGCCTCAAACAGGCGATCTGAAATCTGTTTGTACAGATTGAGCGCCCCCACGGCCCTAATGTCTCTACCCCAAAAGGCACAAACATATATCCACTATCAAGAAGAATATAAATTAATGTAATTAATGTAATGGGGTGCATGAAAGGAGACGATTCCCTACGTCCGGCGCACCCTGGCCAATTCGCGAGTTCTCAAAAGTGAATTGGCTAATGGCTTCTTTCACCACGATGGCAACTCAATTAAAATTTGATTCAGCTATCGACACGACGAAGAAGAAGAATCTAATTAGTTTAATCTTATATAATTAATCTTATTATTTTATTTAGTTTTTTGTACTTGTATGTTTTAGTCGGTAAGAAAAACTTCACCTGCGGTACCTTGATAAAACTAGCTTATATTATTCCTGGAGTTTTGATCTATCTCCACACCAATTGTCATTAAGATCGGCCCAGTATATTCTAAGATATGTTCTGTACTTATACCTAACCTTATAATGTTTGTTGACTTGTGACCATATATATGTATAATAATCTTTATCACCCTTCTTAATTATTTATTCACTCATACCTTCATAATTTACATTTAAACAAAAGAAGTTACATAGAGTCATCTTATCGTCTATAATAGAGGTATCCGAGAATCATATTCTCTGCCTATCAATTACCGTGAAAGAGTGGATTTGTTATTAATTAGGTATTAATATAAATATAATCAAAGAAAAACAAAACATGTCTCCTACCCCTCAACTGTCGATCGACCACCTCATGGCTGGTGTCAAAACACGCGCATCTGTCAAACGCCAGCTGCTGGTCGATTATTCCCGCCGTATTTTAACGGCTCAAATAAGCATTGATAGTATATTTATCCTGCTCTAACTTATACGTACGTACGGGCGATACGACAAGGATGGAATATAACATCACATGGGACACTTGAGCCGCTAATGTAAACAATACTTTTTTGTTTATGTCGAGACTTTCATAGTGCGTAGTTGGTGAATACGACCCGAGTAGTGATGGGCGACTCGGAAATTTTCCATCATTCCACCCGGAATATACCTGGGAATATTCCCAAATTGGGTATTTATCGGGTAAGTTTCCAAATAGGCGGGTAAATTAATTCTATGATTATTTAATTGGTAAGTACATAATAAAAACAAAAACATCAACTCTAAAATCATTTAATCAACAACAGGTAAATATTACAATGATTGTTTGTTTGAAATTAAAGGATATGGGTAAAAAAAAATATAGTTGGCACATCAAGTTTAAATACACTTCTACGGTAACATATTATCGAGACTAATTTAGTCACTGTCTAAGTCACTGTTATCGGAGAATGGTTTTGTTATATCGCAAAACTCTATTTGTCTTGTATTTCTTCCAGAAGTTGATGGTTGAGGTTCAATATTGTTTATGGTTAATGGGCTAATCATAAAAGGGCTTGAAATGGGTTCCTCTTCCTCTTCATCTACTTCTTCGTCTCTTTGATTATGTAATAAATTCCAGTTATAGGATATATAGGCAAGCTTTGCAGCTCTTTCTGTTGTTAACCTATTCCGTTTTAGGCTGTGGATATTGCCATGAATGCTGAAGGTTCGTTCTGTGGCAGCGGAAGTACAGGGAGCTGTTAAAATACAAGCTGCCACTTTGCTTAGAGCCTTGTTTTTGCAAATTCCTTTCCATCAATTTAAAGGTTTCATGTTCTGGAGGCTGGTCCAAACAAAAGATTTTGCCCACAAGCCTTCTCTTGCTCTATAATTGGCTAAATCTGTCATTACTTCCAAATTTAACTGTCTTCCTTTCTCATGCAATGATTTCTTTATCCTCGTTTAGTTCGATGCCTTGACATTTTGGATCTAACATATAGGCTGCTAGATGAATAGGCTTTATGCAGTTCCCTCTGCGTTTATCAACTGCATTCAAAATCCTGTCGCTGATATTATTGTCAACCAAAGAAGAAAAACCAGGTAGCTACTTGTAGCTAAACTTTTCACAAAAACGGGTTCAGGTTTCGCAATAACAAAATTAATAATACCCTCGTTCCGTCGGTTGCTCCATCCATCGCACTGAAGATGTAAATTGTTAGTCGATTTCAATTCGTCAGTTATTTCTCGTTCCATTTCATTATAAATTGTTTCTAAATGTGTTGTGGACACAGCTTTTCGTGTTGGCAGTTCGAACAGCGGCTGTAGTTCCTCAAAAAACTCTTTCGACAGAGGATGTTCCACCATAGACAGAGGCGTGCCAGTAACATAAATTGCCTTGAAAGCAACTTTGTAAGTCGTCGCTTTTTTTCTTCTGAAAATTCGAGCAACGGAGTAGCGTCACTGGATGTTGAAGTTTCAAATACTTGTCCTTCGGTAATTGATGAATTTGTTGGATTTAATGCTATTAGGGATGTTTCTTCACAGCTGTCCGTTAACTCATTTCTTATAACCAGCGGACATTTAGGACACTTTCAAGTGCTTACCCATTTTGGTTACATTGGGTACTCGGTACATTTTTGAACAAAATGTGCATTTGACTGATTTGTCGGGTAAGCTGTGGTAATGTCGCCACACTTTTTGTTTTCTCTGTTTCGGCATGATGATATCTATAACAATAAATACTTAAGTTAAAATCAGTTCAAGGATATATTTATGCCCTATTCATAAAACTCATCTACTGTAAATTATGAAGTGTTTTATTTCCGCTAAAAATCGGAAATTATTCTACGTAGGTAGGGTAAAATAAGATTAAGGACGTAATCCCGATTCATAAAACTCAACTTTAAGATTTGATTTTGAAATATACTGTAAATTAATAATGTTTTATCAATTTCCGTCAAAAAAATACCCTTTACCGGGATTTAATGGATAAAATGAATAATGTAATACATATACAGCATGGATATGTATTACTTTATTCGACGATGGATGCGATTAGACGGTGGATGCGACATAGCGACATTTCTTGAAACCACAGCTTCCATACATGGCCAGTATTTATTTCCACCGGTTAATATTTGTAAGTATGTGAATTGTTATGTATATAATATTCTTATGTATCTATTACGTTACCCTTCATTTAAACATACATAATTTTCAATTCATTAGTACCACTTCACATAATGCCTACCTTTGTTTTATCTCTGCACCACCTTAGGTTGACTGTCAGAGAATGCCACAAGGCAAGTCCACCTGTGTACAACCACTTGTGTAAATAAATATTTCTTTGACGCCAAAAAAATTTTCACGTTTTTTTTTTCGTCAGTGAAAAATAAACCGGTAGAAATTGATACTGGCCATGTATGGAAGCTGTGGTTTCAAGAAATGACGCTATGTCGCATCCACCCTGTATAGTGTTTGAGAAAGCTAGTTATTTCTGTTACACGTTGACATTTATTTTATATTGGCCTGCCAATATAATATAAATGTTTATATATATCAATTTTTTATCATAGGAAAAGAATCATATGGGATAGAAATAAAATCAATAAAATATATTTTAAAGGAATAAATTTAATGTAAGTACTTACCTAAATTCGATTCAATCGTCTCACTCAAAACAATAATTAAATAATTCACTCAGAATCCGTTATTCGTTGCCAAAATTGTCAAGTTCAATTTTCATAAACACATAAAACACGATTTAACACAAAACTCCAGAATTGTTGTAGTATAACACATAAGACACGTCCACAAAATCCGATACTTAAGTGAATACTAAACATGGTTAACATAGCCACCTTTACCAGGTAGATGAAAATGCACCAATCAAAAAACACCATGCACCGACGCCGCGCGTACGTCCAAACAAAGCTTCAATGCTGGCGCCAAATTCAAATTTTATTTTTTTTGCAAAGTGGCGCTGTTTTAAGATGTATTTTGATAAAAAATTGTTCTTTGATCATGAAAATATAAATACCCGAATAAATACCCATTGGGTGGGTTCAATGGGAATATTCCCGTCAATTTTCCCATTTTGGGAATTTACCCGGGTAGTATCCCATCACTAGACCCGAGTGTTTTGAGTGTGTTTTTGGCAGTTTTCTTGTGATTTATTGGAAAAAGTTAAGTGTTAATCATGAGCGGGTAAGTAATAAACAGTTTTTAATTCATAACTTGCGTTTTAGACTATGATTGTTGGTTGAAAGTGATATGTTTATAAAACAATGTCTGACTTTTGGCGTGCTTGCCCTCTACATTTTGACTTTTTTTGCATATAAATACTACAATAGGAGCAAAATGTAGTTAGTAACATCATATAGACATCTAACTACATACGTTTACTGTATTTAATCGGTACATTCTCATTTCTATTTTACGAAATGAATAAAACTAAAATACGCAGCACAAATCGGCCGTCTAATGGCACATTGACAGACAGGCATATTTTGACTTGTTTTGCATAAAAATACTAAAATAAGAGCAAAATGTAGTTAGTAACATCATATTAGTCATCTTACTACATACGTATACTGTATTTAATCGATACATTCTCATTTCTATTTAAAAAAATTATAAAATTTTATTACGCAACACAAATCGGCCGTCTAATGGCACATCAATTGACAGACTGGGAAACCTCAAGCAAACGTGTAGAAAATTTGTCAAGTTTTAATTTAGATTTATAAAGTAATTTTGTATGGCAGTATGCCCTTTATTATATTTTTCGATTTGTGCAGATCATGAAACTGTAGAATTAAAATTCATATTACAAAAACCTTCAATAGAATTTGCATTGTGAGGCTAAATTTGAGAGCAGTTTTTTTAGCGCTTATTTCCAAGTGCTTGGTTTTTTGTTTAATACTTGTAAAGTAAATGTTTATAATAGCTAAAACTTTGTTTATCTTTAGATTACGAACCAAACTGTAAAATAAATGAGTGGTCTTAGCCACTTGACTCAGTGTTTACGAAATTGAAAAGGTGTTCTTTAACGGAATATTGTAAATTGTATATTCTTTTGTAAAGAAAAATAAAATAAATATTAATTAGTCTTATTTTTAATTATCATTCGACATATTCGCATGCACTAACGTTCACCTACCGTTCACTAATTTTCACCCAAGGTTTAATACATTATTTTAGAATAAAATAATACTTAATTGTATTATTTCTGTTAGTGTACTTCATACAGATTTAATAACATAAATTTTATACACATCTCACCCTCGACGATTTTGACAGATGTGGGTATATAGGTTTTATAGCGGCTGACAGTTGAGAGGATAAAGAATACCACGCCTGGTTTATGTTGAACAGTGTTGTGATCTATTTTCTATTTAGATATAGTATAGCTATAGACAATACTATACAAAGGGACGAGCTATTTACGTCCCACCCATATGCCACTAGCCAGCTGTAGATGTTTAGATATTTAGAATTAGATCAACGTGAAGGCCCGCTTTAGTTTGCACTTCACTGACCGATTAGCTTCCAGGAAAGCAAGCACATACCTACTGTAATACTGTATCCGAAGATATACACCTGAACAGTGAGCATCGAATAATAGCTATCTCATTTTTTTCAAGAATGACTAACTGGTTTTTGATAATTTGATATAGACTTTTTATCACCAAATATCGAGTTACGCAAGTTATATAATATATGTTGCTGGCGATGTTTGATAAAGGTAGAGCCAGCTATTTAAATAAACAAGCTTATGGATTATCCGCATCACCATCCCACTTTTAACTTGCCATTTTTAACAAATATTTACGTTTTTACTACTGTGTGCCTATCGGTTTAGTGCTGACCAGTACGGTCATACCAAGGCCTGAATTTACAGCATACTATCCATAACATCAAAGTAATTAGATGTAAGCGCTAACTACGTTTCTGCTAATTTCTGTGGGTTGTGGAAATGAG
This sequence comes from Hypena proboscidalis, assembly GCA_905147285.1. Classification (NCBI taxonomy): domain Eukaryota; kingdom Metazoa; phylum Arthropoda; class Insecta; order Lepidoptera; family Erebidae; genus Hypena; species Hypena proboscidalis. The sequence continues at coordinate 6,736,918 of LR990144.1, forward strand.
GATGTTGTTGGGCTAGTCAAGTAACTGTTCAACAAGCTCGAGACAGACCTACGTCACATATTTTTTCAATGAATAGATGCAATACAAATACCGGTGTTCCGCCGCTAAAAGATTGGTGACTTCAATTTAGTTGGCGTTTCGCCAGGACCCGGCGTCTATCCGGCTTTTTAATTTAATCCATTTGATTATCACAGAGCACATGTGCTTTTTGAAGTGGCATGTCAAGTCTTAATTCTATGGATAGAACACTTCCCATAATGCTATGATTTGATTCTGCGATATCTAATAGGTATACCTACTGTCTATCTTGTTTGGGTTTGCGTTAGGTACCGGCTACACGCTCTTTCTTATTAGCACAAGCAGTTTGTGCAAACAGGTCGGTTTGATGGATACACGCTCAATCTTTTTTTTGTGGAAATTAAAATTGTCATGTATTTGAAATTTGTTTAACTTGTTTGTGCAAGAAGGAGCCTTGGCGAAATGCGAACTAATCCAAACGAAAAAAAAAAACGGTTTTTGGCCCTCGCATAGAATAAAGAGGGTGAGGTATAGTAACCTCGCTTGATAGGTCCTAAATGGTGATTCGGTCTGCTCTCTTCTCTACTACTACTACTTTGTAAACAGAACCAAATTGTAGATACTGATTTGCAAGGCCTGGCTGGGCTTGGAGGGCCTAGACACAGTATAAATATGTACAAACAGTACGGAAACTGCCTACAAACGTGCGAAACGGCACGCACACATAAACATGCACACCGACGAGACCCCTAAGCGGCACTCGCTACTGAGAGCACCGCGACAATCGCTTAGGGGTCTCGTCGGTGTGCATGTTTGTGTGTGCGTGCCGTTTCGCACGTTTGTAGGCAGTTTCCGTACTGTTTGTACATATTTCTGTGGCCTAGATGTCATCCTATAAGAGACCCGAGACTAGAGCTAGCAGTGTGAAAAGATACCCTTTTTTTTATTATTGGTAAACTCCGCAAGTGCCAGTGGAGGCCCGCAAAGCCCCACAATGGACAATCTGACTCTGCTGCAGTCATGAGTCATGAGGCAATTTAGATTCTACTTTTTTAGGGATCCGTAGCCGAATGACAAAAAACGGAACCCTTATAGATTCGTCATGTCTGTCCGTCCGTCTGTCCGTCCGTATGTCACAGCCACTTTTTTCCGTAACTATAAGAGCTATACTGTGGAAACTTCGTAAGTAGATGTATTCGGTGAACCGCATTAAGATTTTCATACAAAAATAGAAAAAAAACAATAATTTTTTGGGGTTCCACGTACTTAGAACTGAAACTCTTTTTTTTAACACGCTTATATTAGCTTCACCTGTATGTATGTATGTATGTAACCGACTCCTTTGGACTCGATTTTTTTTTTCATTAAACCTATACGTGGATCTATGGATAGGTCTTCAAAAATGATATTGAGGTTTCTGATATATTTTTTTTCTAAACTGAATAGTTTGCGCGAGAGACGCTTCCAAAGTGGAATAATGTCCCCCCCCGTAACTTCCAAAATAAGGGAATGATAAATATAAAAATAATATATGATGTTCTTCCACCGAAAATTGGTTTGAACGAGATCTAATAATTAGTTTTTTTTAATACGTTATAAATCGTAAACCGCATTTTAACCTTTCATTCAATCAACTCCAATATAATAAAGAATAAGGAAAAACATTTATTTAGATGTATAGTGGTACGGAACCTTACGTGCGCGAGTCCGACTCGGACTTGACCGGTTTTTTTTTTGTAATGGATTTGTAAATATGTTTTAAGTCGTGTTTCTTCGCTTACAAATCTACGTGCATATAGCTTGGTTGGTTTGCTTACAGTTAAATATTTTAAGTTAATTGAAAAAAAAAAATGATAAACTCAGGTACCAATGGTTCTTCTGATTTTGCCGAGACCGTAGACTGAACACTGTTTTTACATGTAACTTTTGAAATTTTCGCGTTTATTTATCTATCAAGCAATTTTATACAGTTTTCTGCCTTCGTTAAATGAATTAGTCTGTCAATACGCACTTTGGTTTATGTGTCTTTATAAAATATTGTTCTAACTTTATAAGCGTGAAATAATAAGGATAATATTGACCCCACAGGGACGGATGAAAATTATTGAAAGGCATTAAACAATGACGTGGCTCTCTGTGGTAATAAATCGTTAATTTCGTCCACTTCTGACGTGGCTCGTTGGTCTAGGGGTATGATTCTCGCTTCGGGTGCGAGAGGTCCCGGGTTCAAATCCCGGACGAGCCCAGCTGTAATGCTTTTTTTATGGGAAAACTTTGCACATCTAAAGACGTAAAATAAAGCCGTTACTTTTCATGAAAGAAAGATAATGAATACATTGTATTTTATTACAGCGCCATCTATTTTATGCGGATCACAACATCGCAATACGCTGAGAAGGAAGTTGCTGCTTCCAAAGAGGTTCATATCTAAAACCTAACCTTTACATTACATTTTTTATTTTGATGTATTTTTATAAATTGCAGTAATGTGCTAATTTTATATGTTATAACAAATTATTTAATACCACGTCAGCGATTATAGCGATCAGTGCACATGATATTATTGTGATAAACCTATCAGACTTATCTAAAATTATCAATACTGATGTTGAACCATTGTTTTGATATAAATATTATATTAATATAGGTTTTTTATAAAACCATAATTTTTCCCAGGTAGATTTTGTTCAATATAACTGTGTCTGTTATTAGAACTAGTCAGTCTGATGATGGTACGGGAACGGTCTATTTTTAACCGCGTTTATGTGTCTTTTATTTTAGTACATTTCTAACATTATACCTTTTGACATTTTTTAACCGCGTGGGATGCGGCAGTGCCATATATGCAATTTTGTTCTTTGACGCGATAAATTAAAAAATAAATTAGATACCACTTACCAGCTCCTAAATCCTCTCTGACTGCAAGAGCGCATAACAGGGAATGTGCTATGTCGAAATAGGGGTACATTTTGAGTTTAATGACCTGGTTGGCCAGGTCCAAGAAGGCTTCGGGATCCATGGTGTAAGTATTTTGTTTATTTCACGGTTTTACAGTTAATTATTTGCACAACTAAACACCGACAGTTGCGTGGCACGGTGACGCGTGTCCGCGACCGACCGCGGGCGAAGTTGCCGCGAGACTGGGAGATTGACTTCGCTCGCTCACCAATGTACAAGATAGCTTTTTTTATTATTTTGGTCGAAAGCAACAGTTTGGCCGCCGGGGTTTAGTGACCGACAGGTTGCTTCAATAGACAACTCATTCTAATGCTATTTTATTAAAACTGTTCTTTTGGACATATACGGTTATTTTGTCTTTGTCTAACAAGTTTCCGTAGTGTAGCGGTTATCACGTGTGCTTCACACGCACAAGGTCCCCGGTTCGATCCCGGGCGGAAACAGTACTTTTTGATGTAAACATTTTTAGGAAATTTAATTTAATACTTTTTTAGGATTCCGTACCTCAAAAACAGAATCCTAATCTTTAAATTTTTATTGAAGTGCTAAATATCGGGCAATTGTCTTTAAGAAATAGAAACTGTAGAAAAGCATTGGCAACAAGGTCAACGCATTGCAAACATTGCACCATGATTACTGATTGATACTGCCAGCTGCCTGCCTGCTTAGTTACCGTAGACAGTGTGGCTCAACTTTATAGGCTAGGAGCCCACCACGAAGACGAGGCATGTCGTTTGACTTCGACAACACTCTTGGCATTGTAATGTCACGTCACTTAAATGTGTCGTTGGATTCGATTGCATTGGATGTTAAGAAGTGGCGCGCCATGTCACATTAACGGCGGGACTTTCTGTGCGCCAATAACTTCATCTAAAAAGGAAAACAATAAACTTTATATTATTTAATTTCATTACATATAGGATAGTAGTAGATCAGGTAGATATAAATAAAACCATAGTTATTGTTAAAGATATATTTGTAACATTATTTACATAATTTAAAACGTATCAAATATTATAAAAATATATAAGATTATAATTTAGGAAACGAAATAATCCGTAATAATAGTTGTTACAATTTCATCAGTCTTTTGTATTCGATCTGCACACAGCCAAATCTTTGGGAATATGATATAATAAATAATGTTATTGAAATTTATATTAAAAATCTAATAACTGCACTAAGCAAGGAACGTGAAACAAACCTAAGTGATAAAACCGTTTAAAAATGAGTATTATAGAACAAACACATGTATTAATAACTAGAAAAGCTATGCATTATGTACAAAAATCTATTAAAACCGACGTGAGGTGAAGACTTTATTATTGAGAATACGGGTTACTCACGTTACTTTACCCGGGATATGCCGACTAGTTTCGAATCTAGTTCGTAGATTCATCAACGTACTAGTTTCGAATCTAGTATGTAGATTTATCAACGTATTAGTTTCGAATCTAGTATGTAGATTCATCAACGTACTAGTTTCGAATCTAGTATGTAAATTTATCAACGTACTAGATTCGAAACTAGTCGGCATATCCCGGCTAAAGTAACGTGAGTAACCCGTATTCTCAATAATAATACAAAAATCAAGTTTTATTGTATTACATGTACAAAATCGACTTCATGTTTATGAAACTATTCCTATTATAAATAGTATTTTTTTTGAAGTATTGGTATTACATAGGCATGGGTATATGGTAGATGAGATAAACTATGTATAATGTTGGTCCTCGTATGTATAATAAAAGTAAACTAACACAGACTTTCCCCTATCTTGAACTCTTCTTCTTTCGTATCAATGGTACTACAATTATATTACTCCCGCCCAGTGCGTGGCCCCACCAATTGCGCATTCTGTAGCGTCGTACAGATCATGCAAAGAACAGCTGTAACGGCAATTCAGTTTGAACCCTTATGGGGGGCAAATATTTTTTACATTAATTATGTTTTTTTGCACATTTCTTAGCTATCTACATAAGCATAGAGTTATAAAAAAGGGATATTGGTTTTCCCTCAAAATTATTTTTTTTTTTCAAAACTATGTATTCTTCAACATATTTGAGAAAAAAAAACATTGATTGAGCCGAAAATAGGCGGCGCATGATCTTTTTTAACTACGTAATTGGTTTTATAATTATTATTTTATGATAAAATATTATAGGAATAAGTTAAAATGGAAAAACTAATTCGTACCTTAATGTTATAGTTACATAGCTATAAAAAAAACAAATTTACAGAATTAAATGTAGTGACGTAATAATGAAATATAGAAACACGTAAATAATAAACGATTCCATTTTATGCACAGAATATATTTCAAGGGTAATTCTGGACTCAAAACAAGCACGATTTGATAAAAAAAAATACAGATCTTTGGTTTTCTTCAGGAGATAATGCGATAAATTGCGATGATTTAGAGATTCAATATTACAATCTATACAAAATATTCAATTTTTTTAATATTGTATTCCCACAAAAATATTTACTTTAAGTGGGCGAAAATTTACAGCAGTACTATCATACCAATATATTCATGATCCAACTTAATAATGATCTTGCACATACACATTAAAGTCAAAATTAGCTTGATAGAATATTTAACAAAACCTAAAAAAATACCTCCCAAAGCGGCTAAAGCCTTTTTAACCGACTTCAAAAAAGAAGGAGGTTCTCAAATCGGTTGTATTTTTTTTTTATGTTGGTTTACCGATTACTCGAAGACGCCTGGACCGATTTGCGAAATTCTTTTTTTGTTTGATAGGATATACTTGTCATGACATGTGGTCCCATTTTTTTCAAGTCACATTCTGATGATGGGATCCTAGAGAAATCATGGGTAACCCTCAAATTTCAAAGGCTTCTATATTGTTTTTCGCATATTACCTAAAACTACTTAGACATTTGCATTTAAAGTTGCTGAGCTGATGCTGGAAGGTACAACTCCTCAACGGTTAGGAGTACGGGGATTATTATTAATAAGTTTTCCGTCTCAAGTAACCGTCGTCTCCTCATTCGAGAAACGTTCTGGTCTACCCATCACTTAAAATCGTAAAATAAAATAATTTTAACAAAAAAAAACCGACTTCAAAAAGTAGGTAAACTAAAAAGCAAAAAAAAAATTACTTCGCACAAAATAATACGTTTTTTCATTTAGTAAAATAGAAATTATTAAATAATTATTTTATAATTCTGAAGTCGGTGCCAAGTAAACAATAACTCTGTATAGATAATATCAATCTTTTTAACAACTATTTTCTGACTGAATATAAGTTCTTAATTATCCGATTTACTTGGTACCGACTTCAGAATTGTAAAATAATTATCTAATAATTTCTATTTTACTAAATGAAAAAAACGTATTATTTTGTGCGAAGTAATTTTTTTTTTTGCTTTTCAGTTTACTACAGGTATTTTCAGCTTTGGACTGATAATTTCAAACAAAACATTTGACAGATGAGTCATGAATCAATTGGTTTGATAGTACAATATCTATCTAGACCTAATAATAACAAATGATAACATGTTTAGTGAGTTCCATTTTTTTTGTTACGGTATGCCAGCGAATTTTTTCTAGCTTTATTATATTTGATCCCCGTACAAATATTTTACGAATAGTGGAATACAAACGGGGTATTAATAATACTAAAATATGATATGTGTGCTTATATTAAATGCTACTTACATTATATTATAGCCACCTCATATTAGCTTACCTTAATTAAAAAAATGATTCTATTTAATTGAGTATAGGAGCTGATTTCACTTTTCGATATCCTCAGACGTGAAATCTATTTTTTTGTATAAGCTATAAGTAATAAATTATAAATATTGATTAAAAAAATAGCTTTTTAATTACTAATAGAATTATTTAATAGTATGAGCTCTATGTTATTTATCACTACAGTTATGGACAAGTGGCGGCCCTATTAATATATGGAGATCGCATTTTTAGGTAGGGGCCATCCATAAATTACGTCACATTTATTTACTATTTTTGTTGATGCTATCACACTTTGGCGGTCCCTTCTTGTCAGTGACGTAATTTGAACCAAAGGCAACCACATGTACTTTTTTAGAACAATACAAAAGTAAACGCGATTGCAACGCTCACACACACTACCCTTGGGCCACCACGGAGTATTATAACTAAGAGGAACTAGCTTAAACAATTCGAGCTGCAAACTGCACGGCAGCGATCTGGCTGACTTTGAGATTCACTGAAAAAAATAAAAATATGCACTTGAACTAGTTACTAAAAAAAAACGAATTATGGCATTGTCATCGGTCTTTGACAGGTGTGCAAAATTTGAATGAAAACTGAACGTTTAAAGTGGGTCAAAATAGCGTCCAAAGGAGTCGGTTACATACAAACATACAAGAGAAGCTAATATAAAGCGTGTAAAAAGAATAATGCCGGCAACATACACAATTTTGAGATAGTTTTCCTTTGCCAGTACACTCTTAATTTAAATATTATCTGGGGTTCCCCAAACTGTTTGTTGTCGAAAGCTGAGTAGTAGCGGCTTATTTTAGATTATCTACCTAGCACTGATAGCAAGACGCTGTAAACGAATAATGTTTGGGCATATCTGCCGTAATAATGTGGTTCTGTGCTTCAGTGGCGTAGCTAAGTGGGCAAGGGCCCGGTGCATACTGAAAGTAGAAAACATCTCAATGAATAATATAGATGAGACCAGATATTAAGTAGAGCGAATGAAAACTTCAATAAATAGTTTACGGGCCAAATTTTGGAATTGATCTCACGACCGTCAAGCACGTGAGCTTATCGCTGATGCAATATGTGCGTAGTTGCGTACTCACTACTGAGTTAAACTCTGTTAAATTACTAAATAACAATATTAAACAGCACATGCTTATCGAGGAAGTTCGGCAAATGTGTTGAAAGTCTTAAATCGGGAGTTCTCTTAGGGTCGACACACACCAAAAGCGCGTCGAAGCGCAGCGAAGCGAAGCGCAGTTTCAGTGTCATATGAATTTTAACTTTATTTTCATTACTATAATACTTATTATCGCATGAGAAACTCTACGCTACTACTACTATGGAATTCGCCGGAATTCCCGCGGCGCCGCGGACATCCGCGCGACTCGTTTGAGTTTCTCATGCGATAATAAGTATTATTGTTATGAAAATAAAGTTAAAATTCATATGACACTGAAACTGCGCTTCGCTTCGCTGCGCTTCGACGCGCTTTTGGTGTGTGTCGACCCTTATTGTTGATGTTATGTTCACCTACATTTATTAAATTAAAAATAAAAAATCTTTGTGAGCAGGGTCGTGGTTTCTTAGCTTCAGGAGCTGGCGAGTTGGCTGACTCGCTCTTTTCAAAGCTTAGGTTAATGGGCAAAGAAAGGGCCCCTTGAGGTCCGGGGCCCTGGTGCACTGCACTGCACCACCGGGCCCAACGATAGCTACGCCACTGCTGTGCTTATGTGTAGGTTATTATAGTTTTATCCTTACTAATATTATAAAGGCGAAAGTTTGTAAGTATGGATGTATGGATGTTTGTTACTCTTTCACGCCAAAACTACCGGGTCGATTTCGATGAAATTTTGCACACATGTAGCTTATAGTCTGGATTAACATATAGGCTACTTTTAATTGACATACCACGCGGGCGGAGCCGCGGGCGGAAGCTAGTCAAATAATAAAACGTTTAAAACTTGTTCTAGGACCCGATAGTGTCACGTGTGAATATTCTTATGACTAGCTTTATCTTATCGATAGGTCTAATATTAATATTCTAGTTAATACAACTGCATCATGTCAAATTTTGAGTCTTTTTAAATCCCATAATTTAATAAACTTATTTATGGAGCCTACTAGAATAAGTGCCACCACGGCTACATGCTTAGACAATATTTATACAGATATTAGTCCAACTCACAGAAGTATTATTAATAAACTAGATTCTGATCATTCTGGGCAAATGATAAGTTTTAAAATAAAAAGTAAAAATGTAGTTAGGAAAAAAATTACTTCTATACCAGTAACAGCTAGTCGCTTTGAACGTATGAGAGTTAACCTAGCTAATAACTTACCTTTCTTAGATATTTACATAGAGCCTAATGTAATGTATAATTCGTTTTTTGATTCATTTCTTCGCGATTTTAACTCAATATTTACTTCCAAGGAGATTACTGTTACTAGTAGTCCTGTCTTTGGTGACTGGGCAACCGCAGGTATCCATAAGAGTAGGCAAACATTGTACATTTTATACTATGAAAGACAATTTAATAGCAGTGAAGAGTTTAAAGAACATGTCAAATCATACTCGAAGATTTTTAAACGCGTTTGTAAAATTGCCAAATCTACATTTATTAAATCTAAAATCAAAAACAGTAGTAATAAAATTAAAGCCACATGGAAGGTTATTAATGAAGAGACTGGGAAGGTTAGATCAAAAAATTCAGACTTTAAGTTAAGTATCAATGGTCAAGTAACCAAGTCAGATTTAGAAGTTGCCAGTGCTTTTGAAGGATTTTTTACTGCTTTTCCTGTCTCTCTAACTAGTGCTTTAGGCTCTTCCTCCTCCGTTGCCGAGTCGTTACTTAAAGATAATGTGCCTGAGTTTTACAATAATTTCGATTTTTACCATGTTAATTTGTCTGATTTTAAAGCCGCGTTTAAATCAATTAATATTAAGAAAACGGCTGATCTATGGGGCATTTCTGTACATATTATAAATTCGTTGATTGACATTATTGCACCTGATTTAATCGTGATATTTAATAGATGTATTGATTGTGGTGTGTTTCCTGACTTAATGAAATTAAGTAAAGTCATTCCTTTGTTTAAATCAGGTAGTACATTAGACCCCACAAACTTCAGACCAATATCGGTGCTACCTACGTTTAGTAAAATTTTTGAAAAATTAATTCTCGCGCAGTTACTTAAATATTTTAATGAAAACAATCTGTTGCACACTAAACAATTCGGCTTCACTCGCGGACGGTCAACATGTGATGCTGGGGTAAAATTACTGGAATGCATATTTGAGGCTTGGGAGGAGTCGCGGGATGCCTATGGGGTGTTTTGTGACTTATCTAAGGCTTTTGATTGTGTGCAGCATGAAACTCTAGTCAAGAAGTTACACCACTACGGTATAAGAGGCATCGCTCTGGATCTTCTTACTTCATATCTAAGCGATAGGATTCAGAGAGTAGATGTCAATGGAAAGCGTTCGCATGGATCAGCTGTAGCAATGGGGGTGCCACAAGGCTCTATTTTAGGGCCTTTCCTGTTTCTCTTGTATATTAATGATTTACCTCATCTTGTTAAGGATAATCATGAGATAGTATTGTTTGCGGATGACACTTCTTTAGTTTTTAAGGTAAAAAGACAACAATCAGTAATTGACGATGTAAACAATGCTTTATCAAAGATAGTGAACTGGTTTAGTGCTAATAACTTGCTTTTAAATGGTAGTAAAACAAAATATATTAGATTTTTTACAAAAAATGTTAAGCAAGTCAAAACTAGTGTGGTGATGGACAATGAGGAATTGGAAATGGTCAATAAGGTTGTCTTTCTTGGTATAACATTAGACTCTAAATTACAATGGGGCCCACATATAGAAACGTTGTCTGGTAGACTCAGCTCAGCAGCTTACGCCGTAAAAACAATTCGTCAACTGACCGATGTTGACACTGCGCGTTTAGTTTATTTTAGCTATTTTCACAGTATAATGTCATATGGTTTATTGCTCTGGGGTAGTGCCGCGGATATAGATTCAATATTTGTGCTCCAGAAACGAGCTATTCGAGCTATCTATATGATGAGTCCCAAGGAGACACTAAGAAATAAATTTAAAGAGATACATATTATGACGTTACATTCTCAATACATTTACGAAAATTTAATGTACGTTCACAAAAACCAAACGAAATTTAAGAAAAATTGTGATCTCCATAAATTAAATCTAAGGAACAAAAACAAACTCGCTGTGCCCACTACTAGGCTCCATAAAATCTCTAACTCGTTTCCAGGTCAATGTATACGCTTTTACAATAAACTTCCTTTAGACGCAATAGAATTATCGATAGGTAAATTTAAAAAATATGTTAAAACTAAACTATGTCAAAAAGCTTACTATAGTATTTCAGACTACATAAATGATAATAGTATTTGGAAATGAATTGCTCTTCTTATGTGATTTTTTTATGTACTTTTATATTGTTATATTTTTCATTTTAAAAGATGGTGCACATGAGTTTCTCACCAGCTCTTCTCATAATGCAATACCCATCGGAGCTGGTACTTAGATTGATTTTAATTCGATTCTAAACAGTTTGATTAAAATTAATCTGAGCCCCGGTTATTCAAATCATTGTAATTAGTATAATTTAGTATTATTTATTATTTACTTTTATATCATTTTTTGTAATGTTTTGACGTGTTCAAGCGCCTCCTGGGGCCTATGAAAATAAATGATTTGAATTTGAATTTGAATTTGGTCAAGGGTCACGGAAAATGCATGCTTGTCACTGGATTTTAGAATCCGGTTTACTACATTCCTTATTGAGGTTCAGATGGCAGCAAAACTAGATATACTAGTTAATTTGATAATCTGACGTCGATTATGTTTGTGGATTTATAAAAAAAATACTAGTTCTGCTTAATAATTAACTAATTTTCGTCACACTTATAATATTAGCTGGTGCTAATGTGCTGCAGTATTCATTTATTTAACTTTTGCACATAGGCGGAGAAATGCCTAGTGGCATTCTCTTACAGTCAACCTAGGGTGGTGCAGAGAATAGCAAGGGTGCAATATAACAAAAAGAACTGAAGTATTTACAGTGTTATGCTGACGGACGTACCTTTTCTGGCACATCGGTATATTCATGTACATATTTTGTATATAAATAAAAAGTTTTAAAATTTGTTCATATCATTTTAAGATTTGGCGGAATAAATGTATCTTGTAATATTTTCAAGCAAATTTTAGCTTTGCTATGCCTTTTTGTATTTTATATAATATTAATATGACGCTGGCACAAAATAGTTGAATTGGCAAAGCACTTGGGGTGTAAACCCAGGGGGTGCAGGTTCGAGTCCTGGTGGATTCTTAATTTTTCAACTTTAATATTATGTTAAATGTATCTTATATTTAATGTTGAGCAAAAGTACCACCTTTTCTCAAAATCAATTCAGGAGTTTAACTATGAGGTTAAACCATAAATCTGTAGTCATATTCCACACTAACTTTGATAAAACAATGAGATCTAATCAGTAGTGATTATGTTCTGTTAACGACATTACATAACACTGTCATTAATATTGCGAATAAAAAACACGATATTTTCTTGTGCCAGTTTTGATTCCAGATCAAAACAGTAACTGGCAAATTTCTAGTTTGTTAAAAATGCCTTCATATTATGAGTGCCGATAAAGTTTTCTTTTTTGTCCCGATCCGACTGTAAAGCCTTAGCCTATGTAATCTTAGCATGTTGTTTATATTACCTTGACAAGCTTCACATGGTTGCGTTACCAGACGTGCTCTTGCTAGCGTGTGCTTCATTGCTTCTTCTGTCCTTCTCCGATGTCGGGGAACCTGGATAAAGAAAAAGTATATTATTTTTATAACTAAATTATAAATGTCATATTATTATGTAAGTCATCAAAGAGCATTTAATTTAAACTTATGTAAATGAGAAATTTCTATTTGGCTACTTCAAATAAATCTACGAAAATAAAGCAATAAATATATAATATATGCTAATATTAATTAATATAAATATATTGGCAAAAACTCTTCTGAGATAGGAAAATTAGGAAGCTTGAAATTGTAAATGGCAATAATAGAATGGGTTTTACCTTTATTTTTACTGGCGACACTCTTAACCGTTCGACCATTTGCTGCAAAAAAAATATACCAAAACTCATTAATCAGTCTATGAACATCGACTAAAGAGGTGAAAGTTCACGTCTTGTGCTTTTGAGTCCCTCACTGCGCTGCGCTCAAGATTTTTAACTGAAATCACTCGCAACGCTCGTGATTCTACTATAGAATATTACGCTCTCAAAGGATTCGAAATTAGCACTCAAATAAAATACGGACTTAGCTCTCTTGTTGCACAAATAATACAACATAACAACACGCCTATATTACCCAGAAGGGTGTAAAGCGGTGGTATACCTCCCACATTTCACCTGTTATGTTTAGATGCCATGGAATAGAGGGTGAGCCTATCGCCATCCGCCGGCCACAATTCCAACTCCGTGCTGCTATTGTGAATTCCCTGACGGAAAGTTCACAAATAACACTGCCCGACCCGGGCATTGAGCCCGAGACAACGCGGCGCATACGCTAACCACTAGACTATCGAGGCAGATGATGCAAGAGTGGACAAAAAAAAAACTAAAATTCGTCACGACCGTGGTTGTGAGATAACCGTTTTTAACACGCTTATATTAGCTTCACCTGTATGTATGTATGTATGTATGTATGTAACCGACTCCTTTGGACTCGATTTTGATCCACTTTAAACAGACAGATTTTATTAAAATTTTGAACACCTTTCAAAGATCGATGACAATGCAATAATTCGATAAAAAAAAATTAAAAAATTAAGAAAAAAAATTAAATAGAAAAAAAAAGAGTGAAAAAAAGCGTGGGTTACTCGATAGACGAAAAATATGGCACAGAGCGCCCCACGCTTTTTCACAATACTACTAGTATTTTTTGTTCATTACCATTTTCAGCTTATATTAGGAATTATTTTTCACTTTTTAGTTAGAAGTACTTTAAAAGCGTGTTTTTTAGTTTTTTAAACTATTATTTATTTGGTTAATTATTTGGCGTCCTTTAGCGACCTTCTAGAATTTTCTGCCGTCGGTCTTGATATATTTCTTTGTTAGGCTGACTTCTGGTGTAGAGCTTGGCACTGCAGTGACATCTGAGTATGCGGTGTGGGAGTTGCTCACTTACCGATTTTTGGTTCATTATTGGGCGTCCTCGGGATTTTCGAGGGCGAGTTATCTTGTGACCTTCTAGAATTTTGTTCCGGCGGTGTGGGGTATATTTCTTTGTTGGGCTGGTTCCTCTCAGGTGTAGAACTCGGCACCGCAGTAATATCCGAGTACTCAGCGTGGGAATTGTGTGCATTGGAGTTGTGATCGTTTTCTTTGGGAATGCTTGAGACGTTGTTTTGATAGACGTCGGGGTCGGAGTCCACTGTGAAGTCTGAGCGGTCGCTTTTTGGACTCGTTACGTTGGTTAACTGTAATGGAATAGAATGTTATCTTTATTTGGGGTATTTGCTCATGGTTGATAATGAGGAGGCAGCCATAAATTAAGTACCATTTTTTTTTAATATATAAGTTAAGATTCATATCTATACTACTCTACTGTTAAGTTTTAAACCAACTTCAAAAAGGAGGAGGATCTCAAGTCGTCTGTAATTTTTTTATATTTGTTACTTAATAACTTTCGACTGGGTAAAGCGATTTAAATGATTATTTTTTTATTTGAAAGCTGATGCTTTCCGTGAGGTCCTATTTTAATTTGGTCCAGTTCTGACAATGGCACCCATGAGGAAACCATATATGTCTAAAATTATTGTAATTAAATCCGGTTTTTTTTGGACAATTATTCATATTGATGCTAAATTTTGTAAGCAATGATTTGGAAATCAAATAGTTCAGATTTCTAGATGAAGATTCATTTACAGTAAAGCTGGAGTCCTCGTCGGAGTCTGCGTCGAGGTCCACCATCATCTTCTCGATGAGTCTCTCCATGGTAGTCTCGCTGGACGCCAGCGCGTTACTCGGCTGAGACCGGCCTCGCTTGCTGCGTTTCACCACCTGAAAGAAAAGAAAAAAAGGATTATTTATTTTTACATTTTGGAAAAAAAAATAATAGTACATTATGTTTTAATAGTACACTATTATATAGCGGCCAATTACAAGCTTTCACTATTAGCTAATAGAAAAACTACAAAGGTTCAATAACGGTGAATAACGAGTTTGGTCTTATAAATGTAAAAGAATTTTTGTCTGTCTGTCTGTCTGTCTGACAGTTGGTCTGCCAGTCTTTCAGTCCATATGTCTGTCTGTCTGTCTGTCTGTTCGTACGGGCATCACGCAAAAGCTACAGCATGAAATTGGATGCGGTTTTTACAGTTGTGTAGCTGTAGGCTTGTGATAATGTGTTTTTCACCACACCAGCACGAAAAAGATCATTAGCGTGCCAGAATTCAGTAAGTAAAAACCGTTTTTACTCACTAGTGAGGCAAAGTGATTTAAATTTCGAAACACAAAATCCTTTCAATGAATAGGCACTGAAAAAAAAACAAAGCAGCCACCATGTAGGTTAGTAATAAACATTGACATAATTTTTATTAAATAACTACATACGATACGTTTTAATTATTTTAAATTATGTATATAAATACGCGCTTATTTAGTATTGGTTGGTTTTATATTCGTGATTGACCATTCAATTAATTAAAATCTGGTACTTAATATTAGACTCTATAAATAAAATTTACGGAACGAATTTCCGAACGCACGATTTAAAAAAAAAAGTCTGTGTCTGTTATCGCGGGCAACTATAAATTCTTTTCAGTTTATGTTTAATTGTTTACTAGAACTTTTTAACAAAAAATAGTGAATCCAGTGATTAAGAACTTTGTGGAACTCAAAAAGAGTTGCGACAACTTGCTTCTAACACAGAAGTTTGCTTTTTTACCAGATAATTCACATGAAAAGTATGTGAAAGCGTACGACATATTTAATTAGTGGCGACTTACAAAAGGCCCTAAATCGCATTCTGAATTGGTATTACTTCCGTATTTCATGGAATTATTTCAGCTTAGGCAATCGAGTACGAGTTTATTTAAATCTTAATATTTTCTCACTGGAAGAGGTGAAAAGTTTTGTATTGTAACGCGTGAGAAAATTTAATTTCCAGTTCGTGACCTCTTAAAATCTTTCGCTTGCGAAGTAGTCTTTATTAGATTCACTCGCTACGCTCGTGATTCAATTTAAGACTACTTCGCAGGCTCAAGATTTAAAATTGGCACTCATAACAGAAATATAAACTTTTTCTCACTTGTACCATAAATAACTATTATCTTAGTATTTTTCTCATAAGGGGTAAAATAGGGCTTGTAAGTTTGTATGGAAGGTTTGTCAATTTTGAATGAAATTGCATGAAATTCTACAAAAAGGGTCTATTACACGATTTAAATACAAGTATTAGATACAGGCCTGCTATTATACTCTGTTCAAATCTTGAGAAACAATTGGTTGTATCATTACACTTTATTTTGTCCTCGTATCTTCCTGGGATAGGTCTGCAAATCTCTACAGGTCCCTGCGCTAAACTACACTCGACTTTCATACAAATCGTTTCAGTAGTTTACTTGCGAAAGCATAAGTAACAAACATACAATTAAACTGCATAATAAACTTACCATAACCTCATCATTATTGCTGACCCTCGTAGTGTTATTATTGCCGTACTGCGGCGATTGCTTCTTGAAGCACATGGTGAATTCAAACAGTGAATGCAAGGAGTGCGACCACGACTCGGTGGTGTATGTGTTATCATTTATCTATAGAATGGACTGTAGAATTACTTACCATAACCTCATCATTATTGCTGACCCTCGTAGTGTTATTATTGCCGTACTGCGGCGATTGCTTCTTGAAGCACATGGTGAATTCAAACAGTGAATGCAAGGAGTGCGACCACGACTCGGTGGTGTATGTGTTATCATCTATCTATAGAATGGACTGTAGAATTACTTACCATAACCTCATCATTATTGCTGACCTTCGTCGTGTTATTATTGCCGTACTGCGGCGATTGCTTCTTGAAGCACATGGTGAATTCAAACAGTGAATGCAAAGTGTGGACCACGACTTGGTGGTGTATGTGTTATTATCTATCTATATGTATAGATAAAGATATAGATAAAGATAAAGATAAAGATATTTATTTAGTAAAACACGTGTGTACAGTACAAGATATAAGCTTGCATGCAGGATAGATAATATTAGTTTTACATAGTGCTACATGTTTTGCCATATTAGGCGTACAAAATGTAATAAGGTAGTAAGTATGATAGTTTCATTTAACTTTATATCAGAATCACAATAACAATTTATATAATAGTCAATATTGAAGAAAATATACAAATTATTAAGAATAAATTTAGATAATATAATTTAAAAGTTTATACAATAATATTTGAAAATTAGCATCAGTCCATAAAATAAATTGGAAGCTTAAAATTATCGATTTATAAAATAACTTAAAAGTTCAAGGTCATAATTTCATTATGTAATTGTAAAAAGCACAAACAATTAAGGAACAGAAAAATCCATCAGTTATACAATAGTACTCAAGTTTAATAAAAAAATTATAAATTATAAAATTAAATGAAAAGTTAATAATAATGATTAAATAATATTAGTCAAAAGAAATACAATAAGAACGAGATTATTAATATTACAATAATCATGCATTGAACCATATTATTATAATTATTGCCACCATGTATGGCATTGTCATAACCGTAAGTATTAAGAAGTCGAAGAATCGGTTAAAAACTCTGTTACACTGTAGTAGGATCTTTGAATCAGTAATTTTTTTAGATGTCTCTTGAAGAGAGTTATGTTCAACTGTTTTATATAGTTTGGAATTTTGTTGTAGACCGCCGGTGCCATGCAGAAAATACTTTTATGCATAAGTGCGGTATGACATTTCACCAAACACAAACGGTCGTTATCCCGTCGAGTGCGATTATTATTCTCTGACATTTTTTTAAATAGGTGAGGATTACTTTTGACAAAGACTGCTACTTCAAATACATATAGTGAAGGCACGGTTAGTATATTGTGTTGCCGAAAATATGGTTTACAGCTATCGGTAGAGTCAAGTCCAAACATTGCTCTTATGCACCTTTTTTGGGACTTTAGAATAAATTCTTTATTTGTGGAATTACCCCAAAATATGATTCCAAACCTTAAAACTGAATCGACTAAACCATGGTAGGCCGTTATTAGAGCATCGGTGTTAATGATGTTAGCTAGCCGATATAGAGCATAGACGGATGAGTTTATTCTCTTAATCAGTTGCTCAGTATGTTGCTTCCAATTAAGGTTACCGTCAACTGTAATACCTAAAAATTTAGTAGAATTTACTGAAACAATTTCAGTCCCCTTGTAATTAAGTTTAAAATTCGGCGTAGTTAAGCGCTGACTAAAAAACATAGCTTTTGTTTTTTCTAAATTTGCTTTTAAATTATTATCAGACATCCATGTAATTATTGCATTAATTGTGTTATTTATTTCATTTTCGTATGACTCATTACTTGTCGTGGCACGTATGGTGACTGTGCTATCGTCTGCGAAGAGAGTCATGGGATAGTTGGTCACTTGCGGTAGATCATTGATGTACAAAATGAATAGGAGAGGCCCCAATACACTGCCTTGGGGAACACCGTACTTAACCGTTCGCAAATTAGATGCATGCGTAACTTCTTTTTTGGTGGTAATATTAATAGAAGATATTTCAGTGTATTGCTTGCGATTTTTTAAGTAGCTGGTTATAAGATTTAGTACATTTCCTCTGATACCGTATGACTCTATCTTTTTAAGTAGAGTTTCGTGATGGACATAGTCAAATGCTTGCGTCATATCGTAGTAAACAGCACATATAGGTTTTTTGGTATCCACGCTTGAGACAACATTCCGCAAGAAATCAAATATTGCCATATTAATCGACTTATTTTTACGGAAACCTTTTTGATTATCAGTGAATATGTTCAAGTTCTCTGCATAGCTATAGATTTGACCGTATATATATTTTTCAAATATTTTAGAGATTATAGATACTAGCGCAATTGGTCTATAACTTTCCAGTAATTGATTATTCCCTTTTTTGAAAATTGGTTTTATGATGGATATTTTTAACAGGTCTGGGTATACGCCTACATTTATACACATATTAAGTATATGACTTAAATGCTCACATATACTGAATGCAACATATTTAATAATTTTGGTCGTAAAACCGTCATGCCCAATACTATTGCAGTTTTTTAGGGATCTTATTATATTAAGTATATCGTTAGGCGTACTAGGTGCCATGAACATAGAATTATATGTTTTAATGAAATTATAAGTATGAGAGCAATTTGAAGACTGAGCAGGCTGAATTTTCTCAATGAAATAATTATTAAATGCCTGCGCAATTACTTCAGAATCTACGATAGTTTCATCACAAATCGAGATAGAGGAAATAGTATTTTTTGGTAAATTGAATTTAGCAGCATTTATAATAGCCCATGTTGCCTTGGTTTTATTAGTCGCGCTTGCAATTTTATAGTTGTTTTGGGCACGTTGTGTTAACTTTATTATTCTATAATATTATCTATATAATGTTGTTTTGGTTGCAATAACTTACACATAGAATAATTGTCAAAAAAACAAATATTGAATGAATTATTTGAAAAGATGGTGCACATAAGTGTCTCACCAGCTCTTCCCATGATGCAATACCCATCGGAGCTGGTACTTGGATTGATTTTAATTCAAATCTCTAAGTTGAATTCAAGTCAATCTAAGCTCCGGTGTCAAATCATTTTATTACAAGTATTATAATTTAGTTAGCTTAGTTTTATTTTAATTTTATATTTTTTGCATTTTGATGATTGTTTTGATGTGTTCGAGTGCCCTTTGGGGCCCATGGAAATAAATGATTTGATTTGATTTGATATAAAATGGACTGTAGAATGACTTACCATAACCTCATCATTATTGCTGACTCTCGTAGTGTTATTATTGCCGTACTGCGGCGATTGCCTCTTGAAGCACATGGTGAATTCAAACAGAGAATGCAAGGAGTGCGACCACGACTCGGTGGGCGTGGCCGTGCTGGTGCGCGCGCGCATGAGTCGGTTGCCTTGGTATTTGAGCGTGCGCAGGTAGCGGCGCTTGCTTTGGATGAACATCACCTAAAAATTGTAAAAAAGGTTTCTTTTGTTATTTGGTACCTATATAAAAATATACAAAGCGGAACGGTTGATTACGGCAAATTAAAATTTAAATAAATGAATATTAATATCTCACAACTTATACACAACGCCATCTAGTCCCAAACTAAGCAGAGCTTGTACTATAGAATAACTGATACTAATACCACAGAATATTAAGTACAAGTACAGAAGCACCACTTCCCGTAACAATTCATAGAAAAGAGACTCTTGCTACTAAGCAACAAAGTTCAATTCAGCTCGCATAAGCGCTCAGTACCTAACGAGATATTCACCTAAGTATTGCCGCTCTCTTTTAACGCGTAGCTCTGTCGCTGTCTGACGCTGAGTGACGCGATACCTATGTCGCTAGGGTTGTCGGCTCGCCGATGCGTTGCTACCTAGTACTATAATATTCATCGTCTATCTATCTACCTATTTGACCACCTATTCTATCTTACGTTTGATGCGTATGATTGATTACTCAGTCAATTAGGTAGATACTAAAACGAATTTTACAGTCTCTCATTTGTAATAAAAAAATGAAAACAAACTAATTTTTGAATATTTTTTTTGGAGTCTGTACTGTTTTGAATGAACTTTGTATAAAGGGAACCTTATTAAATTCTTTTTATCATTTAACCCCTATAACATTTTCTTTTCACATGGGTAAACTATTCTCATTTACTTACAATAACAATATTTTACATTTTATGCATTAATTAAAAAGTTGTGGCTCAAAAACATCAAAATTTCTGGTTTGTTTACATTTTTACTATTCTTAATTCTTCTAATCTCCTAACGCGTTGACCCATTTATATGATTCAAACGGATAAAATAGTTTTAGACTTAGGCCTTTCATTTGACACCATAATCGTTAAAATATCTCAACAAAGAATAAGTCACATTTTCAAGTTGCTCTCGTAATTATAAAAAACAAATTCCTTAAATAATTCAGACATGAGTCCATATTATTAGTAAGTATCAACAAAGTAACTAATTAATGTAAGTAATATGAAGAATGTGAAGGTTTATAGTTTCATAGTTTTAAAATAAATTTGAACTTACATTTCATTTTCTCATCTGCGGGTAATGAAAAAAATGACAATCCCTCGTCCTTTTGTCTTGACACACATCCATCAAATAAGCAATGCTTTAAACCAGACATTCTCTCTTATTTTAAACTTTTTTAGTACTTATTATAATAATATTAAAACTTCCACCAAACACACGCGTGACACCCTACCAACCCTACAGTCGAATGTGGTCGAATGGAGCCGGCGCCATGCGAATTTGTAGGCATTTATCGCTGTAGGTACGGACGAGTGGCGGGGCCCTGCTAATACGTATATACTTTTCTTTTGTAATTCATACTTATTATACATAGAAACACTCAAGACTAAGACAAACCCCCATGTTTATGCACACAAAGATTTGTTTTAAGCGGGATTCGAACCCGCGACCTCGGCGTCGTACACTATCCACTCCGCCATCTATGTATCAGCTATGTTACAAGCAAGTGGTCATTTGACGACCGGATGGCGGAGTAATTAACAAGATTAGTCATTTTAGTGGGTAGCAAAAAGACGCCCAACACAAACATCTTTTGTATATCCAGTTCATGAATTTGTATCAAAACGAAGACAGCAGTCGCTAGGACGGTTCGCAAAAGAGACCCGGCTTTTTATTTTCTTGCAATATTGTCACTAAGGCTCTTGACTGCCTAATTTCTAGGCGACAGTAACTTGATCTGCTTAGTATACATTATTCTCAACAAGAAATCAAATTCAGATAATATAATCGTACTTGCGGTATTCAATATTCTTCAACATAACCAATATGAATTTTCTAAAAGATTCCAACGTCAAAGTGTGTATTTTTAAATTAATAAGGTGCAAATTCCTTACCACATCAGCAGACCTTAAGGGCGGTTTTCCCATGACAAGATTGAGCAGCGATATGCCTTCCCTCGTAATCCTCAATGTGACCAGCATCATAAGGAAGAACACCCAGGGTAGTGGCCGCACCAGCTCGGGTTGGGGACGCTCGTCCTGGTCCACTGAAAGCACAAAAGAAACCAATCACATGGCTTGAAAACCGTAAATTTCTATCAGAATTTACTGATATCGTTCATAGTAAGGTGATTTTTGGTCGCAGGATACTCACCTTAATATAATATTATACTGTGAAAACTTTTAATAACAGAGAAGTGACAAGTTCTTAGAACCACTGACTGCATGTTTTCGAAATGATGGTGAAACCCAACTCAAATAAATAATAGTTTAAAAAACTAAAAAACACGCTTTAAAAGTATTTCTAACTAAAAAGTGAAAAATAATTCCTAATATAAGCTGAAAAAAGCGTGGGTTGCTCGATAGACGAAAAATATCGCACAGAGCGCCATATTTTTCCACCATATTTATATTTATTTTCTACTTTTTAGTTTGGTTTATTTATAAGAGCGTTTTTTTTTTTTTTTTTAAATTCAAATTCAAATTCAAATCATTTATTTTCATAGGCCCCAGGAGGCGCTTGAACACGTCAAAACATTACAAAAAATGATATAAAAGTAAATAATAAATAATACTAAATTATACTAATTTTTAATATTTTTAATTTTTTTTATCGAATTATTGCATTGTCATCGATCTTTGACAGGTGTGCGAAATTTTAATGAAATCTGTCTGTTTAAAGTGGGTCAAAATCGAGTCCAAAGGAGTCGGTTACATACATACATACAGGTGAAGCTAATATAAGCGTATTAAAATTTACGATCAAGGAGGGGTGCTAAGTGTTGTTTGGTGCAGCAATATTATCACTCAACGTCAGTTGGATTGAAGTCAGATTTTCTCTTATTACTAATGAGATTATGATATGGATCTAGAGCAAAAAGCACTTAAACAATATGGAGAGGAAATGCAAGCAAATAAGTCTGTCAAAACTCGCCGGGAAGCGGGATAAATTGTGTAAATGATTTCACAAATAGTTTTATATGACATGCAAGACCGCTCTTCCCAAATTAGCAGTTAGGGAAGCCTGACAATGACTAGTCCTTTTGGTTTAATTGTCTAAGACTTAGATCTATGGACTGCTTTCTTTCTTTTACATCATTGATCCTACATATAAGAACGGACCTTTTAGGCGGAGCTTTTAAGATCTAGCGCGCGCCTCTTTAAAAGCATGAGCACCTAGGCATGACTACTTTGCCTTAGGTATAATAGGGCTCTGGTCAAGATAAGCAATAACACTTACGGGGCGGAGGCACGGCCCACCTAGCGCACTTCTCAATGACCCAAAGCGTGCGGTCCAGATGCCGCAGACACGTCTGTCCGAACCGGTAGCTGGCCGCGTGTTCAGCCACGTTCTGGAACACCTCCTTCGCTAGCGTCACCAGCTCCATTTCTGAAAACAGAGAAAAGACGATTCAGGTAATTAAATTGTTTGTATAGCTTCTGGTATTCCTGAATGTTGCTTATTTACGTCACGAAAACAGCGGTGGGATCAATATTATTTTGGCCTTTCAACCTATGATATGAAAAAGATTTTGGTTTGTATGTTCATACTGTTCCCAACGTTGGTCTACAAAGTCTATCAATTATAGAGTTAACTACAAACGTGGGAGGACGGTTTTATTTTCCAAGTATAAATAAAAACACTAGATATAAACTATATTTTTGTCATTATTGTTTGTTGAATGTAGGTATTTTTTTTTACGTCAACAGATTATAATATTTCGTAAATAGTACGTGCACAGATAAAACTCATACGCAAACTCACCTATAGATAATATTAACAGCTGTAAAATTAAATACTGTACATTACTTTTAACCTTCAATTAAATTGTATCTTTTTGTTATTGATTCATAGTACAGTCTAAAATGCCTATGCAATACTGGAATTTTAATTTTATTTATTTATTTATTTATTTAAACTTCAGATACAAAATTTGTATACAAGGCGGACTTAATGCCATAGGCATTCTCTACCTTTAGGTTATGCAAAGATTAACAAGGCAGGTAAAGTTATAAAATATGGCGTTTGATTTGAAATAAAAAGGTCATAAAAATCGATACAATTAATGAATACATAATGAAAATATGTGCGTTTATATATATGCATAATATCTACATAACAAAATACTTAAAAATAAGTAAATATTTAACAAATAAAATATATATAAATATATGAACTAATATTATACAAATATTATGGTGGCGATTCATTTTTGTTGAGGAGAAGATTCCGAACCTTGATTTTAAAGGCGTATCGACTGGTGGCGGTCCTTATTAACCGACTTCAAAAAAAGGAGGAGGTTCTCAATTCGGTTGTATTTTTTTTTTTTTTTTTTATGTTTGTTCGCCGATTACTCGAAGACGCCTGGACCGATTTGAGAAATTATTTTTTTGTTTGAAAGGATATACTTGTCATGTGGTCCCATTTTTTTCAAGTCACGTTCTGATGATGGGATTTTATAGAAATCGAGGGCAACCCTCAAATTTAAAAGGCTTCTATATTATTTTTTATATATTATCTAAAGCTATTTGGATATTTGCATCTAGTAGTCAGCATTTTATGTTGCTGAGCTGATGCTGGAAGGTACAACTCCTCAACGGTTAAGAGTACGGGGATAATTTTATTTACTTGGCACCGACTTCAGAATTATAAAATAATTATTTAATAATTTCTATTTAACTAAATGAAAAAACGTATTATTTTGTGCGAAGTAAATTTAATTTTTGCTTTTTAGTTTACCTACTTTTTGAAGTCGGTTTTTTTTTTGTTAAAAATTATTTTTTTACACTTAATTCTAAACTTTTTTTGCCTGTTGCGTCTAGTAGGATATTGAGCCAGCTTAGCTATAAAATTGCATGTTATGTACGTTCTACATGCCTTTCAATAATGAATAAATGTTGCACTTCAGATCGTTCAAGTTGGTCTAATATACTTTTCTCTTCTTCGGCTAACAGAACAGACAGTCTCTTTACAAAGCAACTAGCCCCATAGTATTTATTCAATAAATCATTACCCGCTAGTCCATAGATTGTATTAAATTATGACTTAATTATGTACTCTCACCTAAATTGTTTTCGAAGATATGTGTGTATTTATCATATAAATTATCGCTTGCTAACGGTGAAGGAAAACATCGTGAGGAAACCTACATGCCTGAGAGTGCCTAAAAAGTGCTCAAGGGTGTGTGAAGTCTATCAATCCGCACTTGGCCAGCGTGGTGGACTATGGCCTAACCCTTCTCATCATGAGAAGAGGCCCAGCAGTGGGACATGTATTAGATACAGGGCTGCTATTATTTTTATTATTAAATTGTTTTAACGGACAAATTTCAAAAAAAGAAACTGTCTATTGACTTTTTCTGTAAAGTACCATTAAACATTACAAGTTGATTATTGATCATCAGTTCATCACAGCCAGTAGTCATAGTTAATAATAAACACACTAATCGCGCCATAACAACGGCATTTCCTTATCTATTCTGTGCCGTGACCCAGACTCTTGAATGTTTGTATGGAAGATTGAATAGACGGCATGGAAGTGTGCCTGGGACTAGGGATATAATGTGACTAGCATATTTTATTATGTAGCGTTATATCATGAGTTTTTAAAACAAAATACTTGTTTTAGATAAGCTTTCAATAAATGCCTGGCTGAAATTATTATAAATTATTTGAAACTGAAAGAAAAAACTGCTTTGATTTTATTTAAGTCTATAGAGATAATATTGAAGAGGAAAAACGGGCGGTCGACGGCGCGGCGCCGCGGTACACATGCATAGAAATTTATTAATCTTCTTCTTCGTCGTGTCGATGGCTGAGTCAAATTTTATCTTGACTTGCCATCGTGATGAAAGGATTAGCCAATTCGCTTGGGAGAACTCGCGAATTGCCCAGGGTGCGCCGAACGTAGGGAATCGTTGTGTACGTCACTTGGGGAGGCTCCTTTCATGCAATTTATTAATAAATAGTTTTTGTACTAGTTAGTACGTGTAATTGTGTAATAAATAATTGCTTGGAAACACTTATCGTTTCCACCCTGTATATTAAGATTAAGGTTGCACTGGGTCTTGAACAAGATTCTAACAAGCAATAAATTGTGTAAACATTGAGTACAGTTGTGTATCAATATTGAGGTGTAAACAAGATAAACAGATAGACATGCGGACATACTGTATAGTATATAGGGTTGCCAGATTTACTGGCATCAATTCCGGGACAAATCTCGGCGAGTAGATATTAGAAGGCATGATGGACTTGACTTACTAGTCTGAGACACGGTGCTGGCGAGGGTGAGAGGGGTGAAGGGGGAAGCATCCCACACTAAGCGGATTCCGGGACAAACGATTCTAATTCCGGGACAATGCTGGCCATGTGGTAACCCTAACTTTATTTCAATGTAATTACAGAGTCCATTAGACCCGGAAAATATTAAATTGTATGTTTGTCTCAATACTTATCTGATTCATAATTATTGAATTAAAATCATTACTAATTAGTCGCTTGCTTAGAGTGTTTAATGTTATCTCTATCAATACCAATTTAGACATAATAATGCTTTGAAATCGTGTAGGGCAAAGTTCGATAACGATTTTTCGTTGACATTTCTGGGTGCTCAGTCAGCTGTTGATTATAGTTTTCTTTTTTTCTGTGCTCTTTTTGTCTATGAAAATTAACATTTAAGTAATCTGTTAGATTTGAGTCTCCTTTATTTTGTTTTCTGAACACATTTTCATAAACAATATCCGTTTAACCGAAAATAATTTATTCCAAATCCAATATGTTGCTAATCTTTTAGCAGGTATAAAACCTCGTTTGTTATCCAACTCATCGGAAACGGTATAACAAATTTAAATGAAAATTTCTGTATATAATTGATAAGTCTGAAAATTGGTCTCTATTTTTATTGACGTACCACCACACGGGGAAGCGTGTGGAAGTTAGTTATGTTATACGCACTACAGGCGCTATAGCGTGTCGAAATGTGCGTGCAATAAAACTGATCGATTTGTGCAATAGGAAGAAAGTCATCATTCAAATGGAATGGAATGGAACCTACTTGTTTACGTAGAGCAAGTAGATTGATTAAATGTTTAAAACCACATAATATAACATCACGCTTATACCCTGAAGGGTGAGGCAGAGGTGTATATTTGTATAACACCCACACATGACCTGTTTAGGTCTAATGTATAAACGCGAAGGGCCCCTCTGACTAAGCCCTTCACAATAAATATTTCAAAATCACACAGACTGACAGCCCCACTGATGTATGTAAAGATACCACGGACAGGAACAGGTTAAATAATACAAAAGGTATACATTTAAAAAAGTACCTCCACAATCGCTCCACAAACAATAGCAGATTAAAATCACGTAACACAAAACAGTATTTTATCATTCACTGTGCGCATGCGCGCGAGCGTTAAATAATAAAAAAACTATGCACTGTTATCTTTTTAATTTTTGCTGCTGCACAGGGGTAACGGGTGCAGGAGCCTGAGCGAATACATCATTTTGTCTTTATACCTTATAGATAATAAACGACAAAGAGCAGAGGTCAGTGCAATCATAGACAGATACCGTGAGGCCAGTGAGACAAATATCCAATATATCTAACCACTAGTGGCTGTCTGTGGCTCTGCTTCATGTTTATTATTGGCAGAGTTATCTGAAGAGTAAAGGAAAAGGGCCGATTTATTAAATTATCTATTGCTACCCATATAAGTATAAAAACTATGTCCATTACAGCGTCCAACCAGTTGGGGCGTACGGCGGGGAAGCGGAGAGGCGGCCCACCTTGGGTACCAAGCACCGAGGGGTGTCAGTATCACACTATCCTTAATGCAAAGTACATATAAAGATGCGCCCGCGCAGAAAATTTTGATTGCAGACACAAAGAAGCTAATTCGACGGAAGTTTTGCTAATGCTTACTTACTATACAATTTTATTAGTGACAAGACAAAAGGGTATCATCAATCGGAAGTACTTGTTAGGGGGGTTGGGGGTTTAATCGTCCCGGGCGCCTTCCTATGCAACGCCTCCACTGCGTCCATCTGAGTCTAATGTCACTTGACTGAGATGCAATGAAACATAAATAGGATTGCTAGCAAAGATTTGCTGTCGCTAATGCCGGGCCAAATCTAGGGTGGGAGGGAAAGTGGTAAGTAGGTCGCTGAATGCATGGCGGACTAGACTTAAAAGAGTGTGTCTGGGATACAGAGCTGGTGGGGGAGAGGAATCCCACAAAAGTCCCGAGACTCATTGCTGGGTAGTATCCCACAAATGCGGATCTGGCAACCCTAGGTCCGAACGTAGCTCAGTGATATAAACCTATATAGATATAAATGTATAATTCTATATAGGATTTCTGTGGTTGCAATGTGGATTAATTAAATTGCCTTTCAAATTGATCAAGAATTTCGTAATAATTCGAAGCTGCAGGTTTTATGCATTAAGGACATATTATACTACTTTTTATCGCAAAATACATGCTAATTATATGTCAGCAATCTATAGCATAATAATACCGAAAATCATCTCTAATACGACAAAGTAATATCAACCAACAAACACACACCCATAACATACTTACGATAAACGAACATAAAGTGAACGATATTATTCACTACTTAATGAATGCAACATGCATGTATTTATGTCTTCTAATCATTTATTAATATCATTTGTTTATTCAAACTAATACCTGGTAAATTTCATGTATACTGTATGTATATATTATGTAAGTTAGGGCATAGGCAAAAAGGTTAAACTTGATGCGTAGTACCTAGTAATTAGAATGACAGTTACCTATAAATAGATTTACAATGTTTTCTTGGCTTTTGCACAAATGTTTCTACTCTGTTAAAGATTTTATGGATTATAAATTATAACGTTAAATAAATAAAGGTAGAACAAATATTGTTATAATAACATATTAAATTTATTCAAATGCTTTTTTTAATAAAATGTTAAATAATATAAATAGATTATAAGGTAAAATTGTAATTATTTCTACACCAGCTACGGTAGTAATACCATATACTTGAAAGTAAATGATATTCTATTCTATTCTATTCTAATAGCCTTTTATACGCACTATGCGAGCTTCATGATAGATAATTATCATGATAATTTTGAATCCTGAATGAAATACAAACTTAGTGAATTACACTGAATACCAGAGAACCAAACCTAAGTGTCTAGGGGCTGGACAATTGCCAGTTGAGAATCAAATTCAAATTCAAATCATTTATTTTTATAGGCCCCAGGGGGCCAATTACAAACAATAATATTAAAATAAATTACTGACTCACCTACTTAAACTTAGTTTTAATACTAGCCTAACATTGTCACCATTACCTGATAGTAGAGTGTAACAGCCTGCTAGGCAGAGGTTGTGGGTTTGATTCCTTTACCGTTCAACCCTTATTTGACTCTGTTCAGGTTGGAATTCCCAAATATCCCTTCATAGTGCGCCCCTTTGCCATGTACGGATGCAATATTTCAAGTTTCTGGCCATAGCAGTTTAGGCTCTGAGCTGACAAATCAGACAGTTCAAATATATAAGTATAAGATAAGTAAGAAATATTGATAAGTATGACATTATAAAAGAAAAGTGATATGTATTAGTATCAGTTATTTTAGTACCCATAGTACTAGCTTTGCTTAGTTTTGGGCTAGATGATGTTGTGCGATAATATTTTATAATTATTTACTTATTTACATCAATAAAGTAAATACAGTCTATAGACTACTTTAATTATCTATTATTTTGTGATTCTGATATTATGGCTAAAAATAACTAACAATGGTATTAGGTAGAAGTACAAAATACTATGGAAGTATTATTACTCTTACTAGAGCTATAACAATTCTAAATAGATTGTTAAACCATCTTACACTTGTCAAAGATCGTGCATCATACATATCATAACTCTTTACATCAATAACGCCCAATATAACTTATATTCATAAAAAGCCGCAAACCACTTAGCGAAACTTCCAACGCAAGTGTAAAAGTGATTTGCTATTATTAAGACTACAGTAACGAGATAGTTTTATACAGTATGTAATAATAAATTAACAATGATTGTGTTTGTACCTTATACGGCGATTTCACTTGGATTGGATATTGCGGATTTTTGTTTATTTTTCGATGCCGCGCTCAGCCGATTTGCTTGCTGCCCGTGGAGAAACTATAATTGACATGACAATATGACACTGACAGCCAATAAAGCTGTCATTTTGTCATGTCATTTCAATTTCAAACTAGTTTGGTTTAAAGACACACTGAATCAGTATTCGATGTTATTACGTCATTTCAATTCGTTTTAGTCGATGTTGAAGAATCCGCTCTATATCCACAAACAATTAATTCATAGAGTGAAGAGGAAGTCTGGAAGGAAGAGTTTTTTTAAATTTTCAGTAAGCAATATGGCGTAAATCGCGCGTTTGTATTGCAAAAAGAAAAATTAAATTAAATAAAATTCAAATTAATTCACTTGTTGGTAATCTTCATTTAGTTTAATCAAATTTCATGACGCGCATAAATGTCTTCGAGCGAGAATAAAACAACAAAACATTATTTCTCAAATAAGAATGTATTGTGGTGGTGATGGAATCCTTTGAAGAATCAAATTGTCACTCCACGAGCAATAGCTTTTCTTTGTACGAGCGTTACCTAAGAAGCTTCCATGTGGTAGACTCGTTGATAGAAGAAACTGAAAACCGGGAACAAAACGAATGTGCAAGTCTGGGCAATAGTGATAATGAAAGTTCGCACAGCAGAGGTAACATTGAGTTATCTACCGTAACATCAAACGTTATAAATAAACACAGTGAAGCAGCTGAAACGGAGCACAGCTTGTTGAACCGGGTAGTCCGTGAGCATATTAGTGATAAGGGTTCAAGTTTGGATACAGACTGCGTCAAAATACATTCTCCTTGTACGCCACTGGCCACATCATTGCTGGATAACTTTTCGGCAGCGGCCGAGCGCAGTCCTGTTACCGAAAAATTACTGACGATATCTTCTGAAGAAACTAAGCTAGAGTCTTTTAAGCATCCTGTGTTTATAACCCCTACGATGGAAAATAGTAATAATGCAGTCGATAGTGTGCCGATGTTTCGTGAGGTCAGACCCACGGAGAGCGTGTTCAAGCTGCCTATCAGAGAGCTATCATTTAATGGCACTATCAAGAACATTCAAAAGATGAAGCCTTTTGTAGATCCTAAAACTGAACTGAGTTCTAGTAGATTAGTGGGTGAAGATAAAGCAATGGAAGATAGTAGTATAAGTAGCAATAGCAGTAGCAGTCATATGGCAGAGAGCAGTACAAGTGAGGGAAGAGCTAGTGATACTTCAGAGGGTAGTGATAGACTAGATAAGGTTTTGGAGAGTACAGGTGACTCTCAGTATGAAGAAAGTGTCAAAAAAGAGAACCAGATAGTTCATGATGATGCCAGTACAGGGAAATGGAATTTAGAACAAAGTTACTCCTCCCTTGAAGCTTCATTTGACAGTGGACTTAGATCTCCAGATATGTTTTCTGAGGGTGATGAAGAGGATATACCTCCAGAGCCAGAGCCAGAGCCTTTTTGGAGCTTTCTCAAGGACTATGAGATTCATGATAAAAGAAAAGTCAGAAAAATTGAGGTAAGATATGCACAAATGATTATTGATTTTAAATTTGCATAATATAACCTGTATAGGAGTGCATGATTATGGATAGTGCACATGTCTTATATAACTGTCTTTACTATCTATCCTAATGCACTTATTTCAGCTGTGAGTATGAATATCAATGAATGTTCTGTGTAAGCAACAATTTCAAGTTTTTTGCCAAAAAAAGGGATCATATTTATCATTGGGCTCCTAGAGACTTAGGTAGATTAAAATTGGTATGGAGAAAGTAATAAATAAATTGGCTACTTTCTTGCCTTAAAAGAAAGTAAAATGTCTGCTTGCATTCTATAAGTCTAAATGTATGGGTGATAAAAAAGATTTTCTTTAAACCACACTCAAATACCCAATACTTATTGCATCTTCTTTTTTTTTGTAACATTGTAATATCTTAATCTCTCCTTACCCAATAATAAAAAAAACAATGAAACATAAACACAAACATTACTTATTTTGAAATATTGTTCACTTCACTCACTACACACAATTTGCACACACAGCATCTATAATGTTTTGAAAGATTTGTTACTATTAATCTTAATTAACACAGTCTTAACTCTACATGATTTCCATGTGCCTGAGAACAAAAGGCCACCTCACCTGTGCATTGCACTCAAAATCCAACAAGACACTACCAAAGTGAAATTTTAATTAAATTTGTATCTTAAATATTGACCCATTTCTCATTAGAACTGTGTAATAATACCAACCTTGCTGTTTATCCAAATATGATTACATTGCTTGTTACCTGACCTAGATTTAAAATGACTGTAATAATGTTGTATGTATGTATACATTTTCTATATTATTCTACATCATTATAAAGATCTGCCTTGATGCTCTAGTGGTTAGCGTATGCCCCTCTCATTGAGAGGTATAGGTTGCAGTGTGTTATATGTGAACTTGCCGTCAGAAAATTCACAATAGCAGCACGGAGTTAGAATTGTGCCCAGTAGATGATGATACGCTCATCCTCTATCCCATGGGACTTAAACATAACAGGTGAAATGTGATTGTTGTACACCTCTGCCACACCCTTCTGGGTAATATAGGGGTGATGTTATGTTATGTAATTATAAAGATGAAGTTTTGTAATTATTGTGATTAGTGTTATGTTTATCAAATCAAGGACATAGAAGTAGGTACACATACCTTAAACTATACTGTGTACAGGAAAATGTAACCATATTCTTATCTCTGAACTTGGGTGTACACTATTTGGGTGTTTTGTTTATATTATTATTTGCAATAGTGTTTTCAGTGTTAGGTTAGATTACATATTTATTGAATTATTATCACATTTACAGCTAAGGCTAACTTACCATATGGTAGACAGATGCTGTATGAGTAGTTTACTTTAATGTGTACACAAAAGCCTTCCAACAATCTCATTACATATAAGTATAGTTTATAATTATATACATGCAAACAGCATGTTAGTTATGTCTTTTGTTATTTGGTAATTTTTCTAGGTGTCAATATAATCATTTGATTTTGATCTGACCCCATTTGTTTGTTTATCATTCAATTAAATATAAAAGTTTTGTTTATTTTATAGGAAGCCCTCCAAGGAGTTCTACCCCCGCCATCAGTAACCATCATAAAAACAGATGTGACGGAAATGCTCAAGAAATACTATTGTCATTTACCTTTGTTTAATGAGAACGCCAAAATTGAACCACAACAGGTCAACACAACTCCTACCAAAAGGGTTTCATTTGTTGAGATTCCAGAACAGAGTACAGATTTAAATGATGATGTTCCAAATAGTTTTAATGTAGAAAAGACAAGAAATTCTAATTGTTACGAGACTGACCTGGATACTAGTGTGAATGATAAAAGCATACATTTGAAGATGTATACTGAAATAGAGGCAGCTGAAACCAACTGGCCTGATTTAGTAAAGTGCAGATATTATGATGTGTAGTAAGTATTGCATTTATTAGTTTAATATCACTACTATATTTTGTAAGTATAAGATCATTACATCACTACATCATAATATTATTGTTGATAAATAACTATTAAGTAGGTACTTTGCTGCTATATTTTTCTGCCCGTGTCAGATATTTTTAGCTCTAATTATCAACTGGAACATAGTAGTGCCAATTTATTGCTAAGTTAAATATGAAGCAGTACTTCCCTGCTTCAACATTTTTTTTGTAATTTAATTAAATATTTTTTTGCATAATTATCCTGCAACCACAGAATGGTTAACGACAAAAGCTTGGCTGTGCTGAATTATGCATCTTCAGCAGTATGTTTGCATAGTGACAATAAGTAATCTGAGTTTCTAAATGAATAATAATCTAAATGAATAAACTACTCTCTAACAGATCACGTTACAATAGAATTTCCTAAGTGCTAGCATCCATGCACAAGCGATACTTGACACCTCGGTTTTACCACATTGAAGGACACTGAGGTTTTGTCTGTGCAACTCAGTAATTAACATAACCAGTGACTGGATATTAGTTTTGTGATAGTAAGGTTTTAAGTTAGTCATTACGAAAACTAAACTGATTGAAATGTAATTGATGTAGGAAATAACAGTTATACATTCACAGATAGTTTTTAGTTATTTACAGAACTAGTAAGCTTTTAAGAATATCTAGTTGTGAAACTTTCACAGCTAACACTGAATCAATCATGATGGAAAGTGATATAGTGCCAGTTGTAAAGTATTTTGAAGAATAAGGGCTGTTTTTTTTAACACGCTTATATTAGCTTCACCTTGACTGTATTGTATTGTATGTATTGACATACCATGTTCTATATTTTAACTTATGCAATATTTTTTTTCAGTTACAATGTGACAAAGCACTCTGAAAAGTTGGAGATGCTTGCGTTGCGCTATGGAGAGAGATATGTGGGGGCCGAGACTGATACTAGTGTTAACATTTATTCTGGAGGGATGCAGTCACCCAACAGTGCCAGCAAGAGGAAGGCTATAAGGCTCAAGTAAGTTGTGGTTTTGGGATAAATAGATATGTTTTTTAAATTAAAGATGGTTTAGGGTTACTTGCACATTCCAGAGTTAAATAAATATTGCCAAGTTAACTATTCTCGCTGGATTGATAACAACTACTAACACAGAGTTAACAGTGCATCTGCAAGTTAACACCGCAGAAGTCACCCTAAAGCTGGGCGCGCTGGCTACACACTCGTCACACGCCTTCGCAAGTTGCTGCCGCGTAACGTGTTTGCAGCCGGCGCGCCCACACGTCCGACGATCGCGCACGCCTAAGGCAGGGGACGCCTTATGTTGTGAATGGACTTTTTGTCCATCTGGTTGTTGGGAAGAGAATATTTTAAGGGTCAGTATTCCTGATAGATCTTATCTGACTCTTGAAATATAAACTGACCTAATGTAAAAGTGACACAAGTTACATGTGACAAAAGTGTAACTTGTGTCACTGCAGTGTCACTTATTTATGAATATTATGAATATGCATATATGCATTGCCTGCCAATAAGGTTTATTATACATCTTTAAAATTGGGGCTTAGTCAGTGAACATCTAATAATGTTGATAAATATTGTCTTCCTACGATAAAGAATCTATGTTTTTAAACTTTCGCGATTTGAGAAGGTTTTTCAAATATTAGACAACGGGTCTAAATCGCGTAATTATTATAAATGTAAATAAAGACCTATGCTCGACGTTTCGAATGACTTGCATCATTCTTGGTCACGAGCCGACTGGTCGAACGTCGAGCATAGGTATTTATTTACCTTTATAATAATTACGCGATGTAGACCCGTTGTCTAATTTTTTGATAAAGAATCTGTTGTGCAAGGTGTTGCAGATCCTAACATCAGTACATAACTAAAATAGTAGGTAGTTGGTAGCAAATAAAATAATAGTTTAGTGATTCACAGCATTTTTCTGATTATTTTTTTTATTGAACTGAGGTGGCAAACAAGCATACGGCCCGCCTGATGGTAAGCAGTTACCGTAGCCTATGGACACTTGCAACGCCAGGGGTATCACTCGTGCGTTGCCGACCCTATAAAAACCTATTTGCACTGTATTCTCTTGGAAAAACCTTGGCAGGGAGCTCATTCCACAACTTTATTCTTTATTTCTATTCTTCTGATTCTCCATGTGATTTGTATGTTAGTGAAAGTTTAAATGTTGTTGCAATGATTTCTTCATAGTCTACAGTAGATTATTAGTCTCACTAATCATGTTGTTGTGTTAAACTCTCTTAAAGCATACATTAACTAATGATATCATTAAACTACATTTTCGCCAAGCCACATTTCTCAAGATTAGTTAAATAGTTATTCTGCTGATGATAAAGATAAGCCCATTTTTGTTTTCTATTTGCAAATCTGTGTCGTGGTGAGATCTGGCCCTGAAATTACTGGCACATGAGGCATAACACCGTAGTCCTCAGCTGCAGCGACGCATCTATAATCTGCTTTTGTGAATTGTTGATGTCCATGGGTTGTACTCCACTTACCATCAGGTGGACTCCACGTTCGTTCGCTGTGGGCGTAGTATAAAAAAAAAACCACTAACTTTTGCCTGCGACTTCGTGCGCGTGGAATGAGTTTTATTAAGTAGTAGCTGCTGCTGCGCTGCAGAGTTAGACTATCAAACACAAAGAATCTATCAAATTTTGACCAGTAGTTCTCGTGATTAGCGCTATCAAACAAACAAATAAACTTTCGCCCGCGGTTTCAAAAATTAGCCTATGTTACGTGCCTTGTAAGTTACCTGCATCTAAAATTTTAATAAAATTGGTCTAGCCATTAAGAAAATTAGTCAATATAAACAGACAGACAGACAACATTTTTGAAAACTGTATTGTAGGCAAAGGTATGGTGCAAAGGACTATATCAGCTTTAAAAAAAAACATTCTTATTTTGACATTAAAAACAGACATTTCAATTTTATTTATTTGCCTATACAAAGTTGCTTTAGTAAGAACATGTTTTTATTACAGGATGGCACAAGCTAAGTCCCCAGGACGGCGGTTGTCTCACCTGGCGCGTCGGCGGCAAGCCTTCGCCAGCGCGGCCACCATCGGAGAGAAAGCGCAGACCTCTAACACCAAGATGGTGCTTATTGATAAGAAGTAAGTTGTATATCATTGTTTTAACAGTCATTGACGACCGGATGGCGGAGTGGGTAGTGTACCTGCCTGCAACGCCGAGGTCGTGGGTTCGATTCCCACTTAAGACAAATCTTTGTGTGCATGAACATGGGGGTTTGTCTTAGTCTGGGTGTTTCTATCTATAATAATTATGTATGTATTTACAAAAGAAAAGTATATATGTATTAGTATCAGTTATTTCAGTACCCATATTACAAGCTCTGCTTAGTTTGGGACTAGATGGCGTTGTGTGTGAGTTGTGTAATATTTATTTATTTATTTATTGAACTTAATGTTCCACTACTGTAGGACATAGTGTGACCTTTTACTTTTAAATTCTGTCATGAATGTTACTGACAAGCATCCATGATGCATCCATCCATTGATGGAAAGCGGTAACTTCGTCCAGATATTTTATTTTTTTTGCGGATCACCGAATATCTCATACTTACTACTTACTATACATTATTATTTAGCAGTAAATTATAGATATTTAATTTAGAGCCTATCAGGCAGCGATTAATATTGATTAATTTCAAATTGTTCAAATATAAATAGAAAGTCTCAAATATTACTTAGCATTTTGTGATTCAAGCATTTTTCATTTTCACCATTCTAATATCAGGACGTTTTCAAGTTTCTTCCCACATAGAAAGCTGATCAACTCATCAGAGCGTAAGAGCCCGCGCACACGCCGTACTCCGGGCAAAAAGACGCCCACACGCAAAACTCCTGGCAAAAAGACACCCGCCAAGACACCGAAAACACGTAGCGGAGGTTCCAGCAAGAAAAAAGCCATGAGAAGATTACTTATGGACGCTGATCACATCACACGATCGCAGCCTTCAAGAGAAACCTTAAAACGGGCTCTTTTCATCAGCCCTGATAATAGGAAATCCATTCCATCCACGGCGTCATCATCCGTGCCAGCTCAAGCCATGAAGTCTAAACGCGCGTTATTCGGCTCCCCTGACAGACCAAGTGAGACAAAAAGCATGGATGGGTCTGATAGTGATCAGTTCCTAAAACGAAAACGTGATATGTTTGATGATGAACCAGATAACAATAGAAGCAAAATAGCAAAGAGCCTGTCCTTCGGAGGAGAGGGTATAGGAGGCCCGCAGTCCATGGCGTTCGCGCGGCGGAATTCTGAGGCATTTGCTACGAAAAGCTCGACGGAATTGAATGAAAATCATAAAAAGGTGAGATTTCAGTACTTAACATGTATATACAATTTTATCTCAATCAAGAGCAATCCATAAGATTTATGTAATGTGTAACGTGTCCATCTCCAGATGCTCTAGTACGTTTTGTTAATAGCTTCTACCCGCAATATATTGTCTTATTGTTCCGTGACTTGCTGAAGATACGATCACCAAACCCAACAGATCAATGGAAAAAGTGCTAATGTTGAATAATGAATATTTGCAGAAACTTCTATGGGCAGTGTCGGAGGCGCTGCGAGTGCATGGCTGGCGCATGTCGTCGCCGGGGTTCCGCGAGAAGGCGTCGTCGCTGGCTCGTCTGACGCGGCGCTTGCTGTGTCTACCGCCGCACGCCGCTAAGCTCGCCGCACCCAAGCTCTCTACTTCTGAAACCATGCTCAAGTAAGATATATACCTATACCTCCATGTTCGTTATGTCTATTTATTTATTTATTTATTTATAAAGTACAGCCACATCACATACATCAAACATCACCGTACAAATTATACTTAGAAACACAATTTCTGATGTACATAACAATGCCGGCGTCCATAACATTTATAATAATGATTGTCAGAAACAACGGCTATAAATCCTCAATTCTCACTGTCTTAAGGAAAAAAAAGATTAAAAAGATGAGAAAATGAGAAGAATTAAAATTAAATAAAGTTACAGTATGTCGGATAAAAGATAATGATAATGGTACAAAACTTCTCTTTGGTATATAGCTATACTGAATGAAAGTATGTATAAAAAAAAAACATTTATTTACAGGCTCGCCCGTCAGTACGTGTTCGCAATAATCCAAGGCCGCTCAGTTGACGAGTGTTACCAAGAGGAGCAACTGAAGCTCACGAACGAAGTCAACATCAAGGTGTCCGGCTACATCTCGGCCAACGCCTACCAACAAATGCGTGCTCGACAAAACGTTCCAAGCACCTTTACCTCACAGATCAAAGAAAACACATTCAGCAGCGGTATCAAACAGGAACAATCAAAAAGCAGCTCCAAGAATATCTTACAAGACAAATTAGTGAATATAGACAGTAATTCTAATAGTAGCAGCGGCCTAAGCATGCTCGATAAGTCCAGTCTAGGCCTCTTCAAGTCAAATTCAATGCCCTCTTTCGAAGAAGCAGCCAAAATGAGAGCCAGACGACAAATTAGTTTTGATAATGTTGACTTCCCTAAAAGGTGATGTGCTGACTGAAGTTCAATTTGAGGAGTAAATTCGACGATTGCTATGCAACTAATAAGTATGTAAATATTAGTGACAAATGTATTTTTAAGTAAATGTGGTTTCGTAAAAATCAAATCGTTGTGAAATCAATGATACAATATTGACTAAAATTCCACTATTTTAGATATAAATGTGTGTAATATTTGAACCAACCAATGTAGTCATTTCCTAACTTATGCTTCCTATATTTCGCGGCTGCACTGGTCAAGAAACTGCGATGCGATGGATAATATTCTGTATATCAATTATTCGTATTTTGAAAAAAGTTTTTGCTACATAGTTTACACATACAATATCTTCTGCCAAACTGCAGCACAGTTTGTGGGCAGAATTTGCTCCCATTTTATTACAGTAGGCATATCGGTTTTACAATAGTTTTATACGATATAAATATAACGTGTTGCCAAGACTGATGAGAAAATGACATGATGTTGCGATTATGAATATGAATTAAAGATAATATACATTCATTAAATTATTTAAAATATTTGAGTGTCAGTTACCATTATAGACATTATATGAAATTATTATTTTCAGTCTAATAAAATTACTTCGGACATCTAGCATGGTTTATGTAAAAAAGTGTGTCATCCATCATCATTCATTATATTTAAGTTAACCTTATGATTAATGGTATATATAACAGCTAAGTTTATCATAGATAACAACGCCATGTGTAGTTATCCAGATCAGTGCAGCCACAGTTCTTGTCCAGACCATGCAATTAAGTACTTATAAAAATATGCGCTTATAAAAAACTAGGTCAGTTGTAATTCGTACTAAAAAGAATAACAATCTGAAACTTGTCGCCGTAAACGAGGAATAGATGAGTTTCCTGTTGAACCAAAAACACAAAAAGAGACATGAAATCCTAACGGATACTGTCACAACTTTTTCGAATTTTTATAATCCTGTTGTAATACCTACTTTATTAGGCAGTTGTCCCACCAACGACGAGAAAACGACAAACTATCGGCTATTTTCTCGCTCAAGAAACGTACAATAGATATACTTTCCGTGTGAACAAAAGAGATGCATATACAAACAGTTGATCGCTGTCTGTTCACACTGCCGGCGAGCACTCGCTTCACTAGTTTGTCGCTGAGCGACTAGAGCTATGAGGGATAACACTCGCTCGGCGATACTCGCCAAGCGATTAGAACTCACGCCGAGAGAGCAACCAGTGGTCATTTCTCTACAGTGCGTATCTGTATCCGCCTCACTCGCACACTCGCTTATAGCCGAGCTACACAAATATCGGAACTACGCACTCGCTCCCCGTGTCTCGCTAACTCGTTTCTAGTTCTAGCTCTACTCGTTACTCGTTAATCGTTGCCGGTGAGACAAGTGCCTAAGTCGGAGTGTGATAAACGCTATTAATTTTATTTTGAGGAAGCGTCGAGTATGTCAACGATTCTCACCCACTATCGTAAACTTGATGCACGCTTGCTGCCCAGGGTCTCACTCAGTCTGACTTTACGTCAGCCCATGACGTCTCCGACGTTCTCGGCCGTCTGCAAAGACGCGCATTGATGCCTGCTATTATTTAGCATTCCGGTTGATTCATTCATTAAAGCTAAGCCACTTGAACTGCACAGGTGTTGTGGGTTCGATCCCCACATGGAACAAATCTTTGTGTAATTCGCAAATATTTGTTCCAAGACTGGGTGTGCTTGAGTGAGTGAATGTGTGTATTTGGCCTTGTCATTGGACCATTGGATAGTGTAATTGCTTCTGGCGTTCTATCTAATGTAAAAAATCCAAATTTATCCTTTGTTCCCGTTGTGTCACACCATTTTGTGTAACACTGTTACCCATTGGTAAAAAAATTACCGATTAGTAACACTGTTACTCAATGCCTCTATCTTTATCTTTATGAATCGCAACCTCTGGACAAGAAGCCACAGTACATAATATTGTTTTGTCTCATATATTTATTT
This sequence comes from Hypena proboscidalis, assembly GCA_905147285.1. Classification (NCBI taxonomy): domain Eukaryota; kingdom Metazoa; phylum Arthropoda; class Insecta; order Lepidoptera; family Erebidae; genus Hypena; species Hypena proboscidalis. The sequence continues at coordinate 6,778,090 of LR990144.1, forward strand.
CGTTGTGCATGACTTTGTAGCAATTAGTAGCTCGTGAAATAACATTATTCTGGTATAAATGTAAATGAAACGGTTGCTTAGATTGCGAATATTTGTATTTCAATACTGACTATTTTCATGTATTGTTGTATGTGTTACTATTGCTGAGTATGATCTCGCGTGTTATTAAACAATAAATTATTTCCTAATATATATTTCCTGTTTTACTTGAAGCTATTTATTATGATCCTTTATACAGTTAGAAGTGGAGACAAATCTATACTAATATTATAAAGCTGAAGAGTTTGTTTGTTTGTTTGCTTGAATGCGGTAATCTCAGGAACTACTGGTCTCATTTGAAAAAATATTTGAGTGTTAGATAGCCCATTTATTGAGGAAGAAGGCTATCACGGTAAGACCAATAGGAGCATCAATGAAGAATGTTTCAAAATCGGGGGATTTTTCCCTATTGAGAGCTTCCGCTGCGTGCCATAACATAACATTCATTGACAGAATGCGTATGCGTGCTGCAAATATAGTCAAAGAGGATGTATTCATAGTTAATACAGGACGTCTGTCGGGTCAGCTAGTCCGTAATATTTGAATATATTTTTAAAAAAATCTTGACGAATGGCGAAGGTAACTGATAGCCGTATTTTTTTTAAGTTAGTTATTATGTAATTCAGTAACGGAAATTATCAAACCTATAACTCAACACATTTTTTCCTTAATTAATGCAAGTGGTGGGAGGAAAATGAACCTAAACTTAGGTACATATCAATGACCTAATGCAAATCCGTTTGATCGGCTCCGGCTTCCAGTACTATAATAACATTATCTGCAATAAACAAATCGATTTTCTTTGTTAATGTAACTGATAAGATATCTTTTATTTGTGGTATTTTTTGTTATTGCTAATTACCGTTTGTGAACGATACACGGCAATACTGTGCAATGGGGTGTCAGCAATCGTATCCTGGGTTAACTGAAGACCTCATTGAAGAATATGCCACTCTCACTTATTTAAACAAAGGAGAAATTCTTTAGTAAGTGTAAATGTTTTTTTAATGTGTAATGTTTTCCGCATGGAAGTGAACCTAAGCTTCGCGATTTTTTGTCTAGTTTAAATTCAGATATTTAAATTGACGAAGGTTGTAAGAGCTGAAGTAAAATATGTCGCAAAAACGGGCGGCGGTAGCGTAGCAGCACGTGACAAAAAACGTGGAGAGCTAACATAAAACAGCATAACATCGCGCCTATATTTTCCAGAAGGGTGTGGCAGAGGTGTACAACACCCACATTTCATCAGTTATGTTTAGGTGATAGGTGGTAAGCCTATCGCCATCCAGCGGGCACAATTCCAACTCTGTGCACCTATTAAAGAATTTCCTGATAAAAAATCTAAATCACACTTTTGCTCGACCCAGAAATCGATCCCGAGACCCCGCGGTAAGAGGCGCGTACACTAATGACCAGACCAACGCGGCAGATTTTGTTAATTATATCTAAACACGCGGATGAAGTCGCGGGTACCAGCTAGTAATAAATAAAACTTTGTAGTTTTTTTTGTATCACTATATTTTGAGCCGCATATGAAGGTATATTCCTCATGAATTAATAATTATTTTAAAATAAAACCAAGGTAATTCGACGGTACTAAAACACCGCTAAACGGGATAATAAGTAATATTGGTCTTGACCCTAAAAACTGAGGAGGGCCCTGCTGGCAATACGCTGAAAGAAATTCAAGATTTCTCTGTAGCCTTTACGGTACTATTTTGTTAAAGTACTGAATACGACGAACGATAAGCATTAGCTTTCAATCGGAATAGACGTGGGACCCTGGTGGGTATACTGACCATAATAATGAAGTGTTTTTTGTACAGCTTAATGAAAAAGTTCTACTCCATCGATCCAAAAATGATACAAAATAATTACCATCATCGATTCAGCAGAGAAGAAGTGATCAACAAGTTTCCAGTTTTAAAGGTAATACATTCTTGTTTATTTATTTCGATATCTTATTTCGTAAAAATAAATGTATTAATTATATAAACAATCACACACACATTGTTCTGCTTTAAAAGGTAAAAATAATGAGGATGATTAAATTGCAATCTATTTTTAGAACAATCCGTTCCAAGACCGTTTATTCAGTGTGTTTTCCTCTATGGACGACGATTGCTTCTCGTTCGAAGATCTGCTGGACCTATGCTCTGTAATGAGCGCTGAATGCCCCGCCGCAGTGAAGGCAGCGTGGGCTTTTAGAATATTCGGTGGGTAGTTTATTATTCTTATTATTTATGTAACTGCCTTGATGGTGTAGCGGTTAGCGTATGCGCCTCTAACCTCTTATTTATGAACTTTCTGTCAGGAAATTCACAATAGCAGCACGAAGTTGGAATTGAGCCCGGGGGATGGCGATAGGTTCACTCCCTATCCCATAGGACCTAAATATAACAGGTGAAGTGTGGGTGTTGTTCACCGCTGCTACAACCTTCTGGGTATTTTTTTTTTATACCACGCCCACAGCGAACGAACGTGTAGTCCACCTGATGGTAAGTGGAGTACAGCCCATGGAAATCAACAATCCACAAAAGCAGATTATAGATGCGTCGCAGCAGCTGAGGACTACGGTGTTATGCCTCATGTGCCAGTAATTTCAGGGCCTGATCTCACCACCAAACCGGAACACAGTAATGGAAACACTACTATTTGGCGGCAGGTTAAAGGTGGTGCTGCCGCCCTCGAGCTCATTCACAATTTAAGAGCTCTACCACCCGTAATATAGGTGTGTTATGATATGTTAGATAATTATTTATTTTTCATTATTCTTCCATCTTCACTTCTAGTCTCTGTTGTGCTTCCTCGCTTAATAGTCATAAAATCACACCCAAAAGTTGCAAAGGTTATTATAACGCCGACATTTTACCTATGTTCCCATTATGGGGGTGAGTCTATCGCCATCTACAGGGCATATTTGAGATTCTGTGCTTTAACTAACAATTTTCTGAAGTAAAAAAAATCCAAATTGCCCCATGACAAAAGCCCTACCACATTCTCATGCAACATTATCTCAACTACTGGTGATTCCTTCGTTCCTGTCAACTTGCCTTCCGAAGCTGCTTTGAAGTCCTGGTCACGCCTGCTATATTAAGGAGAGGGAAAAAATTGTTTAGGCCCTTTGTTATAACTAGCATAAATCACACCGGCTGCCGTGAACTCACTTTCCCGGGAATCACTTATAAATAAAACTAATAACTTGAAACAATTTAATCTAATCATTTTTTATAAACCGAAATCAATAATAACAAATGATCAGGTATAGCTATCCGCTTATCAGAAAAAGGGAATACCACGACCAATAATTTTATTATTATCGTTTACAGATTTAGACGGAGATAATCAAATATCGTCGAAGGACATCTGCATGATCGTCGATCGACTGACTTGGGACCCTCAAAACAGGGACCATTATATCAATAGAGAAGCTAAGCTAACGATATCCCAAGTTGTAAGTATCTTAATGTGATCAACAAAAATAAAATTCTCATTTTTTTCAAGTTTCCCCTCATTTTTCCAATTATGCTTTTCGTATTCAATGCATCGTGCATTATTTAGTTAGTTTAATTTTAATAGATAAATATATACTTTTTTTAATAACATAATCCAATAAAACTTTTATTGGTCTGTAGAGATTTATTATGTTCTTATTTTTTCATACATTTTATTGTATGAAAAATAAGAAACATAGTCAAAATTCAATAAATCATGTGATTATTTTTATGCATAATCTTACTTGCCATTTTATTTACCATATTTTGTTTTTTTTGCAGATATTAAAAGAAATTAATCTTGACAACAGTGGCAGTATTGGGTTAAATGAATTTCAACTAATTATGTCGAGGCTACCTGAATTTCCAACGTCGTTTTATTTTAGATTGTAAAATGTAAACTAATTGTAATTTATTAAGGTTATAGGTATAGTCATACAAATTTAGGTTATAAGTATATACATAAAATATTATTTTACATTAAATTTATAATATTGAAATAACAAAGATACATAATAAGGTGAAGATGTTAGTATTACATACTCCTTTTATAGGTCCTCGGATCTGAAAATAAAAATATATAATATTTAGTATAATCTGCATTTAACCAGATTCGATGGCAAAAAATGAAAGTTGTAACCAAAGCAATCAAGTTTGTACTTAATAAATTAAGTAATTAAGTAACAATGTATTCATTAAATAGTCCTTAGTTTGGGGTGATGCGGCGACTATCTCGTTGGGTTCGATCTCCGGGTCGGACCAAAAGTATTATTTAGAGTCATTCTGTCAGGAAATGAACAGGAGACTGGCATTGTGTCCGGTACACTATAATGGGGGTGTATTGCACCTGTGCCATACGGTGTAGCCAGTGGCGTAACTATACCATCGAGGGCCCGTGGAAAAATTATTGAATGGGGCCCTAGTAAAAATCGTTACGTTGAAGCCGCTTTCTAGTGATTCAGTACTGGAATGCAACATTTTTTAACCGACTTCAAAAAAAGGAGGAGGTTCTCAATTCGGTTGTATTTTTTTTTTTTTTTTTTTTTTTTTGTTTGTTCACCGATTACTCGAAGACGCCTGGACCGATTTGAGAAATTCTTTTTTTGTTTGATAGGATATACTTGTCATGTGGTCCCATTTTTTTCCAGTCACGTTCTAATGATGGGATCCTAGAGAAATCGAGGGCAACCCTCAAATTTAAAAGGCTTCTATATTGTTTTTTGTATATTATCTAAAGCTACTTGGATATTTGCATCTAGTAGCCAGCATTTTATGTTGCTGAGCTGATGCTGGAAGGTACAACTCCTCAACGGTTAGGAGTACGTGGATAATTCTTTAAATATAGGCTCCTTGAGGCCGTATTCTTTCAAGTTATACACAGATGAGGCGAGACGTTGAATATTACTTATGTATATTCATAATATGAGGTCATGATTTAATGATGGGATCCTAGAGAAATCATGGGTCAATCAAGCTTCTATATTGTGTTTCGTATATTACCTAAAACTAATTGGATATTTGCATTTTAAGTTGCAGAGCTGATGCTGGAAGGTACAACTCCTCAACGGTTAGGAGTACGGGGATTATTATTAATAAGTTTTCCGTCTCAAGTAACCGTCGTCTCCTCATTCGAGAAACATTCTTGCTCGGTCTACGCATCACTTAATCGTAAAATAAAATAATTTTTAACAAAAAAAAAAAAAACCGACTTCAAAAAGTAGGTAAACTAAAAAGCATAAAATAAATTTACTTCGCACAAATAATACGTTTTTTCATTTAGTTAAATAGAAATTATTAAATAATTATTTTATAATTCTGAAGTCGGTGCCAAGTAACCAATAACTAGATAATAAGTATAAATCTTTCTAACAACTATTTTCTGACTGAATATTAGTTCTTAATTATCCGATTTACGTGGCACAGACTTCAGAATTATAAAATAATTATTTAATAATTTCTATTTAACTAAATGAAAAAACGTATTATTTGTGCGAAGTAAATTTATTTTATGCTTTTTAGTTTACCTACTTTTTGAAGTCGGTTTTTTTTTTTTTGTTAAAAATTATTTTTTACATTAGTATGCCAGATTTTTAGGAAGAAAAAATTGTCTTTCGCGATTTACTATGTTACCCTGCTGCGTTATCTTGCCCTTATCTATTCCAATACTTTTGCAATTTACCAGTCAACAATTTTAAATTTTTAGATGATTGCGTAATGCGTTTAAATCTTCTTTTTTTATAAATTATGTTTAGTTGCTTTCGAGGTCGTGGCATCTTGGGCCTTTTCAGACTGGGGGCCCGTGGCATTTTGCCACCCCTGCCACCCTATAGTTACGCCACTGGGTGTAGCAGTGGTGCATTACGGACACCTCTGCCAGCTCAGTTCTGGCGCCACACCACAAACTTCTCGGTAATATAGGCGTGTTTGTTGGGTTTGGTTTTCCTGGGCGGTATCCGCACATAGCAGTCCTCCTATGTGACCGTTGTGCTTGAAAGGTTTCCCGTTTACTCCAGCCAGCCTAAATCGGTCCAGAAGGAAAGCAGCCTCCGAAGACTGCTGCAGGCTTCCGGAAGCGATGTTGGTGACTGAAGAATTTGTGCCCGTTGGTCGGCCACGCTGCTACATTCCATGATGACGTGCTGTGGCGTTTCTTCTGCCTTCATGCATCCTCTGCATAGAGGGCTGTCTGTTATTCCTATCGTGTGTAGGTGTTTGTTAAAAAACAATGACCGGTCAAGATTCCAATGACCTTGCGGAGTCTGTCTCTATTCAGTTTGGTGAGGTCGCGGGCAAGTTCTATATAGGCGTGTTATGATACTTACCATGCTGAAATTCATATGTGCTTGGAAAGAAACCAGTAGGGATAAACTTTAACTTACGGTACCTTCATCTAACGAAGGCCTTACAAGCCGCTTTGTTGTACCGTCCGGCAAGGGTCCGGTCCGGCGCCGCGGGCATTGGGATAGTACGGCCCGTGGCATTGGGCAAAACGGCTGGCTGCTTATATTTCACGAAGTTCAACGGGAAATTAAGGTACACCCTGTCAGGAGAAAGTTTGTACATATACAATACCGAACTTTACATAGTTTTTTCTCAATACGACGTATGAAGCGAACGGATGCGTAGTCCACCTGATAGGTAACTACAGCTTATGGCCCATAAAAACTTTCCATCAGGCAATTCACAATAGCAGCACGAAGTTGGAATTGTGCCCGGTGGCTGGCGATATGCTCACTCCCTAATATAGGCGTATTGTTATGTTATGTTTAAATGTGTGCCATTTAACCAATAAATTGTAATCGAAATTATTCGAAAGGATAAATGATGTGATCAAAATTAATGTTCGTTCATATTCAGGCGAATGGAACACCTTAAAAAAAAGGAGCAATCTGGCCTCATTTGATTCGCATAGTAATCGGCTACTGCTGTACTTATATCTTTACTTATCCTACGGACAGCTTCTAACATGAAAATCAAGAAGGTATCGTTGAAGTCAGACACTTACTCAGTCATCCCTTTCGGGCATTGGTACATGTACTCCGCATCATTGAAATAAACTAAAGGATGGTAAGCTTTGGCGTAGCCTCTGTAGTAATCTCTTTGACGCTGAGAAGCCTGTAAAAGCAAAAAAACATTGAAACCAATCAAACAGCTTGGCCACTTTATTACTTAGATTCTTAGATTATTAATAATTCAGCTTCAGAAAGTTTACCTCGTAAAACGTTTCGATTTCATCTTGTCTGCCATTATCTACAAATAATATATCCATTTCTAAATGAAAAAATATTTAATTCGACACCAAATTTGGATAACGCGCCACGAAAATTATGTTTTTTTTAACTGACCTGTGTTACCATAATTTATTTTATTTAAGGGTTGTCTACATTACCATATCAAGAAAATGTTTTGTACTGTGTAAAGTTTACTATTATCTGTCGTCGCCAGTTCACGTCGTGCTCGATAGTCAAAGTGTTAGATTTGTATGGCGGAATTTCCAAAGGTAGGTATCTGGTAATACGGGTAATACATTTGTCTCACAAAAATTACAAAATTAACGCCGGTATTCTGAGACATATATAGAACCACAGAGCGACTACAGCGCTAGAGTGTTTCGCATAGATAATGTAATACTACCGTAGTGTTTTGACTCTACTCGTCGCTTGGATGAAGGATAGTACTGGATAAGGGAATGGCATGGTCAACAGCGAGACAGAGAATCTCGGCACAGTGTGGCGACATGTAAATTTAATTACCCTAGTTTTAGGATAAATTTGCCAAAATATTAAGATATATTATTTACTTATTCCAAAATGAAAAATGTATTTATTTTATGAAAATAAAACAGATATAAAAAACAATTGTTCGGTTTATTTAACATATTTCGTGATGTACTGTTATGTTATTACTGCATAATGACTGAAATTAAGTCGATCAACCAATGTTGGAAGTTTCACATCTGGCGTTTTAGCTGCATGTTATTGAACACTCTCTGCTGGGGCATCATAGTATTGAGTTTAGTAGACACATCAAAGGCAATCTTTGTAAACTCTTGGCTACTCGTTGACGGTATTACTATGCTAGCTCCTCCACTACCTGCTACTTTTGCCTGAAACTATACAATGTTTAGTAGTAACTTGACGCAAAAGTTTAAATAGATGGCGTTTAACATACTTTCTAACTCACGCTACATCGGACGGGGACGGGCAGTTTCGGTTGCCACATGTAAAAACGTGAGGATCAACGAATCCCACAGAGCAGAAGTCACGGACAATAGCTAGTTTCATTAAAACGAAATCAAATATTCAAGTCTATATTGCAAGTAAAATCCTTAGGACCGTAAAAAACGGCATTACGCTACGGGAAACATAAACTTACAAGATTTGTGATTTAAACAATATTGTTGTGCCCTTTCAGTGTTGCACATCTATTCAAAGTATCTCAACTTGACTATACCCAAATATTGTAATATATATATATATATATAAATAGCCCCTTATTATACTCAACTGATAATACTCAAATAACAATTAATATTATATATACACGCTGTATATAATGTATCCTACAGGTTAAATATTAATTTACCTGTTGTGGCACAGCATTCATTAACAAAAGAGTTACTCTCTTTTTTTAATAATTCAGTCGTCCAAAATATCTGCTACAAACTTTAGAGAATTTTCTCGGAGCCCAATTTGTTCGTCCTGTAGCTTCAATCCACTTCGGACGTAAATCAATATTTTCCGGGAAACTGTTATGCAATTAAGATATTGAAATTAACTAAAATACTACATGATATATTTATCATAAGAAATGCAACATAAAATTTTACCCACAATTTTGGGGAAAAAAATATGGATGTCTTGACAACATCGAACAATTTTTTTTTGTAGGTTATGAACATTGACTACATAAAAAAAGGCAGGACTGAGTCTCTTGAAACACTTACTGAAGCACCCATAGTAAGTCACACGTACACACAGAACACACACATTGACACAATAGTAAGTCAATCGCCCGCCATTACGCTTTGGACTGTGCTATTGCTCGGATGTTCAAGTAAAATAATTAAAAATGCCGTCTTGTGTTGTGAAAAGCTGCCGAAACCATAGCGCCTCGACAAAAAAAAACCAGGAGATCACTTTTCATAGGTAAGCAAGTAAAATATTCAGCTTATTGCCGAAATTATATCGTTTTCGTAAAAAAATATACTAAAACTATCAGTGTTGACAGTCAATAAATATTTTCATTTGCCCTGAATTTGGGTAAATATTTTTTAGTAGTATAGTTTTTTAGTAAAGTATTAAATACATTTAGTATAAATTATTATTCTATGTTTTATAGATTTCCTGCTGCAAACGACGCATGAAAAATTATTGGATAAAAATAATTAGAAACTGCAGAAATGATAACAGTTGGTATCCATCAAAATATAGTGTAGTCTGCAGGAAACTGATTCACTTCGAGGAAATTGATTTATATAAAATAAAAACCGGCCAAGTGCGTGTCGGGCCACGCGCAGTAGGGTTCCGTAGCTAGTCGTAACAACATATTTCGACTTAAAAGGGATTTACTATCTGTATTAAACAAGTAACATCTTCATACAAGTCATTACTTTCAAAGGTTTTTGTAATTTGCACGAATTATTCTAAGTAACTGCATTTTACACTTTGGACTCCAATTACTCTAGAACTAATTAAGTTAAAGTAACCGCTATAGTTTTCATGAAAAGTTTATTACATATACTACCACCGTGATTTTTTTCAATAATTTATATTTTTCACTCAACCTGTTCTAGTAGTTCGTCTTGAGATAAAAATCGTGATCTTATAATATGTATGACCTAGATATGTAATGATTATTTTTAATTTATTTTATTTATGTTATCCTCGAAATTATTTATTTAATTACTTATTTTATCCTGGAAAGACATATAGGGACCAGATAAATGGCGTCCTTCAGAAAGGAAATGTTTGTAGTACACGAAACCAGCTAGCACGTATGACGAGATGTATGAATGTTGAGGAAGCGAAAGAAGTATGTAAGGAGCGAAGCACATGGCGTTCTATCGTCTCTGCCTACCCCCGTGGGATAAAGGCGTGATTTTATATATGTATTATGTATGTTTATTTATGTTTCAAGAATTTTGAACGAAATATTCTGAGTAACTGCATCTGACATTTCGGACCCCTATTCCTCTTGAACTAATGAAGTGAACTTATCCGCTATAGTTTTCCTGTAAAGTTCATTACATGTACTACCGACACAATTTTTTTCAGATTTTGGGATCCAGTAGTTTAGCTTTTAGAGGGGGGGGGGGGGGCGCTCTACTCGAACAAAAATTTGCTCTTTAAAGTTAATTATCTCGCAAACGGATCTCTAAATCAAAAAACTGTCTTAGCAACCCCTAAACGTTTTTAAAAGTCCTATCTAACAATACCTCACACTATGGGGTAGGCGACAAAAAAAAAAACATCCCTACTTTACATGTAGGGGAGCTACCCGAAAAAAAAATATTTTTCCAAATTTTATTCTACGACTTTCTTTGTATAGTTAACATACATGTTCATGCAAAATTTCAGTTTTCTAGCACCAACGGTTTCGTCGCTATGCCTTGGAAAGATGGACGGACAGACGGACATGGCGAAACTATAAGGGTTCCTTGTAGGTACTACGGAACCCTAACAAAAGGTGGACTTATTCGCATTGTCAGCTTTAAAAAAGTACTGTACCAAAAAAGGTAAAACAATAGTATATTGTTTTAAATAAAGTATTAAATTAATAAATAACAGTACTTTAATCTAAAACTTTTTATTTCTTAGTTTAGTTTATTATTATTATTTTTTTTTTTTTATTTGCCAATATTTATTTGAAATATTGAAAAATCGCATGTAAGTGAATCTAAGCTTCGTGATTGTTGGTTTAGTTTAACTTAGATATTATATTTGGTTTGTACATTTTGTTGACGTTTTCAAGCACTTTCTGATAGGTTATGTAATGAAGAATTTTTATTTTTTATTTTTTTGATAACTGCCATAACTTATCCTACAATCCGATTTCGGCTCCAGGTCCTAAACTGGGACACCCTGTATATCACTAAAGCATCTTCACCATCTAAGAATCAGGAAGCGCCGTAGGAGTCGTAATTTTAAAATATTTTCCAAAAACTGGGTAGCTGCACTAAAGCATCTTCGCTGCCTTGCGTCAGGAGTGCCCAGAGCAACGAATTTTGTACATATTCCCTTAATAAAAACAAACAACTTCCAGCTGCAGACCCGTATCGACTGCTAGAAATATAAAATCAACTTTGTTTCGAAATTCAACCATAAAGTTGTTTTATATTGTTTGGTTTTTGGCCACGGTAGTATAAAACTACCTATATCATGTTTGATGGTAAAAAGCAGCAAATAAAAAAATATAAGAACTAAACCTCTAAAATATTTATTTAAATTATTGTAAAAATGTGGGTAATATTTCTCATGGCTGGTAACCCCTAACACACGCACACATAAACAGACCGCCGCCATTTTGGTGCTTCCATCATTTTATAAGTGACATTCTCTCCTGCTTTTTTTAAGTACTCTATGGTTATGAATACTAAAATTTCATAGATGATTTTGTCGATCAAATTATAAACAAACATACCTAGTTCACACGAGATAAAATCATTGAAAATACAACCTGGCATATGATTCAAAGGCCAAAATGTGTTATACTTACGAGTGGAACGATAACTCAGGCAGATTTCTTCTATTATCACTTTTACATCCTAAAACACTTCACCGCACCATATTTCCTACAATAATGCATAACAAAGACACTATTGTTGAAAATTTACTAATATTTTTCAGGATTCACGTAACTTTTATAGCTATGCTAACTAAAATTAAAAAATACCGAAATATTTTTCCAGCGTTGTCAAATACGTCAAGTTTGTTTGACTATCCTTTGAGCAAACCTTGAAAAAACCCGACACGCATGGCGAAACAAAAAATCTTATCACCTGTCTTGTTTTTTTACACAAAATAGGCATAAGTTTATCTTTTTCTTGTGTGAGGGAGATCGAAGCTATCAGTCGTCTATACTATTCTCTGTCTACGACTCGTCGTGACCAACGATGACAGAAGTGAGAACGTGACCAAAGATATTTTATTTACATTTTATTTAGCGTAACCAAAGCGATAAAGTGAAAAAAAACTTTGTGACATTTGTTTCTGTTTGTTTTTTATGAGGTTTTTTACAAAGATTATTAATACAACAAAGAAATAACTAAAATAAAGTGCATTTGCAAAGCTCGCTCGTCTTTTCCGTAGGTTATTTTTTTCGGATTTTTGTTTTAATTATAATGGTCAACTTAATTTTATTCGTGGATCCGATAAGGCAAGAAGAAATAGAAACGTTTTATGAGGTCTAATTTTACATATCATGTCCTAGTCTAGCTAGTCGATTAATGAATTGTATCGGAAGGGCGGCAGATAGGTATCATTAACATTTTGTTGTTTGCAGATATGTCAGAGCCATCGTAATTTTTATAGAGGGTACCGTAAATACGAACATCCTCTGCAATATTTCAAAGAACCACAATATAATTTCCAGTGCCCCTCTGAAATGTCAAGGTTACTATTTTATTTATCACATTCAAACTGCCTTATGGTCTAGCCAGGTCTAGCGGTATAATTCCCAACTGCGCATCGTTAGGATTCGATCTCCGGCTCGGGCATTCCAATATTGTTGAACATTGGTTTACTAGCTTCAGTGCGCAGCTCTACCTGCGTCATAATGTTGATCAAAACTAGTCCATGTTCTTATTCAGTTCTTAAACTCCCTCCATATCAATTTTCATCAAGATCGAATAGTAGTTGATCCGTGAAAGCGTAATGGACAGATAGATTCTACTTTTTCATATATATTATTAGCAGGGATGTTAGGGAGCTCCGTAACCGTAACCGAAACTATCGGATATCCGTAACCGTAACCGGAACCGAAATAAAAGTCTCAGATAATATCGGATAGGGGCGAAGCCTAATTGAGACAAGTTTTTATATGTTGTTTTGATCAGCCGGCTGTAATTCTAACCAAATGGTGACATATAAATAAAACCATTTTATTAGCTATATGTATTTCAATTTTATATTCCTTAAAAATCTAACATCTATAACCGAATTTATCCGAAACTAACGGATAATCCGAAATAAATTAATATCCGAATCCGTATCCGGTATAATAAATTAATCTTGTATCCGTAACCAATCCGTATCCGAAATTTCATATCCATAACATCCCTGATTATTAGTAAGGATGAGAAAGTAACTCTTTCTATCTATTACGCTTTCACGGCTGAACTACTGAACCGATTTGCTTTTTATCGACACACTACCACCAACACAGGTGGAGCCGCGCGCAATAGCTTGTTTATAATATTAGTAAGGATCCTGGATGACGTGCTTTTACATATATCTTGTAACAATTTAACTGTCTTGTCGATATTTAATTTCATTTTGCTGTACTATGTACTATGTATTGTGTTCTCTTTCAGTGTTTATTTGAACTACCCAATATTCCATGTGAAATATCGGCAACCTGTGGTTTTGCCTGGAGGATTAGACCGCAGAACTGAGATACCTCCACTACCTGATAGATGTCTAGGAGCACGTTACAGTCGAGCTTCTTCTAAGAACTATGTCCGATAAAAAAACTAGTTTTTGTGAAATTAATATTGTCTTCTTCTATAATATATTTTACTTTACATACAGGGTCTTTGGAACATCGTTAGCCAAATTCAATTGGCTAAAACGTATTATCCTCAGCTATAGTTTTAGTAACTCTACCTCACTTTTCACCTTACCAGTTTTTTATTTCAATTAATAAGATTTTTTTAGAAAAAGTTCATTTTTTTCCTTTTGTATCGATTAAAAATAAAAAATTGCTGATATTGCCTCGAAATCTTGTACTAGTTTTAATTTAATGTTTACAGTTGTGTGGCTAAATTAAATTGATAATAAGTTTCAGATTACTCATACTCTCCTTTTCATTTCTGAACAAACTTAACGTATGAGTAAAATTACCTATTAGCCAATTTAATTTAGTTAGCGATGTACCATACACCATAAATACTTGTTTTGAATATATACTATATGTTTAAATGTTAATATTAAATACTTGCCAAGTATTTGTACGTATTATTCAAAAGGTTGTCTAATTATTAGACTCAGTTTAACCAAGCAAGCAGTAATCGAGCATGAAACAATATGATTTCACATTTCGCAGACTCACTGATCAATCTGACCGTAATATATGTATATTAATATAATCAAAGATTCTGAACTTTAAAAACAAATCATAATAAAACAGGTAGTGATCTGAATATAAACTGTCAGGAAAAGATGGCTTAGACTACTGGGCAAGTAACAGTAACATTCAATGTACACCGTATAATCAATACAGTTGAACTTTTGATCAATTGCTGCGAATAATCGAATAACTTATATTGTTGGACCGTGTATGAAGTACTTTAGTGCCGATAGTTTTCGCATCACTACGTCTAATGTCATTTTGATGTCAAGTCAGTCAATATTTTTTAATCTGTATCAGCAGGCAGCAGTGCTAACGTCAAAACAAATTCCCAAATTTTTTGTTGTAATCTTTTTATTTCTTTGATATTTACTGATCTTTTGATGCTTTTGCTGTAAACTCATATAAACTGTGATGATGAGATGTGCAGAACATTTGTTTGTGATAATCTGATATCAATTGAGAGTCGCTGCTTCGTTATTTTGGGTGAACTATTTTTGTCCGCTCTAGATTCGGTGCATTGGAATAAATTTTGACATCCAGGAAAAGAATGTTCTTCCTGTTCGGTAAGTTCGTTAGACTCTAGTAAACAGTAGCAGTAACAGCTGTAGACTACAATTAGGTTAAAGCTGGTATGAATCGCACATTGGTGTGTCGCGTGGGAGTATGATATCATTAGCATATTTTTTCCTCGCCGTAGCTTTCTTGGATTCCTTTAGTGCGTTAATTATTGTCTGTATCTTTAATTTATACTTGTAATTAATTTGCTAGCTGAGGCTTATCGTGTGTATTTAACGAGCTAACTGAGTTTTATCATGTTTATACCTACTGAATACAATGTTTTCCTAACAGTCAAGGTTCTCCAAAACAATATAAAAATATATGGTACACCTATGCCTACACATTGAGTTCTATAGTGTTATTATGAACATTTATTGAATTCATAAACATTATTATGGAAAATAAGTCTGAATATCACTAAAAACTTAAATAATTTTAAATACAGCCTAGTTCTAATGAACCTTGAATTTTAATCTTTCTTATTAAGAACCTGTCATTAAAAATATAAAATAAAATATTTAAACTAGATCTATGGACTTGTAGCAAATCTTATTGGGCTTATTTGGTGAATTAATTTATCAATACATTTTTATGATTTAAAATATTAGATCTGTATTAAAAGTGCAATACTATGAGTCATGTATGTTATAACTTACAATCAACTGTAATCTCTGGTCTTATCACATCACTTCTATAGGTAAACATACCAAATTTGATTCACCTATTGATATCACAACTTATTGCTGTTATCTATTAGATAACTGTCTGATGAAGTTTAAATTAAATGAATAATTTATGTAGTAGATTATTTCTCTACCTATGATTCCATTGCTATAAAATAAATGTCTATATTTAAAGGGCTGTTGTAAATATTAATCTGACTAAAAGAAGACTTAATGAGCTTTTCATAAATGTCTGTATTTTAAAATTCTGCAAGCAACACAACCCAAGAAAATTTTGTTACTTTTTATTGTATACACAATAGGGCTAGAAGCAATATTTTACAGTATGAATATGCATTCCGACTGCAACTTGCTATATTATATATCATATCTGAATCGCTGCTAGTTTTCTTTGCTTTTTATATTAACATGCAGTTCTTCATTATTTATAGTCTAAATAATAACGTAAACTCCAAAAAGTCATTTTAGAATTAATATTTTAAAGAAGGATTTATTGTATCAAATACAACATTTTGGTTACGGATGTGATCAGAAACTTCTCTTCATACTTAATTTGAGTGACAGTTTGCCAGATTGGTATGGCAGTAGAACATTAATCTTAAATTAAATAAAGCAATTAGTATTGAGAATAAATTCAATCGTAGTAAAATAGCATTCCAGCTTAATTTATTATGCAATTAAATTCTAATATGTTGACATTCATCAAGGTCTAATTACCTTAAACATATGCATATTTAGTGATAACTATTTAAATACTAAATGCCACCTGCATTGTATGATGATAACAAGGGTATGCCAAATGATGTCTTGGTTGTTGTAGAACCAGTTCCATAGAACAACTCAGAATGGTTCTGCATGCCCTATTGATAACATTGACTCTTTACTGACTTCTAATGATGGAAACCACATGATTCATTCAGTAGTTTTCACGTTTATTGCAAACTAGCTGTTCCCGTGACTTTGTCCGCTTGGATGTTGTTTTGGGCTAATCTTAAATGATAGACATATATTATGCTGTCGCGGAGTTTTTTTTGAAATATTTAAAGAAAATTTTGTCATACATGATTTTTGCGGTACTTTAACTATTTACGCAGCGGGGCTCTGAATAGGAAAAAATATAGTTTAAAAAAACTAAAAAAACACGCTTTTAAAGCACATCAAACTAAAAAGTGAAAAATAATTCTTATTATAACCTGAAAATAATAATAAACGAAAAATACTAGTACTATTGTGAAAAAAAGCGTGGGTCGCTCGATAGACGAAAAATATGGCACAGAGCGCCCCACGCTTTTTTTCACAATAGTACTAGTATTTTTCGTTTATTATTATTTTCAGGTTATAATAAGAATTATTTTTCACTTTTTAGTTTGATGTGCTTTAAAAGCGTGTTTTTTTAGTTTTTTTAAACTATATTTATTTTTCACTTTTTAGTTTGATGTTATTTAAAAGCGTGTTTTTTAGTTTTTTTTTAATCCTGGCGATCCTAATCAGGATAATGAGATAAATTTATGAAATTATTATATTGTCGCTGATTCTTTACAAGTGTAGAAAGTTTGAATTAAATCTGTCCGTTTAAAGTGGGTCAAAATCGAGTCCAAAGGAGTCGGTTACATACAAACAAACAAACAAACAAACAAACAAACATACAGGTGAAGCTAATATAAGCGTGTTAAAAAAAAAAAACCCCCGATTTTGAAACATCTAATCTGTCTAACACTGAAAGAATTTATCAAATTGGCCCAGTAGTTTCTAAGATTAGCGTGTTCAAGCAAACAAACAAACTCTTCAGCTTTATAATATTAGTTTAGATTACCAGGTAATATAGGTGTAATTTTATGTTATATTACACTGTTCAGTCATGTCAGTTTTGAGCATGTCTGGTTGGTATAATTTATGGATAGCTTACCATTCAGTTAGGTATTTCATCACAAAAGATGCTATTCTAAAAATACATTGTTACAAAGCCCATACATGTAATTGGAGTCGTTGGTATCATAATACAAGTATTGTCATGAATGAATGGCAAATTGATGTGTGCACTGAACAATAACATTGTGAGTCATGCCTGTTCCCTCATGGTGACTTGCCAGGCTTTATGGTAGTGATGCTACAAATGCCACTTTTATGAATATTAAAACCTTATGTGGTTAATATAATATGAAAAAAAAAACATTCTTATAAATGAATGTTTTTTTTTTCTATCAAACATTAAAGCAAATGTCAGCGAGTGAGTTTGTTAATAGGTTTAACATAATAATAATAATAGTTAAGTCTTAACATAACCAAAATTTACTAGGTAAAGATGCAATATTTTATTATATTATATTGTAGGTGCGAAACATTTTCATTTTACTCTAAAATTTAATACATTAATAAGCAAAGATCTTAATGCTACATAAAATTTTTATCCTCCAATCTTAGCTTAAATATTTTTGTGCGGTCCATTGTATAGAACAAGTAAAGTATATTGGCGGCTCAGGTGATCTACGAAAATGCTCGCTGTCTCAGTCGCTTGCAATATGTATAGCGTGAGAGTGATTGAGACGGCGCTAATTTTAGTTGTAGAGATGTGTTGACTAGTCGGTAACTGTCGGGCTTTACTATGAGTGCACGGTTGGCGTAGCGGTTAAAGCGGTCGCCTCACCGCTTTCAAATACGCTGGTGTTGTGGGTTCGATCCCCACATGGGACAAATCTTTGTGTGATTCGCAATGATTTGTTCTGACTCTGGGTGTGCTTTGTGTGTGTGAAATGTATGTTTGTGAACACCCCCGCGACACAGGAGTTATTCCTAGTGCGGGCGTCGTTTTTTTAAAAAGAGAAAGAGAATAATCTAGTATAAGAAGAGCTACATAACGTGTGCCGCGTTGAAATATACTGCATTATGGTGGTGCGACGAACGACACAAATTGAACGTCTTTACATGCGTTAAAATTTGTTGATGGTCTAACTAAAAAAATCCTATCCAAAGCATCTCAATTTATTTGTTACGAATACGAATAATTACATCACTAGTGTTTTACATTGGTTATTGACGACTCGACAGTCGACACGTACTGATAAATTCGAGTACTGTTTCGAATAGGCGATCCTCTAATGAGGCATAGACAACCAGTTGGTAACATTATGCCGGTAGCATCGTCATGTGTAGGCAGACGGGATGGTGGTTTAGCAATGATAACGGTCTTCTGGAGGATTTTGAGCAATCTTGACGGATAGTCAATACTAAAGAGATGACAAAGTCCAGAACCATCTACACAGGAAACACTGGCGCACTCTCAAATCCTCTGACTACCTAGTTCCTTGATCCGAAGTGTTGGCTATCAGATTAGGTGCTGGACCAACTTCTTGGCTTGACCGACCTCCCGATCAGTCGTCGCTAGACCAGCTAGTGTAAATGTTAGCACTGTGATGTGAGTTTAGATCTTAAATGAAATCATCATTGTTATTTAATAAACATTAGTATGTCCAAACACAACTAGATTGTGTTTTTTAAGATGTAGAGCACGTTAAGCCGTCTCGGTTCCGATCATCTTTTTAATAAGATAATTTACGGATAATCAGAGCCTTAGGGTCGACACACACCAAAAGTGCGTCGAAGCGAAGCGGAGTTTCAGTGTCATATGAATTTTAACTTTATTTTCATTACTATAATACTTATTATCGCATGAGAAACTCTACGCTACTACTACTATGGAATTCCCGCGGCGCGCGGGCATCCGCGCGACTCGTTTGAGTTTCTCATGCGATAATAAGTATTATAGTTATGAAAATAAAGTTAAAATTCATATGACACTGAAACTGCGCTTCGCTTCGACGCGCTTTTGGTGTGTGTCGACCCTTAGATACCAGAACGTCTATCAACTGACGACGACCGGATGGCGGAGTGGGTAGTGTACCTGCCTGCGACGCCGAGGTCGCGGGTTCGATTCCCGCTTAAGACAATTCTTCGTGTGCATGAACATGGGGGTTTGTCTTAGTCTGGGTGTTCCTATGTATAATAAGTATTTATTTACAAAAGAAAAGTATATATGTATTAGTATCAGTTATTCTAGTACGTAAAGTACAAGCTCTGCTTAGTTTGGGACTAGATGGCGTTGTGTGTAATTTGTGAAATATTGTGTAATATCCTAAGAAAGTATCATAACGCCCCGTAATGAAACCTTAAAGTCTGATGCCAGTTGTTCTGCTAATAAAACTCCATAGGTATTAAATACAGAAAAGCCGAAACCGACGCCATTTCTCAATTACATTAATTGGGGAAATGATGATATCGTATCATTACCTAATCTTAGCACCTTTACCTCGCGTTACGATGACCTCTTCGGTGAGTTCTTTGTTTGATAACAAAGCATCACCGAGCGACGCGGCGTGTCGTCATGGACACCGCTGTTTGTCTTGATAACTGGATATCAGTGACTGAATAATACTGTTGAATTTGTTTGTTGACGTGTTTGTGATAGAAATTTGGTCTAGGAATTAGGAATACTAGGAGCACTTTATATTTTGTCGAGTGGATAAAATGTAAGTTACTAACAAAACGATAGATGACTTTGTGTACAGTGGGCCAAGCAATTTGGTATGCATCATGCAGTGCAAAATCTTCCACGCCATATTGAAAACTGACTGCAAGAGATATGCATGTGTGAATTACATATATAAAAAGCGTAATATACACACTATTTAGATATGTAACTCACTTATACATAACTGGTGTAGTAAGTCTTTACGATGACTTCGAAATTTTTGCCCTGCATACCTATCTCGTTGGCCCACTGTACCTATAACTTGGCAGTACACTGCTGAGAAAAGCAACGTGTCTAGAAATTAATTAAATTAATTATATTGTATTGAAAGTCTGGATTATCTATCGATATCGAAGTCTAAATCCGTAAATATAAAAGGTATTTATTTATTTATTTATTTAATACTTTATTGTACAAAAAGATTACAAAGAAATATACATAAAATAGTAATTGAATACAAAAGGCGAGCTTAACTCAGTGCTTGAGTTCTCTTCCAGCAAACCTAGAGCAATAGAGGAGACGATGATACCATAGAGGTAATAAATATTTAACACTTTAACACATGCGCGAAATTCGATGCTGGCTTGACTACCCATTAATTTCGCCATAGATTCAGCGTGAAATTTAATAACGGCTTCACTGTTACATGTTACATACAAGTGAAGTGCGATAGTTTCAACATAACTGAGTTATATTAGTATAAATAGTTAGTGCGTGTGCGTGCCAAAAGCGTGTAGATCCCTGCCTGCCTGTATTTATTGTTCTAAAATTGACGTGGCCCACTTGAAAGTGAGCTCAATAATTGTTTCTGATATCGATATCATAGCTATTTAATCTCGATTTGTCTATTAAATAAAAATATTTAGTTTACGCAGCGTTCTATTTTGTATACGATGGCGTTAAAAGTTTGCCGCGAGATACAATACAATGGAAAATGTATTTGTAAAGTTGAATATAGCAAATTAGCAATATGAATTCACTTAGCAGATTAAAAGTACATTTTAGATGAGATGTTGGTGTTGAAAGTTCATGCTTTGTTTTGGCTGTTGACCTTTTTGCCTATATTTATATATTGGGCTCTGTCCTCTGTCAGATGTTACAAAAGAACCAATTGGCGCGTGTAGTCATTCGAGCTTAGTACTAAGCGCTATTCTACTCAAATTCACTATGGAGTAATAGATTACTATATTATGCTTCAAATGCTAGTAATTTCTAGGCAACCAGAGCTTAACGCCACCAGCCCGACTACCATTTGGTGGCAGGTTAAACATGAGACGGTGGTGCCTTCTCTCTCGGGCTCGTTAACAAGAAGTAACCACCTTCAAATGTACCTACCTATACAAGAAAATCTAACAATATCTTCTATTGGTTCCAGTTGACTCTTAAAGCTCGTGTATGTGATGGTGATGTCGTGTTCGGGCATGGGCGACGTGGTGCTCCGCGAGCGGCTGCCCGCCTTGTGGCGCCGCATCGAGGACGCACACTACAGCTACCTTGAGACCGACGACAGCCCGGAGAAGTTACACCAGAAGAAGAAACTAGAAGGTACAGGATAGAGACCTGTGTCATATACACAGAATAATTGACGATTGATGCCTTGATCGATCGTAGATTTAATCGTTTGCCGTTCCCATGGGTTGTAGGCTATAACCCATGTGAACGCCAAGTTGTTAGCGTGATGTTAAGGCCAGGGGGATGGCGAACCTCTTTTGATGTACGTTCTAGTCTTATTTTATAAAACACAGAATAATGAGGCCACGACGTGTCAAGGTCGTGGATTTCATTTGCCAAATTTATATGCAGCGTGCCATCTGTGGCCAATGGTTCGCCATCACTGGCCTAGGCCTAGAATAGAGTATTTCTCAAGAAACAGGCTAACATACACAATAAGCATCCAAATCCGATGAGCTGATGAGATTATTATATCTTAATTTTGACGCAAAATGATTACTTTCTGACGTGAACCTCTTTTATCGGTTCAGAAGCCACTAACCTCTAAAAAGCACTGATTGCATGCACATGTCTATTTTTTACATTCGATCGTCCAAAAGTTATTGTCGACGCATTGTTATTTCTTCAAGTTTGGAAACTCAACAAATAAATATTTATTCAAATTATGAATTACCGGGTGTTACTCACGTAATGTTGGTCTATTTTGTCGACCGCGGTTTCGCCTATACGTCTAGGCATTATCAAGAGTGCGATACGTCGCGCCTGAGTTGCAGCCAGTCTTACACAACATTACGTGAATAACACCCGTATTTCATAATTTGAATAATGTTACAAACTCACGTCAGTTTTAATAAAAATAAATATTTGTTTCAGATTACATAATAGAATACCTATCGCTAGTGCCTCACGAATGCAAGTTCGGTCTGGCAGAGACAGGCAAGGTGTTCCAGCGCACCGTGAACGAGTTGGCAGAATTTAGCGCGTACAGAGCGGGGCTGGGCTGGGCCGCGCTGGCCAGGTACGCCGCCAATCTGCTGGCTCAGCCCTGGAGGAAGGAGTACAGGGTTATAAGGGTAAGGGAGGTTTTATGACTCCATAGTCAGTAATTAAGACAAATCGAGTAGCAGCAGTCTTGTAAACAAGACAGAAGACATCAGGATCAGACTGGGCTTTAGTCAAGGCCCGGGACTCAGTACTGGTTGGGGGGAGGTCCACAGGCAAACCCTATGGGGATCGCTTCGAAGTCTTATCCTCAGCCTTTTTTAATAATAATAAATAAATATCTCACAACTAACACAAAATGCCTTCTAGTCCCAAACTAAGCATAGCTTGTATAATTGTTACTAGAATAACTGATACTAATACATATATACTTTCCTTTTGTAAATACATACTTAATATATATAGAAACACCTAGACTAAGACAAATCCCCATGTTCATGCACACAAAGATTTGTCTTAAGCGGGAATCGAACCCGCGACCTAGGCGTTGCAGGCTGGTACACTACCCACTCCGCCATCCGGTCGTCAAAATATTCGCTATTTATTATTTCACTAATTTAATTCTTAATTTAACTGACTTGATTTATCAGGTCTATTTATCTCATGATTAATTATTATTTTTTCATTCCAGTTATACTGCGGCTACTTCAAGCATGAGGTGGAGGCCAACATGGTAGGAGCAGAGATACTCCTCCACGCCATGGGGTACAAATCTACTGGATCGGGGCGTTTGGAGCTGGATGGGCCGATATGTCCTGATATGGTGGCCGCTGTCTCTAGAGACGCCCTTATAGCGCAGTGTGAATGTCAGGTGAGAAATACATTGTTTTTAGGGTTCCGTTGCCGAATGACAAAAAACGGAACCCTTAATGAGTCGTCATGTCTGTCCGTCTGTCCCAGCCACTTTTTTTATTTAATCAGTACTACACAGATAAATAAATAATACAGATCTGCCGACTAGATTATTGGCTTTACTATAAAAGCCAATAATCTAGTATAAGAAGTGCTACATAATTTGTGGCACTTTGAACTATTTGTACATATATATGTGTGTGGTGATACCAACGATCCAAAATATAACGGTTTTAAATACATTTAAATTTAACTGAATAACGCCGCTTAATTGACCACATTTGCTCAAACCTCGGCCATTCGAACATTGTGTAGGTAGTCGGCCAACCTCATAGTCGCTCTAATAAATAGAGTAATTATAATACGCTTGTAATTGTATTATTTTATTTATTTATTTATTCATTTCATCTTACAAGCTAACAGATGTTACATCCAAAACGCTTACAAGACTAGTGTTATGTCAATATGAAACATAAAAAAGTATATAATATATAAAATTAATTATTAACAAGCTTGTTGCATTTTACAAAAGATTTTTATAACATAGAATAGAATTTTAATGTATGTATGTAGCAATACAAATTAGTCATGTATCCGCTATACCAAAACGTAACTGAAAACGGGTATCATCTCTCTTAACGTACCGTATCGGTATTAAAATAGTTACCAACGGTTATCTATACCGGTATTGTATCACCATACCGGTGTAATACCGGTTACCAAAAATATCTAATAACGCCCATGACTAATACAAATACAATAAGTTTTTAAATTGAATGTCCACACAGATAATGTGTCACACGTGGGAGGCGGTGTGGGGCGCGGGCGCGCGCGCGTCGTGGCGTGACGTCAGCGCCGAGCGCGCCGCCCGCGCCGCGCCCGCCGCGCTCGCCGCCGAGCGCCTCGTGGCGCACTCGCACGCGCGGGACAGGGGCAAAGCTCCATACAACGATGGTGAGTGGAACCAGCATTCAAAGAGTTCTTTCAATTTTTGTCTGTCTGTCTATCTGTGTGAATCGGCTTATCTTCTTAAACCGATTTTGTAAAAAAATTAAAATGAGTAAATGACTACAATGCGTGTTACATAGGCATTTTTATTGATGTATCTACTACTCAAACGAAAACGCGGGTGAAAATTAGTCAGTTTGTTTGAAAGCGCTAATCTCAGGAACCAAAGATCGGACTATATTAATTATTTTTGTGTTTGATACCCTAATTCTTAAAAAAAGCAGAGCAGTAAAGTAAGGGCAAATACTTCCAAACTCACAGTGCAAAAATTACGTCATCCGAATCTTCATACAAGTTACCAGACGAGTGAAGCATGTAGAATTCGTACTAAACACATACACATATAGTCAGTCTACTATTTTTCTTAAATAATCATTTTGTTCTTTTCAGGTTCTGAAATATACTCGAACATACCCAAGACGATTCCCACAGAACCTTACCGGAACCGACTAATAGACACGCGATACGACTCAGCGCATTGCAACCACATATGCGAGGACACCCCTCCGGATGACCCCATTCCCCACATGCCTCCCTACATGATGCAAGGCATGCTACCCCCAGTCATATACCCACATATGCTTCCCGAAGTACCTGTAACCATGCCCCACTGTTCTACAGTCCCCATGATGACCCCATACGGCGTTCCATACTACTACCCCGTACAGTCTCCTTACATGCTCCCCACACCCGTATTTAACCCCATAAAACACGCTGCTACGGTCCCCGTAAACGGATACCCTCCCATGTCTGCATACAGATACCCCGCAGTACCTACCGGACAACTCATCGAACTAGACACCCCGTCGCTGTATGAAAACGGCAAATTCGAGAGGTATAAAGACGAAGAACGAAGTTATAGGAAGAGTAGACTGGAAGCATCCAGAAGGAATAGCACGTCAAAATCAGGTTTCAGTGATGTTTCGTTGCCTAGTATACCTCGGTCCGATACGCAACCCACTTTAAGCAAGGCCAGGGAAGACGGGATGGGTACCTATGAGAGCTGGGATTACGTGTTCAGGAACTTATCGAGTAAGGAACAGGAACCAGAGAGTAGGAGCAGGTATTCTCCTTCTTTGGACCGAGATTCTAGAACGCTCGATAGGTTAGATAGGGAAGAGAGGAGAGCGAAGTATCAGCCTACAACACTAGACTTAGAAGACGGTCTGCAGGCGTTGAATCTAGACCGGACTTATGACGACGAAGTGTACAGGACAGCTAAAGTGAACGAGTTAGTCAGAATGAAGCAAGAACAAGATGTAAAAAGATCGAAACATTTAGCGAAGAAGCATGTCGATGAGAGGAAATCTTTAAGAGAGAAAAGGCATCTTCCAGAGCCGGTTGGAAACCCCAAAGCTGACGCATTAATAATGAACAAAGTTGCGCAGGATAAGATGAAGTTAATAAGTAAGAAAGACACGAGAGATCGGAAGGAAATTATAAAACAGCAGAACGGCTCCACGTCGAGTACTGCGGAGGTGAAAAAAGTGAAGAAGCCTTCTAAACTAGTCGCTGTTGAGGTGGACAAGTCGAAGAGCAAACCTGTTGAGAATGGCGTGCATAGCGCGGGACATAGCTCAAAAAGTAATCTATGTGAGTATACTCTTGAAATACTTTCATTATGAGTGTTGGTTTGTAGTATAGAATGGACCACACAGAATGTGGTCATTAAAGGAATCAATCAATCAATCAATCAATATATTTATTTGCGAAAACATGGTTACATAATGATCTTACATGGTAAATTGTCCAACATGTTTCACTGTAAATTACAGCATGCAATTTTTTAGGCTAATATTATTTGAATACACTTTTAAAAGATAATAAATTTTTTTACACATAAAATAAAACAGAAATAACATTAATCATATAAAAAATCTTCTTCTCTATAAAAACACGTATTAATTAAAAACAATTTTAAACTTTTCTTTAATTGTGGAACATTGAGACACTTTATGGCTTCTAGGGAGTCTATTATATTTTCCGCGGTGCCATTCCCAGAATGCTCTTACTTAATAATGCTGTGTTACATCTATGCTATGCCTGCTTAGTAAATTTTTGTATTGAGAACGTAAGCGAACACCCCGTTTGGATGTATTTGTTTCAAATAGTGACGAGCTTGTTTTAACAAATACGCATACTTCAAATATGTAAAGGGCTGGAACTGTTAATATTTTTAATGATATAAAGTATGGAACGCAACTGTCCTCCGATTTCAAACCGCACATAGCACGTACGCATCTCTTCTGGGCTTTGAAAACTAGATTTTGGAAAGTAGATATTATTATGTAGAATAAAAAAATGTGGTCATCAAATGGCTACATTTTAAAATGTCTTCGTTTTCTTGTGGCAAAACTGCGAAAGTAATTATAAAAGTAATTATTTTGTGCATATACTCTTCATCTAGCTGCCTTAATTTTGTTTTCTCTGTCTATAATACTAATGGATAAGATATCAATAACGAAGAAAACTCAAGAACTTTATTAGACAATTATTAAAATATAAATCTCTATGTATTTTTTAGCTTCCAACGCACACGCTCCAAGCTTCGATCTGAAGTCGCAACTCGTGGTGTCGCTGGACGAAGCGGATCACGTGCGACGCTCTCCTCCCAGACACCTGCCGAATGGGGACCGAGAGCGACCCGCCAGCAGGACGCCCAGTCACGCGAGCGAGAGGCCAGATACAACCAACCACGAGATAAAACGGGACAAATGGGAGTGCGGGACGTGTACCTACTTGAATAGGAACGCCTTAGCTGCGTGTGAAATGTGTGGTAAGTCTAAAAGAGGGCCGGAGATACAACCTCTGCGGTCCGGCGGGCGCGAGTGCCCCGCGTGCACGCTGGTGAACGAGCGAGATGCCAAGCTGTGTGACGCGTGCGGCACGAGTCTTGATCATTGCCCTACCTATATTTGAATATGACTTATGACGTCATCTACCGGGTTGCCAACTTGCATCTAATCATTTTGTTTAGTTTATTTATAATGATAGTGTTAATAAGCGTACGGTTTTATGTCTATTGTGTTCTGATAATAATGTATTTTGATATTGAAGTAATACAAGCTGTGTCAAACTAGTTACGTTTCAGACCACAATTGACATAAAATTAAGTACATATAAATCTTTGTCCATGTTAGGGCCATAGAATCGAATTCTCTAAATAATATTTGCCAGAAGTTATTGAAATAAATCAGCTCTTTAGTGAGATGTGTGAATATGATCGATTTATAGGGATGATAACTGAAATTTCATCCACCAGATGTCGCTCAGATGATAAGTTGAAATGGGCGGCTCTGATTAGTCAAGATTCAAACTCGCCAACCAACCATAAAGAGCTAAAATCTATGGAAATGAGCATGTTTGTCTATGGAACCATTTCACAGTAAACATCTCAATTATATAATTCAATCAGTTTGATTCTATGTTCTCATGGACGCTATATGATTGCACAAGTTATCGTTTATATTTGATATTGTATGCAGCTAGCTGCGTTTGTATTTAATTCAAATTTAATATTAGGCATTGCACATTGAATGTGTCTGACAGCTGTCAAAATGTATGTGAAATCTATGAATATACAATTCCAAGAGGTTCCTTATGATTGGTTATTCAATTAATAAATATTATTATATAGATGTTGAATGTGAATAAGGAGTGCCCTTGATACTTCCCCTTACCGTAGGTACATTGCGTCGAAACAGTGTTCGGATATCTGTCTGAACACTGTACGACCTAATGTACTTAAAAATTGCTCGAACATCGAAAATCGAGTGCCGCAGCCTTTGTGGTCGAAGGGGTTTAAAGTCAGTTACATAATATTATAACGCATATAGAAATAAAATAAAAATTGTTTTTTCGGAGACCCTTATTGTCATTTAATTTATTGATGTTTAAAATTTATATGAATAACTGTTTAAAAAATGTTAATGAGAGAGCATGAAACAAACGGTTTACGAATATAACAAAATAAAATTTGAAATATTCGAGGTGGATGCGACGGGCATTTATTGAAACGACATATTTAAAAATTTCGCGTTTATTTTTTTCATACAGTAATAGCATACTGCATCTTTACATTTCCTCTTATTACCTCTGGATAAAACCTGCATTTATTTGCATTTTAGTAACAATGTTACTAAATCAATGTTTTTGCCGCAAAGGCTTCTACCCAAATCCATGTTCTATTTTTTTATATAAGAAATAATGAATGAAGCTGCCATCAAGATTAAAATCATTTTTTTTAATAGGCCCTAGGGGGCTTGAACACGTCACAACATTAATTACAATGATTTGAAGAACTGGGGATAGTTGTAATATTTTAAAGCAAATTTTAGCTTTGCTATGCCTTTTTGTATTTTATATAATATTTAGGTTGAAAAATTAATAATCCAGCAGGACTCGAACCTGCACCCCCTGGGTATACGCCCCAAGTGCTTAGTAACCAAGTAAGGTTCGTCTATCTAAGGTATATATATATATACCTATGACGCTGGCACAAAAAAGAGTTGAAAAATTTCGAGTCTAGCAGCATACGAATCCATAGCTGAATTGGCAAAGCACTTGGGGCGTATACCCAGGGGGTGCACGTTCGAGTCCTGCTGGATTCCTAATTTTTCAACTTAAATATTATATAAAAAAAACTGGGGATAGATTCATTTTAATCCAACTGTTTAGAATCTGATTAAAATCAAACTAAGTATCAGCTCCGATGAGTATTGCATACATCCACGAATAAATCCAGCTTAATATACAACCTTATTTTAACTTTATCTGTAACCTGAAAAACGTTTGTTCAGAATCAGTAACCAAATTCAATCCTCTAGTTTTTAAGAGAAAATACGAAAAGAAAGTAACGTTCTCCATACAAATTGACAAATAGTAAACGTGTTTTTTTTCGTGTTTTCTCGTTTAAACTAATGAAATGGCTTTGGTTACTGATTCTGAACTTTTGGCTTTCAGTTTGCTGGGAAATTAAATAAAAGTTTGTATTAAAAAAAATGCCCACAATACATTCGAAATGAGTAGTCTAGTTCTACTTTGTTATTAGCGTGTAACCGTTTGTTTCATTTCTACCATACTTTTATGTTATTGCCGATAATAATTATTTAATGTCAAATGTATCTAATATAAATTATTGAATTCGTCACTGTTACTAAATTATTTTGATTCTATCGCTTGACGACAGGGTAATGATAAATATGTGTATTGAATTTTAATGCCTTAAGTACACTAAGAAAACATAATAATGAAATAGTTACTACCCGTTTGCTTAAAGATGGCCAAAATTTCGCGTCCCGCTTTTCCATACCTCACGTCTTCTTTAACATGTTAAAAATGACTCGTGCAAAACAGTCAAAAGGAGTCATAGGGTATATATAGTGGTACTGGAAAATTTGA
The DNA here is from genome assembly GCA_905147285.1 of Hypena proboscidalis. Classification (NCBI taxonomy): domain Eukaryota; kingdom Metazoa; phylum Arthropoda; class Insecta; order Lepidoptera; family Erebidae; genus Hypena; species Hypena proboscidalis. The sequence continues at coordinate 6,807,894 of LR990144.1, forward strand.
TCAAAACATTTCAGATCTTATTGTACTTAAATTTTTGATAATGTGTTTCCCTATTCAAATGGATAAATTTTTCTCTGAAATATAATGTTCAGTGAAAGCCTTTCACGTCTCACATTTGTGGCGTAACATGGGTTTTGAGATTATAATATATTATAAGCAAAGCATTTTTAATATAACTAACTCTTCAAATGGTGCAGTAACCCAATGCTTAGTATTATTTTTTATTATTTATTTTGACACAAGCTTATACGCGCAAACATGGTATTTATATATATATTATTATTATTATGTTTTCCTATGTATACAGGCAATGGACCTACAGCTATGTTCGAAGAGGCGTGTTGAGATTATCTCGAAATTATATGATTGTAATAATAGTGTTCGTTTATTCGCCTTCTATAATGCTTTAATGTTAGTTGAGATATAGGAAAAACGCTTTTTCGTTTTATTATTACATATAATATAAATTATTGATCTGTGTATATAATTGTTAGAGTTTGTAAATAGTAGAACTTAAAATATATTTATTTAGATGTTTGGATTTTATTTATTTTGGAAAGAAATAAGATTTAAATCATAGTGATACTAATAAAGAAAATATAACATCATTTATGGGTGCATTTGTTATAAAGTAATTTTATCACAGTCTAATAATATGCACAGTGTAATAAAAATTAAATTCAGTCCCTGGACTGAAGAAAGGCGTAATAGAAAAATTATTTTAAGTAATTTGCAATAATTATATTTCTAGCATAGACATGGGAATGGTATTTATATTTGAATAGAGTATTATATAGAGTTGCCGCCTTTCTTCAGCTTGGAGACGGATTAGTCATAGATTAGGTGGTTAAAGCACTGAGGACGTGTATTTTTCTATAATAAACAAAAGGTAGATTTTCTCATACGTGATAGATTTATATAAAGAGACATTGTGCTTCATTTTCAGTTGCCTTTAGTTGGACGAGACATGTTCCAGTTGAAATTATGACAAATGCAGATAGACGACATGTAATACAATGAAAATAAATAATATTGTTTTATGACTTGGTTGTTTTATTTTAATGTCTAGCGATATTGATGTCTGAGGATATGGGGTGCTTGCTATTCCACTTTCATATTTGTGTTAACTAAATGGTTACTTAACAAATGTTATAAGTTGAGTATTTTTGTAGTGGACGGAAAAGTATGTTTATTTATTTATTTATTTTACAACTTTTTGCACTTAAAAATTAGTACAACGGCGGACTTAATGCCATAGGCATTTTCTACCAGTCAACCTTAAGGTGATGCAGAGAGAACAAAGGTAGGTGCATAAATAAATTAAAATAATGTGCTGAAAATGCGAATACATACATAGAATAATGTTATATCAACAATTCAAATACATAAATATGGTAACAAATATACTAATATATATTATAATATTTACACATCGAACAATCTAATGTCGATAATGTTCAAACATTGGGTAAGAATATCGCGGCTCTGTTTTAATCAAAATTATTCAAATTAATAGTGATCTAGGTCTTTGCATGTATAAGCCAGCTAAAGCCTCGCTTTGTTCGGTGTGGATATGATCATGAACATTGCATCCAGGTAACGTGTGTAGAGTAAGAAAATAGGCATTGTAGATACAAAAGGATAACGTGCTAGACGCAATCGATTATGGATTATTAGTAGGTAAGCAATTACGTACTTCTTTTCCTTTACTTTCTTGCCAAAACTGCCTTTTTGATGAACAACAACATCGACCATCGCCTCCATTGTTTTCCAACCATACAGTCCCTCCACCCACTTCGATTTCTTCTAACACAAAGAAGAATCGTTAGAAACTTTTTTAACTATGCCGAACTATTTCAAGCAGTACCATAGACTGGCAGGTACAAAACGACAGATACCATGGATACCATGCACAGAAACAAAAAATACAATTCCATTTTCAAAACCAAAAGTCTTCCAGAATGAGTTAATGAATCTTATAGTCAGTTTATTTTCAAAATTCACAGAAAAAGAAGTCTCTTTGTTAAATAAAATCTATAAAAATATATTAAGTTTTAAAACTCGAAAAATATTTTTAAGTTTAGTTCAGTCAGTGTTATTTATCAGAAGCTAAAGTATTTATATTTTCTCAAGATGTACGGTTTCGGAGGTAAGCTTATGTTATCCTGGTTATCCATCGATTCACTTAAAAAAAAAACTTATATTATGAAACAGTTGAAAGAGATAATATCTCTTTCAACTGTTTCATAATATAAGTTTTTTTTTGGGACCGGTAGGATTTAAACCTGTGACCTTCTGCACACCAGTCAGTCGCTTTAACCAGCCAGCTACGGTCGCTTCTTGCTTGGACCCATAAATTTCTCAACTGTATGAGTCTTTACCAAGGTTCTTAAAATGACATACTCAGTGTCAGTCGTAGTCATACTTCACCAATTTCTACCTATTTTCATTTAAAGGGCTTCACACACAGCAGCTATAATGTATATTAATGTACCTACATTACATCCCGGGATGTATAGCTTTAAATTATCTTAATGTATCACACACACAACAGGTAATGTAATGTATCTTTTCCTTCATTTCATTGGCATACGTCCCGATTTACACTCTCCAGCTGCTAAAGTGTTATAAATGGTGTTCTTATTTTTAATGTTATAATACTATGGACCCGTCGAGTTACTTACTATTAGATCTACTAGATAGTTCATCAGAAGATGATTCGGATTGTGATTTTGACGCGCGTATTGCCACATGTGCAAAAAACGTAACGATGTGGATTGAAGATCACATAAAGTATAAGGAAATTTCCGGAGAGTTTAAAATATTTGATGAATTATCTGACGGAAAATTTTGTGATTATTTCCGGCAGTCAAGATCAACCTTTTCCAAACTTCATGATCTAGTTAAAGAAGATATTAAGAAAAATAATACCCACATGCGAAAAAGTATTTAGCTTAATGAAATGAAAGTATAAAATAATCATTAAATTTTTAATCGCTTATTCCAATGACTGTAAAGTGCTTATTGCGTTTAAGTTCAGAATGTCCAATTCCCAAAATGTCCAACGGTTTCAAAATGTCCAATTCCCGAATTGTCCAATTCCCAAAATGTCCAATTCCCATAATGTCCAATTCCCATAATGTCCAATTCCCATAATGTCCAATTCCCAAAATGTCCAATTCCCAAAATGTCCTATCTACTATTACGAGTCTTTTGAGTCTCATAGCCGTTCTCTATCTTTCTTTTTCCGAGTGGACTTCTATTTATTTTAGGTAGGTAATAAACATTAAACAAATTACCAAATTAAATAATCATATTATTTATTTATTTACAAATAATACTTAAATCTAATAATGTCAAAGAGGAAAATTATAATGAAAAGATTTATTTAAATAAGCGAAGTCGTAAAAAAATTTAATATAGCGCCATCTAGTTATTTGATGAGTAACTGCGTGGTTTGTGTAAGATAAATAATGTAATGAATATGAATATGAATGAATAATGTAATGAATGTACAATATTATTTGTGGTTGCCAATGCTTTATACAGAAAGACGAATAAGATTTCTTTTAATTTTCAAATGACAATTATTGCAAAAACTAAACGCATTCGTACAGAAATATATTTATTACTAATGTGGGTAGTTTTGAAAAATTATTAGATTATTGCGTACTTGACTTTTGTTAGAAGCGGAAAATGTATTATTGCATTACGATAGTAGTTTTAGTACGATAGTAGTAGTAGTTTAGTTTTTGCAATAATTGTCATTTGAAAATTAAAAGAAATCTTATTCGTCTTTCTGTATAAAGCATTGGCAACCACAAATAATATTGTACATTCATTACATTATTCATTCATATTCATATTCATTACATTATTTATCTTACACAAACCACGCAGTTACTCATCAAATAACTAGATGGCGCTATATTAAATTTTTTTACGACTTCGCTTATTTAAATAAATCTTTTCATTATAATTTTCCTCTTTGACATTATTAGATTTAAGTATTATTTGTAAATAAATAAATAATATGATTATTTAATTTGGTAATTTGTTTAATGTTTATTACCTACCTAAAATAAATAGAAGTCCACTCGGAAAAAGAAAGATAGAGAACGGCTATGAGACTCAAAAGACTCGTAATAGTAGATAGGACATTTTGGGAATTGGACATTTTGGGAATTGGACATTATGGGAATTGGACATTATGGGAATTGGACATTATGGGAATTGGACATTTTGGGAATTGGACAATTCGGGAATTGGACATTTTGAAACCGTTGGACATTTTGGGAATTGGACATTCTGAACTTAAACGGCTTATTGTAATCATTACACTATTGATTATATTTTGTCAACTCAAAGTTCACAAGATAGGAACGGATGTCTTCATGAGTAGAAATGTCAGTTGTGTTCTGCGGTGTCATTAAAGAATTAGATTCCGGTGACACCTCAGAGTAAGTATTAGGTAGAGATGACATGAGCATTTAAGTTGCGTACACCCGTAAAGGACGGCAAGAAAGTACAGACATTTCATGGGGTTACCAGTGGTACCCAATTTTCCCCGAAATAATATTGTTATGCTTGACCATTTCCATTTGTCAATGTACTAGGCAAAGAAGTTATATTTTGCAGTACTAAAGCGGCTAAAATTACTGGCACATGAGGCATAACACCGTAGTCCTCAGCTGCAGCGACGCAACTATAATCTGCCTTTCTGGATTGTTGATGTTCATGGGCTGTACTCCACTTACCATCAGGTGGACTACACGTTCGTTCGCTGTGTTTTTTTTCGCTTTCTCAACATTCATACATAAATAAAAAATAAGGTAGGTACTTGCAAAAGAACAAATATAATAAAAAATCAGTCATGGGTCGTGGATCACCTAATATATATTATATTAAATAAGACCAATAGACGTTGGAACCAGCGTTTAATTGTGAAGTCAAATGATGAAGAAGTGGGTTAAATAAAACTCAAAATTAAATATGATTTGTATTACTATCCCTTAAACAAAATCAACTTAGTATAAAAATTTCTAATTTTTACTTGCTTGTCTTGGATTTTTTTTGTCCAATAATGAATGCGTACATTCAGATACTTTTTATAATATCAATGTTAAATTATCACTTCGAACTCTGATCTACACATCATTTTCTACTTTAAGTTAAAACATTGAAACTGACAAGATTAATAAGCTTATTAATATGTCCTACTGAGTATATTATATTGACAAGAAATGCGAGTATATCTTGACAATGTAATAATTTTACTAATACTTACATTGAATGATCGGCAACTATTTCCAGCAGAAGGAAGAACAGGTGTAACATTTACTTCAGTATTCAGAACCTAAGATTTTTTTTATGATCAAATAAACAGTAAATATCCACCGTCCCTACTGCAATTCCCGTGTCCGTATACCCACCAGGGCCCTACGTCTATTCCGATTGAAAGCTAATGCATATCGTTCGTCGTATTCGGTACTTTCCGAAATGTTTAAGTAAAAAAATAGTACCGTAAAGGCTACAGAGAAATCTTGAATTTCTTTCAGCGTATTGCCAGCAGGGCCCTTCTCAGTTTTTAGGGTCAAGACCAATATTACTTATTATCCCGTTTAGCGGTGTTTTAGTACCGTCGAAATACCTTGGTTTTATTTTAAAATAATTATTAATTCATGAGGAATATACCTTCAAAACTTTTGTCAAGCCAGCAGGGCCCTTTTTTGTTTGTACACTTTCAGACCAAATAGTTACATTTTTTATTAGCATTTTAATAGTACTTTTCAAATAACTTTACATATAGTTCGAAAAGTTTTTATTTTGGCAGATAATTTGCTTTAAAATGTATATCACGATAGCCATAATATTTTAGCGCTGCAGTGCTTGCCACCAGTCATGGCAGATCAGCGCCGTGCTTATTTTGACAACTGGCCTTTGGCAAATAGCATGAAGAATAATTTGTCCATTTTATTAATATTTCAGACACTATTGGTCATTAATACTTACTTTCAGTTCTTACTAACCTTCGGCCATGATTTTTGGCGCGGACTCTAGTACTACATTGACAGATGCGACACAGGAGTTATTCCTAGTGCGGGTTTTAAAAAAAAAGAAAAAAAAAAAAGGGTGTAGTCATTCACAGCAGTACTACAGTCCGCGTCATTTTTCGTGGCCAACGGCGAGACCGCCGTGGTATAAGTTTTGAAGCAAATTATATACTAAAATACAAACGTTTCTAACTAAACGTATGGTTATTTGAAAAGTACTATTAAAATGCTAATAAAAAATATAACTATTTGGTCTGAAAGTGTACAAACAAAAAAGGGCCCTGCTGGCTTGACAAAAGTTTTGAAGGTATATTCCTCATGAATTAATAATTATTTTAAAATAAAACCAAGGTATTTCGACGGTACTAAAACACCGCTAAACGGGATAATAAGTAATATTAGTCTTGACCCTAAAAACTGAAAAGGGCCCTGCTGGCAATACGCTGAAAGAAATTCAAGATTTCTCTGTAGCCTTTACGGTACTATTTTTTTACTTAAACATTTCGGAAAGTACCGAATACGACGAACGATATGCATTAGCTTTCAATCGGAATAGACGTAGGGCCCTGGTGGGTATACGGACACGCAATTCCCGACTTGGGTTAGTAATAGAAGTAGTCAAAGCTTCATCAGCCATTGGACAGATTTGCACAATAGATAAGAAACTAAAACAAATTATACAGTAAAAATACATAATTAATTTGTATGCAATTTGTTTGTATCGACACGACACATACATACATTATGTGTGATAGTATACCTACTGATGTAGAAGGTATATCTATTGTTGGTGGGTTCTGTAAATTATAATGCGCTACTTAAGTAAATCTAACACGAAAAAAATACGCACGACTAGTAAGAAGCATACTTACATTACATATGTAAAGTGTCGATACTGAAAATTCATAAAGATAGGTCATTCGTTGGGTCTTTCTAAAACATCTATTTTCAAAATGTCTTGAACATATTTTAGTGCTTAGTTGGTTCTCAATCTTGTCGTCATGTAGATATTATCCACATAATTATGTCTTACGTGGGCTTCTTTGGGAAATCTAAAAAAAGATTTACAATCAATTATAAAAACTATATAAAAATTAAGTTATTTAATTATTCTAGTCTTTATTGATATCTTGAATATTATTATTTATCACAATGAAAAAAATTATACACGAATTAAACTTTCTACTCATTCCCAAATTCCAGGGAAAGTTTCCACTTTTGGGCAGGTATCCCTAGAGAATATATAACCCAGCCAAACAGAAAAGTAACTATACCAATGGCAAATTCACATGTTTTTATGATAACAATAAGTTTATGGTAAATATTTCAGTTTTATCGAATTCTTTGGTGTGAAGTTGTATGTTGACAGTAAAAATGGAGCAAATAATACGACATTATTCTAACGATAAAATTTTTAAACTGTCACAACGGCATACTACATTTGGTAGTGTTATACAACAAAACGTGATTTTTTAGAAAACTTATATTACTGAAATTAACTGTTTATTTGTATTGATTTGAGAATTGTCGGGCAACCAGATTCTAAGGGGATGCATTACTAACTGAAAACAAGCTATCCTAAGGTTTGAAGTGATACTTACTTGTGAAAAGTTATATTTTCCTGTTTACGCTCACTGCAGCTTTTGCAGCCAATTATACAACACTGCACCATGTTTATTGTTCACTACAGTCACTACGGTATGTTTAGGGCACGGAATATGGCTATGTAACTAGTTTAAACTAGGAAAAAAACGACTTCTTTCCACTACCGACACGATATAGGTTAGGCAAATTCAAATTGGGCAAACAATAAAAAGCTGTACGGTGACAGAGACAAAAAAATAATATTGCTTTCTCTGTCGTTTCTACTGATATTGTATATGGCCATCTCTTTTTAAAGTACTATGGTTACTATGGTTACGAGCCATGCCAAATCCAGTACTATCCTTCATCCAAGGGTGACACGCTTTCTATTGTTTGTGTTCCATGATTTTACCGTGTATTCCCGTTCGTCCCCTTGACTTCGTCCCCCGAGGGGGACGAACGGGAATTCGTTATTTATTTTCCCGATGGTCCCCTAATTTTTTGGGAGGGACGAACGGGAATAATTTTTTCATTCTTTTTTTTAGTTCTATTGCTCCCACCAAATAATTAAGACAGGTGGTTTTAATTGATAAAAAAAAACAAATTTGAAATAAAAATCAGTCATTTATTAAGGAATATAGATCACAGTAAAAATCACAGAATCAACTAATTCTTAAATAGTCCTAATTCTTACAAAGTAACATTTGCTTAATTTGCTTGCACAATTTAAAAATAAAAATAAATCAAAAAACAACATGTATAAAATCAAAGTGAAGAAACGTGAACAAGAAACATCTACAAAGTAACATTTGCTTAATTTGCTTGCACAATTTAAAAATCAAAATAAATCAAAAAACCACATGTATAAAATCAAAGTGAAGAAACGTGAACAAGAAACATCATAAAGAGTACCTAACAACAATAAAAAATTCTCAATTATTGAAGAAAGTAGTCGAGGTCATAACACTAGGCAGTAATAATTATTGCACACAAAGCCTAGAGTTTAAATCACATTTACACAACCATCGAGCTCTTTACTTATTATGATTAATATTTAAGTAAGTTTTTCTAAAAAATGTCCTACAGTTATTTCTGAATTAAGAAGTTGCATTTGGCAATTTATAACATATTGGTCTGTCAAGATTGAATGTAGCTTACGCCGTTTTGGATTTTGTTTTGCTTTCACACTGTTTAAGTTAGTGTCTTGATGTAACACCGTAAGCAATTTTAAAATATTAGGTTTTTTTTTGCCTATGACACTATTTAATTTAAAATGCCACCCTTCGGCAAAGTTATTAGTACGGTGTCGTTTTCCAAAACTGCACCACACTTTTATGAAATTCGGTTTAAGCCACTGCGATAGCATGTATTGCCGAAAATTTTCACTTTGGCTATCATCGGGGCTTTCGCTAGCGATATAAAACCAGCCTTCAAAAATACGGTCCTCTGGTAATAATGGAAGCACCGCACTTAGGGCTACTTGACGTCTTAAAAATTTATTTTTTGTTAGATTTAAATTACGGCCTTTTCTCCAAATAGCGTTACTAAAATGATAGTAACAGCCGTGGATATTTATCTCTGGAAAAATTTTACACATAGCAGACATAGCTGCTTCTTCAAAATCACTGGTAAATGATGTAGGATTCCAATCGTTGATTTGAGATTTAACTTGTCTGAAAAGTATTTCATATGTTTCTTTTTTACGGTTTGACATTAAAGCGTAGAATAATGGTGTCATAGATGTGCTTTGATTATTACTTCCTAAATCACCATGAACGGTGTAGAGCTGTTGGAATGGAGGTGGACAACTCTTAAATGTACCGTCACCAAATATATTTTTTAAAACTATCAATTTTTCTTTAGCTTCTTGGGAACAAAAAATGAGTAAGCGTGTGTTCCCATAACTGTAATCTGCTAACAATAAATAATAGTTTAAAAAAACTAAAAAACACGCTTTTAAAGTACTTCTAACTAAAAAGTGAAAAATAATTCCTAATATAAGCTGAAAAAAGCGTGGGTTGCTCGATAGACGAAAAATATGGCACAGAGCGCCCCACGCTTTTTCAGCTTATATTAGGAATTATTTTCTACTTTTTAGTTTGGTTTATTTATAAGAGCGTTTTTTTTTTATATATTTTTAATTTTTTTTATCGAATTATTGCATTGTCATCGATCTTTGACAGGTGTGCAAAATTTGATTGAAATCTGTCCGTTTAAAGTGGGTCAAAATAGAGTCCAAAGGAGTCGGTTACATACAAACAAACAAACAAACAAACAAACAAACATACAGGTGAAGCTAATATAAGCGTGTTAAAAATGATTGAAATTTTGGAGGAACCTTAACGGTTTTAACGTCTTTGAAAGTGATTTTACTAATATTATTAGTGCTATTTCGATGGCGATACAAAGTGCTTTTGATGTTTTCAAACTTGGGTATATCTTTGGGTGAAGTTACTTTATCAAGCCCTTCGTCCAAAATTTTCGAAATTGTTGAATGAAAGGCGGCTGGTATGCAAGGTACATCATCAGAAGTTATATTTTTCTTGCATTCATCAATATGGCCATCTATTATGTTTTTGTTGAAGTCCGGTGTACAGGATGTGTGTGTGGTTTCTTTCAAAATTTGATCATTCTGCAATAAACGTGCATAATTGATTTACCCATTATCTGATTTTGCATGAAAAAAGAAGTATAAAAGTAGGCAAGTACTTACTTTTATAGTTAGGGTCCCCCTACACTTATTCTTTCTTCTAATATGACATTCCCATACAACAGCTCCACTTTTGTGTTGCTTTTTCCTTAAAAATTGGTATCCAGCACGCAGAAGCACGATTCCACCTTTTCTTTGTATATACTGTAAACAGCTTCCTGTACTACGAGAGGGACTAGGATGCGCTGCTTGTGACATTGTTGAACTAAAATACAGGAGACAATAATTACACACTTATTAATATAATTTAGAATGATATTTAATAATATGTGTACCTATACTACAGAATACAAACATGGATACCGTACATTATTAACCTAAATTAATAAGAATGAGACAATGTAGTATTAACTATAAGCAATCTAATAATATTAAAAACATAAAAAGGAGTTACTTACATCAGTAGTTTTCCACAGAATTCGCGTCGAATATATATTATTACATTAACACCCGTGCACTTTCATTGTTTTGTCAACACTAACCCGACCGGTCTAATTTAAGAATAGGAATTGGTGAGAATGTCAGGTAAACCAATAGGGTTTACGCAAATAACACAATGTTATCGGCACTCTTTTGTTAAAGTACCGGGTACCGGCATCGTTGGCGCATCCCGCCAGAGCTGTTACATTTAGTGTAGGTAAACGTTTTAAATTAAACAAACAAATAAGCATGTTTTTATAATTCATAAACAAATAGAGAAGCATTTTGAAAAATAATAATAAAATCTAACGAAGTAACAAATTTAAAAGTAAACAACGAATAATTTATTTTATACACAAATCTTTTTAGTGGGACGACTGGCACTAATCGAAGAAACATATTCCCATTCGTCCCCTCTTGAATTAGGAATGGGACGATCGGGAACTAATTAAATATTATTTTTGTGTCTTCCCGTTCGTCCCCCTCGGGGGACGAAGTCAAGGGGACGAACGGGAATACACGGATTTTACGACACGTCCGCTCTTCGAAGGCTCTGGATGGGAACAGGCAACTGTCAACAGACTGATTGACTGAGTGACTGAAACAGACTGTACTATGTGTCTCTGTCTATCACATAAACTTTTTTAACATCCTTTTCGAAGAGAGATATACGGAAATGTATTGAGATGTATTAAGATGTATCGAAATATAAATGTATATTTTCATATCGTTCTGTATTTTAAGATTCGAAGATGTAAAAATATACATTATATCTGTAGTGTGTGGTCTCCTGACGATTTCTATGGAAAGATGTAATGAGATGTATCGTGCTACGGTGCTATAATGTACATCTTTACATTATAGCTGCTGTGTGTGAAGCCCTTAACTCTCAGAAAGCAACCTAGGTTTATGTAGAGGTCACTTGCTTGTTACTGTTCGGATTTGGTCTTTTGAGACCTCAAATGGTCAACCTGTTTGTAAGTTGTCCACGTGGATCATGTGCAGCTGGCGGAGTGAAGTCCTACCAGCATAATAATATCTTAGTCTTATTAATCGTAGCTTTAAGATAACAGAAAGGCAGATAGGGCTCCGAACACGCCTGTGCATTCTTCATGAATTCTTTGTGAGCACCGTAGGCGCTGTGCCGTAGACACGTGATTGAGTTTTTAGGGTTCCGTAACAAGGAACCCTTATAGTTTCGCCATGTCCGTCTGTCCGAGGCATATAGCGACGAAACCGTTGGTGCTAGAAAACTGAAATTTTGCATAAACATTGTGTTAACTATACAAAGAAAGTCGTGGAATAAAATATTTTTTTTTCGGGTAGCTCCCCTACATGTAAAGTAGGGATGTTTTTTTTTTTGTCGCCTACCTCATAGTGTGGGGTATTGTTAGATAGGACTTTTAAAACGTTCAGGGGTTGCTAAGACAGTTTTTTGATTTAGATCCGTTTGCGAGATTTTTGTTCGAGTAGAGCGTCTCCCCCCTCTAAAAGCTAAACTACTGGATCCCAAAATTTGAAAAAAATTGTGTCGGTAGTACATGTAATGAACTTTAAAGGAAAACTATAGCGGATAAGTTCACTTCATTAGTTCAAGAGGAATAGGGGTCCGAAATGTCAGATGCAGTTACTCAGAATATTTCGTTCAAAATTCTTGAAACATAAATAAACATACATAATACATATAATAAAAAAATCTCGCCTTTATCCCACTGGGGTAGGCAGAGACGATGGAACGCCATGTGCTTCGCTCCTTACATACTTCTTTCACTTCCTCAACATTCATACATCTCGTCATACGTGCTAGCTGGTTTCGTGTACTACAAACATTTCCTTTCTGAAGGACGCCATTTATCTGGTCCCTATATGTCTTTGTGTGGGGTATCGTTAGATAGGTCTTTAAAAACATAATGGGGTTGCTAATACAGTTTTTTTAATTAAGGGATCCGTTTGCGAGATAATTAACTTTGAAGAGCAAATTTTTGTACGAGTAGGGCGTCCCACCCCCCTCTAAAAGCTAAACCGATAGCTTAAAAAATCTGAAAAAAATCACGGTGGTAGTATAATATGTAATAAACTTTTCATGAATATAGCGGTTACTTTAGCTTAATTAGTTCTAGAGTAATTGGGGTCCAAAGTGTAAAATGCAGTTACTTATTTCGTGCAAATTACAAAAACCTTTGAAAGTAATGACTTGTATGAAGATGTTACTTGTTTAATACAGATAGTAAATCCCTTTTAAGTCGAAATATGTTGTTACGACTAGCTACGGAACCCTACTGCGCGTGGCCCGACACGCACTTGGCCGGTTTTTCTCGTTATTGTTTTGGTAGCTTTATTGTCTTCGGTGCACTCATCTGCCTTAATTCAGTTAGGACATGCAATCTATTCATGGTTATTCTAAAATCTCTATTTACAGGTTTCGGTGGTAACCAAGGAGGATTTGGTGGCGGCCAAGGCGGGTTCGGAGGCCAAGGAGGCTTTGGTGGCAACTTCGGTGGCATGAATAGCTTCGGCAGCCAAGGATTTGGAGGCATGCCACGCCAATTTATGAGCGGCATGGGAGGCATGCAAGGTGGCATGCAAAGCGGTGGTATGCAAAGCCGTGGCATGCCAGGGAATGCTGGGCAAACCCAAGGTGGTGGATATGCTGTTCAAGGACAAGCTCAAGGTGGATACGGCGGCCAACAGGGTGGTCAACAAGGTGGCCAACAAGGTGGCTATGGTGGCTACCAATGATTCAAACATCAAGGACAAGACGAACTCGCTGATGACATTCACGAATCATGTGATTTGTAACGTCCTGTGAAGAGTTCTGTCCCATTCGTGTCATGTCATTTTGTTTGGAATAAAAAACTATATTTAATTGATTTTGGAATTTTATTTTTAGTCAGATGCCAAGTAGCGCTAGTTCCATTGGAGTGGGACGTTGACCTTACGTTGACCTTCTGGGAGTGGGACGTTGACCTTCTGGGAGTGGGACGTTGACGTTAGTCACTCTTGTTACTATGTAGGTAAAAATATTAAGGATTAAAACACTGCGTACATTATTTTACATTAATTTAATTCTAAACATATCATGAGTAACCATATCAATGGTGTCCACCGTATCCACCGTGACTGCCGTGGTTGCCATAGCTGCCGTGGCCGTCCTTGTGGCCGTCCTTGTGGCCATCCTTGTGGCCGTCCTTGTGGCCGTCCTTGTGGCCGTGGTCTTCGTGGCTGTCCTTGTGACCATGGCTTTCATGGCTCTCCTTGTGACCATGGCTATCGTGGCTTTCCTTGTGACCATGGCTATCGTGGCCATCAAATCCACCTGGTCCGTGCTGGGCATGACCACCCTGGTTATGTTGGCCATATGCGCTTTCTTTGTGTTGGTTGAAGCCATGTTGGCCATATGCGGGTTCTTTGTGGTGGTTGAATCCACCCTGGCCATGTTGGTTATGTTCACCAAATCCTGATTCCTTGTGTTGGTTCAATCCGCCTTGGCCATGTCCGGATCCCTTGTGCTGGTTATAACCGTCCAAATCGCCGTGTCCGTGTTCTAAGCCATGGCTGCCATGATGACCGTGGTCTCCGTGCAATTCATGTTTTTGTTCATGTTTCTTGTCGTGATGGTCATGTCCGCCATGTCCGTGCTCCTTATGGTCGTGGCCGTGGTGGTGCTCTTTGTGATCATCATGATCGTGATGATCGTGGTGCCCGTGACTTCCGTGGACGCCGTAGCCAAAGGCTGGAACATAACATAAGTTTGGTTAGCGGTTTAAAATAAACTGTTAGGGCCTGGCATCAAGTTAAATGAAAAAAGAACTATTTCCTCATCTCAATTTAAAAAATGCTTTTATTTTGAACTAGCTGTTATCCACGACTTCGCCAAAAACTGCCTCGTTGGTCTAGTCGTTAGTGTATGCGTCTCTCACCGCGAGGTTTCGGGTTCGTATCTGGGTTGAGCAAAAATGTGATTTTGAATTTTTCTGTTAGGAAATTCTTCAATAGCATAGGCTCACCCCCTTTCCTACCTTACCTAAACAAAACAGGTGAAGTGTGGGTGTTATGCAGCTCTGCCACACCCTTCTAGAGAATATAGGCGTGATTTCCCGCGTCATTATTATTATCATTTTATTTATTTATTTTAACTTTTGCACATTTATAAGTACAGAGGTGGACTTAATGCCTAGTGGCATTCTCCAACAGTCAACCTCGGGTGGTGCAGAGAAAAGCAAGGGTAGGTGCAATATGAGCAAAGAACTGAAGTGTTTATAGTGTTGATGTGAATATATATATATTTGGGCGAAACGAGTACAAATCAATACATAAAATACATACAAGAGATACATAGATATACAAAATATTATAAAATATATAATGTAAAATACTTATTATGTACATACGTGAATAAATACAATAATATAATACATAAACAAGAAATATATATAGAAGATGATAAAAGCTGAATTTAACGCATTATGATGATTCTGCCAATTGGTCGGTTAGTAGTTTGCGCACTTTTAGCCACTATTATTTTATTATATTAACCCTTTGTTAATAAATGGACTATCTAACAAAGAAGAATAATGCAAATCCAACCAATACTGCCAGAGATAAGCGTATTCTAAGAAACAAACTAACTTTCACCCGCGGGCCCACGTAGTTAATTTCAGAAAAAAAGTCTGCTCTGGGATCTTACTCTACAAGTTTTATTAATTAGAATCCGTTCAGTACTTTTAGCGGTAAAAGTGTTCAAGATACAGTCTGACGGACAAAAAGTTTTTTTTTAATTTTGTGCTTCAATATCGATAGAAGAAAGCCAATAAAAAAAAAATCTTCTATGAGAAATGGACCCTCAACGGTTTTATTATAAGAATAGATATTTTACTAAATAACCAGTTCAACTCAGTTGTGGTGACTATTTTAACGTTTTGCAATCTTCGGATGGTCAACGTTACGTGGTCTTACGAATTTTTTGCACATGTGCTTGATTGAAATAAAGAATGTAAATTACCTGAAGACGCCATTACGGCGACAAGCGCCAACGCTACAATCTGTAACAAAAAAAACACAATTCATTATTCGCAAAGTTACTAAATAATACAACTATCACAGTTCCATTTTCCTTAAGGGTCCACACAAGAAACTTCACAGCATCTAATAAGATACAGTGAGATTAGGCCTCGTGATTACCGGCGCGCAAGACAAAACATATCGTTTCTTGATCGTCAGATTCAGTGATGTTTCTTAAATTCATTTGTAGATGGTCATGGGCTGCAGTTTTGCCACTTACCATCAGGTGGACTACTAAGTACTATAGTTGCATGAAAAAATAAGCTCTTCTTCGTTTCATATAATTAGTTAACGACCCCTCAACTGTCGATCGACCAGCTCCTGGCTGGTGTCAAAACACGCGCATCTGTCAGACGCCAGCTGCTGGTCGATTATTCCCGCCGTATTTTAACGGCTCAAATAAGCATTGATAGTATATTTATCCTGCTCTTACTTATACGTACGTACGGGCGATACGACAAGGATGGAATATAACATCACATGGGACACTTGAGCCGCTAATGTCAACAATACTTTTTTGTATAAGTCGAGACTTTCATAGTGCGTAGTTGGTGAACACGACCCGAGTGTTTTGAGTGTGTTTTTGGCAGTATTCTTGTGATTTAGTGGAAAAATTTAAATGTGATGCATGAGCGGGTAAGTAATAAACAGTTTTTAATTCATAACTTGCGTTTTAGACTATGATTGTTGGTTGAAAGTGATATGTTTATAAAACAATGTCTGACTTTTGGCGTGCTTGCCCTCTACATTTTGACTTTTTTTGCATATAAATACTACAATAGGAGCAAAATGTAGTTAGTAACATCATATAGACATCTTACTACATACGTTTACTGTATTTAATCGGTACATTCTCATTTCTATTTTGCGAAATGAATAAAACTAAAATACGCAGCACAAATCGACCATCTAATGGCCGATTGACAGACAGGCATATTTTGACTTGTTTTGCTTATAAATACTAAAATAAGAGCAAAATGTAGTTAGTAACATCATATTAGTCATCTTACTACATACGTATACTGTATTTAATCGATACATTCTCATTTCTATTTAAAAAAATTATAAAATTTTATTACGCAACACAAATCGACCGTCTAATGGCACATCGACAGACTGGGAAACCTCAAGCAAACGTGTAGAAAATTTGTCAAGTTTCAATTTAGATTTCTAAAGTAATTTTGTATGGCAGTATGCCCTTTATTATATTTTTTGATTTGTACAGATCATGAAATTGTAGAATTAAAATTCATATTACAAAAACCTTCAATAGAATTTGCATTGTGAGGCTAACTTTGAGAGCAGTTTTTTTAGCGCTTATTTCCAAGTGCTTGGTTTTTTGTTTGATACTTGTAAAGTAAATGTTTTTAATAGCTAAAACTTTGTTTACCGTTAGATTACGAACCAAACTGTAAAATAAATGAGTGGTTTTAGCCACTTGACTCAGTGTTTCCGAAATTGAAGTATCGAAACTCATTTGTTTTTTGTGTTGCGCTCGGGTCGCCGTTTACCGAGTCAAGTGATTGTTAAGCTTGTGGTGTAAAAAAAGTGTATGAAAAGGTGTTATTTTTTAACGGAATATTGTAAATTGTATATTCTTTTGTAAATAAAAATAAAATAAATATTAATTAGTCTTTTATTTTTAATTATATGATAATTATTCGCATGCACTAACGTTCACCTATTTTCAATCAAGGTTTAATAAATTATTTTAGAATAAAATAATACTTATTTGTATTATTTCTGTTAGTGTACTTCATACAGATTTAATAACATAAATTTTATACACATCTTTCATACAATTATGAAGTAATCGTCATTTTAATGCGCCGCGGCGATATCGCGAGAGACCACCCTCGACGATAGTGACAGATGTGGCTATATAGGTTTTTTGACAGCCGACAGTTGAGGGGAACATCAATAAAATTAGGTTGATCAGTTTTCAAAGAGAAAGTCATAATTATCATTTTTTTTTTTATGTAGATTTTCCTGCTCTCACTATCACTATCCATAATAATAGGTACCTAAAAAAGGTTGCAAAGATCATTTGATTTCCAACCAATGCATCACTGTCTTATATTTAAGCTCTGGAAACAGTTCAAGCCAAAAGCTTAAGAATGAAGAAAACCTACGAAGCTTTCAGAAATATCAGTACTACTATATTATCCACAAATTACGCTTTTTACTATGACATAACCTTTTTACGTCTACTTTTGGCATCTCTCAAAGCTACCACGATCTAAATTATATATTTGGTGATCGTTTTAACCTCTACAGAAGCACAATCAAGGAAACTTTTAGTTTTTATAAAATAAATTAGGCGATAGTGGCCGCCCGACTTTAGAAGTTGTAGAATTTATTTTACTGGTTCTTGAATATGCTATATGAATTAGAAAATTATCACATCATTTTCCTTATCGTCTTTCTATTTGTTTAAAAGAATTTTAAGTCTGATATAACTGATATTGTGCTCATCTCATGGAGAAGCAACGTACATCTACAATCTTTTGTAATGTAGCTGTAGGAAAACAGTTTTTACCAATTGGAATATTATTAAAGCGAATAATTGTGTTTCATACTTATAATTCTTATAAAAAAAACTCAACCTCGGGTTATAAACCTTATCTTGATTGAGGAGTCCAGTAAAAAAAAACACAAAAGGTAATAATATACACGATGTATATAAAATCCATGATAATTATACGCTTATCATTTAATTTGATGTTATTCTTCAAACCTATCGACGCAGATTTGATTACACATAATTACAGTTTATACTCACAATAAACTTATTCATCTTCACAATTTTGCTATCACAGTTAATCACACGCGTCTTCGCTAACACTGTTGTCCTTTTTGGCTCGTCGTTTCTTATATATACGCCTGTAAGATTAACAGAATCTTGCCATTAACTACCTCAAACGACCTCACTTGACTTCGAGTAATCCTGCCGCCAAAATTGTTACAGCAATGTGATGAATCGGACCTTCCAAAAACGTCTTGGTCAATGACGTAAAATTAGAGATGGACTTTACATTCATAAATTTTCTCTAATGTAAGAAACATTCCAGTGAAGGTACTTTTTCAATGGTGAAAAACTCCTTTAAACAACTTCATATTATATTTATCTTGACTCATTTTTTACACTTATATTTCCTATTTACTTCCTAACAGAAAAGTCCATCATCACTTTTTCATCCAATAAAACTACGATATTATCCAGTAGCCTGATGTTGGAATTGTTCATGGAATTTGTTCACACAATTGAAAGAGGTAATAGAATGAGATTGTTGCTTCTTATTTAGTTCTTTCAGCTAGATGCTTCCCTTATTCAGGAAAAAATATAAGATATATTTGAAGTTCACTGTTCTTGTAAATATAATTGTACGTATAAAAGACCTCAACGCGTTCGGTGCAACTTGTTTCGTTTACTAAATGCTACAAATTTATATTTGTTAAATAATAACAACTAATGGCTATCAATTCTTTTATAAATATAGAACCTCCTCATTTTTGGAAGTCGTTTAAATTTCATAGATAATTTATATTTTTTAATTTCAAATTTCCTATGTGGTCAGAATATATAAAATTTGTCAGAATTTATGCATCATCGCTACACTAGACAGCATCATCGTTGTCTGGTTATGCAAATTACTAATAAAATTGAAAAAAAGTAATATACCTACCTAGTGGATTCAGGTTTTATACTTTGGTTGTTGTTATGGCGGGTAAGTAAACCAAACAGGTTTTTTATATTTGTTGTGGTCTGTTGCTGATGAGGACCACGTTTCCGTTAGAGTTCCTTGACGTGTGTAAAACAAAAAACCTTTGGGCTTAGCAATGTGTTACTGTATAATCTTCAACATACATTTATTCGAATGCTGTATTCTGATATTATCAGAATAGTGCTAATAATTAGTCTATTATACACATCTTAAAAAATAATAAACAACAAAAACAAAATCATTTATTTCTGGTAATAAAAACCCATGAAAAATGTATTACAGTTATTTTAAGAAAGTTCATTAGGATTAAAATATTGATATTAAATTGATGATAAATAATGCAAGGTATGAGCTTTTTTCCGTGATTAGATGTGGAACCAATTTGTGTATGGCTTACCACTTCTTCCAAGCTCAGAAAAAGCTCTATCGACTCTCTTTAAAGGCCTTTTTGGCCTTTATTTAGCAATGCGTGAAATGACAAAATGAGGCCCTGAAATGATGAAGCTATGTCAAATATATGATGACGACTGATTGCTCTTAACATCAGGTGAAAAAGTACAGGTTTCTTTACAAAATGTACAGAACCCTTTGGAATAATCTTGTAAATAAGGCTCAGGTGATGTTAATTATAAACTTTCAGAAATCCCCCAAACCCCTAAAACCACAATTGAGGAAAAACACTAACACTTAAAATTTTCATGTTAGATAAGTATCATTTGCTTTGTTAACTAACATGGTCGCATGGTCCTTTTCAAACTGTGACGTACGGATTTAACATTTATACATAATTTTTTACTCAATTCAGAGAAATGAGAGTTTGATACATTTTTAATCTGTAACGAATGTGGCCGCATAAAATTAGCTAGAGCATTTTAAAAGTGTATATCTTTTTCCTTAATCGGTTAACGGTATCCGTTATATTATTTAGAATTTCTGATTTCTGATGGTGGTGGGCAGAATAGTATTTAAAATTTCAAATTCTTTATTGTACATACAGAATTTACAATAACATAATAGTTAAAATATTAGGTACAAAGGCGAGCTTAATATTCAATATTGAATTTTCTACCAGCAAACCTTTGAGCCGTAGAAGAAAAAAAGAAAGAGATGACTAGGCAAGAGTAAAGTTGAGTGTACAACTACAAAGTAATAATATTAAAATAATGCTATAAGATTGCTAGTAGATATTGAAGCAAACACGAGTAGCACTCTTATCTACGAGGTTCAGGCTTTGAGAAAACAGAATAATTTAATATTAAGATTTAGGTACTTGTCTATATGAAATGTTGTCCTCAATTAGCCATAAACGGAATAGTTATTGGCGTTACACAGTGGCAATAAATGGCATGAAAGAATTGTCATTGTTTGGGGACTTGCACCACATGGTGGCATGTTCGGATATCATCTTCTAGAATGAGCGCTTGGAAAAGATTGCAAAGGGGTGCGTTTACACCTGCACAAGGAAAAGCATTTACTTGTCTTTGCGTAATATCGGTAGAAGATACACTGCCCCGTAAATTAGCTAGGAATGCTGGTGTAGCATGAGGTCTCCGTAATGTTAAATGTCACTATTAGCAGAGATGTGACTTATCTAAGATACAAGTATCTGAAATACAGATACAAGATACAAAATACGTATTTCCATCTTGTATCTAAAATACTTTTCCAAAAATCATTTTGTATCTTGTATTTAAATACATTTTGTTAGGTATCTTAGTATTTTACAAATACTTTTTCTGACAAAATACTTTTAGGAATGATTATGCCTCATGTCTTATGTCTCTTATCTCATGTTGTATCATGTCAAGTCTTTTTGTTTTATTGTCTTAGAAAAACTTCATGGTGGTCAAAAAAAAATAAGTAATAACCAACCAAGTAAATTGATGGCTTTTGATTGGTGAAATAAAGTAAATACTTTTGATATTGCGTTTATTATTTTCCTTAGAAATATAATATTTTGTCTTGTCACATTTCAGCCATTAACATAATATATTCGTAAATAAATAACGTTAATGTTTATTAAGATAATGTCAAAAATAATCTTAAATTTAAAAGAACAAAATGTTGTTTTCTTACAAAAGTATTTTCATCTTGAAAAGTATTTAGAAGATACGTATCTTGTATCTAGTATTTCAAATACCATTTTCGAAAGTATTTTGTATCTGGTATCTGAAATACTTAATTTCAAAGTATCTTGGATTTAGTATTCCAGATACTTTTTAGAGGGTATTTTGTACATCTCTGACTATTAGCGGGTTGGCTGGTCATTGAGTTTATAAGTGTTTATAGAGGCCCAGTTCGTTAGGCCGCGTGGGCGTTCTGAAAACAAACTTTTTACGAGTGACAGAAATTGCACTTGTGCTTAAGGCAACTACGTGAGCAAGAGAGACGGAAGTTTTAATGTCCCAACTGAAATTGGAACATAAAAGGCAATTTTAGTTCCAAAATAGATAGAGATAGAGAAAACTTTATTTGCATATCAAATTTGTAACAAACATACAAAGAAATAGGTACTTAAAACTATAACGTGCAAAGGGCGGCCTTATCGCTTGACGCGATCTCTTCCAGGCAACCTTAGGATGGACATAATAGTATGGATATTTGCGGTAGTTTATTGCATTGGATTTGTTGTTTCTTTTTTTTCTATTTAATTTTGCTCAAGGCTTGTCAAGATTAAAGACTAAAATAAAATAAAACAAAATGTTTGTTTTCAAAACGCCCTATAGAAATGTGCCTCTATAAAAACATAAAAACTGCATGGTTGGAATAAACCAATGTCTGTCAACAAACTTTGACAGACCTTACTCTACAGTGGCGCCACGTGGTAAAACAAAAAAACAATAGCCTCATGGGTACAGTACTATCCTTCATCCAAGGTACAGGCGATGCAAACTGCAACGCCTGGTCCTGGGAGGTGACTTAAAGTGGTTACCATATTGGTACCTATCCTGAAAATACTCATAGTTGCTGTTGCACCGTTAATTATAAGTAATATTTTACAAACAACTACGTAAATAGTAAATACTATTAATGTTTACTATAGTCTCTGCCCTCGGCCTTAACATTGTGGATATCGTATGTTTGTCTGAACGGTCAAAAGCACGATATCCTTGGTACTAGAATTTAATGGTGGTAAAGCTCTGGTGAACAAGCTTTAAATAATAATAAAAAATTGTATTTCTTACATAAGATAGAACACCAGAAGCAATTACTCTATCCAATCCCAATGATAAGGCCAAATACACACATTCACTCACACAAGCACACTCAGTCGTAGAACAAATAAAGATTTGTTCAAAGGCAAAGGCGAATGACATAAAGATTTGTCCCATGTGGGGATCGAACCCACATCAACAGTGCAGTGGAGAGCGGTAAGGCTGCTTAAACCACTACACCACACGTGCTAAAGACGGTGTCACTACCGTCTCACTAGTAGAGCTTGTTGTCTGGGTCCTGACAAGAGGCGACCGTAGCTGGTTGGTTAAAGCAGCTGCCTGGAGTGCAGAAGGTCGCTGGTTCAAATCCTGCCGATCCGATCATTTTTACAACTGTTTCTTATTATAATTTTCTAAGCATAGCTAAATGCTATAAAGATAATCAAATAAGAACTTAATTATATTTTCTTTCCATTTAAGAGCTTCGGTCTTGTATAATGAAATGTTACCCATCTAATACCGCCATGGTACGGCCTCTAAGTTAGCTGAAATGTAAATATAATAATATGAACTACATATATCTATAGTATTCTATAGTTTATAATTAGTTTTATACTCAACAACAGTTTATTGGTAGAGTCGTTTAAAAAAAATGCTATTAATCAACTAGTTAAACTCGTTTATTGTTCAATCACTGAAATAATTACTCATCAGATTGTTTCGACCTAGCACAGTAATTACTTATACTTTTTGGCTGCATTTATAATCTCAGATTTCCTAGTTTAGTGCTTAAAATTTATGAGTGACACGATCAGATAATTATTATAAAAAATTGTTTTTATTAGACAATGTAGCGATTATTTGCGGCTTTCAGGCACGTATTTTATACAAAAAATAAAAGGTCTTGTAGCAGTGTAACTTTGTTTAATTATAAATTATACTGAAAATTATAACAAAGAGTTTTTCTTAAAAGGGTCAATTTCAACAAGCGATTTTTTTTTGTCATTTCGGTGGACTTTTTTAATTTCAATGCTATCTATATATTTTAAGTGAGAAATGAAACTTTAGCCTATTTTATAACATTGTGTGTGAGTGGACATCAAATATCATCTAAACTTACATAAATATTTAAGGATGAATTTTTTAGAGTCTACTGAAATGAAAAGTGTCTACCGAAATGATAAAAAAATAACCACTGAAATGATAAACTGTGCACCGTTTCTTACTGTGTGATAAAAAATTTAAAAGAATATGAACACTACTCAAGCAAATCAGTACTTACGGCGAAATTAAATACACAATTTTGAAACAAATTAAAGAAATCTAGCTCGAGTTTTAACAGCCACCGAAATGATCCTACTTTTGTCCCCACATCACTGAAATGATAAACTTACTTTTGTGGCGGGAAACCGCAAGACGTTGGGACTGGTGCGATCGCGCCTTGAGCTGGCCTGATCCGAAGTGAGGAAAGGTAAGAAAGGCATAACAACGCAATGTTGACGTGGCTATTCTACTAAAACTTACTGTCCTCTGAAATGATAACTTTTTTCCGTAGAAAAGTTGACCTGTCAAATCCATGAGAAAGAAGATAAACAAACAAAAATGGTTTTATTTAATCGAATATATTATAAATTAATGATAAAACAACCGATTTAAATCCATATATGAATATATTTGCAGGGGAAGGTATTTTATGAGCGGAATTGGGTTCGGGACAGGCCACCGTGATGATAAAATGACACTTTGTAATTTTTTTTTTTGGTATATTATTGGGTAGAAATCAATGATTTTTTTGCCAAGGTAGAGAAGTACTTACTTTTTGAGAAAAAATATATTTAATAAATAATCAGCACATTGCACTACCATTCTCACGTTTGCCGTGTATTTTTTATGCTTGTGCAATTCACCCAATAATGAATTTTCAATAGTTGGTCGTTTTTATCTTCATTTACCTAAATGTCTTGGTAACGTAGAATATGCTCTGCTTGTTGTAACGTGTTGCTTTGCAGAATTATGCATATTTCTTCTTATAATATTCTCAGAGTTCTTAAAATACGGATAGTACGCTCCTAATTTTCTATTGTAAATTAAGTATGGCGGCAGGCCGTTGTTGCCGAAGCTTTTTTGGTTCCAGCTTTTTCTATAGGCACTTCTTTTGATTTTCTTGTGGCGAGAGTCAATATGTTCGTGTTTATGGTCCTTGTGAGAAAGATGTTTTTTGTTCTTCTTCGCGTCCACGACGCTTGCTGATAAGATGGCGATCACTGTGGTTAAAAGAAGGATCTGAAAGAAAATTTGAAAGGAACGGTAAAGTTAAAAGGACTTTGTATTGGTTTACGAACCCAGTTGTCGATCTCTCTTTCTCATTCAATGTTTGAACGGGACAGAAACATCGAAAACATTATATCAGCGTTGATCCACAGAATACAGTAGTTGAACTGAGACGTAGATGTAGGGTTGTACCATAGTAAAAATAGATTTTACTATGGTTGTACAGTCAGCAACAATAGTAACTACACATGAACTAATTTACAGTCACTTTTTGCTTAAAATCGTAATTATTTCGTAGTTTAACGGAAGTTTAAAAAGTGTTTAACAACTTTTGTTGCTGACTGTAGATTTATATGAACCTACCTTTAACAACATTAGTCTTAGCTTGTCCATTTGTAGTTTTCGCACAAACTGAACTCAAAACTGAAGCCGACACTGAAGCGTATCACTGGTACTCTTCAGTAGAACGTAACATGTAAGCGATGTACGTGAGACTTGTGAAAATGCCTTGAACTTGACTTTCACATTTTATACTTATTGAAAGACAGTTGAAGTCTGTCGCACAGGGAAGAAATGGAGTCGACACTGTATTTTTTTTAATCTTCTTCTTCCTGGCATTTTCCTATTTTTTGACGTCGGCATAAAGCGTCTTTTTCTTCTATTCTCCTCTGTCAGTCTGCGTATTTATATTGTGTATTATTTTACACGTGCAGTGATTTTTAGGAAATTGCCTGATTTATCAGTACGGGATCGGCGCGGTTAATTAACGCGAACTATTCTCATTGAAATATGAAGTGATAACTACTAAGTCACAGTTTACTAAAAGATCAGTGTTTGAACCTCTATTTATTACGGTCTATAATATAAGCTGCCGTATGATAACGGTATGATCGAGTTTTTGGCAATATCACTCCTCAAGGGTTAAATCACGGGTTGTAAGTTTTGCTTGTAATAACATAAATTACTTGGAAGATATATTTTTTGGTAATTTCACTCCCTTAGAGTGTGAATTCCACCAAGATGAAGTCGCGGGCAAAAGCTATTTAAGCTTGCTAGGTTATATTCTATAAAGCATTGAAGCTGGGGTCCCACAAGGATCGGTTCTAGGGCCGATGTTATATAATATCTACACATCAGATCCCCCTATTCCTGCAGATGTAACTATCGCAACTTACGCAGATGATGTTGCCTATCTAGCTTGTGATAAAGACCCAGAAACTGCCAGAACTGAACTACAGACCCTACTAGATGAGTTAGGCGTTTGGCTGAAAAATGGCGTATCTGCGCCAGTGCCCAAAAATCCAACCACATCACCTTCACATTAAGGCGGGGTAACTGCCCTCCAGTGAGACTGGACTCAAACCTGCTACCACACACAGAATGTGTGAAGTATCTTGGATTCCACCTAGACAGAAGATTAACCTGGAAAACGCACATCAAGCAGAAAAGGAACTAGCTAAACTTAAAATATAAAAACCTGTACTGGCTGATGGGTCGCAACTCAGTTCTATCATTAGTACAACAAGTTGCTACTGTATAACTCGCTTCTTTATAAAGCCAATATGGTCTTATGGCATTCAACTATGGGGTGTGGCTAGTAACACGAACATAATGTGTCTTCAAAGAGCTCAAAACGCAATTTTAAGAAGCATGGTTAATGCACCATGGTTCACACGTAATGGAGAAATTCATGAATACCTCAACACTCCTTCCATCCTTGACGAAATCAACAAGCATAAGAAACGATACTCTGACCGCCTTGCAGTCCACCCAAATCCACTAGCATACCAACTACTTGACGGAACTGGAACCCTAAACCGGCTCAAAAGGAGGCACATATTTTAAGATGGTAGCAGCGGCAATGGCCCCTGCACCTTAAACGCCAATTATATTACATCCAAATTGATAAAAGTCCAAATATACAAAGGACTGATGGCAATTGACTTTTGAAAACAGAAAAAATAAGAAAGAAAAAAAGCTTGCTAGGTCCCAAGGTTATTTTTTTTATATTAATTAACTTGTTTCTTAAGTAGTCAGAACATCTATTTTTATGATGTACACAATTTCTATCGTCTATTCTAAAAATATACAAGGTTCAGACAAAGATAATCTGTAGAGATCTAATGAGATAGAAGACGAGAACAATTTTGGCAACTACATTATGAAACAAGCGCTTACAAATAAAAGGCGTGTTAAAAAAACGGTACCTAACTGCCTATACAATAAAAAACTAAATGATGTAATTATAAGTCTCCTAGAAAAAAACTCTTCCTTCGAAACCGGTACTTATAATTATATAATTATGTATATGATTCATATTTCTTGGCACGTCTTTGATGTTTTTACATTACTTTGTACATTAATCGATTTAACATAATCGAATTAGTGATAATCATAAATCGCTTGAATTAAAGTAGGTATCTCGGCAATGGTTATTTATTGTAATTTTTCCAGTTTTATGTTTTTAATGACCAGAGTAGGGTAGTCTTAACGCTTATAACTGGAAATCATTGAATTAATTTTGTTAATTTGTTCAATTATATAACATAACATCACGTCCTTATTAATCAAAAGTAGTGTTGCCCAGCAAGAGTCTTGCAAGTCTTGCAAGGCTATTGCTATTTATTAAAGAGAAATAATAAGTGAAGCTTCAAAATTTATACTTTATCGTCAAAATTACTAACTCAGCCACGGGTTAGGTTAGGTTAGGTTGCTGACTTAGTAATTTAGAAGGCAACATACATTTTTGGGGGCGAATAATGGTATTAAAAAGAAGCCTGTTTAAATAGCACCCTTTATTAAAGTTAGTGTTGCCCAAATGCAAGAACAAGACGAGACTTAGCCAGTCTTGGTCTTGGTCTTGCAGCAATACGCCTGGTCTTGGTCTTGGTCTTGGTCTTGCGCTCCCAGTCTTGGTCTTGGTCTTGATCTTGCTGCAAGAGTCTTGCAATTACCTATTAGACTATTGGTATTTATTAAAGTTTACTTTAGATCATAGAAAAACGTATTAAAATAGGAACATTTTAAGCTTGAATTAACATAGCCATAGTCACAGATATAGATCTACATAGATAACGCAAGTATCACGATTTGTATTGAAACCAAGCGTGCCGACTTTTTAATA
Organism: Hypena proboscidalis; assembly: GCA_905147285.1. Lineage (NCBI taxonomy): Eukaryota > Metazoa > Arthropoda > Insecta > Lepidoptera > Erebidae > Hypena > Hypena proboscidalis. Next base: position 6,835,997 of record LR990144.1, read on the forward strand.
CCTATTGTGACGTCACAGCCGAAATTTAGTGACGGGAAATCCAAACCGATTCAAAGACACCGATGCCGCCGATGCCCATCCGCCCAGTACGATTCAAACGGCCGTTCGCTATGATTTTCTCTAACAAAAGACGCGCGTGGACTGAAGTTAGCGGCGACCAACCTTGACGCTTGGTCGGGGTTCGGACACGCGAAGTACATGCATTTGCGTTATCTATGTAGATCTATATCTGTGGCCATAGTAAAGACCAACCAGATTAATAAATGTCTAAAGATTTAATGAAAAATTTAAAAAATCAACTACCTCATGGTTATCAACTGAGCTTAATATGCCGTTTCCTATGGGAGTAACTGTTTCTTAATAAACATTTACGTAATCAGTATAATGTATTCATCGTTTCCATTCTAAGCATTCTGAAACTTATTTTATTCTTTTGACACACCTGTACTCTGAAATTGGAAAATCGAAGTTCGTGTTCGTGGCTTGCAAGACTTGCAAACTTGCGACTCTTGCTGGGCAACACTAATCAAAAGGATGAGGCGGAGGTGTATACATAAAAAAAAAAAAAACATAGCAACCACAGCACCACCACTTTTGTTTAGGTCCCATGTGATGGGGCATTAGCCTATCGCCATCAACTGGGCACTTGAGAATTTCCTGATGGAAAACAAAAATAACACTTCTGGCCGACCCGGGGATCGAACCCGAAGGTCGCATACAACATAGGTCACTAAGGCAGTAATACTATACTTTGTGAGAAAAACATACAGATATTCGCACAAACATATAATATAATTTAACTAACATTTATTCATTGTTTTTCTTTATTAACAACAGAAAAAAAACAAAAAATAAGGAAATATCTTTGGCATTTCGGTGACGCATCATTGCCATGCGTCGTGCTGCTATTAATATATTATTTACTAGATGTTTTCGTGTTAACGGAAAATTTATCAAGGTATTATGCCTCATGAGTCAGCTATTTCATATTTTATCTCAAAAACAAACTGGCACAGACTATGGTGGAATTCCCATCCGCCCGCAAGCTCGTTCACGAGTGCTCTACCACCTTCATAAGGTATTTACCACTGTCATGTCACCCACTGCCATCATTTACGTACAGTGCTTAAATATTACAGAACTTTTATTTTGTTGGAAAGTGGTAAATAAAGTTTGTGAACATCAACAATTCACATCAGACAGCAGATGCGTCACTTTATCTATGATCCACCATCTTTTACCTCATGTGCTGGTAATTTTAGAATTGATGCTTGATCACACCACCAAAACCAAACCGGAACACAGTAGATCAAACACTATTTGGCGGCAGGTTATAAAAATGAGACGGTGGTGGTTTCGCTCTCAAGCTTGTTCATAAGATCTCTACCACCAATACAGAGGTACCGACCTTGGGTCAGGGCCGGATTAACCATGTCGAGGCCCCTAGGCAATGCAATGGTCGGGGCCCCATGAATCTCTTACTTCGTAATTTTCGTATTATTAAAGATAACATTTTAAAGAAAAACAATCAAAATATTATAATGTAACTGTATGAATTAGAAAATAAATGTAAATATGGATATGCGTCATAGTATTCCTCTTCCTAGATCTCGGCTGCGTGTTCAAAAGGTTGACAGTGGTTTAAAGTTTAATTAGCAAATATAACTGATCACAGTCAATACAAAATCTACAAATAAAAGTAACTCGAGTATATAAGATTTAAAACATCTTTACGATAGTTGTATGTTTGTTTTCATCAAAAATGTTTTATTTAGTGCCTGTGAAGATTTCCTAAATGGTACAGTGGGCCAACGAGATAGGTATGCAGAGCAAAAACTTCTAAGTCATAGTAAAGACTTACTACACCAGTTAGGGATAAGTGAGTTACATATCTAAATAGTGGGTAAATTACACTTATTAAATAAGTAATTCACACATGCATATCTATTGCAGCCAGTTTTCACTATTGCGTAGAAGTTTTTGCCCTGCATACCTAATTGCTTGGCCCACTGTACCATTCAGGAAATCTTCACAGGCACTAAATAAAACATTTTTGATGAAAACATAAACATACAACTATAGTAAAGATGTTTTAAATCTTATATAATAATGTTAAATATATGTTTATGTTTTAATAGCTACAAAATAATTTGACATCCGTACCTATCCTATTACTATCAGATGCTAAAAGCAACGAGGCACCTTTTCTACGAAGAAATTGGTATGTTCGCGATAAACTCAAAAACAACTGTACGGATTATCTTGCGGTTTTCACCAATTGAAAATGATTTCAGAGGAAGATTTAAGTAAATAATTTGTCAAAGTCGACATACTTGAAACCGCACAAGCGGCAAAAGCAGTTAAAACATAGATTAAGTTGGAATCAAATTCTAAGAGTGATTAAATAACTCAATACTCACAGTCTTATACGCTTAAAAATTAATGAAAATTTAGGAGCTTTTTTGAAGTAATCTGCCTTACTTATTGATGGTTTTATCATAATGTTCAGTCTTATACATATAACAACATTCTGGGAAAAAAGCACTTATGATAAAAAAAATAGCAACTTCTAAAGTAAAAAGCCTTTTATTTATGGATTTATGACAATATTTATTCTTATACAAATAAATTATAACATTCTTGAAAAATTTTGAACTTACGAAAAGTAAGGCACTTATAAAGTAATCAGCCTTATTGCTTACTATCTTATTTATAAACAAAAAATGCTTAAGGTAACAATGTAAAAAATAACAATAGTAGGTACAACTCATGTTCTTACTTACCTTTCTATTACCAAACCAAAACAAATATACGACAAAAACCCAAGGATAAAAATATTTAAAGAAATCAAAACAGACAAATAGGTACAACTCATGTACATACCTAGAGTGCACGGTTGGCGTAGCGGTTAAAGCAGTTGCCTCGCCTCTTTCAACTACGCTGGTGTTGTGGGTTCGATCCCCACATGGGACAAATCTTTGTGTGATTCGCAAAGATTTGTTCTGACTCTGGGTGTGCTTTGTGTGTGTGAAATGTATGTTTGTGAACACCCCCGCAACACAGGAGTTATTCCTAGTGCGGGCGTCGTTTTTTTTTTTTTTCAAAGAAAAAAATAAAATAAAAGAAAACATACCTACTTTGAAACTACAAAATAATATAAATTGCGGCACGTGCGTCCGTGACACAGCCCGTAGAGTTTAGCGTAATGTTAAATATCTTAAGACCTTTATTGAGACTTGAGACTATCAAACTCAAAGGTTATAATCAAATTTCACTCAGCAGTTTTTAAACTTAGCGCTTTCAAACAAACAAACTATTTCCCGCGATTTCATCTGCGTGGTAGGTACATTTATAAAAACTCAATAACAGAAAATAAAATACCTACCTACTTAAATAAACTACTGATGATAACTAATCTAAGCTCAATAAATAAGCAAAAAAAACAGACAGACATACAGACAGACAAAAAAAATCACTTTTTTGGGTTCGGTGTCGGTCTAATAACACCCCCTACTTTTTATTTTTGTGATATTTTCAATGTACAGAAATTTTACTTCTACAGATTTATTATAAGTATAGATTTTGGTTATATCATAACATTCAGTCGTATACAAATAACAACATTCTAGAAAAATTAGGAACTTGAAAAGTAATCAGCCTTGTTGATCGTATTATCATAATAATCAGTCTTAAAGCTTCATTACCGTCGGTTAACTAATTTGGATTTGGTTACCCGTTTGCTTGATGATGACAACATTTTATTTAAGTTAGGATATTAATAGAAGATTTTATTTTTTTTACACAAGCAGGCACACGGTAAGCTATTCATAAGATAATTACAAACAAAAAAAAAATCCTCCGTCCACGATGGGCCCTTACCGATGCGGGACCCCTAGGCAGTTGCCTTTTCTGCCTAAGGGTTAATCCGGCCCTGCCTTGGGTGCTCGAGAAATAAGCAGTGGGTTCCGATCACCCTTGAGAATTGACACCAAGAAACAGATCAGTAATCGCTTTAGGCCTTAGATATAGGCGTTTTTTATTAAACTTACTTAGTAATTAAATTTGCAGTAGGTAGGTATGTAAGACAAGACATTTATATATTTGTTGGTCGATCATTGTACATTTTCTCACTCTTTGCCACTTTCAAGTCATCAAATGAGCATGAGCATCCAATAGGTTTTCAAAATTAGAAATATTTGTAGCTTCAACGACTACTCTATGTATTTTTGCCGTAAGGCGTACAGAACACTTAGCATGTATGCGAGAATTACATGACTTGTTCCACTACCACAGTTTTGATGATAAAAAGTGCATGACATTATTATTTAAATAAACAAACTTTTACTCCATATAAACGAATGATAAAGAAGTAAATGAGTACCTATCTACATTAGGTACATTGTTTGCCAAATTTAATTTGCTAAAGCTTTAGTTTCAGCACCTCTAACTAACTTTTCATCAATTTATTCGTTATAACTATTTTATTTTTGCGAAAAGTTGCGTTTTTCAGTTCTTAAATCGAAATAAAGGTAAAAATAGCTCAAAATAGTAAAAAACTTTTGAAAACTTAAAACAATAAATCAAATGTCAATTTTATAACGCAATTAAAAAAAGATGTAAATTAGACAGATCTTCCATTTTGTATGGAAATTTTCTAGTCTATTAGCTTTCTAACAGAACGTATGTCACATGCCTTGAAAACAATAAATTACCTAACTAAATCATTTAAATGTGTGTGTGTACCTATACAAAATCAGTGTGAATTTGCGTACTAGTGATACACGAAAACCTTATAAGATCACCCATTTCTATATACATGTGTACACTCAAATCACTACCTTTAATATGTATCTTACTAATATATGTGGCTCACCGCTCACCCTCTATCCCATGAAACCTAAACATTACAGGTGAAGTGAGTGACACCTCTGCTGGGTCGGATTGGTACCCACCCCGAAGGGAGTAAAATAATGGTTGAACTGTTGAATGGAATTCTGTCATTTAAGAAGTTTGAAGCACGAAATTTCGTATATTTGATCATCAATAAAAATAAATTGACTTCTAAAATAGGGTTTTCCCTAAGGTTACTCGCAAGTGTGTTATTTAAGGGTTTAAAAGTTAGTCGGAACATTACATCAAACAGCAATAGATGGCGCCATTGGTACCGAGGAAATCGTTTGCCACGGGTAAAATAACCACGCAAATCAATGAATCCTACGCGAACGAAGACGCAGGAAACAGCTAATCTAATAATAAGTAATGTCTCAATTTATGTATGAGTATTTCTGCATTCATCTAACCGGTCTGCATTTATGGGCATACCCACTAGATTATTTCCTCTCCGCCCAACCACATAGTTACGAAAAAAATGTAAGTTATAAATTTTACATTTTAAGTACCAATGTATTCCATCCGTAGTAGCGTTCCCATTGTAGTTCCAAAGTCGTGTCTTCTGCGATCCAAACAATCAAACATGTCGCAAAACAAATGATATTTAAATTATATCATTAAAATCTTACAGAAGTGAGCCGAAATCAAGCGTTTTGATTGGCGAAAGTGTATCTTCACCACAAGCTCAAACATTTACAGAAATAGTGATAGGATTATTTGCACATTTTTGCATAGTTCTTTGCAACAAGAACTTTAGAAAATTTTCTTTTATTGCTGAATATCCGATCGAGACTGGACGTGTGACATGCAACCTGAATGATAATGCGGCAACACTTTAATGATGTCTGTGGTTTATTCGACACTTCAATAACTTTCAACGTCAAATTTATATGTTGTCTGTGGACAATGTGTAATGTCAAGATTTTGACAGTTTTCCTTTTTATTTATCTCGTATTTAACAAATAGAAAGTGAATTACTGGTTTAAAATCAATTTATTGAAATAATATACCGAAAAAAATTACTGAATACGTTAAGCTAATAATTAAAAATAAGTGGTGTTTTGGTTTTTGACTTAAGTTCGGGGTATGTATGCTAACATGTTACCCACTTACTTTTACTCTTTGGCCTAAAATTATTCCATTGTTAACGCATTACGTTGAGCGAAGGCTTGTTATTATTAGTGAATCTCCTTACTACATCAATTGTTTTTGTCTTTGAATGGAGTCAATATTTGTTATGAGACACTTCAGAGAGATCCTTCAATGTCCCTTGTGGGATTAATGAAATGTATTTATAATTTATGCAACTACTAGCCCATTTAATAACAATTGATGTCTCAATATGTTACAGTTAATTAATTTGACAACTTTTGTACCTGTGTCCTCTAACTTTGACATTTTACTAGAGGTTAAATTCTCTTCTTTAGTTCTTAACTTTCACTTTCAGATAGTCAGAATGTTGTCATTTTAGCAAAGTGACAAAAATTGCGTGACAATAAATATACCAAGCGGAGATGAGCGCCGGCGGGCCACAAATAATGAATAATTTGCCTCCTGGTGTGAATGCTGACAACAACTTGTTGCCAGGAGGTCCAATAATTAATCCTGCAATGAATAGAAATAGAAACAATAACCAGAATCCGTTATTCAATGTGAGAGAGAGGCTATTCCATGCATTGTTTTTTAAATTTGCCTTGGCATATGCTCATACCTTTCCTAGACCAGTACGGAGATTTTTTGAGTTTCTTGTGCTGTTGAAGGCACTAGTAGCTTTCTTTGTACTTGCATATATTCATATAGCATTCTCAAGAACCCCTACAACATGCCTGAATCATGTGAAAGACTCTTGGCCTAGAGAGGGTATATTGAGAGTAGAAATACTGAGAGACCCAGCGCAGGACTACACAATTGAACAAAGCTATGCCAAAGAGTATAAACTGAAAAAAGGCAAAGAAGATATGAATATTATGTTGGGAATGCTTGCATCAGAAGGGTAAGAACTGAGTTTTGTGATATGACAAGTAAATCATGATCATTATTAAGTGACATGCCTTATTCTTTAGGTTTTATGAGTAATTTACCTCAGGTAAATACTTTTTGTATCATATTATGCTGTTTCTTTCCTCACAATAAAGTATTGTTAAGAAAACATACAGAAATTATTGAAATTATTCAATACCTCACCTCTGCATAATGGATGACCCAGAGGCCAGACTTATTATTCTTTTTATGGCACTGTCATGTACTTATTTAACTTGAAGATAACATAATAACAACTTCAGAGGGAGTTTTATATTCATCCTTACTTGATTAGAGTAAGATCGAGATCTTAGATTGAGATCTACGTTTATTTATTAAGCTTAGAATTAGCTCAGACTTACCTTGAACAAAACACTACTATTGTCTTTTTGTCACAAAGAGTCTAAGTACACTCTATAGATGTCAGCCTTATTTATGAGTAAGGGGATAGGTTTTTATTTGAACTAAATTAATTGGTAACACATAACATTGTTGCTTTTTTGTTACAATGGTACCACTATCATCAACCACTGCACATTGCAATGTGCATTATTGTGTATGTGTCCAACATACATGTTGTTAAATTTACCGTGTTTCTGTCAATGTTGAGTTTTAGATACCATTTCTTATCAGATCCAACTTATCTTTATAGCTCTGGGTATATGCTCTATCTTATTTGTGCTTCACGCTCCATCTGACTCGCATAAAAAAATCTGCAAAATTTCAATTTGCGCAAGTAATATGGCGTGCCTAAGTGTACTAAGGTCTGCATAAGCCTGTTGGCACAAATGTATGGAGTGTATACCCAGAAATATAAAGATTAAAATGGCATGTAAAAGTCAAAGTCAACAAAAACAGCAAGTGTTCTTAAATTAATTAAGTATTGTTCTTTTAAAAGCCAAAAATTTAAAACTGCACACAAGGTATTTTGCAAAGTTAAACAGATTAAATCACTCACTCCTCCATTTTACTTCTTAATATATTAAATTACGTCTTTTGTGTTTATTTTGAATAAACATAATGTCATGCATGTGGGACAATATGCTAATTCAAATTTAAATAATGCCTTATTGATTCTTGATTTGCGTTTTTATTTTACTGTTAACAATTATATGCTATCATCTGTGTATAAAATTACCAGAAGCTAAGAAAAAGGTCTATTTATTTACAAAAATATTTCACTAATATTTATTTTATGAGAAATCATATTATTATCTCTGTAAAATGAGAAGTCCGATGGCAGTCACTCTATGCAAAATGTTTAATATTCAGCTAAACTAGTACTAAGCGAATACTTTTATGATTCAGAAAGTAACTGTAAGAGTGTCTATCACGCTATTGCAGGCACTTGTAAATCATCATCATCATCATCATCAGCCTGTGGCACTCCACTGCTGGACATAGGCCTCTCCCAAGGTGCGCCAGAGTTCGCGGTCTTGTGCCTTACGCATCCAATCGGTGCCAGCAATCTTACGCAGATCGTCGCGCCATCTTGCCGGACTTGTAAATCACTTAGCCCATATTGTTAAAAAGTTGTTAAGAGATATCCCGGACAAAGAACTTTTTATTCACCTATGCCAACAAAGTTGCTGGTGGAATCTAGTTCATTATAAATAATTTAATGAAGTCAAGGATTGTATTATTTAGTTTTCATACCACTTTTTAAAAGCACTGTGTTTAAATAACTGTATAAGCCTCGTTTTGCAATATCAATGACCTCTGTTAAACCTGTTTATAAGTTAACCATTCAAGATTTTTATCAATTTATCCTAACACTAGCATCCGCCTGCGGGGTTGCCTGCGATGACAATAAAAAGTAGCCAACGACATACTCCAGGCCTTCAACTATATCCATACTGATTTTCATTAAGATTAGTCCAGTGGTTTACTCTAAAAGTGTAACAGACAAATAGACAAAATACTTTTATTTTAATTTATTCATATTTCTTGTATATAATTAAGTTTCTCTTTAAAAGTATTTTAATGTTTTGAATCTTTTGAGGTGGGTTTTTACTTGTTATTAGAGATGTGATCGTTGATCACTTTTGTACCTACTGGCTAGTTGGCCAATTACTGCAACTAGTCAGAGTAGGGAGACATTTAAAATTTAACCAAATCTTATGATTAGCCTGGCCAACTTGTTGGCCGAACCCATATTCTCCCATCCTACTTTTTAAGTTTCTACAAATTTTAAAAATTACTGAAATTTTTTGCAAACAGCTCAGATAATCACAGTTTAAAATTTAAACAAATTTTGTACAATGTTTTCAAAAAGTTCTTGGATATAATGTAAACATTTATTTTTTATATCCATATTACCATTATTTTTAAAACCTTAATGCTATGCGAACCATAAATTAATGGTCTGCAGTTTGTGTAGAGGTTCATTTGACATACCTTTAAGCAAGCTATTACTGCCCAAGCCCTAACTCTACGAGATATAGATTGCTTATTGCCCTCAGACAACAACAAATCAAGTATTAGGGCTCCAAAGAAATCATGGACCCTAAGTTCACAGTTTGCCCCAGCCTATAGGTATATATATATTATATCCTAACAACTATTGGGCATTGTATAAAATATCTGTGATGATTATTTTATTTTTTTATTATTACCTCTTTGGTCTAGTGGCTAGCGTATGCGCCTCTCATCGCGAGGTCTTGGGTTCGATTCCCGGGTCAGGCAAAAAAATTCACCATATACGCGCTATCACTAAAACACGATAGGCTCACCCCCTATCCCATGGAACCTTAAACATAACAGGTGAAGTGTGTGTGTTGTATTGTAGACCTCTGCCCAACATTCTGGGTAATATAGGCATGATGGTATGTTATGTTATAAATAAATAAATAAATATCTCACAAAATAAATATCTCACAACTTACAGACAACGTCATCTAGTTCCAAACTAAGCAGAGCTTGTAATATGGGTACTAGAATAACTGATACTAATACATATATTATATACTTTTCTTTTGTAAATACATACTTAATATACATAGAAACACCCAGACTAAGACAAACCCTCATGTTCATGCACACAAAGATTTGTCTTAGGCGGGAATCGAACCCGCGACCTCGGCGTCGCAGGCAGATACACTACCCACTCCGCCATCCGGTCGTCTTATTATTATATGTATTATTATTTTCAGTTTCATCAACATAGAATCATCCACCAGCGACGACATAAGTGAAGATGATTATATCCGTGATGGAACAGACTACGGCAACATTACCCGCCTCCATGATGACGCAGAAAGTAATTCAGCGGACAAAGTCACAGAGACTGCGTATTTGGACCCTAGTGTGGGAGTTAGTGAGGAGACAGATCTTAATGCGACGATAGTTTCTGGTGAAGATATGGAACCCTCTGCGTCGATATGGGAGGGAATAATGGGACTTGTGGAGGACATTGACAGGGATTCGAAGATGATTAACGTGAGTAATATATATTTTTTTATGGTTTTCTTCTTCTTCTTTTTTGTTTATGGCAACTGAGCCTCCTTGTAGTAGCTAATACTGCCAGAGTCAAGCGCGGAGTATATATTCAGGTATTGGAATTGCTGTATGCTTTCTTGTTTATATTTATTTTTCTTCTTTGTTTAAGTTTTAACGAAACTTTGCGGTATGTTAGTAACTACAAAGACAGACAAATGTTAGTTGACATAAAGGTTTTAGTTGTACTAACTGTTATTGGAACGAAGTTCCTTATCGCGCGTTGCGAAAGGGGGCTAGACGGAAAAAATTGGGACGAAAAGTTGTAACGACACATTTCGTAGCAATTCTCGTAGCGGACTAGTAATTACATGCTACGAAGAATTTGATTTAAGAATAAACAATAATCCAGCAGAATCAACAACAAAATATAATACTACCATTGATACAGTTTTTTCAAGACATTTAAATAAAATAGAATCCCAAACATATGTTTCCTACTTCAGTTACCACAAGCCAATCATTACTAAAATTGAGCCTACTGATTAAGTTTATATTACATTATAATTGTTAATAATAAAAAAAATATTATTATAAATTAAAAAAAGTTTTTTTTATAACTTAGAAAAATAAAAATTTCTTTACTAATAATAAAAATTTCTTTACTAATTAATCGAAAGGAACTTCGTTCCATCCGGATGTCCCTTGACACCTCAGTAGTTTTTTTGTTAAATATTTTATGGTTTTAAAGGTGTATCTTAGTGGAATTGACTTTGGTTGCCTGCTCTATGTACTGAGGGCCAAGCAATCAGAAAAAAAAAAAAAAAAAAGTGTAAAAACTTTTCGTCATAATGAAGACTGACTTCACCAGTAATGCTTGTTACATATTATCCTGAAACTACCACGCTTTCTCTTTTTTAAATCTGTCCATCCAAAGGTTGCCTGGTAGAAATTGCGTCAAGCGATAAGGCCGCCCTTTGCATTTTGTTATTGTCTTTCAATAATTGTCTTTAGTTTGTAATGAAATGGTATGCAAATAAAGTTTTATCTATCTATCTATGCTCCACCAGACCATGGCACACTCTACAAACTATTATTGAGGTCTGAGATTCTGGACTCTGTCCTCAATTTAGAGTTATAATTATAATTTTGTCTTTGTTTATCTGCACTAGACAATTATTCTACTTATGCGTTATCTATCTTAGACGGTAGGCTAATGTAAAGTCGTTTATCTGCGTCTACCTATAATGGCATACATGTTTACAAACATCGATTTGGATATATGTTACGGTTAATATAATAAATAGAAAATATTTAATAATTCTTATTATAACCTGAAAATAATAATAAACGAAAAATACTAGTACTATTGTGAAAAAAAGCGTGGGGCGCTCTGTGCCATATTTTTCGTCTATCGAGCGACCCACGCTTTTTTTCACAATAGTACTAGTATTTTTCGTTTATTATTATTTTCAGGTTATAATAAGAATTATTTTTCACTTTTTAGTTTGATGTGCTTTAAAAGCGTGTTTTTTTAGTTTTTTTAAACTATATTTTTTTGAAGTCGGTTAATAATAAGATAAGGCAATATTTTTGTTTACTCCGTCTCTGGGATTTACTCGCTGCGATAATGCATAAACTGTGCTACTCAAGTTCATTCAACTTGTTACCTTTATCTCTCTATATGAAGAATGTCAAGGATTTTAAAATACCTAACTAGTCTTATCATAGGTCTTTTTCTTATATCGACAGACACAGTCAATTTTTATGACTGTATCAGAGGTAGTATTATTAAAAGCATAATAATAGCAGCTCTGTATCTAATACAAGTCCCACTGCTGGCCTCTTCTCATGATGAAAAGGGTAGTCTAACCACGCTGGCCAAGTGCGGATTGGAAGACTTCACATTACCCTGGAGCACTTTTTATGCACTCTCAGGCATGCAGGTTTCCTCACGATGTTTTCCTTCACCGTAGCGAGCGATAAATTATATGATAAATACACACATATCGAAAAGACGAATCTTAACGACGGCTGCTTGGATATTCATATTTTATTAAAAGCTTAAATACTAGTTATTTTGGTAAAACGATAGATGAAATTCATAACTATACTCGACATATAATACAATATTTGCATGTATTTATGTATACATAACTAATCTCTTGTGCGTTAGGCTTCGCCAAGGTTAAATCTGTTGCGTTAACAATTCAAGACTAAAATCTTATCGTAACTGGTGGCTGAACCACACAGCAAAATTGACCAATAGTTATTATTTATTATGCAAATAGGCACGCATTGCTCTTTGCACAGTCGTAAAACTCATCGGTGGTGTAGTGACCTTGGCGATAAGTAAGAATGGTTCTGAGTGTTTACCGACTTTAAAAAAGAAGGTTCTGTATTCGACAACGACTAGTCTGATTTCGATGCAGTTTTCGGTATTTTACTTCTTAGGGGTTAAAAAAACCGCGAAAGCTTTGAAATAAACCATATTCGAGATTTCACAAATACAATTTTTAGCACAAAAACTATAAAGGTCAGTTATAGTGACACGAAACCGTCTTAAATTTAAATGACTTTCTATTATTTCTATCAGCAAATCAAACGATTTCTTTAATCTTACATCTACACAGTTGTTTTTGGCTGTCCTAGAGGATGAGCCTATTGCCATCCACCGGGCACAATTCCAACTCCGTACTGCTATTGTGAATTTCCTGACGGAAGTTAACAAAAAACACTTTGAAGACCCGAGAATCGAACCCAAGACCTTGGCGGTGTTTGAATGTTTGTGAACGACTTATTAAGATCCACCGTGCCGTGTCGATTGCTTGTCTCTTTTGAGATTTACCTGTTTCTCATTGGTCATAGAAAATGTCCTTGATTATGTACAACATGACATACAGATACATGGATTGTTAAATGTTCATAAAATGTAAATCTGATATTATTTAACATATTACTCACATAACATCACGCCTATATTACCCACAAGGGTGTGGCAGATGTGTACAACACCCACACTTCACCTGTTATATTTAGGTCCCGATGGATAGGGAGTGAGCTTATCGCCATCCACCGGGCACAACTCAACTCCGTTGCTGCTATTGTAAATTTCCTGACTTTGTCCAACCCGGTAATCGAACCCGCGGTGAGAGGCGCATACACTCACCACTAGACTATGAAGACAGTAGAGGTAGAGGTAGATATAATTAAAGTTCACGTAAATTGCTCCATTGGATAATAAACGGCTGCATGAAGATAATTGAATCAATCAATTCGCGATTAGAAAATTATAGTTTCTTTTACACGTGCTGGCTGAAGGCTATCGCTATTTTTGACAACTGAAGTTACATATGAGATTTTATAAATTCTATGCGTCTATTTATATTATCCCAGACTGGGTGCATGAAAGGAGCCTCCCCGAGTGACGTACACAACGATTCCCTACGTCCGGCGCACCCTGGGCAATTCGCGAGTTCTCCAAAGCGAATTGGCTAATCCTTTCACCACGATGGCAAGTCAAAATAAAATTTGACTCGGCCATATCGACTCGACGAAGAAGATCCCAGACTGAAAGATAACTATGTAGATTTCAATACGTCCAGATAGACTACTTCCCGTTTGCTTTCATAATTATGGCCTAATTTTCCTGACCCACTTCATACTTCGTATAATTAAATTGTGTTCCTTTTTTTATTTTTCAAGTTGAACAGTTTCTACATAATTTACATTTACGTTTGCTATGGATGTACCTTAATAAATAAAATAAATAATAAATAAGCAATTAGCTTACAAAGGTTAACGAAACTAGAAGTGAGGGATATCTGTTTCTTGATTATAAATATGATTGATTATAAAATAGTAATGCGAAAAATGTATTACCTAAGCTCAAAACATTTCTGTAAATTATTCAAGATTCAAAAGATTTAAGATCTAAATAATAAATTTTCATATGAAATCTTGAATACGTCAAAACATTACAAATTATAATATAAAATAAATTATAAGTAAAACTAAATTAAAGTTATTACAATAATTTGAATAACATGAATAGATTACTTTTAATATAACTGTTTAGAATCACATTAAAATCAATCGAGTACCAGCGCCGATAGGTATTGCATCATGAAAAGAGATGGTGAGAAACTCATGTGCACCATATTTTCAAATAAAAAATGTAACTATTAGTATTATGCATATTAAAATTCACATAAGAAGAGAAATTAATTTCCAAATACTATAATCATATGTAGTCTGAAATACCATCAATAACTCAATGCATACCACAGTCTAAATCAAATCAAGCAATGATTTGCTGTCGCCAATGCCGGGTCAAATCTAGGGTTTCAAATCAAATCAAATCATTTATTTCCATGGGGCGCTTGAACACGTCAAAACAAACATCAAAATACAAATAATATTAAATAAAAATAAAAATTAACTAATTAAATTATAATACTTATTGCAATTGAATGATTTGACACCGGAGCTAAGATTGACTTTAATTCAACTTAGAAATTTGAATTAACATCAATCCAAGTACCAGCTCCGATGGGTATTGCATCATGAGAAGAGCTGGTGAGAAACTCATGTGCACCATCTTTTCAAATAATTCATACAATATTTTTTGTTTTTTTGAAAATAATTCTTTTTGTAACTTAGAGCAACCAAAAACGACAATAGGGTTAATAAGGTTATAGAGAGAAAAATAAACTTAAATATTGCAATATAATTAAATTGATACTTATAAATAAATAAGTCCATAGTAAACAAGGTTGCAGGTCCCGTATTATTTTTATTATACCCCTTTTATAATAATAATTTATAAATCCCAAGTTAACATTAACTATTAAATAATCGCCTTATCTATCCGTAAGTGTTGTTATCATTAGACTAGTGACGTATTGTGACGTCATACAAAGAAGTAAAGTTACACTAAATATATGCGCAATCATTATAATTTAATTAATGCACATACCTTCGTATTAATTTTCTTTTGAGTAGCTGAATGTAATTACTACCATTGTTATTTGCGGCACTTAAATATACATTGATGATAGTAATTTAATACTATTTGTAAACGTTTTGCTGGAGCGTAAAATTTTATACTAATTGTGAATATAACATAATTTCACGCCTGTTACGCGCCTTGTAGTCTGTTTTCTGTATCTAAAATTTTATTATGAGCCGTCCAGGCGTTTAGAAGATTAGCTGATACAAACAGACGTACTGACTGCCAGACTGACTTACAAACAAACAGAAAGACATAGATATAAACTGTATTTTTGCCAAAAGTATCCTGCGAACAACTATACCAGCTTAAAAAAAAAAAATATTTAGACATAAAAAATAACACTTAAATTTTATGAATTTGTATTGATTTTAAAGTAACAATTCAAAATTTGGCATTGTATCGTGTACGATAGAGCCTGTTAGTACGAGAGCCCACGACCAAAACCATGTCTCATAGCAATACGGCAAAAACCCTATAAAATCGTTAGATTGTATGATTCTGTACCCGACTAGGTGTGTAGTAACGGTCGAAAGTGTAGCAACTGCGTGGGAGGCCATTTCTGCTGTGTCAAAAAAAAAAGACAGTCGGTATTATAGCAATACGTCTGATAGTGAAAATGTACATAGATTTTATAATTGTATTACGAAAAAGTTTGTTTTCAGACATTTTGCGCGTAGCATATAGCCTGAGCGCATTTTTGAAAATGTCAACAAATTTCGCCGACCTGTATCATAGCAATACGGATAATTTTTTTTTTCAACTTTTCGTATTGCTGCCATGATTACCAAAAACCTGTTTTCAGACACTTTAAGTGTAGCATATACTCCCAAAAACGAAAATAACGTTTCGGAGTCGCCTGGCCGACGCCTCTGTTAAATGTTTTTTTTAAATTTACAGCCTTCATAGATATTCAAGAATCTCCCTTGTCTATTATATGTACTTTGACAGATGACAGATGTCATTACTTATTTCTTTTGTAAAAGTTACTCAAGTGTGCTTTAAATAAAACCAAAACTATCAAATCAATCAGTATTTAATTTCAACAGCCTCAGTGCTTGTTACGCTCCTGCCCCTTTCTTACTATTATACAGCTCACTCGCCAGCTGCTCCAAACGTTGGAACGATGCTCACTTAGTTGTCATACGTTGTGCGGTTGTGGTGGTGTAAAATGTCGGACCTGAGTTGTGTGTTTTGTAAAGAAACAACGATGATGATTTTAAATGATATCTGAGTATCGAAAAGTTGTCTGATAGAGAAGGTGCTACACTTAATTTGTCTGATATAAATTTTTTGCACATGTGGACAACTTATTTTATCATGTCCAACAATTTTCAGACATATTGCTATGATACCGATCGGTAAAATTTGTTAACATTTTCAAAACGGTCTCAAAATTTAATGCGTTCACATTTCCGTCTGAAAATTGTTTTGTTCGCATCAAATAACCAAAATTTACTAATAAAAAAGATTTTCAGACGTATTGCTATGAGACATTTTTTTTGTCTCATTTTTAATTTTTTTAAGTCATTTTACGGGTTTGCGCTACACCACTAACGTCTAAAAATATATTTCCGGTATCTCAGAACTATCATTCAACTACAGTCTGCAAATCAGACATATTGCTATGATGCAGTTCGGTAAAATTCTTTGACAATTTTGAAAATTCGGTCAGATCAAACGCTACGCGGAAAATGTCTGATATTGGTATTTTCGAGTTCAGGATAATCGTATCTATCGATTTGATGCGGTTTTGGCCGTATTGCTATGAGACAAAAATTTTGGTCGTGGGCTCTCGTACTATGTAGTTTGCGCACTGTAAATACTGTAACGCTCGGTCCTCCTTCCACTCTGGTGGTGGTTATTCACGTGCTCGGGAACTGGGAGCTCCTTTACATGAAAATTTTGTTTGCAAAACATTTCTGCTATACATATATTTTATAAATTAAATTTTAAATTATTTGTTTTCTTTTCAGGAATCGCCGGATGAGTCCTCGTCTAATGAATCTTCAAAAGGTTAGTAACTATGTTATTAAAATTTTGTAAATATCTTATATTATAATATAGAATCAGCGATAGCCAAGTGGGAGACCGTAAGACTGCTATGCACACACTCTCTCAATAAATCGTTAAGATATCGTATTTTCGAAGATGTGTGTATTTATCGATAAAATTATCGCTTGCCAACGGTGAAGGAAAACATCGTGAGGAAACCTGCATTCCTGAGAGTGCCTAAAAGTACTCAAAAAGACGTTGTGTAAAGTCACCTAATCCGCACTTGTCCAGCGTGGTGGACTATGACCTTACCCTTCTCCTCATGATAGGAGGCCCGTGCCCAGCAGTGAGACATTTATATAAAGATAAATAAAGATAAATTTGGATTTTTTACATTAGATAGAACGCCAGAAGCAATTACACTATCCAATGGTCCCAATGACAAGGCCAAATACACACATTCACTCACTCAAGCACACCCAGTCTCAGAACAAATATTTGCGAATTACACAAAGATTTGTCCCATGCGGGGATCGAACCCACAACACCAGTGCAGTGGAGAGCGGCGAGGCGACCGCTTAAACCACTACACCACACGTGCAGACATATTATATGTATTAAGGACTGCTATTATTATATTATTATTATGTAATTGAGCTCAAGGTGGTACATAACGCTACAACCCTTACGAACCTAGCAGTGACATTAAACACAGGTATGTACATAGCTAGTCTTATAAAAAAATAACTCTTTCTAGTCGGCAGTTAAATTATTTTCTTGTGGTCAACTAAAGATTTAAATGACTCCACTATTCGTGCAGTAAAGAGATTTGTTTACGTAAGGAAATCTTCAAAGAACATTTGTAGGGCTTCTGTTGACGTTAAAAATAATGAGCTTATGCTAATTCCACTTATTTGACCACCCATTTGTGTACACGCCTACACATTCATATTAAACATTTCCAATATAAAATCCTCGTATTGGTATAGCCTTTCTGTGCAATTCTAGAGCAGCTTGTTCTTGAAATGTAAAGCTTCATGCGTAGATGTGTGTACTATTACTCACATTCAGATTTAATTTTAAATCTATGTCACAGTATAATTACATAGAATGGGTATTCGTTAGCTCTAAGCAAATGACTATTGATGTAGATTGAAGTTTTAGTTTAGACTTACCTAAAACAAAGATCGTGAAACGTAGTAACGTATTGAGTATTGTCTAAAACCTGTTTAAATAATAAATAAATATTTCACAACTCACACACAATGCCATCTAGTCCCAAACTAAGCAGAGCTTAAATATAATATAACGGGAATTAACGCGATCATGCAATTATTTACCTTTTAGGCTTTACGTTTCGACATATTTAAAAAAAATAAAATAAAAAAATAAGCAAAGCTTGTATTATGGGTACTAGAATAACTGATACTAATACATATTATGTACTTTTCTTTTGTAAATAAATACTTATTATACATACAGACACTTAAATTTTATTAATTTGTATTGATTTTAGTTTACCCAGACTAAGACAAACCCCCATGTTCATGCACACAAAGATTTGTCTTAAGTGTGAATCGAACCCACGACCTCGCCGTCTCAGGCAGGTACACTACCTACCCACTCCGCTATCCGGTCGTCATAACATAGACTACACAGTAATTTATCTAGAACTACACCTGAGCGTTAATAGCTGCGACAGTTTATTTTTAACTATCGTAGCTATTACCGTAACCATAAAATCTGTAAAAAATGTATTTTGGTTCCAATAAACATTATTACTATTATTTTTATTCACATACCATTCTTCACTTCCAGATGAGGACTACATCCTGGAATATTCCTTGGAGTACGGCTTCCTTCGCCTGTCGCCGAGCGCCCGTCTCCGTCTCAAGATACCCGTCAAGATTGTCACGTTAGACCCCCAAAAAGATGCCTGCTTCGGAGACAAGTTCTCACGGTTCGTGCTTGACGAATTCCTGGGGTATGACGACCTGCTCATGGCGTCCATCAAGAGCCTCGCTGAGCAGGAAGATAATAAGGGTTATTTGAGGTAAATATATATTTTTTATGTTGTACAATACGTCTACGACTGCCTTGTTAAGCTTCGGTTTCATAGCATAGCGGTGTGGAATGATGCGGATGTTAAGATAACGGTACAATGACGTCACTAGAACGTTGCCTATGTAAAACAAATGTAGTGGTTTCCTAGAGAGCGGTGATAAACCTAACGTATTACATATTAATCGTGTCACGGTAATAATATTACGGCCGCATTATTCCACACCGCTTTCCTAGGAAATCGAAGCTTTAGTCTACCTAACGGTCAGCCTAAGCAACTTCTTACCGGGTTGGATTCTCGGGTAGGGCAAAATGTTATTTGGGATTTTACCATGAGGCAATTTTCAAAAACAGCACGGAGTTGTATGGAAAGAACAATTAGAAAGTAAGAAACATATTTTTTCGAGTACTTACTTAATACAGCAGTGTATAGGGTAACAATCAAAGAATAAATATATATAACAATAAAAAGTAAGATTTTTACTGGAACTCCATCTCAGCCATTATGTTACAGTGCTTTTAAGCCCTGCAACGCTGATATTCTGATAGAACCGGACGGGTAATAGGCTTACACTTAATCACAAGGACTTAAACATGACATAAATAAATAAATTTGGATTTTTTAAATTATATAGAACGCCAGAAGCAATTACACTATGCAATGGTCCTCCATTGACAAGGACACATTCAATCAAGCACACCCAGTCTCAGAACAAATCTTTGCGAATCACACAAAGATTTATCCAATGTAGGGATTGAACCCACAACACCAGTACATAGAGAGTGGCGTGGCGACCGCTTAAACCACTACACCACACGTGTAGACATGTGAAATGTGTTTGTTATCAATGCCACACCCTTTTAAGTAATATTGGCGTGATGTTGTCATGTAAAAATAGTCTATAAGGTGTATAGGTGAAGGTATTGTCGCAATCTTAGATAGCGTCGTTGTCAAACCAAAATCTGCTATGTGCACTTTTGTAAGATTTCTACTTTAAACCTCTGCATATAGTTCGCTGCTATATCCTACCATATAAAAAACTGTCATGTGCTTATGACCATTATATGACGATCTACGACCTCTTATTGACGACCTCTTACCTACAATCCCTTGAATGCAGGAGACCTTTTTTTGTCAATTTCTCAAAACTATGATTTCTGCACATAGCAGATTTTGGTTTGACAACGACGATAGACTTCGTACTGAATATCAGTTGCCATTAGATCGTGCAGCACTAATACCGTCACACGGCATACTTTAAATGACGCGAAACAATTTAGCTATTTATTTATTTATTTTGGGAAACAAACAGCTTTATTAAAATTACGAAAATACGGGTGTTACTCACGTAATGTTGGTCTATTTAGTCGACCGCGGTTTCGCCTATATGTCTAGGCATTATCAAGAGAGTGCGATACGTCGCGCCTGAGTCGCAGCCAGTCTTGCACTGACGAGTGCGCGAAACCGCGGTCGACTAAATAGACCAACATTACGTGAGTAACACCCGTATTTTCATAATTTTAATAATGTTACAAACTCACGTCAGTTTTAATAAAAAAAAAAAAACAAACAGCTTTTAGGACAATCAATAAAATAGCTTATATAAATAACAAAGTTAGCCAATTGATAGTTTCCGCTTATGTGTATGGCTAAGTTCGAAACTTACATATTTAAATAAATGCAAATGCTTACCCGGGTTTGGGTTTAAATATACTTTATTCTCATAATACGATTAGCATCATTTACATGAGAACATTGTTAAATTACATAACATAATTTTAACATTCGTCGTCAATAAAAGTAAAATATTAATAGTATGTAGGTAGTGCACTAAAACTAAATCAGTTTAATATTTCTAATTGATTATTTTTATAGCATTTAGCTATGCTTAGCAAATTATACTAAGAAACAGTTGAAAAAGATATGGGACCGGCAGGATTTGAACCTGCGACCTTACTGTGTATCCTACTTAAGATAGGAAAAAATGGATGAACGTGACGTCACGAAATGACGTATCATACAGTTGAGAAATTTAGGGTTCTGGTAAAATGCGACCGTAGCTGGGTGGCTAAAGCGGCTGCCCGGTGTGCAGTAAGGTCGTAGGTTCAAATCCTGCTGGTCCCATATCTTTTTCAACTGTTTCTTAGTATAAGATTAATATTTACCAACGATTTCACAAACTAAGCATAAACTGGTGGTAATTAGGTATTTACTAGAT
This sequence comes from Hypena proboscidalis, assembly GCA_905147285.1. NCBI lineage: Eukaryota > Metazoa > Arthropoda > Insecta > Lepidoptera > Erebidae > Hypena > Hypena proboscidalis. The sequence continues at coordinate 6,857,627 of LR990144.1, forward strand.
GCTACTTTATATGGCTATTCAATACTATGTTGTAATGTATATGTAGTATTAACAAGACTATTGTATTTCCATAGAAACGTGATCACTGGGGAGCATTACCGCTTCGTGTCAATGCTGACAGCGCGCAGTTCCTACATCGCGGCCTTCTTTATTATGCTAGTCTTTGTAAGTATTTCATGTCTGTAAAATTTGCTTTTATTATCCTTCAGCCGATAAACTTAACAACCATATTCCTACGTCCCATTTTTACCATCGGATTACCAGACAAAAGGCACTTCGCCACAAATACACACCAAGCGTTTCGCTTTAACAATCCTAATGCGAACTGCCAAAGAATTGAATGCCTTGGTCAAGTCTGTGTTGCCGCATGAGTACAATCTGGGTATTTTCAAAGCTAGAGGTGGAGCACGTCAGCCTATGAGATACGTATTAAGTATTTCATAGGTAGGCGAGCTCCACCGTAGACCGCATTGTCGGATTACGCTACGTCTGTGATGCCATACAGTGAACGAGCTTTGCTTGTTTAGATTAAAGAAAAAATACAAACATACAAACATACATAGCTGCTAAAATCATTACCCTTCCTGTTGGCTTCGCCGTTGTCGGGTAAGAAGAACAAACTAGATAAAAAACATCAAACACAGAGCGTCGCCATTTTTGGTTCAAATCGCCATATAAATGAAAGGAAATGCTATCGGCGGTATTTGGCGCACATTTTTGGCTTGCACATGACACATTCATATTACAATTTGATATCAATACTTTTCTGATGTGGAGTATTTAAATAACAGGATTTTTGTATATCTATTCCGTTACTTAAAACGAAGAAGAAATCTTTCAAAAAAAGAATAGCGCCACCTAGTATCGAGTAGCGAAAGCTAAATTCGGTAGAAATTATTTCTACCGATTGGTGTTCCAATCGTGAACTGTGCCTACCAGCGCTGTTGTGTCAAGTAGCACAATCTGTTTTATCAGAATTTCGTCCCTTGAGACCTTCGCTGTTCGTTGAAACGGGTGTAGAGGGCGTCGAGTAAGATTCACAGTATATTTCAAAGTTCATAGGAATGATACTAGGTGGCTTAAAAAATCTTTGAGATATGACCATATTTAAAAGGTAATTTATTCAAAATTACGTTACTCGCGGCCTCGCAGCCAAAACATTATTGAAGCCCATAGAGATAATATGGTTGAGTATTGCTGGTGTAGAACGCACGGAAACGCCTGAAAATTAATCGTACACATAATGAAGAAGATTACCCTCTGAAGTAGTTTGATTCTATGACGTCCAAGAATTGAGCATCTAAAACAAATCATTCCTGTTACGTTGATATCTATACGTACATTCAAACGGCAACCAATACTTTTTAGGTATTGCCAAATTTCTCCAAACCTTTTACCCTAATAACTTTATTTTACTAGACACGTGTCTGTGGTGCATTTGACGAAGACATTACAGATCAATTAATAGGTTATCGCGTTTCGCCCCACAACTAAAATGAGGCTCTCTGCGAGTTACAGTTATAGCTCTTTTACAGCCCTTTGTAAGTTTATAGCAGTGCCGAATTCTGTGCTCGACTGTACTGCCTTATGTTTGTTTTACAAAACCTGCCGGAATAGCCACTTCTGTGTTACGATACTTCGACTTCTGCAATCACACGCAACTAAAACTTGTCTCATACAAGTGTTGGCTGCATTTGCAGGTTGATTGTTCTACTTCGTTGGATTCATGTTTTATTTTATTGCACGCATTTAATGTGTTTTCCACCTCTCCCGCACGAAAAGGCTTTTTTACATGTCCGATATCAGTGAGTAAAACTCGTTTTTACTCATTAGTGAGGCAAAGTGTTCAAATTTCGAAACACCATAATCATTCCAATGAAAAGGCTTTAAAATAATACATTTATTTATACCTTCAGTTTTAAAATAAATGAAAACAGAAATCACTTAAATCAAATAAAAAGTAACTAAATATTTAACAATTTTAAGAATGGTCGGCAAGCAGAGCAATAGCATTGTTCAAAACTGTTGATTAATCTTTGAGAACTAATGTTATGCAATTCCGTTACAAATAATTCTCATTACTACAAAAAATATGATTTTATATCTTACAACTTTCAAATATTTTTTTGAGAAATCTACAGGATAGTGTCATACTTTTCTAAGGTATACTAATTCATAGGTAAAATTGTGGAATATCAGAAATATCATAAAAGCACACATTTAAATCATAAATAATAAAAACATGATAGACTTTTGTTGCTGGTTTCTAGTTTAGTAATATATCCGAAGTGTTAAAGATCATACTAACTGGTATCCTTAGAAATCTGTTTGCAGATAACTCGTAGTTTTAGAAATAAAAGAGTTGCACTTGCACGACTTCTTGTTTAACTGCAATTGAAATCTAGATGCCGACAACTGGAGCATTCAAACTGGGTCGCAGTTTCATGTTTAGATTTATTCTCTGATGTAATCTGATTTAAAAGAAGCACTGTTTCTTGGAATATGCGCCACTATCTTAAGGATGTTGTCTTGTTGAAATGTGCCACAATTTGTTTGGATACTGTTTTAGTTACTTCGGTAATTTCAATAACACGGTTAGTGTAAGTACGCCCGTAAAAAAGTAGCCTTTTGATATAAATTTGGTCGAAGCCTTTAGGTTAATATAGGCTTTAAAGTACATGCAAAAGACCATCAGATTCAACACACACTCGTAGACACGTACATGCACACACACACGCCCACACACACGCCCAAACCCGCGCACACCGCACACAATCACACAAACGCCCACACACACACACACACACACACACACACAAACGCCCACACACACACACACACACACACACACACTCACACACACACACACACACACACACACACACACACACACACACACAAACACAATACAATAACATAATTTTTCTTTATCTTACACATTCATTTGCCACATGCAAATGTAAGATGATACTTACGATGATAAAATAACTGCCTTATATTTTCATCATTTACCACTAGTATCATGTTAAAAAATAGCAGATACAAACTAGGTCGAGCTACATGGTTTCATATTCAGTTTATTCCCTGAAATATGTAGGTACGTATTAATCAGCTGCAACCGGATAATGTTATTGATTTGCATTATTCGTCAGTGCGCGTATCTGTTTCGTGTAATACCGGTATTGTACCTGACAGCGTCGGCAATATGTGTTACAGGGGTAGTGTTGCCATGTGAGTAGTATCGGAATCGGGATAAATTTATTTAAAATTTAATATTTTGTACTCGGATGTGCATTTTACTTCTTCATGTAATCTATAAAACACTGGCTTACTGGTGATCACTTTACCAAAAGTTCAACGTGTCTTGCTTCAATGTTCCTCATGAGAATAATAAGTATTTACATCTCGTGCTTTTGTTTTTTAATTAGTACTTTGATCTCGTGTTGCACGTACAACTTTTCAGCAGCTCGAAATAGTGCGCATAGTAGAAATTCTATTTAGTTTGGGACTAGATGATGGGGTGTGAAAGTTGTGTGACATTTAAAAGAAGGCAGTAAGCAAATCTCAACTTTGCTGAGAGCAAAACTTGAAGCAACATCGAGTTTTGCTTACTGTTTTAATATAACAAAGTGCGACTTTATGAGCTGCTGGGTTTTAATATATTTTTGTTTATAAATAGGCTTAGACGGAATAATCTTTGTCTGTTAAAATAACTCTTATTATATATTTTATTCTATTCTTAAAATACGCAAAGAAGATAGCGTCCTCGTGGTCATCGTTAATTAACTAATCCTCACCGCTTAGTTAATATGAATTTATTTCTCAAACTGCTTTAGATTTAGTAATTAATTAAAAAGCAAATCGGTACGCAACCTGTAAACTCTGATACCTGTCCACACTACTGGCAACTAATTCCCCGACTGACGTCACGGGCTAGAGAAATTGCATTAATCAATTGTCAAACGGCACGTATTGCCTAACATATATTGGGTTTCACGCGCTATGCTGTCAAAGCTCAAAGTGGATATTCTGCAAACGATATCTATTACATCTGTCTGTACTGGATATTAAAATACTGATTGGAACAAATGTTTTTAAACTACAATAAAAGTAACTTAAATGTTAACTTAATCTAGGCTATATTTATACCGATTTTTATCAATATACGTGCAGTTGTTGTAGTGGATAAGAGACACAAACATAGATAGATAGATAGAGTAATCTTTATTGTACACCAATATTAACAAAGAAGTTTATTTTGTAAACAAATGCACTTAAAAATTATGTTGCACAATGGGCTATAAGCATTTTCTTACAGGCAACCTTAGGATGGACAAGTAAGTAATGAGCAAAGTTATGGGTAGTTGTTGGTACGTTAATTAAAGAAAAAAAGAAAAATAAAGTAAAATGTCCTCATACATAAAAAATTGTCGCTTAGTTTTAGTTTCGGTACCGCCCTGATTTTGAGATTGATTGATTTATGAGATTATATTATCGCGCTGCTCGCCAGTAATCAGGTAATGGCAATAATGTATTAAATTGAATGTAACTTTTTCATAATTTACACATTTGCGTAGAAATATTATAGCTTACTTATTGCAAGACTGGCCGATTGCAAAATCAGGGCAAATGAAATCGGAAAAAGCTATAACTTAACCGATATACTGTACCGATTTTTTTACGATTATTATTGTTATTATGACGGAACCCTCATAACATAACACCCAGTTAAAAATTATAAATATAATAGGAAAGAAAGAAAGAAAGAAAGAAAAATCATTTATTCTGGCATCGTAAAAAAAATAAAATACATTATAAAGCGTCTAAAACTAAATAATTTGAAATACCATTCATAATGCCAAAAATGGTACGCATCTCAGCACAATACTGCAGCGCAAAAAGCACCGCAGCGCTGATATTCTGATGCGCCCAGTGAATGAGTAAAAAGTAGTGTGACAAAAGAAAAAATAAAATAATAAATAATAATAGTAATAATTACATGTTACAATTTTTTTGTGCCACAAATAATAAAAAAATATATGTATACAATACATTTATAGTGAAACAAAATACATTAAGATAATTAGTGATGTTTTTTTAAAATATTTATTTGATAACTGTCATAACTTACTATACTACCCGATGTCGGCTTGACGTCCTAAACTAGACACTGTATATCAAAAAACTTTACTTTTACATAGCCATCTCAATAAAACATGTTTTTAAGATAGGTCTTGCAATAAATCAGCGATATAGTTACCCAAAATTACATATTGCATGAGAATTTCCTTTAATATGAAATTCGTGTGCTTAAGTTATATTTCGTAGAGCTTCGCCAAGGTAAATCCATATTCCTCAACAATTGGGCATTCGGAAGTTGGAGCCGAGGAACAATGAAGTGTTTGTCGGCACTGGCGTTTGATCGATCACTGTTTCCGTTAATCAAAGCGGAAGCCGGGGTGTTAGGGTGAGGGTTTTCGACCAGAGTAAAAGTGAAGACTGGAAACATTTAAAATTGAGAAATTGCAAATTCTAATACGTAACATTTATTTATTTTTATTTATTTATTTATTTACATAAATACAGAGCCATCATTACAGGTAAATACAACCTAATGCAATGGGTGTGTAACTACAATATACTTAATGATCTAGTTTACTAATCTAAGATTTACCTTAAGATTAACACAGTACAGAAAAACAAAAACCCTAACTTAATAACTTATAAGTGGCCTCTGTGAACAAACTCAGTGAACACGAAAATTGTCAACCCGGTCAGACAGCGCGCAGAGCACACGCAGCGTACGCGTCAGCGGCGCGAATTGCATCAGGTTGGTGCGCGCACGCGGGACGTCCAGTATTGGTGGCCATGCAACATAATATCATGCCTATATTACTCGGAAGGAAGTGACAGAGAACACCCACGTTTCATCTGTTATATTTCAGTCCCATGTGAGCCCATCGCCATTCACGTGGTACTATTCCAACTCCTTGAAGCTATTTTGAATTTCTTGACGAAAAATCCTAAATACCACTTTCTTCCGACCTGGGAATCGAACTCGAGACCTCGTGGTGAGGGGTCGGTAACCACTAGCTAGACCTGCGAGGCGGTTCTTATTTGAATTGAATTGCATGAAATAACGAACGTCATACCTCACACCGAAAAATTAAGCATGACTAAGCTTCATATTTTTTCGTCTTCACTTGCTATTTTGAAATTAATATATCGATTTCATGTGCAATTTGTGAATAAAATGCTGACAAAAATCGCGGTTAACCACAACATTTTAACAGTAATGGCAGTAGACGATCGATGCCGCTCTTTACTTTACGGCCGCCGTAAAAACTAACAGGTCTCGGGTGAGGATTACGTGCGGCCCATTGCACGGCCGCTGCAGCACGGTCCATCGCCTCGCTGCACCGTGCCACCATACAGACCAAAATAGTTCGGCACCTCTTAATAAACACCCTGTATAAACAATGCCTGTTTTAAAACGCGTGACATCATCTCAGCAACACTCACGCGAATATTCATTGCTAAATTTGCTAATAGATAGAAATTTAATAATATTTAATAGATTGAATATTTAAATGAGACTACATGAACATTAAACCTAATAATACATATTACATATACACCATATTTTAATTATTCTTCCTCAAAAATTAGTAGCTAGATAAATTACTGAAATGATTTCTTATTTCATATTATATATTCAATAAGTATGATATTTATGTATTTAAAGCCAAAAAATAAATAAAATAATATACAATTTTAAGATACTATTTTAAAATGTAAACTTTTTTTGTTATTAAACACTAAGAGCTCTTTCTTCCTCTCTCCTACTTCTGCCGTGCCCGTCAGGGTCCATAATTGACACTGTGCCTATTTATAAGACCATTTTAAAATTGTGGAGTGCAATAAAGACTTGAATACTTGAATCAGAGCCATCAAATTGATGCACGCTTTTATCTAAAAATGTTCAATGTTTGCGCTTGATACAGCTTTCATGCAAATTGTGTGATTCTAAAATTTTTCGCCCATATTCCGCAGTTGTTAATCCATAGTTTTTCTGTTGGACTAAATGGATTGAATAAACCGTGGCTTAGCGTAGGATAAGAAAATATTATAAAACACGTTCCTAACTTGTGTATTAAAATGTATTGACAAACAAAAATAAAACGCGTATTACAGTCTGTTTCATTTTTTGTTCTGTCTCTATATGTATTTGTTTAAACAAACATTAATCAGGTTCATTACATAACAATTTTTAAATAGTTACAGGTGACCAAGCGGGTAGATTAATAAAATTATTGTTTAAACAAAAAACCAACATCTAAACATTAGCATGAAAGGAGCCTCCCCATGTGACGTACACAACAATTCCCTACGACCGGCGCACCCTGGGCAATTCGCGAGATCTTAAAAGCGAATTGGCTAATCCTTTCACCACGATGGCAAGTCAAAACCTTGACCACCTTACTGACTGTCCAAAATGCCCTACCACCTGCACAAGAGAGGCGCTCATGAACGCCGACGAGAGCGCTATAACAGTGACCCCTTATTGGACCAATCAAATTTGACTCAGCCATCGACACGACGAAGAAGAAGAAGCATTAATGTTAAGTAATATGTTAAACAGACGACCGAACTACGCACGTGTTGGTCCGTATACCTAAAGGTGGATCGGATGGCGTCCCCGCGAGGCTGCTATCAATCTTTTCGCCACATCATTTGCTCCCCCCACCGCCTCGCCACGATTGAATTTCATTAACGAAACGCTTAGCACAGATTGAATCCATTTAAGTAACAGTGGGATCGGCCCTTCTAAATGTTGCCTTATGCAGTAACACAGGAATATTGTATATAGTTTAGTGATGCAACTAATACATACATTGGTATTCGCTGAAAAGCAAAATGGTATTCATACAACTATGTTTTAGGGCTATGGGCCGCACTTTGAAAGAATTGAAAGAATCAAAAGAATGATTTGACACTGATTTTTGAGTAAAAACGTCTCGAATTTGTTACTATGCTAGTGAAATACATCAAATTTTCCTTCATATTTATGATTGGGAGGGAAAGTGGTATGAAGTCAATGTCTTATGGCCAGTTCCGTAGTACTTATATGAAAACCTAATAGTTTCTCCATACCTAATAGTTTCTCCATACCTAATAGTCGCCATGTCCGTCTGTCCGAGGTATAGTGTCAAAACCGTTAACGCTAGAAAGCTGAAAAAGCATGAATTTATTTTTTGGGATACCTCCCCTACTTGTAAAGTAGGGATGATTTTTTTTTAGTCACCCATCCCATTGAGTCGTTGTTAGATAGGTCTTATAAAAACATTGCGAGGTTTTGCAGTCAGTATTTCGATTTAGCGATTCGTTTGCGAGTTAATCAACGTTAAAGAGCAAATTTTTGCTGGAGCATTTGACCGGTTTTTGACAGATGGAATGTCAAATATGTTTAGAAATTTATAGGATTAACCAGCACTTAACTCTCCGAAACCTTATCGTAAATTGGTGAAATTGGGATTAAGTTTTTTAACATCGAAGAAATCCATTATCTACGTAAAAAAATATACAATTATGTATCTAACTATTCGTATTCTTATTCGGCGAACAATAAAATCTTTTACCTTCTCGTATTCGTATAGTATTCGTTACATCACTAATTGTATACGATTCAAAGGTGGTGGAATTTTCAATTTTATCTTGCTTTTTATTGGCACTTCGGCCGTGTCCAAACCACAAAATGAATTTTATGGGCTCGATGCTTTTTGGCCGAACCCTAATGGAGAGGACATTCGGGATCGTATTTCGTACATGCTTTACTGCTACGATATAATTTTAGCTTTATTTCATGAGTGTCTTTTTATGATGTGATAATTTGTTGTAGTAACTTTATCAAAATGTGCAAATAACTTTGTAAAACAACGTATCCATTAAAAACATTTAACCACAGTTTCAGAGGTGTTAGGTATACCTTATTGGCAGGATAATCGTAAAGCTCACACGTTTTAAATAATAAGTACCCAAAAAAAACCCGACTGCAATAACAAAAAATGCACTAAAATGTCAGAAATACTGACATTTTAGTGCATTTTTGTGCATACGCCTCGCCTTATCTTCTTCTTACTTGAAAGAATACAGTAAACGCCCTTAGGGTGCCTATATTTAAATAATTATCGCCGTACTCCAAACCGTTAAGGAGTTGTACCATCCAGCATCAGCTCAGCAACCAGCACCAGATTTTCAGGGTCCTATCATCAGATGTGTGAAGTGTCAAGTGAATTCTTTCAGACAAAAAAATACTTTCTCATATCGGTCCAGGCGTCTTCCAGTAATCGGTGAAAAATATAAAAAGGAATACGTTTAAACTGAGAACCTCGTCTTTTTTTTAAGTCGGTTAAAAATCTGCTGTCAGGTTATATTTTATGGGGCGGAAAATATCTATGCGGAACCTCTGTAACTGCCCTTTAGATTAGTGATACCGCCTAGCACGAATCTTGAAGACTGAAATGTATGTAAGTCTTTTCGTGCCGGTAATTCTATGAAACGTAATTAGATAGGTTGGTTGTGGTTGGTTTCATTTTCTTTAGTATTTTATACATGGCTTATATTTAAAATTCTCGTGTCACAATGTAGTTACCTTACTCCTCCGAAACGGCTTTACTGATTTTTACCAAATTTTATATGCATATGCAGTAGGTCTGAGAATCGGCTACTATCTATTTTTCATACCCCTAAGTGATAATGGTTGTTCACCCTTAACATCTTTTTTTTAATTTTTGGACATAATTTTTTGTTTTTATTTTTCTATAATGTGGCATTAAAAATACATACAACCCTACATTTTTAATCTTTTATCACCGACCCCTATTTTTTAATAGCCATTTTAGTAACCTTAGCGCTTTTGACAAAATAATATATATTTTTTTTAAATCTTGCGTGTAAAAAATACTAATTCGCAAGAAAAATAGTTCTTTGAGAAATATGGCGCATTTCCTTATGTGACGGCGTTCCATGTTTTAGTTTTGTATTTATCTCTTTTACTGAGATTATTTCTTATTCCAGACCGTGTCCATATCAATGCTGCTGCGCTACGCTCACCATCAGATCTTCGTATTCATAGGTAAGTCCTAATTAATTACCATCTGCTTCGTTTATAACATTTTCCTTAATTAATTTTATCTCGCATTAGTAAATTTAGTAAACGCGCGTCATTTCGTATAACTGTATATTTTTTGTAAAAAATAGTTCTATCTTGAAAAGTTATATTAAAATGACATGTCGTGGACGTCATTTCGTATGGTTTATTTCAGTAGCAAGTAATTTTACATGGTGCTAAGAGTTAGGCAATTGCGCTATCATGGATGTTTAAAAACTGTTGCGTGGTTCGGCATAGTTAAAACGAATGTGTTGGACATTCGTGGCGATGTCTGTGATGGTCAAATTTCGACCTCAAGGCAATTAAATTAATGTTTATTTTTCGATTTTATGATGTCGAGTTTTCACTTAAGCTCTACCTCTCTATCCTTAGGATCAATTCTGTGAAAAATTGTCGAGTCGTGAGCCAAATGCAGGAAACTCTTTGTAATAACAATAATTGCGAATAGCGCCCGCGGCCGTACCCACCCTCCTTCAGTTACTTTAAAAAATACCGGCTCGGATTTGCGTGGCGGTGCTCTCGCTACTTTGATCCGCCGACAATTAGCCAGATAGAGATAATTTGTTTCTTTCCGTATTTGCTCCCGCCGCGGCGCCGTCACTTGGCTTAGTGTTTCAATGCGATGATTGTTTTCAATGTTTTTTATTCCAATCTCCTTTTACAAAAATGAAAAATCTCAATTTTCTTCAACCATAGCTTTCGCTTGTTATTATATTCACCCTGGAGGATTTGAGATGAACTCTGATTATATTTTTCTATTTGTTTTAATACAAAAGAACAAATGTACTCGTAGGGAAGCTTTTGCGAATCATTTCGTCGTATTAATTAATAAGACTTAGATACGATGTATCCTGTTTATTAGCGATATCCGGGAGTTGTGCTTCGCTGCTTCTGTTATTGTTAATTATATTTTCTCAGAAAATAATAAATAGAAAAAAATATGTTATTGTATCAGTGTGTTATGTTTTCGATGGGTACATAACATAAGAGCTATGGAAGTACATAGGTAAATTTTATTTGATTTTGAAGGTAGTAAAGATTTTGTGACCGAAGGCCTAATTGAGTAGTATTATCTGATTTTTATAAAATGAATATTTGGTTTAGTATATTACTATATATATATCAGTACTAAGTTACCTTCTTATCTATTCGTAACTACCCGGTACGTTATACCCAAAATTCTTAATCTCATTAGGTACTCACTTTTCTAAAAATACGCAAATACATGTTAGTCGCTTCAGAAATACAATGAATAATATCAAGTTAAGGATATTTGTGCGACAAACGAGTCGTATGTACCACCTTCGAAACCCTTTATCATTTTTGTATAGGACCCTAAATGTGAAATAAGATTTATATCTAAAGGAGCTCTTAGTTCGAGTTTGTAGAATAAACTATTCAACTCACAATATCAGATAAGGGTAAATCTGTTCAATGGGATCCAGTTGGTATCTATGACGACTTATCCCCGCTTACAGTTGTATAAATACGTATATGTTGGCATTACGCTTTGAGCTTTGAGGGCCTGTTTTTAAAAATACCGTAATTCATAAAACGTTGTAAAGCTTTTTGTGCTTGGTATTTGTCAAAGTGCAATATTGTTAGGAGTAATGACATCGTTTTTATTGATCACCTGAATATTTATAATAATTAATAACGATTTAAAGGATCCGATGAAATCAAAGAAACCTAATACCTGATTAATGTTTCACCCTACACCCACGTGAGGATAGAGAAACGAATAAGTCACATATCTTGACCAACGTATAGAGTTAGTGAATTTAGGGTTTGTAAAGATAGACAATAAGTAAAGCGAGTGGCTTACTTTTTCAACCGTCTTTTGAACATTTTAAATAAAAATGTTAATGGTCGAATTGTGTACTACTTTTTGTTGCTTATAACAAGAATTTGACATTTTAAAGATGACATTATTGTCCACTATACGTCGCACGCCGAATGGTGATCCCTATGACAGTTCGTTAGCGCTTAACATTGTACTGACGTCCTGTCACATCAAATCCTTTAGAGGTCCATTAAAAAGTCGAAAAAATCATAATTGTGTACATTTGTAAATTATAATAATGAATATTAAGAAATTATTACGTAATGTTCGGCAATAATGGAAAAAACTCAATGCAAATGTACATGGTACGTGCTGCAAAAGTTACGTCGTCAAGCTGTTATCGACTAAGAAGGGACACATCGATAAACAAAATATCGATAATTTGTTGGAAAAATTAAACAAATGCTTTGCAGTTTGTATTTTATTTATATCATTCTGAATCTGATACAGGGTCAAGCGGATCTTCAAAATCACACTAAAAAGAATTCTAAACTCTTTAAATGATGCAATTTGAATAAAAATTTAAGTATAGTAAAATAAAATATAATAAGGCTGTTACTTTTTTATCTAGTGTTTTATGTCCATCAATGCGCGTAATCCTTTTTTCAAAATAAATAAATATTGCTTATTATGTTGAATGACATGCATATGCCTAAAAAAACAGTATTTTATCGAAATTGTTTCGCATGACTAATACAACTGTCAGTTGAAACGTCATAGGGATCATCATTCGGCGTGCGAACTATAGAACACGTTTCTATTATCTTGACCCACGTGATATTAGTTATTGTTTATCTAAGAAACATCAATTTATGTTCGTGACAATTTTCCATTCTACAACACATATATTTTAAAATGGTTGAACCTCCTTTAGAAATCTTAAGCATTCACACCTATTGTAAACTTTCCTTTTGAGAGCACAACACTAGAATTCCACAAAGTAAAGACTCAAAGATACGACAAAGTAGGTTTTAACAGAGCAAAACTCGAGTGTGGACCTCAAACGGCTTATAGGATGAATAAAAAGGTATTTTTAGGTCGTGGAGCCGTGTGATCCACAGTCCGGATCGGGCGCTTAGCGGATTACACCCTGTGCAACATAACAATCGTATCCGACGGTTACCATATTCCAATGCTCTGTGAGGATAATACGCCGGGATTAGAGATTAATTTGTGTGATGGTTTTGTGTTTGTTAATAGAGGACACTGTGCCATTTATTTAACAAGTATTTTTTTTAAATATATGTCTATGTGAACTTTTTGATAGTCATAACAGTTTCGGCTCAGTGCAATTATTCGTTTCAAATTAGATATTAGCTGAAGAACTGGACCAAATAATATACAAGGTTCTACCCTAAGATGTTATTAAATTTTGTCTAGAATTTGCTGGTTTTAGTTGGTCAGTATAGAGATCTCTGGAAAAGATTAAACCTTTCTCTTGTTTGAACAAAGATTGATAATTTTGCATTATTTATGTCGAAATTCAGAGCTATTTTTCTAGTAAATAGTTTTTATAACTGATCTAGTTGTTGCTAAATTTAGTTTAATCGAAAATGTGCGCTGGTATTATACCTCATAACATGCTTCAATTCTTCTTTTCATGTTTTAAACTTGCCAGCAGCGTTTTCCAGAATAAGCATTGACAATAATATCCTCGAGTATTGTAACAATGTGTTCACCCTCGCTCGCTACCTGCATTCAATAACTTACTCGATATACATTTGGTTTGCATCGAGCACTGTTTGTGTCTTCTCTCATATCCGCCTATTATGCGTACGGAAACTCAATATCACAATTTACAATATTTCGATAAACTGTCGTGAAAAGCTATATTATATTTATATTGTCATTAAGGAGACAATTTAAAACGGGCTATATTACTTTTTATTTTGATTCCCAAGAACGGTAACATTTATTGATGGAAAATAAAACATAGTAAATTGACTTTCAGTAAATCATTGCTGCATTGAAAAGGATTAACACATTTAATATTGTGCAAATGTATAACAAAGTTATATTTCTAATTGATTTTTCTAATTGATTCATACTTAGCAATCTGATACTAATAAATAATCAAAAATAAAAATGGACTTAAAGCGGAGCTTAACTCGCGACCTTAGGATTCCGACCTATCGCTCTGACATCTGAGCTATCCAAGCCACTTTCTAATTCACGAATCTTTTTACTTTGATGCACGTCTTTCCGGACGTTTCATGTCATCTATTGTACCTACATTTTAGTAGGTAGATGACGGTTCAAGCCCCTCTTCAAGTCGATTTTTTTTTCGTCTGTTTCGTAGTAAAAGTAATATTTGCAAAATAATAACAAATATGAAGCATTGCAAACTTAAAATTGCATAAAATCGTAGCAAATATAAATAAAAAGGAACGACATATCATGCTCACTATTAAATTAATTGAAAATATCAACAAATATGTGCACAAAAGGACCGCACGGTGCGGCATGCGCTGACCAAACGACTGTTTGTCGTAGCTAATTTAATTGTTGATGGAATACGTTTAATGAATTCGCTAATTATTGGCATTGCGCTAGGACAATGGAGGCTGTTTTTAAATACGTGGGGAAAGCGACTGTGCTTATGCTGGCATTTAATATGGCCGAGCATTTTGAGAAGGTTTGGTTGTATTTATTTGTAAATTATTACTGTAATTTATGTAAATTTGATAAACTTTTCTTTTATTTATGTGTGGGATAGCATAAGGCTTGCTTTCAAGCTTTTAAATTTTTTATACATAAATCATGACATGCCGATATTTTGAATTAGAATGACATTATTCTCGTAGCAGTCTACATAAGTCTACTATGTGCTACGCGTCGCAGAGGTTTAAAAGTAGTTTATACAGGGTGGATGCGACATAGCGACATTTCTTTAAACCACATATTCTGTGCACACTCAATATTGATTTCTAGTGGTCCAAAATCACATGACGAGAAAAATACGAGAAATACAACGTTAAACAAGTTACATGGCTCGTACAGTGTAAAGACCCCTTACTTACCAAAATAGGCCATGGATGGCAACGTCGCACCGGCATCACTGAGAACGCCGACGCACTCATATCGAATCGCGTATTCACATTTGAATTTCACATACACAACCACGGAAAGTCACACGTTATTATCACAAACATCACTTTGAATAAAATTCAATTGCATCCCTAAATTCACAGAGTGCCCATCGGCGCGAACTACTTACTTTGGTCATGAGGTCTCTATTTGCGGTCAAACGTTTTAATTTATTCGAACGCCACGAACACACAGAACACTATTATAATACTACATCTAAATTTTTTCTCTTTGCGTCGTGTCACATCACAAATAAAACACTTAAAATAGAAAATAAACAACAGTGGCGCTTGCGCTTTCATTTACGGACAAGGATGGGAGAACAGCCAGTGTTGCCAATTTAGCGTCTTTGTCACCTGCGTTGTGTGGAACTTTTACCTTGCCTACAAAAAAAGTTTTAGCGACTTTTTCTAGGTTTATTCTATTCAGTCATTTATTTATTATTTTATTACATTTACTTAATTATTATAAAAAAAGGCCAATTAAAACTAAGCAAAATAAGAAAAGCTCATTGTCGCCGGCGAGGATAAGGTGTTAAGCGACTAAAGATATCGAATCTAACGACATGCAAATTATGGACTTGGCAGCAGTGAGTAAACCTTACTCATTGGTGTGTACAGAACGCTATAATAAGGATAGAAAATAAAGGTAGTAAATGGTAGAGCTTTTGGGAACGACTCGACGGAGAAGAGTTTCACTGTCTCAGGTCGAATGTTATCAATTAATTTTAGTGCTTGGATTACTGTTATCTCGTTGATGGTAAATTTAAACCCTGAAGTTTCAGACACAAAAGCCAGCTCTGAGGTAAAAGGGTACGCAACTATGCATTGACAAAACTGCTGAATAATAATCTTCTTTTAAGTGATGGGACCAACATGATACTAATAGACAAAAAATTCCCTCTGATTTATGTTTAGTTCCAACTGTGGCCACAAGCAATGAGTGACGGCGCTGAGTCTACATATTAGTAACGTTAGCCGGACGATTGGGGCTGTATGCTGTAGGTAGGTCTCGCCACTGACATTTATGAAAGAATTATTTCACGGCTTTGTCACTATGTTACAAAATAAGAAACAAGATGGCACCTACCTGTGTAGTAATTTGGTAGTTATAATCTTATCATCAACCAGATAACGGGATTACTACTATTTGATGGCCCTTTATGTGAAACGGAAAAGCTTTTTTTCATGTTCGTTCACAATGGCTCTATCACTTAATACTTTCTATCTTTATTACAGCATTCTGTGGTATTTACAAAAAGTTTTTTTTTGCAGAGCTTAATTTTCATGCTATCTTAAATCGATGTAACTTTGCGGTTCGAATGTACGCTTTGTTTGTAAAAATTCTATGAAAATTCAATCCTACCAACCTACCAACAGCCTAAACTGGTAACACTCAAGTACGTTACTTCCGGGCAGTTTAAATAACTTTATTTAAAGTATTGAGTTAGTTACTTACTTGACTAATTATTACTAGAGAAGTAAATAAAAGAGTTCATCTCTCTTTAATGTCTCCAATTCAATATGAGTAAAAGAGACGCAAATAGTTTACGCAAATTCAAATGCATTCAAACCGCGTCACCAACGTAAGATAATTAAATTTGTTTAGTGCAAAATCGGCAATCTTACGGGAAATAGATTGCGCATTCTCGGAAATATTTTAATCTCAAAGACGCCGGCGCGGCGCCATGTTTTTGTATTAAATTTTGTGATGTGAACGGACTCAAACTTAATTTGTAATTAGTGCTAAGTTTATTATTGTGACAGGACACAGATTTTTATTGGATATTTGTTTTGTGAGTTTTTTGAAAATGGTCGATTCGGGCCCGTCGGGTGGCCACCACGATCCCCGGACTTAACTCCTCTGGATTTTTTTTTGTGGGGATTTGTGAAAAACGAAGTGAAGAATTATTTTATTGTGTTAATGTCTGTAGCGAATACAGACGTTAACACAATAGAAGAATTGCGAATACGTGTTATTTCGGCCTTTGATAAAGTTAAAAGATTAGCCGCGAATAGTGATCTTATGTCTGCACGTGTGGTGTAGTGGTTTAAGCGGTCGCCTGGCCGCTCTCCACTGCGCTGGTGTTGTGGGTTCGATCCCCACATGGGACAAATCTTTGAGTGATTCGCAAAGATTTGTTCTGAGACTGGGTGTGCTTGAGTGAGTGAATGTGTGTATTTGGGCCTTGTCATTGGATAGTGTAATTGCTTCTGGCGTTCTGTCTAATGTAAAAAATTCAAATTATTTATTTATTTATTTATTTATGACGAAATTAAAAAACAATATTGTGCGTCGCTACAATTTATGTATTGAACAAAACGGTGCACACATCGAAAATTTAAACATTTAATTGAAAATTATTAATTGAAATTATACATCGTGAATTGATTGAAGTGATTTTGTGCTAAATTATGTGATTTGTGATTTTTGAATACGGCCTGTAATTGGGAGCAATCACATGATTTTGACATAAGCTGTGAGCTGTGTGCGACGTTGCCGTTCCGCTTTGCCGGTGAGTAAAGATGTGTTTACATAAAATAATCCATTTAGTTAGTTCGAAAAAAATTTTTTCGTAATTTTTGTGTCAGCTAATTTTGGACCACTGGAAATTAATACTGGGCATGTACAGATTATCTGGTTTAAAGAAATGTCGCTATGTCGCATCCACCCTGTATGACATCATGTTTGATCTCTATTTGAAAAAAATATACAACTTTATTTTGAATTCCTTAACCTGAAACCACATTTTCCATACATTTGTAATGTTCAATTGGTATGGAAATCATACATAAATACATTCAATCACGCCTTTAGGCAAACGTAAAACTATTATGAAAATGTATAATTTTTTTTTTCGTGTTTTCTCGTAAAAGCTTTTGAAATGTTTTAGTAAAAAAAAAAACAAACTGGTATATACGAGTCGAATATAAAACCTCTTTTTGATTAGAGACAGAGAGAACCAGAGATTGGGAGAAACCATTATAACTGTGTTCACTCATATTTTTGGTCATACCAGTTTGGATCTTCGCTAATGATACAAAACAGTGGAACGCAGAAAAGAGCCGAACAATAATAAAATCTAAATTCAAACTGACTTTCTACCTTATTGAAATCTGATTGACTCACCTCAATTAATACCAAGAGGAAAGAAAGATCCAAAAAGGGTTCATTAGCATAATTAAATATCGGAATTAAGACGGTGATCCCAAGAAGATAATTAAGTGTACAAGGAGCTCCGAGGTATTTTTATCAATCTTTTATTCGCCATTTTCAGGTATTTAAGATGTTTGTAATTCTCCAAAGCTTCAACATTTTCCTTAGCTTTCTCCCTGCTAATGGATGGTAGAAAAAACAACGTATTTTAAGATTATACAACAACGGTTGTTTAGTCTGATTTTAATGAACAAAAAATTGTTTGTTCGCAATGAAAATATAGAGGGAACGTAACCGCGAGCGTGTTTTATTAATTAAATGGAAACGAGACTAAATGAACGTAAAGTCGGTTACGGAAGTTGATAAATAAAAACAGATTTTTTAAATATTTATGATCTAGTTTTGTGAAGTATGTTGGATCATAGAAACATTCACTCGCCATTGACCTAAAAGACATCACATCTGTCAATCCCTTTCAGCATTTTTGTAATAGTTCTATGTTTTTAACTATATATTAGCTGAACGATTGCATCAATACATTCTTAGCAATTGCAATAAAATTGCTATTCTTTTCTTGACCAAAACATTGTAAATGCATCGTAACACCCTTAGTCCTATTAACCGGCACAGTCGCTTAACTTAACCTCGTAACCGGAACAAAGTAATGTAAATACGACTACTCGGTAGCAATTATAACGAGTAAATGTGCACATTTGTTCGTTTTAGGTGACTTTTGTGGCCGAATGTACGCATTACTGCGTATGGGGGATTTTCTTAAAGATTGTGCTTCATTTGTGTGCTGTTCGAAAGAAGCCTTCTTTATTTGATGGCTTTTTATACGGTGCGGTGTATTTAGTATTTTCTTGGAAAATGGGAAGTGCTAGTAAAGACATTTCCATAATAATATGTCGGTTTTTATCTCTGACTCAATAATCAATATGGACTCAAAATGAACGCAAACGTGTCGATGCAAAAAAGTCGGCCAATACTCGCGGGAGAGCGAGGGGTTTCATTGTTCCGCAATAGTGTCAAATCATCTACAACGACAACTAGTTCTAAGTATATGAAGTGTATGATCGGCGGTCATTCACTTTTACGGCGGACGCCTGACTTATATTATTATGTTACATTATCGTTATATATAAATTTAGGTTTATTGTTATATATAACTTATCTAACATGCTAAAATGGATGAAATATTATTTGAAAACCAAAATAAGTTATCTGAAAACATTGGTATCGTGATCAACAGCAAATAAGCTTTCGAATTCAACGTATATGATACGATAACATTTTCCTGTCTACTGTAATGATATTTCTTATTCAAGAAATTAAATGACAGCAATATACCTACTTTCGTTGCTAGCTTGGAGTTAAAGCGGCACTACCCACAACGGCGTGCCACCAAATGTGGTATTCTATTGCAGTGTACATCTCAGTCAACTATCACTTGACTGATATGGACGCTGCTATGGAACATAATATGTGCCTATGTGTGTAGCGACTCTAAAGCGTCACTGTTTCAATATTTACTGGCCGTCAAATACTACTAATAACGCTTGCTGCCGGTTCAGTGAAATATCGATTCTGATATTACTCGAAATAGGAGTATTACGCATCTGCAATACTTGGTGGATATTCAAAAGTTCCAGTTTCCATAACGTGATAAAATCTACGATAAGCATCTACGATACATTAGTATGAAAATAAGACTAACAAAAATACATGCATTTGCATATACGACGGTTAGCGCAAATGGTAATTTGCTAAAGCAGTGTAGCCTCGTTTGAATGGCTTCTCTTCGCCTCGCAGCAAATTGCAGCAGTTACTTTGCTAACATACTGACATAAGCTACTTCCTCGAACCTGCCGATTGCTACACTGAGTGAGTTCACATGCAGTAAACAGTGATATATAAACACCTTTGATATTTGGTTACCATATGTATTTGCTACAATTTAGATCCTTGTTAATTTGATATGTATGTTATTATATGATAGGCATGTGAGTATAAAACTTAGTTTTAGTTTAATTTAATAGCAGGCCTATTTATATGGTTGGGCCATAGCATAGTCCATCACGCTGCCCAAGTGTAGGTTGATAGACTTAACACATTCTCAAGTGCGTTTTCTTTTAAATTTAACAATATTTGCGCTATAAAGCTATGTCTACAGAGAGCTGAATTGTTTTAGATCCCACGCTGTGCTAGATGATGAATACCAACGAAACCAAACTTTGCTCAATATCTTTAACATAATTAAACACATTCGTCGATGAAGTTCTAACAATGCGTAAGCCAAGAATCACAAGTTTTCAAGACAGTGAAAAAACTGTAGAAATTAGGGCATATGAAGCTTTTTTTTTCACTTTAATTTACGAATTTACTTGGTGATGATTTGATCCTATGAAAATGTAAAAAATCTTGTCCTTGAATCCTTATTTTTGAACAGTTTTTTTTTAACTTACTCACTATTAGAACTTAACAGACGTTTTGTCATTACAGAATTCAGGATACCTATCAATATTCACATATTCACATCATACGTTCACTTTTCACTATAAACATAAAATCATAAAACTACCTGTATTTTGCTGCTTTCTTTTTGTATCTATTTGTATTAAAAATTAGCAAATATTTAAATTTTCAAGAGCCCTACATCTTCCAAGTAGCATTGTAACATTCGAGGCTTTCACATTTTATTAATGAAATATCATCGAAGCCATTAAAATATAAAATTAAGAACATGAAGTAGCAGGCTTCTTCTTATGACTAAAATAGATCTTTGAGAATTTGCTAATTAGACGCGTTCCTTTGAAATGGCAGTACATGCTTTTTTCCCTGAAGGAGGCCTTACAATATACGTACCACAAGTGCTGTTACATGTTGGCGTGATTCCGCACTCATTTTGTGCAAGATATTAAAATCTCAACTTAAACAAACTATAACACAACTCGCTATAAAGAGTTATAAATTATAAGATAATGGAACAAAAAGAAGTAATCTATAGATTAAAGCAGATATACAAAATCTATAATTGGTATAAAAGATAAATGATATACAGTGGTTCTGAGGTAGACAGTATCACTAGGACCCCCACACTAGGATACCCTGTGTTGTGGGATTAAGTCTTATCCTATTGCATTTGGAAGCTTTTAATTCTAATTTGATATATTAACATATAAAATTGCATACATTAATATTCTTACTAATATATATTATTATTCAATTACAATAAATTATTTCATGAAAATGAAAAATACGAGTATTTTTACAATTATTGGAAAGCTAGGCTACCCAAAAATACACGAGGTTAACAATTTATAAAACATGCCATGTTTACATTTGGACTGAAATCATAAATATTTTAAAGTTTTACCTCTTGGGTATATTTTTTATACAAATTATCAGTTAATATTTCCCAAGGACCGATCAAACGGTACCCTAAGCAAAATTTGACTGTGTAGGTTCGAAAATCCTTTAAGTATCTAATTTGCAATCTTTTTTTCTATAAGCCGATTTATGATGTAATTTGGCCAATTATATAGCTCTCAAATTGAACGTAATTTTCTATGAAAATAAGGTATTATGAAGTATCGGGGCGAAGACGAAAATAAGCAAATAATAATGATGTGCCGACGTCAATAAAATATAACGTTTTTCCCTCTTTTGACTCATCGTACGCCGAATTTTCATCTTGGTTTTATTTTAATTTCTTGTCTGCTGAACATGTTAGATGATTTATTGTTCATTTTTAAATTCAAACACATAAAGTCTAGGTAATATTTTGTTATTTAATAATCTTTAGCATAGTTTCCCTAGATAAAATCGGGCAGCAAAAATCGCCATGGAAAGTTATAACCCTGCTCGTGACAGCGATAGCTCTGGAACAATATCATTTTTCCTCTTATTTCTCGTATTTCTACCTAATTAGAGCAAGAGGTATTAGAGCGGCGCCAGTGCCGGCGTCCCTCGGCTCCGGCTTGCACTAACAACCGTTTCAAGCACGGTTTAATGCCAATTACCTGCTCGCTTCATTGTTCCGAGCGTCAAGTATCCCCGCCCGACCTCTACCGCTCCGTCACTTCAACAGATTGCTCTACTCTACAAAGCCCACTTAAAACATTTAATGCTCTTTACAAACGTTTCCTTTTTAATTTTCAATCCTAAATTAAAATCCTAAACGGAATTTCAAATATACGAGCAAGAAGAACCATATTGCACAATATTTAATGTCGGCGTTCTCCTTTGCTACCAATACTTTACGGTAATATGAATCCGCGCAGTAAATCGTAGATAGTACGCAACGAAACGGGAAAAGCGACGGCAAAATTAATTTCACATGATGAATTATGAACGATGACGTTGTGATTTACATTTTTTTTTATTGATAACTACACAAATTGCTCATGTGCAGCGTTTCTCTGAACGCCTGTTTTTTTGGTGATAATAAGGTACGTGTTTTGATAAAGTAACTCTTTAAAAAAGATAGAAGAGGTTAAAATGTAGCCATTATTCTACTTACTAATACAATGTATCAAACAAGCAATGTGTGTTGCTTTATAATAGAATTTCAACCTGTTTTTATGAATTTATTAATTCCTATTATATCAGAATATCATAAATAGAAACAATAGGGATTTAAACCAGGATTGGCGATTAATGTCGGGTTCAGAGAGATCAAACTGCCGTAACCTTTCTTAAGATATCCGTAGATTCGTTACATCAAACCCTTTCTTCAAGCTGACAACATCAAAAGATGTGACAGAGAACAAAGCCGCGTATCCGATCCGGAAACTGTACCGGGATTATCCCACCTTAAGCAAACAACCGTCCACAAAGCCCCGACAAACTGAGAGCACACGTGAACTATGCTAACGAAAAGACGATAAAACCTTTATCTTATTACGGATCTGCGGATCTCCCCAACCCGTCACATGGTACCTACTACGTCAGTCTGATCCTATTTACGGGTATTTTTTTGGTACTCTTTGGGTTGAGTGTTAATGAATTTTGGTGCACTTCGTTTTTTTTTTGCTGTATTTCTGTCGTAAAAACTTTTCGTGAATGTTAATTAGAAACGTACAGTAACTAAAGAGATTACTCTTTAAATACTTTTTATCCCCCAATTTGGTAATTGGACAGAACCTTGTTAATAAATTATAACGCATGAAACCGCGAGAAGGAACCTTGTCGCAGTTCACTGGCATATTTAGTTAGGCATATCAAACATTCATAAGAAAAAGTTTAGTGGGAGATCGGTTATTCACGATGCCATTTCTATTATTTTATAAAATTGGAAAATGCAAGTAGTCTGTTCTGGTGCAGATACAGCGATAGATAAATCTTATATTTTAAAGGTTTCCGTTGTCGGCTCGTAAAGAATGATCCGCCGTCTCGGGCCACACCATTACTTCTCGTGGCGCATGAAAAATTCATATAGCAGTCGTGTGATCGCGTTAACGTGAGGCGTCGTCGCGCGCGCATGCCCCAGGGGGGGCCTAAGCACGGCTTATGGCACAACCCGCTCTCCTATACTTGTTTTAAATGTACACTATAACACTTATTCATCATTTAACTGCGAAATGCCGCCTTTACGATACGAAAATTCAATAGCTACGGTGTTGAGTTCAAATGGCTGTGTAGGAAGGTTATTGTTTGCAATCTGAGCCTGTATAATATCAATGGAATAATTGTGATGGAGGGTTGATGTCTAACTATATCATTGACCGCTTCTTGTATACGGTTATTTCTTTAATAGCGATTTCAATTATAACGATTTTATCGAGATAATAAAATACTGATATTTTGTGTGATGATTGTTAAGACATGGTGTAAATTATTATTATAATTTTGACGGGAATTAACGCGAAACATGCATATTATTTACCATTTGGCTATACGTTTCGGCAACGGGTTACACCGGCCGTTTTCTATAGCGTACTGAATCAGCAACTCTCCGCCTCCGTCAGTGATGTCGATGAATTTTCATCCACCCTCACTTTTTGATTTTTTGATGTGAAGCCCTTACACACTACACTAACCGTATCGTTATCGCGGAACGGACGAACGGTCCGTTCCGCGATACCGATACGGTTAGCCAAAAGGTAAATAATATGCATGTTTCGCGTTAATTCCCGTCAAAATTATAATAATAATCATGGAACGCGATAGTTTAAAAGTTAATGGTGTAAATTTTCATGGTTTTCTTGACTTCGTCAATTTCCAAAATCTATAATTGGACTCTTTCAATAATTCAAATTCAAATTCAAATCATTTATTTTCATAGGCCCCAGGAGGCGCTTGACATTCGTTTCATAATCTGATACCAATTAGTACACATACGTTGCAGCTATTCTGTGATTTTGTACAAAACATTTACAAGTTCTTTTTATTTCAGTGGACTTACTGCAAATGCTAGAATTCAACGTGACCGTGTCGTTCCCGGCCGCGCCCTTGCTCACAGTCATACTGGCGTTAGTTGGTAAGTGCTTTTTCATACACCTACATGCTTTAAATTATCTTTTTTCAGTTGATAACGTCGTTAACTACTTAATGATCGCGAAGCAAATAATAGCTGTAAATAAATCAAATATTTGCCATGTATTTAGACAATGATATAGAAATATTTTACATAAAATTAAAACAAAGTTAGTTTTTTCTTTGTATCCAATACAAATTAACGATTTTCAGATGTGCAATGTTCTTGTTCTGTATCAATTTGCAATTAACTGTGCACCAATTAACCTTTTGAAACTTCGACGGACGAAAACTCGCACGTGAGGTGCCAATATTCTATGACAAACTTATTGGCAAGTAGGATGTCAGTTAGATAACTTAACAAGACGTCTATAGGTTAAAGAAGATTTGTATTTAGCACCCTCTCTTCATAAGTTCTGTTTCGTATGCATGTGATAGCTGTGCCTGTCGCAAATTACAGGAAATGCAATATTGTAATGATTGTTGTAAATGTATATATCTATATGTGTACCCTAGTGCAATTTCTTTTACCAAAACCGCATTAGACTCAATTTAGCGAACTAAAGAATCGTGTAAGAATATTAGTAATATTACTCAAAAAATATGATAATGGTGGTAGAGCTCTTGTGAAAGAGCTCGAGGGCGGCAGCACCACCGTCTCACCTTTAACCTGCCGCCAAATAGTAGTGCTTCTATTACTGTGTTCCGGTTTGGTGGTGAGATCAGGCCCTGAAATTACTGGCACAAGAGGCATAACACCGTAGTCCTCAGCTTCAGCGACGCATCTATAATCTGCTTTTGTGGATTGTTGATGTCCATGGGCTGTACTCCACTTAACATCCGGTGGACTACACGTTCGTTCGCTGTGGACGAGAATAAAAAAAAAATCTTGTCCGAACTAATACTCTCCTAAATACTACTTCATTGCAACATCATACGGCCAATTATATGAATGCCACCTCATTTCCTTTGAACTCAAAATTTATGAAATGACTTACATATTCCATCACCCATTCAGTAACAGATAGGTACATGTTTGATGTATAAACGTGTTTAGATGCATCGGGCGGCACATATAAATGCATGCACGGCGCCCAGGTTTGTCAAAGAGTACCTTTGCTAGCTTGGGAATGTTGAGTGTGTGCTGTGTGCATTCACCGAACATTACGTACGAGAGTCGAGAGCTTCTTGTATGTGATAAGTACTTGACGTCTTGAGTTTCTCCTGAGGTAGACTAAGTTGAATGGTGTTGTAGTTATATCTGTTGGACTTTTTAGTGAATCAATTAATATACTTTTTTGAAGTTTGGATGACAGTGGAAATTCAACTTTTACCCTTATGTCGCATTGGATCAATTCACAAACCTAATCGTAAATGCCACAGCATAACGTCGATGCTAGGGCCAGAGAAACAACGTATCCAAAATCTTTCAAAGCTATCAATATGCTCGAGCTATCCAATGTTTTTCTGAAATCGTGCAGTGTGTCCTAACTTAAATTTTATGGAGCATAGCAATCGAGTAAGCATACGTGCTGATTCTGATCCCATCCGATGGATAAGTTTAACCCATTGCAATTGAGTGTAGGGGGATACAGATAGACGCGTCAATAGACAGTTTGGGGTGGCAGACGTTATGAATGGCCCCATGTTGGGCGCCAACACTTACCCCAACTATGTTTGCCTTCCTCGCGGTTTCTTACCATTTTTTCCTTCATGTGCGAGAATTTCGTGTGTCGGGTGTCTTGGGTACGTTAGTAGGTCGGTCGATTCAACAAGTAAGTCGGTCCCGGCGCCTGTTGCGCGAGGGGGGTAGGGGGTGGGCCGGGCCTGTTGCGCCTCACAGACGCCGCTGCCGCCCACCACAGTAACGCCCGTGCTTATGCCCATATAATGGAGATACTTTTGACCCACTTGAAAATTTTCTCCATGTTATATTTGGATCTTGGCAACGCTCCACGCATGACGACGGCGAACAATCGGGCACTTGAGCGACGCTCTCCCAAACATTGATTCGTCCCATCTCCACAAGATTTATTCTCAAAGATACCTGAAGTCTCTGAATGCTCCAATAAATCGGAATCGATATGATACAAACCTTCCCGTACAAAAAAGGGCTTCAAGAAGTTACTTCATGCAACACTTAGTACCCAATTTAACCTAGCTAACTTGATCAGACCTCAGTATGACTTAAAAAATGATGGTTCTAAATGGTGTGATAAACATTTCTATGATGCCCTAATGGGATATACTAACTTGTAGTATTGGTGGTTTTTTTAAACAAAATGTCATTACCAGCATTCATCGCTATGCATTTTCTACATTGGCATATTATTCAACTATGCCAAATAACACCTAACTTATTAGTAACTATGGGTAAATTGTATAATTGCATGAACATAATTAAAGAAAGATGTTGGAAAATTTGGAGAGTTAGGATTTGAGACGAAACATAGATTCGATAGCAGCACATCGCAGATCGCAGCCCATATTATTGGCTTTTGATCTCCTTCATAGAAATCATAATATTGGTGAAAGTGGCTGACAAGGACCTTCGCCAACAAATTGCATATTATTGCTCTATATTGTATTATAATCCGAACCCTTAAGCTACGCACACACGCTACGTTTTAGCATCGGCGATCGGCAATTTGGCGACTGTTTCCATCGAAACAGGTCGGTCGCGGCATCTGAATCGCGTTTTAGCGAGATAGCACTTCAGATTTGCAATATTTTGCAGTTGTTGCCAACGATATTTCGTTACCGGTTACTGTAGCGAAATATCGTTGGCACTTGGTGTACTTAAATTTAACATTAATTTTCATCACAGATGCATTACAATTTACACCAGACCTTTTTACTCGAAAACACCAAAGTGAAAATCGAAGAAAACAACCGAAGCTTCTCGAACTTTCGACACCTGAATGAATAATAATTATTCAATTAGTTCTTGTAAGCAGTTCCAGGGCCAAATAATAATAAACAAGCGATGGCTTCAGTACGCACCTACTTTGTTAACAATAACAAAAGCTATTGCTTAAAGCGGCCGGTCTATTTTCTACTAATGAACAACGCTTTTGTTATGTTTGTTGTACACTACGCCATTTTAGGATTTCATCTGTTAATATCTTTAGGTAACGCCAATTAGGGCATGGAAAGCTTTACCCAAGATCTGCAGTAAGCAATGTTAAAGTCACTGATGATCTTACGTAGAAAGAAGCTCAACAAGATAACTGAATATTTAAGGGTGAGTTCTTTACAACATTTGTGCTGAATGTGATTTCGCCATGTTGGTTTGTATCCTACTTAAAATAGATATCCTATTTTTCTGTGAAATATGATTATTATTGGTATGCTGCTTCAATAGCAAAATAAAACAATATTTTAAATAAAAAATTGCACACCGTTAAAAATGTATGTATTACATCGCTTTACGTATTAAAGTTAATATTTGTCGTATATCTTGCATCTCAAACAATCTGACTTTGCATTGCTTATTACGTAATAACGTAGTTAAAAAATAATTAAAAGTAATATTGTACCTGCATTAAATTTCATAGACTCAATTTGTTTTTTAATAAGTTACTAAGAAATTAATCGCCGATAGAATGCACATTATGAACTGAATTTTAGCTTAAAGTGCAATTACACGATGACAAGTTTTTCAAGGCAATACTCTTGCTATCTTATCTCTATATCTTGCTTTATTATATCTTTCTTTTTAATTGAGATAAACAAAGCAAGCATTAATATAGCGAAAGTTCTTTGCTTTGTTTATTGCGTTTAAAAATACAGATAGCAAGATAATTGCCTTGCAAAACTTACATTGTGTAAATAGGGCCTTAGGTTTATCAGCATCGCTTTTATTTTACCATTGCGAGTTCTGACTACAAAAATGTAACGATTTATCAATAATATAGGTAAAAATGTTTGCACCTAGGGTTTTGAACTTACTTCTTCTTCTTACGAGTGAAATGGTCAAAGTTTTTATACCACCCCGGCCCACTAGGTGGCCACATTCATAGCATTCACCGTGGCCTTATTCAGATCGCTCAGGGAGCAATTGTCAGGGCAATTGGGGCATTCAAGGAGATGTGTCTTGTACTTGTCTTTGTACCAGTGATTCTTGTACTGAATCACTGGTAAGCGGTTTCGTCACGATGTCATTAACACCCTGTATACTTTTATCCATTTCCTCAATACGACTTAATCATCTTAGAAAGCTCTTAATATTTCCAATAAGATTATGCAACCCATTATAAAGCCATCGTCTTTTAAGTAATTCTATCATCTTTCAAAGCCAATCTTACAAAGAACTTCTTTGCATTTCTTCTTTGATCTCTCTCTCTCATACACAACCGTGGTAAACGGTGTGGATGTCACAATCATATGTATAGAATCATACTAACAACCGTGGTAAACGGTGTGGATGTCACAATTATTCATATTTATTTATTTATTTATTTATTTATTGCACAAAACACATTACAATCAATATAAAACAAGACATAACAAAATACAATATTTTGATCTGGATCATAACGTAAATACATGTACATGCAACTAATCCATAATAACAAAATAAAAAACTCTGAAAACTCTGAAAACCATACAAAAAACCTAAAACATGTAATTTATTACATCAGGATGTCTTAAGCGCCTGCTATGGTTCCTGAGGCATCCAGACCCGAGCTGATGTGGAGGATGTCTTTTAAGTTGGCAGTAAATCTGTTCATGTTGCCGTTAAATATGTCGAGAAATTTATTACGAGTAGATTTCAAAATGTCATTGTATTGACGGGCCATTCTTGTTAGTGCGTTGTAATAAGAAATGTTATTTTTAAAAATTTGAAGTGCGAATAGATTGGTGTCGTTACATTTTCGGGCACGGATATGTATAGAATCATACTATGTAAGCCATCTGTTTATTGT
Source organism: Hypena proboscidalis (assembly GCA_905147285.1). Lineage (NCBI taxonomy): Eukaryota > Metazoa > Arthropoda > Insecta > Lepidoptera > Erebidae > Hypena > Hypena proboscidalis. The sequence goes on from LR990144.1 coordinate 6,887,289, forward strand.
GATATTGTTTGTTTACCCAATAAACATATAAAAAAAAAAAACAAATGAAAATTGTAAGAAATTAGAAGCGCACCTGTTAATTCATTTTACCGATTGATTTGTTCTATAATTCGATTTTTAATCGCATCATTTGTTGTTACTTAGTTTATAGACAAGAATATTGTGTTTTATAATTATATAATAGCAATACTACTTCATTGGTCTAGCGGTAGTGCGTGCGAACGCTCAGCGTGATCCTCTACTTTGGGATATTTTCATAAATAATTTCTCAATAGCAGTATTTAGCCTCCATCCTTCTCGGCGAACTATTTGTGATAGGGTCACTCCCTATCAAAGAGGACCTGAATATAACTGGTGAAATATGGTTGTGACCCAGACCAGTAATAATTTCTGCCACATCCTTCTGGGTGTTGTTATGTGACGCCGTTAATTTGATCTCGTTTATCGTTTTGCTAGCGTTGCATACATTCATCGCTCACGTAGAACGCCTTACTGCAAAAGCCCAAAAACGTATCGGAAAATGATTTTCAGGAAAGTTCAAGAAAAGCTAGCCTGGTCTGAATTTGGAATGTAGAAATAGTGCACGTATGCCGTAGTGCTGCATATCCTCTGATTAATGTCGTCGACTCGGCGAGGTACGGCCAGACAACTTCACATACAACTACCAATATTGTGTACTACCCACCCGGTCTTAAAATTATATTGCATGTTGACTTATGTAGATATTTGTTTGAAATTGAAAAGTTAATAGATAGAAAATAACAAATTTTCTGATGTTTATACTGATAATTCTGTTTTTCAATATCACACGTAATACTACATCTCGTTTAAATTACCCAGTAGGGTGCAGCACAGCTGTATAAATGTGATAGCATATCATCATATCCATCTACTGGGCACACTCTAGGCTCCGTGCTACTATCGAGCAAAATCCCAAATTTTATACCGTTTGACCGTGGCAAATGGTTTTTATATCAATCGTTGTTGTTACATTTCTTTAACAATATGATGACCATGTAAATACGGCGCTGTTCGTAGTATGATAATAAAAATGGTACCTCTACATCTCAAGGCAGTCCGCTGAATTTAGAATGTAGAAGTTGTGCACGTGTGCCGTAGTGCATTACTCAACGTATGATTAATATCGATCAGTCAGCGGGGTACGGCTTCAGACAACTTTATTATACAACCAACGATATTGAGGACTTCCAACCTGATCTTGAAATTAATTTGGATATTGACTGATATATTTGTTTGAAGTTGATTGAGAAGAATTAAATGATAAATCATTCAAACTTGATACTTCAAGAAATAATGTTATGTACAAAGCATGCGATTGTAGCTACAATGCGTGTATGTACTGTGTATAAACTCATGTATGTAAACTCTAATATTCCTATTAAATTTTCGAAAAAGGAAAAAATAAAATTCTAGAACATACACATCAAGTGCAAGTAGCACTTGATGTGTATGTTCTTGGCTTGTATGTTCTAGAATTTTGTTGAACATTTCATTTTAAATAGTAATTTCGGAAGTAAGCCTTCCAAAGCATTTTAAATTTCAATCTTCCCTCGGCGATGTTATCGTACGCCGCTCCCGCTCTCAACTCGTCAACTCTGAAAAATGACGACCTAAAAGATTATTTTCGATCCTTTCACCAAGTGGTTCGGCATATTCAATAAGCTCTATTATCTACATTATTCTTGTCCTAGGGATATCAGACGTTTCAATTATGTCTCGTTAGATTATGAAAATTTGATAGCTTGATTGAGATAGGAACGGTTAAGTTTGACGAGTTTCTTTGGTTGACTTCTGTATATTTGGTTTTGGAAAAGGTTGAATATTATATTCATCGAAGACCAAAACAATAACGTCACAGTAAAAGTGGAAGCAGTCGGATGGGTCTATTTCAGCTGCGCTCATGTTTTTGTTTGGCCACGCATCGCATCACGTTTTCCGCGAGCACGTACGGTCGCGTACACTGCATACTAATGGATAGCAGTGGATAGGCGCCGCTCAGGTCGCGCATCCGAAAATTGGATTCGCATCGCATCGCATATACTGCACACAGTATTAACGCCGACCCGGCCGAAACAATGCTCAATCAAATGGAGTTCGCTTGCCCTCCTGCCGCGCTTGGACCTACATATTATATTGCTAGATTTAATTTTAAACTATTCAAATGTTTTTCTATCCATTTTTCGTGACGCATACCATGTATGAGGTATTAGGTTTTATGAATATTTTATTGGAAACATCTGACCCAGAACGGTTTTTAGTTCGGTTTTATTTTAGGTCAAATCGTGGTTTTGGTTGTATTGCATAATAAGGCTCGCAGAGTGCGCGTGACGAATTATAATCCGTTTGGAATGAGTAATCCCAGCGCAGCGTTGCGGAGCATGAATCTACGTTGTTTGTTGGATGCACCGCACTGTTACCGATCGAGCCCGCTTTCAATTTGATTGTCTGTTTTAAATTTCACCTCTTCTGACTGACCTGTTTGCCTACATTTTTCTAGGTTTTATTTTAAGAGAAGTGGATTCGGCAACTATTAGAAATATTGCATCCAATTTACAAGTAAAAAAAAAAAAACATTGTATGAGTTATTGGTAACAAACAAAAATTGTATGTATTATAGGAAAATATTGTGCACATGAGTTTCTAACCTGCTCTCTTTATGACGGAACCTATCGGAACTGGTACTTAAGTTGATTTTTATTCAACCCTTAAGTTGAATTGGTTTTAATTTTATAAATATTTTGTATTATGATGTTTGTTTTGACGTGTTCAAGCGTCCATGGAAATAAATTATTTGATTTAGAATTTTTGATTTGTTAGCAATATCGTCAGATTGAAGAAATATACTTATACTTCAATATTGTCGGTATTGAGAATCTACCTCCCGTTTTAAATCTGAAATGTCGAGTGTCGCCCGGTTATTAATTTGCAAAATGTTGGTAGATTTTCGATTTGTGCTGAAGCTCTTAAGCCCGCTAGTAGCGCAGGCCGGACGACAATGGGAGCGGCCACGGCATTGGATTACTGCCCCCCTTAGGTGTCCTGTCTCTACAAATGGGGGATTTAATTTGCCGTATCCGTAAATACAATAGCCGGAAATTTGTTTGCCTCCCCATCGTCTCGTGTCCAGTGCAATGAAGGTACTAATGAAATGTCGGGCGATGCATAGGAATACTTTAAAGTTTACGTCGGACGCAGTAGATATGTTATATGAGATTAAACAGACATTAGACATTTAAGGCTAATTGTTTAATTTTTGTCATGTGACTACCGGGTAACGACTGTCATAGGTCTTCGAAAGACAAGGGAGACTGATTGCTTGTCTTGCTCTTCGAGGCACGGAGAAAAACTGTGTATAATTGAAGACAGAGGAGCTCATGGCTAAGTCGAGGCCGCGCGGACCGCACGATGCAGGTTAAGCAACGTTAACTGCGGTCGGCCAAGGATGGGTGACTTTCTTAACATAACGAGTTTTAGATAGCAGTCGCTCCACGTAAAATACTGATTTCAGCTGAATCCGTTAGACTAAAAGCCGACCCGAATGTAATTGGAAATAGGCTCGGAAGATTGATTGAATTATGGTAGTTCAAAAATTTTATTGTTATGCGTAAAATATAATTTATGTCGCGGCTAATTTATTTGACAAAATTTTCTATTAGGCTTTGCGTGTCGGTCGCATAAAACAATGGAGAGAGGTCGGGTGGCATGACGGTGCGGCCATACGAGACGCCGATGACGTCGCATTAAAATGAAATCCATACGGGGATGATTGATGAGCGCCGCAAACACTACGCCGCGCCCGACTCATTCAATTTACTGTCATCACATCGTATAGAGTGCACTTTTATTTTTAAGCGAGTAAAGTATTTCGGGTATCCTGTTGGTAGCGTCTTTAAAAGTTGCACAAAATATGATAATACTTAATATTCCCATACTTACTTTTATACAATACAGCCAAAGCTAATCCAATCATGCGAGAAAACTAGTTACACCTCGTTTTGTGTATACAATTAATATGTCTTACGTAACTTAATTCGAAGGTGTACGTATTGTAACAAAGGTATCCAAATATGTCTTACGTTGGCAGGCAACCAGTAACAGGTTTATTCATCCTGGCAATATGATGCGAGTTCATCTCTCAGAATGTCAATTTGGACAGAGATGCATTTTCCGGTGACTACAGTAACCGACGGCAACAAATTGAACGAGGACTGTACCGCTACATTTCTTGCCCCTTGAATGAAATTAGAATTCAATTTTTCTTTGTACAGTTCTTATAAAAGAAAATTTAGGATTAGGCCAGTTGATTAGAAGGTATTCTTTGTTCACCTGACAGCAATTTTCCCAGAGCTTTTCCAATAAACACTACCAGGAAATTTAATTTGTTACCACAATAACTGGCGATGTGATTATCTAAATAATTTTCTTCCATATCTCGTTTATATAGCGCAGTTTTTATAGCGCCTGGAGTCCGGCGACGACGGCGCGGTGTCCAACACAGCTGGAAAATTAGCCGGAGTGCTTTTATATTACATTTAAACCTGGCCGCCTGGCGTTAAAAATGTTTCGTGGCGAGTTCTTTTGTTCATGCAGCATGTCGAAAGATTGGCTACTACTTATTATGTTACTGTTTGTGCATCAACATTTTATCGTCGCAGGTTTCTTTACTCAACTACAATGTAAAAATCCACTAGTTCTCTCACAAGGTCCAATCTAAATTTGAAAGATTTTCCAGAAAATTGTTAGAACTTGTTACTGTTTTTTTACTATTTACAGTTTTGATTACACACGCTGTTATTATAAATCTGTACTGCTGTATAATATAAAATTTTACAAGAAGTAGAAAGATTGTCGCAAGTTTGTCGTGAAACTTGGCAGCCAATTAATATTTTCGATCCTGCGATGTTATCGACTTGGCAGACAAAAGTTCCATGACGCCATTAGTGCACAATGTTTTCATATCTTAAGTAATTTGTAATACGATATCTTTTCGCTAGTTATAAGTTGAGTGTCTATCGGATCGCGACGGACGCAGACGAGGTGGGCGTAAGTTTGTAATAAGAGTTAGTGTCTGTAGGAAACAACTCAGCAGCTCAAGTTTTAAGAAGTTTCGCCTTGTTTGTTTGATTCTTCTATCGTCGTGTGCCGATACTTCGACCGGCGCAACGAGTGCCACTGATACTTTTATTATTTCCTTATGGACTTAGTGCAATCAAGTTTCCAACTTGTTCACGATAATAGAATTTATTGTTTATTTGTGTTGCGAATGCTGTTGTTTGATGATTTGCTCGTGCGGTAGCAATTTTGCGGTGTACGTTAGTTTTAGCTGTTTTTCCTGCAAGTAATTTTTTGCGTGGTTTGATCTTTGGGGTTACTTTTAAAGCTGCTGTAGTGTACATGTATTAGAATTCATCACAATTTCTTGGTAATCTCGTTGTTGACCGAATCTATAATTTATTTAATAAAATAAAGCTATAACTAATCCAGACGGTCACGGAGAACTGAATTAAAAAAAGTCTAATTAAATAAACTTTAACCGCAAAAAATCATATGTAATTTTTCAGTTGTAAAAGAAAAGTCAGACTACTTTTTTAGTTGTTCATATTAGATATCACGAAGATCTAAATATTTATCGTTTATTAGAGACGTATAAAATAATTAAACTAAATAATATGCCTGAGTAATCTGTGTATAATCCTGGATGTTTGCTTGAACGCAGTATCTTCCAGGTGAACGATAATCGACCTATTTGCTGCGCCTTGCAGTGCCAATACAATAAACTTTCCGATACAATAAATCGATCTATCTAAATTGCTGACATCTTGGGATGCATCCACTGAAGCGAATTACTATAATTAGCACACTTCGACACCAAAAAATATACGATTTATTGATTTTATTCAATAATCTTTTAACATGTAAAATATTTAATAAATCCGTTATGCTTTAAAGAATGACTGCTGAAACTATAAAATGCACCCATTATATTCTTTACTTGTTTTTGCCCATAACAGTCGAAATGTGGGTGTTGTACACCTCTGCCTAGTGTTGTTTTTGCCCATATGAGATGATAATCTGTAATGTGATTAAACAAAAAAAGGGAAAATTTAGAGATCAAAGTACCGTAAAATGGGGTGATTAGAAATCGCGGGGTGAATAGAGATGAAACTGGGAATTTTAAAATGTTACATCTACTTATTACGCTTTTTAATACCATTTATTAATTTCTACTATTTATTACACGGTAACATTTTTTCTATATGCTGGTAACACCTAAATTAACGTCAAGTTTCAAAAAACTTCAAAAAAAAGCAGTTGAAGTGAACGTATGTGTGGAAGTGTTTTTACAGTCTAAAAAACTTTTAGTTTAAACCAAGTTCCTTCGTGTTATCCGCAAATACATTAGACTAACGGAAGAGGTTAAGTCTTTTGCTTTTGAAAATAGAAAGGTGAGTGCCATCATTTTGATATTTTGTATTTTTTTAAAGAAAAACGGCATACCGGTATTTTTTCCTAGAATCGAGGTGATTAGATACGAGTGAGGGGGGTATAGAAACGGCTTCAGGGTAAATAGACACGAAGAAAGGGGTGGATAGAAACGGGTGTGGGGTTAATAGCAACGAAGAAGGGGTCAATAGAAACTCGATTTTCAGGGTTGTCAAAATGGACATTTTTTCTCGTATGAATTAGACTAATATTAAAAAGCGAGTCAGGAGTTTTGATTTGATATATTTTAATTTGAGCAACTAGACCGATTTCAATTATTAAATTTGATACTGATATAAGCTACTTTTTATCCGGTTATTTTCAAGGGAACGAGGTCTATGTGGATGAAACTATTAAGAAAGGACCTCTTCTTGATGAAAGGTTTTTTGCGTCACTCGAGTGACAAATAAGTTAAATTATGTTTTTATGAATACTTCACAAGATATTTATGATATTTATTTTAAACAGGTACACTACATCGTGCTAAGTTTGCCATGCCGCGAACTTACAAGCCCAATCCTCAAAGTAAACGATATAAAAGATACTCTAAAGATCTCATCAAGCAAGCTGTTCAACAATATAATGAGAGCAGTGATTCTTTAAATTGCATCGCAAAAAGATTTGATATTGATAAGTCAGTCCTTTACCGACACACCGTTAAAAATATGAAGCCGCAAGGAGGTCAAACAGTGCTATCCAAAGAGACAGAGCTTGCGTTTGTTAAATATATTAATGTGTGTGCCGAATGGGGATATCCTCTCGAACTTTATGATTTAAGGGTATTGGTTAAAAATTATTTAGACAAATTAGGCATTTCAGAAAAAAGATTTAAAAATAATATGCCCGGACCTGATTTTGCTAAAAGCTTTTTGAAACGGCACAGTGATAAAATATCGCAAAGGATATCACAAAACATAAAGCGAAATCGAGCTGCAGTCTCTCCGGATATAATAAAAGAGTATTTTGAACAATTGCAAATATCAATTAGTGATGTTCCAGTCAACAATATCGTGAATTACGATGAAACGAACTTGGCGGATGACCCTGGGCGAAAAAAAATCCTTACTAAAAGAGGAACCAAGTACCCAGAAAGAGTGATGAATCACTCAAAAGCCGCGGTGTCAATTATGATGGCCTGTACAGCTGCAGGCGAGATGTTACCGCCTTATGTCGTCTATAAGGCGCTAAATATGTATGATACTTGGAGGAAATCTGGTCCAAATGGATCTCGCTTCAACAGAAGTAAATCTGGTTGGTTTGATTCCACTATATTTGAGAATTGGGTGACAACCATAATAGTACCATTTTTTGAAAATAAACCCGGTAAAAAATGTCTCATAGGTGATAATTTATCTTCTCACCTATCTATTGATTTGATAAGAAAATGTCAGGAACATGACATTCATTTCGTTTTCCTACCAGCAAACTCTACTCACCTCACCCAACCACTCGATGTCGCTTTCTTTCGACCAATGAAAATAGCATGGCGAAATTTAATTCTACAGTGGAAAAAAACTGATGGGCGGAAAAAAACAGCGATCCCAAAAAGCTGTTTTCCTAAATTACTGTCCAAATTAATGGACACTTTAAGCGAAAATGGTCCAGCAAATATTTTATCTGGCTTCAGGAAAACAGGTATACATCCTTTTAATCCCTCTGAAGTTTTAAATAAATTGCCCGATCGGAACAACCAAGCTCTAGAAAACGAAGCTGTAGATTTGACTGTGTTAGATTTTTTAAAAGAGATGAGATATGGGACTGGTGATATTATTGAACCTAAAACAAAGAAAAAACTTCAAGTACAGGCGGGCAAAAGTGTAATGTGTTCAAGCGATGACAACTATATTGAGACGGACTCTGAATATCTACCTACTTCAGTTCCAAAAGGCACAAAGAAACAGCAAAAAGATCAAAAAGTAACGATTGGTAAAGGGAAAGGTAAAGGCAAAAAATCAAAACCTGATAAAAAAAGCGATTATAAGGAAAATAATCCACCTGAAAATCGAGATAATCATCCAATTGTTAATTCCCTTGCAATCCAGCCAGAAAATTCACCAGATAAAGTGGCAAGCTGTTCGTCTGACACCAATCTCTTTGACATAGATATGATGCCTGTTATTTTTGAAGAAGATTTGGATGGCATAGAACTGACTGAAACCGTTTTAAGGAATGATGAAGAAAACCGTAAACAGAAAAAAACTTCTAAAAAAGATCAAAAAGTAACGATCGGTAAAGGGAAAGGTAAAGGCAAAAAATCAAAACCTGATAAAAAAAGCGATTATAAGGAAAATAATCCACCTGAAAATCGAGATAATCATCCAATTGTTAATTCCCTTGCAATCCAGCCAAAAAATTCACCAGATAAAGTGGCAAGCTGTTCGTCTGACACCAATCTCTTCGACATAGATATGATGCCTGTTATTTTTGAAGAAGATTTGGATGGCATAGAACTGACTGAAACCGTTTTAAGGAATGATGAAGAAAACCGTAAACAGAAAAAAACTTCTAAAATTGAAATTATTTCAAATACACTCGTGAGCAATGAAGAATTAAACAAGATATTGTCAAATAGACCAACAACTTCAAGCAATGTCAGAACCAAGTATTATAAAGAAGATTTTGAAATCATAAAAGACCTGATGGATTCAGATAGCAACTAATTTGGTTTCTATTTTTGATTTCTTATTCTTAAATCTTCATGTGATTTTTATTGAGCTACCTATATTTTAAGAGTAATATTGTTAATACTGATCTCAACTGTGAGCAAAGCCTAAGATTGTTTTACCTGATTAGTTTTAAAAATAGTTTTATAGATTGTTAAACTTTGAAGCATTTTTTTAATTTATCTAGAATGTATGACTTATATATATCTCGTGTTCACGGCTGCACCAGAACTGCACCGCATAGCATATGATTACTTATTCTAAGCAATTAGGTACATATAGATAATAAAAGTTGATTTTGTCAACCCTAGCGTTTTATCTCTATTCGCCCCTCTTTCGTATCTCTTAACCCCTGATTCCAGGTAAATAGAAACTGATGATACTATTCTAATTTACAAAAAAAAGACAAACTTTTAAGTATGATTATCGTTTGTATTATGTAAATTATAGCGTGACTCACAATTACACAATCTTTAATTAACATCTTCCACTCAAATAATGTAAGTAAATCAATGTTAAAGTTAAAAGTTGTGTCTATTCACCCCATTTTACGGTATTTTGTTTTTTTCACTATAGTAATGTGTTATACGAATCACTAGAAAGGAGAAGAACGAAATAAAACGTTAAATCTTGAATTAAATTTTTCTCCTTTTCCTTTTGATTGATTGAAAATTTTCACCTACCGTCATTTGTGGTGGTGATCACCACAAATGACGGTAGGTGAAAATTTTTGGTGTTGAATTATAAAACACTAAACACGTTATAAAACGTCGGTACACACAATTTTTTTTGTAAAATGATGTAGCTGAGATAAATCTAAAAATATACAAAGATGGCGGCGATAGCTCTAAGGAAATGGAGGTAGACTCTTTTAAGCTTCCTCTAAAACATATCCATAAAAATCAACCTTCCTAGGTTCATATGTATTTAACCAGGCAATTTGACCACAATTAAATTGTGTTATAAGAATATCATTTATAGTTATAACGACCTAAACAAGATACTTATACCAAGGTGAATATACACAAATCTGCAGGAAATTGAAACATCTAATTAGAAATTGTCCAATAAGTTTTACATGAAGTTTGGAATGGGAACCAATGCTATCTCCCTTGTTATTAATCCACACCCGATAGGATCTCGTCCAGACGTTCAGCTTTATCTCAGATGAAAGTTGAAACTTTGCCCCTACGTTCTTTCCCTGCATTTAATTGAGAAAACTTTATTTTTACTCGAGAACAATTTAAGAGATTAGTTGGTGCTTAAGTTATAACCTGTATTGTTCAAAGTACTAAGCTTTATCTTACAGGTCAATATATATATTATTTATATTTAAATTTGTGTGAGTGTAATTGTAAATTAGATGAATATATGAATCTCAAGTTAAAAAGCAGAAACAGGGTCAAATAACTTCAATTTACTACGTAGTTTCTACGCCATAGGCACGTCTGTTTGAATCGTAGCTTTTTTACTATGTGCTACGAGAGCTACGAGATCACCTATACGAGGTCAATACTTTGTGTTGAATATATTTAATAAAATAAGAAGGAGTATTTTAATCACTACCGTCTAAAGCTTAACCGTATGTATTATTTATGTAAACTACATTACCACAGTCTACTGTGGTAATGTAGTTTACATAAATATGGGTTGATTGCAATCAAAGTATTTTCTCAAATAAATAAGTATAAAAACAAAGCTTCGCACAACACATTAAAGTGTTGGTAATGCTTAGTGGACTCACGTTCCGAGGTGTAAACCCCGATAGCGTCGGACTTAATCTTACTAAGTGAATTACTCTGCCGCATCGCGAGTGCGCTGCTCGCTGCTCGCCGTCATGGAATCAACTTACTGGATTTTTTGGATACACTTATCTGTTAAAAGTTTATAAAATGCTTTCTTTTCGACCGCATGGCGGAGTGGGTAGTGTACCTGCCTGCGACGCCGAGGTCGTGGGTTCGATATCCACTTAAGACAAATCTTTGTGTGTATGAACATGAGGGTGTCTTAGTCTGGGTGTTTCTATGTATAATATGTATGTTACATATTACAAGCTCTGCTTAGTTTGGGACTAGGTGGCGTTGTGTGTGAGTTGTGAAATATTTATTTATTTATTTATTTTTAGGGTTCCGTACCCAAAGGATAAAACGGAACCCTATTACTAATATTTCATTATCCGTCTGGCCATCTATCCGTTCGTCACCAGGCTGTATCTTACGAACCGTGATAGCTAGGCAGTAATTTATTTCGCAGATAACGTATAACTGTTGTCGTTATAACAACAAATACTGAAGTCCAAATAAAATAAGTATTTAAGAAGGGCTCCCATACAATAAAAGATTTTTATGCTCGTTTTTGGTTGCTGCTATAACAACAATTATTTAAAGTGGCTCCCATAAATATATTTTTTTAGCCGTTTTTATAGATAATGGCACGAAACCCTTTTGCGTCAGTCTGACCCGCACTCGACTGGTTATAATTAGCACATTCAAGAATATCATGATATTGATGTTAATAGATGTGTGAGTTTCCTGGTTAATTTTCTAGGTATGCCGTCGTCAGATAAATTCCATTTGAAGCGGCCGTGGCGCAATGGATAAGGCATCGGTCTTACGATCGAGAGGTCGTGGGTTCGAATCCTGGCCATTACACCACGGACGTGAACTTCCTCCTAACACAAGCGAATTAAGCTTAGCTGGAGGGGATTAACAAGAATACTAGTAATTTGTATTTGCAAATTACTAGTAAGCTTTTAAAAAAAAAAAAAAAATGTTTATTGTGGCGATGTCCAGTAAAAGAGGTACCTTCCTTTGTAGGTATTGAGTTTAATATCGAACTCTTTTAGTATTTAATATTATCTGAATAATTGTGAATTTCACAACGAACGAAAACAGAAGCTTTCATCTCAAAATTAACATGAAAAGTTTCACAACATTTATTTTTAACATCCGCGTGTGAATGCTGACATATTCTGAAAACATGTTCAATTAAACAATATTTAATTTCGGAAAACTGTCACGTATAATTAAGAAAGTGCCAAACAGTTCGCTTCGCTCCGCGGCACACGCTGCACGAATACATTTCATTACAGCAAATAGTCATCGGAGTGTTATTTCCCTTTGAACCGGGCTCATTAAATAAAATCAGTCGATTTATCACCCGGTGTTGTTTGGCAAAGGTGTGTACACACACGGCTTCACATAAACTTATACATCTGTCTGTCGCTCTGCATTTCCAGTATAAAGATAAAGATAAATTTGGATTTTTTACATTAGATAGAACGCCAGAAGCAATTACACTATCCAATGGTCCCAATGACAAGGCCAAATACACACATTCACTCACTCAAGCACACCCAGTCTCAGAACAAATATTTGCGAATATAAGCTGGTCTTGCATTGCACTGGAAGCCTGTACAGCCTGCGAGACCATTTTACACTTGATATGTATAGGTTGATAAGTGGCCATAAGTACTGTACGTATTTATACGGGAAACAGATATGTGACGGAATGCCTTTGTGGTTTTGTGAGTGCGTATTTGTTGTGTGAAAAGCAACACATTTTTGTTAACTACCTATTCGTTTTATTGTCAATGGTGTTGACATGTTTTTTTTTAGTTATAGTTAATATAAGTCATGTGTCCTTTGTGTGATAATAAGAGATGGCAATAGACTATAATACAATCTTTGATATGTCGTTTTTGGGTCCATATCGGCTCTCATAAAATTTGTATTCATATTTACGATTTTACTACGAATTGGAGTTCATAATAATCACTCTTCATAATTTTTTTCTTCATAAACTTTATGTTCATACATTAATATTCCTATAATCCGAACTCATAACACCCCGTCATCATATTTTTTTATTTCATAATGTTTTCATTAAGAAGGTGTTTAATTAATATTTTTTTTATTCAGAATAGTTTTCTTCATAAGAGACAATGTTCATATTATTTGTGTACATAACGTTGTATGGAAATAGCCTTTTATTGACTTAATATCTTATTTTTATTAGGGTAGTACGATTTAAACGCAAATCATAAAATATCCTTTTTCTATGCAATTAAATACCGAATTCCCACGCTTCTTTTTTTGCCCAATAGGCACATTTTTAGCTTCTGCAGGTGGCGCCACGTACTGTCGTCTGTTACGATCTATGATAATAAGAAATTGGTAGGTAGTATAATATTATTTTATTTAGTAGGTGGATTCAAAAAGTGGTCGGAGTATCACACAGATTGATTCTATGTTATGGTCGCAGTTCTAACCTAACCTAACCTACTACTTTACCCATAATTGACCCATGCCATAACTATAGCTTTTATTTTTATATTATTTACAGCAGTTTATTAGTAGTTATTATTAGTACTTTTATAGGTAATATACTAAAACAATGCACAAAGATATTATAGTTCATAAACTAATTTCCACTTAAACTCGAGCAAGTTATATTTATCTAATGAACGAAAACAATAACAAATGCACGAACGGGTGCGCTTTTTCTTACATAACTTTTTAACTCCTAACATCGAAAGTCCGAAAATGTGTTTCATAATGTATGTTTATTAACAGTATGAATTTTGATGTATAGGATAAATAGCACTTCTGATTAAGAAATATATGAGAGCAAAAATGAGTACAAATAAATGTATGAACAATAAAATTATGAAGTCGATTCATTTGGCGTTTTAATATTTATTGAAATAAAAATTATGAAGAGTGATCATTATGAAATAAAATTGTATGAAACACATTTTCGGACTTTCGATGTTAGGAGTTAAAAAGTTATGTAAGAAAAAGCGCACCCGCCGTTTTTAGCGTTATTATCTTTCTCAGCTTTTTAAAACTGAATACTTTAGTTTCATGTAGAGTATGGATGTGTCCCTAGTGAATTTATAGGAGGATCAATCGACGATGGTAGACCAATATCTTTGGCGCTCGTAACCTTAGCCGGACCGTGAAGTGAACGAGCTCGCAGTCCGCACCAATCTGCAAGTGAATTACCGACCAAATCCGACGTAATCTCATGAAAACTGCCACTCCAACACCCCGCTGTCAGCCAGTACGTGCTTGTTTTATGTGATTATTATTATGCATTTTGAGACACGTGATTTTTAATGTTATGACTATATTTTGTATGTCGTCCCCATGATTGTCAGAATTAAGGAACGAAGTTGGTTACATGTTGTTTTGTCACTTTTTGCAGTTCAACAATATTCAGAATATGTGCATATGAGTTAAGTCAATTTTAAATAAACTTGCGGCTAAATAAAATCTTCATTTTACTAGGATGAGCTGTACGTTGTGTTCAAGATATAATCCAGCGTCTTCACTCGAGTGTACTCGAAACATATCGAATATTCCTGTAATCCCTGAACGAAAAATCCCACTATATAATACTGTAGCGCGTTTTCGATTAAACCGTCGGACGGCCGACAAGGCAATAACTGGCGCTTTATGATAAAGTTAATTAGATAGAACATTCGTTCCCCCGAGCAAGTATACAGATGAGACGGCTAAGGGCCGTCTCTTAAAAAGGCAAAGAAAATGGTAACGAAAATCAACAGACCTACTGCCGCTGTTTGACGCGAGCTTCGAACTAATTGGCTGCGAAGAGAACTGGCTATTGATGAAATGGCTTTTCTCATTGTTCAGCCATTGATTCTCGGTATGATTAAAATGAACATGGGGCTTCTGCATTATTGCTCATTGTTTGCCTTTTTACAGTTTTTTTGAAGATTAATTATTTTGGTTATCAATAAAATCAATTAATAATAATAATAATAAATCATTTATTGCAACAAAATACATTTAACAATATAAATATAAGCCCTGATTCCCAAACTAGCGTGAGCTGTGTGTTGAGAACCAGTTCCTTCGCAAATAGATTTAACATAGTTTAAGTATGTTTGTTACAAATGATAAAAAAATAAAATAAAAAAGAAATCCTTACAGTAAAATTATAAACAACTTTATATTGTGTATGCGTGTGTATGTATGTGTGTTTGTGTGTGTGGGCATGTGTATGTGTTTTCTATTTAATGATTACTAACAAATTTTCGACTTCAATGTAATCCAAATCTTTAAGCCATAGTTTAATAGTTTTTTTTATTTGATAGTTTGATAGGTGTTTCGTTTTAAATACCAGATTGAGTTTGTTGTACATTCGAGGTGCAATATTATAATAGTGTTGTTGGGCAAATGTGCTTCGAACTCTGGGTACCGGACACTTATCCACTCTTTTACCTCAGTCATGCAAAATAGGTACAGTGTTTTTGTGATATTTACGTATGCACTGGTATATAAATAATTTGCGGACTGTTAGCACGTCAACTTTTTCATATAATAAATGTGTAGGATACCGAAACCGTAAATGTAGTAGAACCTTGAGTACTACTCTCTGTGCTCTTTCAAGTTGAAGTAAATGTGTTTTAGCCGATGAGCCCCATGAGCATATGCAATAGGTGACTACACATTCAGCTAGAGCTTTGTATATTTGAATCAGCAGAGTAGTGTCTTGTATTAGCCGTAATTCTTTAAAGATATAAATAAGTTTCCTTAATCGGTTGCTAACAGTATTGATATGTTTTTTCCAGTTAAGTTTGTCATCAATAGTGACTCCTAAATATTTGATTTCTGATGTTCTAATTAAAGTAGGACAATCACAACTGGAAAGAAACTTTTCATTTGTTCGATTACAAGGGTAACAATGTGTGCGAAGCTCAAAATTTTTTGGACTGGTTACAATGGTTTTGCTAAAACAAAGGAATTTTGTTTTAGTGGCATTCAAAGATAATAAACTGTCTTCGAGCCATGCAGTAATCCGAGACATGCCTTCCTCGGCTAATTCCCGTACGTTGCCCCACGTATTGCCACAAAAGAGTACAACGGTGTCATCGGCAAACATCTGTATTTCAGCACCTTTAATTTGGCAATTACATAGGTCATTAATGTACGCTAAAAACAAGCTGGGGGCCAATGTACTACCTTGCGGGACCAATTGTACGTACAAGTTGCTACACCATTGTTTTTTTTATTTGCTCGCTCAATACTGTGTTCCATTTTGATTTGTTTATTCAACACCGTTGAACTGAAATTAGGTACTTTAAAATATAGCTTTCATCCCAAGCTGTCTCAGAAAAATAGTGTATAAATAGGACGTACGGACCGCACAAACCGCACATGAGTTTAGTGATTAATTTGGAAGTTTGCGAAGAACGATGCCGTGCTCGCCTCGAGGTATAATTAGTTTCGTGATCGTCCGCCGGGCGCGGCCTGGACTGCGGGCGCCGGACGGGTAAAAGTCAAACAAAACACGGATATCGACGCATATATGCCACTGCGATGCCAACACGATGCCACGCTGCTCGCTGCCACTGCACACCGCTCATTTTTCGACTTCATAATCAACATTATATTTGAAATGCTGTTAGGGTGACGTTATGTGGTTTCATTTTACATTGACAAAAGCATTTTGGTCGTTCTCTTTTATACGAAGATTCGAAATTAGTTACGAATGGTCATTAAAACGGCCGGCTATAATAAGTATTTATTTTGTCAAAGCTCTTGTAACTAACTCGTCTCACCTGCACCCTGCCGCTAAATAGTAGAAGTAAAAACATTGTATTAAAATTACTGGTCTAGGCTGATATCAGTTCTCTGATAAAACGACGGCATATCAATAAATCTCGTTTGACTGCAATTGCCATTTATCATCTGGTAAAATACTAGCTAGTTTGCTACATGAAACTTAGTATCGATGGCCTAGAAAATCCATTGTGTTTATAAAACAAGTTCTATCATCAACGTTTTTCTATAACGTTATTAAACTAGGCTATTCACTTTGGTCTGTTTTATCGAGGATTTCTCTGCCATCTAGTACCGGCGCTACAAAAGTGACCCATTTAAGGCTCAAAGCATGAAGCGAGTGGCTGGCTGTATCGAAGAATTAAGTCACTTAGTGGCAATTGGTGGCATCCGGCGTGTTCTAGAAACTGCATCCAACCTTGCAGAAGACTGAGGCAGTGTATTTTATGTTTGAATATCACCTGTCTTTATGGGTTTTAACGAAGACCTGTATATCGAGCTAGATCCAGTGAGTTTCCGTCATTCGCGTGCCAACGGTTAGCTAAATATGCTTAACATTCCTAGTACTAAATGTTTGAAAGACGTCGCGTATTGTTCATTTGTTTTGTTCGTAAACATTGACACCGTTTGGTTTTTAACCGACTTCCCAAAAAGGAAGAGGTTCTCAATTCGGCCGGTATGTTTTTTTTCTATGTATGTTCATCGATTACGTCGCGGTTAATGGACCGATTTGCGAGATTCTTTGTTCGACGCGAAATAGCTGCCAGGTGGTCCCATAAAAATTTCTTTCAGTTTGGTCTAGTAGTTTTTATTTTATAAGCATTATTAGTAATTAAAGTCGGTTTTTTTATTGGAAAATTATAATACAGTTGAAAGAACTTACTGGATCTATCTCTATATGAATCTGCGGGCTTTAATGTTTATTAAATTCGTAGAGTTTATGGTTACTGTTATGAAAAGATAATTTATTCTTTTTTTGTAATCTTCTTATACATATATATAAAAGTATTAAATGAAGTTCACGCTCATTTTGTATGTTGGCTTTGTTCTTTTAAACTATGCAACGGCTATTTATGCAGATTAAACCAAAAGGTAGCGCGAATCGTGATAAATGTATATACCATGTAAAATATATACATATCATACTACTACATGGTACCTCGAGCGGAGGGAGGGCGGGTCACTAATAGCTTGTAAAGTATAAAAATAAATTTACTTCGCACAAAATAATACGTTTTTTCATATAATTAAATAGAAATTATTAAATAATTATTTTATAATTCTGAAGTCGGTGCCAAGTAAAAACAACCTTTCTACAATATCAAATTACAGTTCACACAAAAAGGGAGGCGTAGTTGTTCTAGTGCGCGGTCGCCCAGTATTGGTACTTACCACAGAAATATAACTAATATTCAGTTAGAAAAATGTTGTTAGAACGATTGATATTATCTATACAGAGTTATTAATTGTTTACTTGGCACCGACTTCAGAATTATAAAATAATTATTTAATAATTTCTATTTAATTATATGAAAAAACGTATTATTTTGTGCGAAGTAAATTTATTTTTTGCTTTTTAGTTAACCTACTTTTTGAAGACGGTTTTTTTTTTGTTAAAAATTATTTTATTTTACGATTTTAAGTGATGGGTACACCGAGCAAGAATGTTTCTCGAATGAGGAGACGATGGTTACTTGAGACGGAAAACTTATTTATAATAAACAAGAATTAAATCCTTTCTCCTGACTATTGAGGGTTACGACCTTCCATCATCAGCTCATTTTACACAATAACTAGCAGCAGGAATATGCGTACAGTAGTGAAAGAATTATCCTTTAACTCCTAACTATTGAGGAGTTGACCTTCCATCATCAGCTCAACCACATAAAATTGTTGCGACCAAGCGTAAATCCTGGCCTCGATTAATAAAATATGAGGGTTGCCCCCGATTTCTCTGGGGTCCCATCATCAGATCATGACATGCTGACAATGGGACCACCTTTGAAATATCTCCGTTCCAACAGCTCACTTGAAATCATAACTAGCAGTCTGAATATGTGTACAGTAGTGAAAGAATTATCCTTTAACTCCTAACCATTGAGGAGTTGACCTTCCATCATCAGCTCATCCACATAAAAATACGTAAATACTAGTGTAGCTTTGAAAAACACACTAAAAACATTACATGTGCCTATAAAATTCGAGGGTTGCCCTCGATTTCTCTGAGATTCCATCATCAGATCACGACATGCTGACTATGGTACCCCTTTGGAATCATCTCCTGTCCAACAAAAAAAGAATCATCAAAATCAGTTCATAAACGACGGAGATATCCGTGAACAAACAAAAAAAAAAAAAAAAGTAACATATATACGAATCGAATTGAGAACCTCCTCCTTTTTTAGAAGTCGGTTAAAAAGTGTCAAATTCAAATTCAAATCTTTTATTTTCATTGGCCCCAGGAGGCGCTTGAACACGTCAAAATATTACAAACAAATGATATAAAAATAAATTATAAGTAAAACTAAATTATACTAATTACAATGATTTGAATAACCGGGGCTTAGATTAATTTTAATCCAACTGTTTAGAATCAGATTAAAATCAAACTAAGTACCAGCTCCAATGGGTATTGCATTATGAGAAGAGCTGGTGAGAAACTCATAAGCTTGTATGATCCATTGTCACTGTACGTTTTTCTATAGAAAAAATTACATAACATCACGCCTATATTACGCATAAGGGTGTGGCAGAGGTGTACAGCACCCACATTTCACGTTATGTTTAGGTCACATGGGTTTTGGAGCCTATCGCCATCCACCGGGCACAATTCCAACTCCGTGCTATTATGAATTTCTTGACGGAAGGTTCATATATAACACTGCCCGACACGGGAATCAATCTCGAGACCTCGTGGTAAGAGGCGCACACGCTAACCACTGAACCATCGAGCGGCAGACGGAAAAGTTGACGTTTCCATAAAAACATTTGACCCACAATAATTCTTATATTGACACGAAATTCACTATGTGGCGGGCTCAAAAGCATTAGATAAAAAAATAAAAACAAATATTTTACAACTCACACACAACGCCATCTAGTCCCAAACTAAGCAGAGCTTGTACTATGGGTACTAAAATAACTGATACTAATACATGTATACTTTTCTTTTGTAAATACATACTTATTATACATAGAAACACCCAGACTAAGACAAACCCCTATGTTCATGCACACAAAGATTTGTCTTAAGTGGGAATCGAACCTGCCTGCGACGCCGAGGTCGTGCCTCGGCGTCGCAGGCAGGTACACTATCCACTCCGCCATCCGGACGTCGGAGATATTTAGTATATCATCGTTTCGCTTTGATAGGTTGGTGTGTTGATACCTAACGTAGTTTTAAATCGAATCCTGCAATATTGCCGACTCCCTCCCAGGTGAGTTCACTCAGTTGTTTTTCATTTCACAATGCATACAACACTATGGTTCTTTTGTCAAACTAATGTGAACTCTATTATTGTGACATCGATATGTCTTTTTTTCATTTTTGTTATTGCCAGTTATTCGTTCTATTCGCAAACTTTTTATATTATTTATGTTGGATTTAGAAAATCAAAACCAGAGCGAGGTTCTATAAAATTAATCCTATTACAATTTTATTAGTCTAATTGCTTTAGTGTTTTAGGTTAATTGTACTTCTTGTTGCCGCAGGCTGCAGAATCGGCTATTGTATATTTCATTTCGTTGTTCTAGTACCGTGTATAATATATACTTATTCGTACGTCGTGTGAAAGCTAATTTTATAACGTCTTTAATAACGATATCATAAAAATAAGTAATATATAGTAGAAGATTTGGGCTCCGGTAAAAAATTACTCATTAAAATCTGTTCTATGGTTTTAATCTTAGCTTGTATTCATAAATAACATACATAACATCACGCCTATATTACCCAGAAGGGTGTGGCAGAGGTGTTAATTACCCTCATTTCACGTTATTTTTAGGTCCCATGGGATAAAGATTTTGGAGGCTATCGCCATCCACCAGGCACAATTCCAACTCCGTGCTGCTATAGTGAATTTACTGACGGAAATTTCACAAATAACAAGTCGAACCCGAGCCCTCGTGATAAGCGCTAACCACTAGACTATCGAGGCAGTGTATTTATAAAAAAACATAATTTGTCACTAGTTTATTTGGGACTATTTGCTGTTTTAATCCTTCACAAGTTCACCCTCCACATTATAATACTAATATAATATATAAACTTGTTCCGTTACTATATAATAACAAATATTCAAAATACTATCACAAATTCACACCTAAATATTAAATCCTGGCATCATATTAAAATATTCCATATAATCTTTTGCTCGCAAATACTCTTTTGACTGGTGCATCTCGGAGCATGCACCTTCGACTATGCATTTGTTGCATATCAGTTTCCGAGTGGAAGGTGTTCAATTGCACGGAGTCGTATACGCTCTCACGGAATGGACGCACGCTCCATGATATCTTGTCGTGTCTCACGACGATGTTTATGAGGAATGCGCGCTGTATTTCCCTCTTCAGGATTTATCTTTTTGTAAATATGTTGTTTCTTTGTGTTTGTAAACTGGAGGTATACAAATACGATAGTAATTTAGATAGTATAATCATCAATACTGTTTTATAAGTACTAATAGATCTGTGTTCTATTTGTTCTTAATACTATAAATTTAAGTAGTATAATAATGAGTAGTACTAATACATAGTTCTGTGTTTTATTTGTTTTTATACTATTCTTAGACCCAGTTTCAGAGTTGTGATAAACCCTATTGGCGGCATTAACCGGTAGCACACATAAATGAAATGACAGTTGTGTTTTTTATTCGAGTGTTACTAGTGTCACTTTAATATTAGGTCAGGTTATATTTTATGGGGTAGATCAGAGCTATCCAGCACCCCTGTAATTTGACCTTAATATTGTTGGTTAGTATAATGTTAAGTAAAAATACAGTTCACGTACAGTAAACGCTCAAAACTCCATAGGCATGCTAAGGATTACACTGCTATGAAGTGTACGAGCCCGATATAGCCAGTACACACACTAATGAAGTCGCGTACGTGTATAGCAGTTTGTAAGATAACACATACTAATGAAATGTTGTCGCATTCGTACTAAACGCGTCACAGAGGCGACCTGTTTTTAAAATTCGCATATCTATCTATTATGAGCAGGTAGCTGTATTGGGTAAGCATTGGGATCACAATCAACTAAATCAGAGTTCAAAGCCTAGTTGATTTGTGGTTGTTTTTTGTTATGATTTCGTAAAAACGAAATCATAATAATATTTGTAATATTTTAAGCACAAACTTGTTAGGTAGGTATTCATGCTTATTTTTTATTAAAAATTACATAAATAGACATATTAATATAATAACTAATAAGTTAAATATGTTATTATTATTTAACTATTTACGTATTTTTTTATTTTTATTTTCATTGTTGTAAGGTAGTAATAAAAAAAGTCATGCTGAATGATGATAAAATAATATAATAAATCAATTTTTAACTCTATCGTAGAATTGAACAGAATTCACGACATAAACAGAAGATATTTTTCTTCTATCTTCCTTTACGAATGAAGTAAAAAAAGAAAAACAAGGAAAGTCAGACAAATTAGTCTTGTTGTGTGTTGAGATTATCGTTTGTTAGACATAGACATGTCTTGGCCATCTGACTATGCTTCGTGATCTGTGTTGTTTGGAAGTCGTCTTGTTTCAACATTCATGTGCGAACTACTAAGTGTTTAGACGCCGAAAATACCATAATCGCAGTTTTTGTTTTTACACTGTAAAAAAGATGACTTGTAACCAGGATGGACCAATTATTTATTGTTTACAATAAAATTACAATACAACTTATAATATAATAAATTTACTATGTACAAAGGCGAGCCATTGTAGGATTTCAAAACTTATCGTATTGAAAGTTACTACCGAATAAAACAAAACATAATGAATACGTATCAAAAGCTTTTGATGTCCGTTTTGGGCAAGATTTTCGTTCATAGGCAATGGTTGTACCGCGAATTGAGTAACGTTCCATTGAAATTGTAGCATATTTTTCATGTTTCAAGTATGATCCGACTTAGACAGAATGTGGTCGAAGCTAATCAATTCACCGTTAAAACGAACGTCGTTCGCTTCATTAACTCAAAAATTTTCTTCATAATATTCTCGCAAATATGCAGCAGCGGTCGCATCATTGCTTAAAACCTCGGAAAGTGTGAAGCATATTAAATTAGTGGTGGATTTTGCATTTTTCCTGGCGGTGAGACAAAAAGGCGTGGCGGCGCCGGTCGGACGCTGAATCAATTACGTTACGTTAACGCGCCGTGGGGTAATTCGATCCGTCGGCAAATGTTGATTCGACCGCGGGGCATGTCCGCCGCTGCCGTGCTGGGCGCTGGCACACTTCGGCACCCAGCGCCATCATGCAAGCGACTCACTGATCCAGTTTTCGACCGCGCGTGAAAATTTCTGAGTCTTAATTAAGAGCGTTGATACGCGGTTCATGCTAGCAAATTGATAGATGCGGCGTTTTCAGGATGATTCAGCTTTTCAATATTATCACGTATCATGTAATTTATTAAATATGTGTTGATAATAATTTTTGATATCAAACCACGTGTGAATCATACTTTGTTTCAGATTTATTCAAGTGCCTTACTTATTTAAGTATCCAAGTTGTAACTTACTACTAATTAATTATTTGAGTCAAATTAAGAATAACTCAAGTACAGTTTTTATTGACTGTAGTTTTCATTATAAGATTGTCGAAAATATGCCTTTTTGGCGAACACTACCACATCAATTGTTCACGCTTGTTATTAGCCAATCGAATATTGAATAACCACAAAATAATCGGCTTAATAATGTAATCTCAACAAGGCTAATAATTTCAACGAGATACTTAAAACGGATAATATCGACGGAATACCTACCCTTAAAATGTTAGCAAATTTTGGAATATTTCGA
The DNA here is from genome assembly GCA_905147285.1 of Hypena proboscidalis. Taxonomy (NCBI): domain Eukaryota; kingdom Metazoa; phylum Arthropoda; class Insecta; order Lepidoptera; family Erebidae; genus Hypena; species Hypena proboscidalis. The sequence goes on from LR990144.1 coordinate 6,911,068, forward strand.
TCTCCGGTAATACGGAGTGAGCGTTATTTCGAGCACCGCTGATAGCGCGTAGGCATAATAATAATCTGTTCAATGTTGCCTGGAGCTCCCTTCAGCCAGCAGATTGTAGGTGAGTGCAAAGCGGATTATCAAAATTAACCTCTTCAACGGATCTAATGATCGACTCTTCCACTCGGGTGCCAGGGGTTCTTCGTGACTGGTAAATTCCCAAATAATACCCACTTACCTTCTAGATAAAAGTGCTACTTAATTATTGATTGTTGAACTTATAATAAAACCAGGCGTGAAATAAAGGAGCCACCTCTGAACACGGAACAAATAAAACTATCTGGTGAAGCCCGTACGATTTATATCTCGGAGCAACTAACAAATAAAACCAGAAAGCTTTTTTACCTTGCCCGTCAATCTATCAAAAATAGAAAACTTACTGCGGCCTGGACATCTTATGGCAAATTATATGTTAAAAAAGAAGAGAGTTCAAAGCCAGTACGCATAGATTTCGAAGCCGAGTTAAGCAAAATTATTATGTGACTAGCTACTTTCTTTATTTCATTTTTAAGTAATTTTAAGCATGCAAATTCGTTTGTTGTTTCTTCTCATTTTCATTTGTTTTTTTATATATTTTTGTACTTGCATAACACTATAATCTCACACCAAAATACAAGCATACACCACAAACAGACACTATTCCCTCATTGCCTTACCTCACGTCACTCATTATTACTGAGCTCCAGATTATTTAAACTAAATGCAAAGCATCATGCCTACTTACTAAATTTCCACAAAAGGGCCAACTTGTTATCCTATTTACAAACTACCGCTTATCGAAATTATCGTAACAGTGCTTCTAGTTCATTACAACTGTACTTAATACTTAAAATAACTTATTTTAAATGACAGCATTACGTGACACCAATGATATTATATCTAACGAACTAGAAGCTTTGTCGGTATCCAACTCTTTCATTTGTCCCCCGGATCAGTGTTTTAAATATGTGACTGAAGGTAAACGGTCCCTATCGATTATCCACATGAACATCCGTAGTTTAAATAAAAACCTTGATGAATTTAACGCACTACTCATACAGTTAAAAATAAAGTTCCATGTTATTATTCTTAGTGAATGCTGGTTATCAAATACTCCGTTCATTCCCAGTCTAGATGATTTTAACACATACAGTACTGAAGCTTTATCAAATAAATGTGATGGGATTGTGCTTTATGTTAGGAAAGGGCTCAACTATAGTATTTCAGAGCCTAAAACTTTCAAAGAGGCAACCAGCCTTATTTGCACCATAAATAATGAGTTTGCTATCGTAGCTGTTTATAGATCGCCATCAAAGTATAACACTGATAACTTTATCAGTGAGCTAGACACTGTTTTAAGTTCACTAAAATCGTACAGAAATATTTGTTTAATGGGAGACATTAATATAGACATAAAACAAAACAGTAATGATGATCGCTCTATCGACTACTTAAACCTAGCCTTTTCACATGGTCTTCTACCTGCACATACTCATCTCACTAGAGAAAACAAGTGCCTAGACCACATCATGTTGAAAAGCCAGCGTATCTCTACTGCTCTAGTGGTCGAATCATTCATAACCGATCACCGTCCCACTATCCTCATAACAAGTACTACCAGCAATAAATGTGCTCCTAATATATCTCAAATAAAAGTTGATCAACAGGCGGTGCTAAATGATCTAGCTCTGACGGACTTTACATCAATATTAGTTGAACAAAATCCAAATACGGCAACTAACGGTTTAATTACTCAATTAACTAAACTAATAAAAAAACACTCAACAACTCATTTAAATTCCCGCACAAAAACCACAATTAAACCATGGATCACCTCTGGTTTATTACGCTGTATCCGCAACCGAGATGCCCTGCATCTTAAACTAAGAAGGGACTCGGACAATAATATACTGAAAACCACCTACATAAGGTATAGAAATTTTGTAAATAGGTTGCTGAAAAGTCTTAAAAAGGCCTATTTAAAGAAATTACTAGTAGAAGCTAAAACGAATAAAGCAATCTGGGATGCCGTAAAAGATATTACACACACCAATAAACAAAAAAACTCCACTTCTGATGCTCTCCTTAAGAGTAATTCTCTATCTGAAATAAATCATTTCTTCACTAATATTGGGAAAGACTTAATAAATAATATACGTACTGATATAAGTCATGATAAACTGCAAAAAGAGTTTCAAAAAAACAGACGAGTACTGGACTCGATGGCACTGCACAGTGTGGATTATGAGGAAGTAGACAGAATAGTTATGAATCTGCGAAACGGTTGCGCAATGGGCCATGATGCTATCTCTACGACCCTAGTTAAATCTGCGCGCCACATTCTTGTGCCAGTGTTAACGCATATTTGTAATATTAGTTTGTCGCAAGGCATCTTTCCGGATGCTTTCAAAATAGCCATAGTTCACCCTATTCATAAAAACGGTCCCACCGACGTATTAAACAACTACCGTCCTATTTCTGTGCTGCCTATTATGTCTAAAATCTTGGAAAAAGCGCTTAATAACCGCCTAGTGAACTATTTAGAATCTAAAAATCTAATTGCAAATAATCAGTATGGTTTTAGACGTGGGATATCAACTAACGATGCTGTCAGCTCACTGACTGATCACGCAGTCGAACATATTGACAAAGGTGACAAATGCCTAAGTATTTTCCTTGATATCTCAAAAGCTTTCGATACGGTATCGATACCTATACTATTATCAAAGCTAGAAACTCTGGGAATAAGAGGAATAGCCCTAAAACTGTTTACGGATTATTTGTCAAATCGCACTCAAGCTGTAAAAATCGGAAATAATGTTAGTAGCAGTGAAAAGGTCACTGCAGGCGTACCACAGGGCAGCATCCTCGGTCCCACACTCTTTAGCGTTTATATAAACGACCTGTGCCAAATGCAAATCAATAACTGCAAAATTTTCACCTATGCTGATGATACCGCACTTTTTATACATGGCTATAGCTGGGAAAATGCCCGCGCTAATGCTGAGGAAGCTTTCACCCAGGTCACGCAGTGGCTGTCATCTAACCTGCTCACCCTTAACCTGACAAAAACTGTCTTTGTTCCCTTTGGTATTTACACAATTAGCCTACCTCACGCACAATCTTTTGCTCTAAGGGCTCACACTTGCCTACCACACACATTAAATTGTTCATGCTTACATATCGAGAGGGCGTCACAAGTCAAATATTTAGGGGTAGTGATTGACCAACACTTCAGATGGAACCTGCATATAAATGCCTTGGCATCACGTGTAAGAAAGCTGATTTATGTGTTTAAAAACCTCAGACAAGCTGCGGATATCAAGATAATGAAAATGGTTTACTACTCGCTTTGTGAATCTCTACTAACTTACTGCAACTCAGCTTGGGGTGGAGCAGCTAAAACCCATCTACTCACACTAGAAAGGTCGCAACGAGCAGTCCTAAAAGTTATTTCCAGCAAACCCTTTCGCTACCCCACGGCTAAATTATATAAGGATATGACAGTCCTAACTGTAAGGCAACTGTATATCCTAAACCTTACATTAAAAACGCACACGACTTTGACTTATGATGCATCAATTTGTAAACGTAAACGAAGAGCTGATATAGTCTGTACAATAGTATTATGTAAAACAACCCTGGCACAACAGCATTCGTATTATCTGCGTAACTATTTATATAATAGGGCAAATAGAGTACTAAACATCTATCCTCTAGTAAAATGCCAAGCTAAGAAAAAGCTGATAGAATGGTTACAGTCCTTAAATTATATTGACACGGAGACTCTAATTGAATAAACTAGTGCTTGGCCCACCAAGCGCTAATTTATTCAAAAAGAACTTACTCTTTTTTTTCCCATTATAACATCCCCCTAATCATCATTTCTCTAGCATCTCTCTTTACTGCACATCCACTTTCGCAACACCTCATTCTTAATTTCTTCCCCTTCCTACTTCCCTCTTCTCATATTCATAAACATCAAAATACATTACACACACACACACACACGCACACGCACACACACACAATACACACACACACACACACACACACACACACACATATATATATACACTGATGTCTACAAACATGTACTTAATACCAATATCACACTTTCTACACGACACGTCTATATTTTTTGTCATTTACTTTTTTTATCTAATATTGTACGCATGGTGAGGAACCACTGACTAACTCAAAATACAGGTACGTACCTAGTTTGGGAGTCAGTGGTAAATCAATCCAAATATTTCAAGTGAAATTGTTTTTGTAATTTATAAACCTATGTTTTGTATTGGTTTGGTAAATAAAAAGTTTTTATTTTTATTTTTATTTTTTTATTATTTTATTTTTTTGATTTTATGTTGTATCCACTAATTATTTCTTAGATAGAAATAAATAAATTATCCTTATGTCGTTTTTCTAGTAAAATTTTTATTTACTTTTATGCCCTGGATTAGTAAATATTATACCCGCTAAATCATCTTAAACACAATATCTTTTGAAACTGTTTTAGAATATTCAGTGTAAAATTTTCATTGATAAATTTGATAATAGTTTTCGGATAAAGGCTCTATTGATAGTTGCATCGTCGATCGGGGACTAATCTCATGACGTCACAGGACACAATAGGCTTTATTAACATGCACGGGTCTCGTCTCGTTCGATGTAAATTGGCGATGAGTCGCCGAAGACTACCGTGTAATAATGTGAAACTATTGGTGGGTGTTTCACAGTAAGATCGTGGATTATAGCTTTACTATATGTACTTAGTGGATTAAGTAGTTAAACTTTAAGAAATAGGTAATAATTGTACCTGTTACTGTAGTTTGATTATTTTAAGGTTATTTCTTTCAATAAGGAGTTAATAAATGTATTGTGCACAACATAAGTGTTAATGGAAGGTGTTTTGATCAGCTAGAATTAAATTATCGACATATCATCACAAAATTAACATTGATTAATACCGTAACAGTAGTACCAAATATGTTATTTGGAATTGCGAAACACATTCAGTTTCCTGGCGATCGAAACCCGCTCGTGACCGCGTCATCTCCGTATCAGTAGGCTTTACACGGCTGTAGCCCCGTGATTGATTTTGACTAGACGTTCAATACAGACCGTTATCGCCTTTCGACATTAACATAGAACATATATCAATACAGTACACCTTTAAATACTAGATTATAAACTTTCATGTGTCGTTTTTGTGACAAGGGAATTTAAAAATAAAAACCAAGCAAACTGAGTTGAAAATTCTCTTGTCAATTTTTAATGAGACAACAGAAATTGGCTTCTAATCTATGGCCAGAGATAACTACTGGCAATGATCATCCACAAAAAAAATATGTAGATGCGTCACATGCACACATGTGGATGCGTCGCGACATGAGCATACTTAACTGTTTGCCTTTTCTATGTTTACTATAACTTTTTACTTTTATCCATGTAACGCCAAATAACAAGATCAATCCAAGTTTTAAACCAAGGACATTAACATAATAATATTATTATAATACTTAAACATTTAAACTGATTGTACAACAATAAAACATAAATAAATATTGATATTACGTAAACTTCTAAACTTGATTGTTTTACAATCAGTTTAGAAGTATACGTATTATCAATATTTAACAATTATTTCAAATAATTCTTTAATGTAATGTCGTGGTTGCCTGTAAGTGTTACAAAACTAAATCCATTAATGCTTAACTTTCTTTGTTAATTTAAAGTGTTAGTAATGTAGACAATCCTTAATAAATAAATAAATAAATAAATAGCTGCTGTCAAATAGTGTAAAATGAGGGTGCGTACTTTTAGTTAGTGGTAGGTCCTGAAATGATTATGAGGCATAATAAATACTGTACAAAGTTTAAGCATTCTAATTGCTAAAATTTTAGAGGGCAGTATAATATTTTCGCGGCTGTAACACAATTTTGTAAAAATTAGTCGCGTCTTCGATTCTATCTTTGAGTAGCGACTTGGGTGATTAAGGGCACACTGCTGTTGTCCGCTACAATTCTTAGGTTGCCTTGTAAATAACTCCTGGGACTTGTTTTTTTCTATAAAAACTATAAACCATAGTCTGATTGTCAAAAATCGCCAATCAAGAAACGGTTAAAGGTAGTGTTCACATCCGCTTAAACCTTGTAAATTATTATGAATTAACGTTTTGTCTAAAGACTAAAACATCAGTGATAGTTCTAATATTTTTTAAAGCTCTGTGATCACATACATTTTGTCGATATGTCACGTTAAATAATGATTGCATAGTTTTTTTTTAACAGTATTGCTGTCCAGTTTCACAGAAGCCATTATCAAAAAGGTTCGTCAATGACCCACTTTGTGTGGAGTATTTAAAGTGCACACATTATTAAATTTATTAAAACATCGAAAGTATTGGCCGCGTTTACTTTACTTAATTTGATTAAAGTGGGCTGTTCATATTGACCTAGCCAAATATTCACCAAACATAACACAGGCATATAATATGGAAATTTCATGCAACGTCAAAGTTCTTGAAGTTCGAACTAAAGAAAAGGATTTAAAGACGAAATTACGTAACCCATTGATTGGTAGGTAGTCTACCTGATGATAAAGGAAACTGGGTACGGTCCAGAACATATATGAAAGATTAACAGGACTAAGGAACTTGGTAGTGCAGAAACTATTTAGCAACAGGTTTAAGATAAGATGATGGTGACAAATCTCTCGCTCCATCACAAAAGCTTCTCTACAACTGTTCAACCGATCCTATATTTGTTTAAACATTTTCCTTACAAATTCCAGCATTGAAGCATTTCTTGTAACAGCTATTAATTACAGTGTACAGGTCACGCTAAGCTTTAATTTTATGGGTCCAAGTCATTGAATCACTCCCTTAGGATCTGGATCATTAAGTGGGTAAATGGTTAATGAAAATAGAATGAGCACTAAACATCGAAGCGGAATTTCGCCAGTCACCTAGCCGTCGTTAAATGTTGTTATCGTCGCGATTAAGTAACAAAACAAGTCGGTTGGAGGGCCACGCGGGGCGGGCGCGGGGCGCGGGCCACGTCGCGAATAATAATCTCAGTTTACGACGGCAGCCGAGTGAATCAATAAAAACACTAATAATGCACAGGCGTAATCCGGCTCGTGCAACGTCGCGATTACCGGCACTAACGAGCTCGTAAAGACGGATCTCCAATGCAAGGCTTAGCCGAAACATAAGCGCCGCGGGTAGGCGAAACATTCAGAGATTGCGATATTACGAGTACCTACGCCCTTCTTGATACAGAAGAACAATCTATTCGACTTTGTTTAATTAATTAATCACTGAATCCTCCTGGAAGCTTTATGTGTTGATCAAATAACAGTTTATTTGCGAAACCAACATCAGAGGCTGTAACAGATTTTTTAGTCGCAGGAACCCTAAAACGGCGCACAGGATACATTATTCTCAATTTGCGCCAAGTTGAAGGAAGCGGCTGGCGGCAGACTCGGCGGGTGTCCCCCTTGATTAAACCCGGGAAGTAAGAAGTAACAATTTGTGTGCATTCCTACACTCTCCTCCAGTTTATACACTAGCTCCAGGATTGCACTCCAGCTTACTAGAATCCATTTTACCTGAGAATTTCATAACTTTTATTACTTTGTTTTTGAACGCAGCTTCTTGGCTGTGTTAACTAAAAGACGGTTTAAGCTTTGTTTGTATTAACTTAGACTTTAGACGAAATGTTGAAAATTACATTGTATAAAAGTTTGTTAATAAGAAATAATTTTCTGTTTAAATTTTAACCAAAGCTTACATTTTGTTGGGTATATATTTTTCGGTGTATCTGTGATTTATTGTTAAAACTTAAAAAAATTGAAATAATCTTGATATCTGCCTGATTTTGTTCATCACAAAGCACATTGCACTTTTTGAACAGGTTTTAATTAGAAAATGTAACCTCTATCTGCATAATTATAAGAATGTATTGTCAATCGCCAGTCTTACACAAAAATGCGCTTATTTAAACACACAGATTGTTTTTAGTATTGGAATCGGACGAATAGGCAGTATTGGCAGAACTTGAGCGCCTGCTGGCCGCCAAATATATAGTGCAAAATGTATGACATCTGTGGTCAAAACTTAAATGCACCTACGAGTATATTTTACTTATATTTTTAATTACACAAAAGAACAAAAACCTTGAATAGTGCCTTTTGTTTTTGTTGTTTTCTGTGTGATAAATATATGATAATTTCTATTAATATGAAGGTATTTTTACTCCTCGACGAATAGACTTAAAATACAGGATTGATGCGCATTAAAAAAACAAAGATGACTTTCTGCAGTTAGGTTTTATGGTATTACGTCGTGCTAGGCCTCAGTATCATGGTAAGCTCATGGTGTTTGATGAATGTTTCGATAATTTTAGAGCGAGTCGCAAGCGTTGGTCCGAGGAGCGTGCCTCGCGCCCATCTTGGGCGATCTTCGCCTAGCGCCGGAATTAAAATTAATAGCGAGCGGGCGGCGGCACGTCGCGGCCGGCCCGACCCGGCCCCAGTAATTTGTTTACTCGTCTCGCTCAGGATTACGTCGCATGCTCCGCTGAATAGGTAACTGCCGGTGACTTTTCATAAGTATCAGTCAACCTCCACTTCGTTTTCCTAATGAATTTTTATCGTTTTAATATTTCTCTACGTGCATTAATTATTTCAAAAGATTTTCACCATGTTCTTTTAAAATGCTACAGTATTTTTCGACGTGAAATTTTATTAAATTAGGCGTGTTTTGACGTCACTCACGTGCGAGACTCCACATTTTGCGATGGTTATTGGCAGTTTTGTGCTAAAAAAGGCTGCGTCATTCACCGTCAAAGTGCACCTTTCAGCGCCAGCCACACTCGTGGCGTATATTCACGTAAAAAGCACTGTAAAATTTGGCAGCAAAGTGCCGGACACGAAATCTGATTAACAATAACTCCGTAACTTGATATAAGTTGGGAGCGTAGTCTGGAGGCACGTATTATAATTCAAAGCAAGAGTTAATTGAGCGAACATGGTTATGAATGATACGGCTAAACGTCGCCGGTCCGGGTCGGCGTCGGGCGGTTGCCGGCGGACTTCCGATCGCACCCCAACGTGTTTATTGTATCAGTGTCGAGCCTCATCAAAATGCAAATAAGGCACGCCCAGGCCGCGGCGCCGGACAGTTGTCGACGCTGTATTGAGTTATAATCCTCACTGCATTCGAGTTTCCTATGTACCCTTGTCCCACCGTATTGTGCCAGTTAGATATCTGTATATGCGCCATTATTTCGCGAATGCTATTCATATTTGTTTCCCGTCCGATGGGATGGAATTCAGTAGCTGTGGTACATTACCGTTGAAATAATATTGTGCCAGACTTATTGGAATCCGATTACGCTAATAACCCATCCTATCAATAAAGCGATTAGTATCACTTATGAGAGCTTAGTTCTCGTCTGCAAAGATCAAAATCAGTGCACGTTCATAGCATAGATAGAACGTCTTCCTAGCAATATAATATAGTAGCGTAATTAGACAGCGAGTGCATTCAAATCCCGTCTCACGTGAGTCTTAGAGACAGTATGCATGCTCTCGACAAAGATACAAGAATGAATCGTTCGTCGGTGTATGCAGGCGGTTAATAAGCTCGTGCTCGCTGCTCGGATTTCGGTCGTTAGCGGGTAATTGTCGACACCTAATTAGTCCGACACCCCGACACCGGAGAGCGCTTCTCGGGTGTCGCGCTCACACATGACCCGCGATATTTAATGCGGCGCGACAACCTCGGCCGTGCCTCCGTGCCTCGCGTCATGCTTGCGTCGTGTCGCTCGGGCCATGCTCCGAGCTTTATTAACTACCCCGCTTTGTGACTGTTTCATTAAGAATTGCGGATACAGTTGACGTTATTTGATGTTTTGTTGCTCCACTTGTCGTGTGTCTTTGATGGGTTTTCACGTAATAACTTGCGGTTTTGAGTATGTGAAAGTAAGTTATCAAAACATAAATGATAGTCAGATTTAAATGAACTAGGTAGTTACTAATGTATCCAGTTTTATCTACTTAATTATGAATTTTGGATTTTGGTTAATTTATGTCAGTCAAGACATACTCGGGAGCTACGCTGTTCTACGACGGCTACGCGGCCTACGTAGTTCTACGATGCCTACGAGGCATAGGTAGTTCAACGATGTCTACGACGGCTACATAGTTCTTGGATACCTATGAGGTCTGCGTAGTTCTACGATGGCTCCCTAGTATACATTGCTCCACGAGGCCTGCGTAGTTCTACGATGCTTACGAGACTTTCGTAGTTCTACGATGTCAACGAGTCCAACGTAGTTCTACCTATGTAGTCCTACAAGGCCTACATAGTTCTACGATGCCTTTGAGACTGACGTAGTTCTACGATTCCAACGAGGCTTAGGTAGTTCTACAATGCCCTACGAGCCCCACGTAATACTACAATTTCTGTGAGGCCAACGTAGTTCTACGATGCCTACTAGGCCTACCTAGGCCTACATTCTATGTTTAAATTAAATTAGTTTTCGTTTGTTCGCAGGTATGGAAGCGATAATGTCGGAATTCTTCAACGACACCACGACGGCCTTCTATATAATCCTCATCGTGTGGATCGCAGACCAGTACGATGCGATCTGCTGTCACACTGCCATCGCAAAACGACACTGGTTGAGGTAAGTGATAGTAGTAATAGCTACTCTTATAAAGGTATATACAAAAAGCAAACCGTTATGACCGCGTTAAATAAAATGGTTTTTAGGGCACTTACCCCTAAAACTATATCTTTTTGTAATTTATTGAAAAATCTATCTTCAATCTTTCAGAAACACATTTTAAATTAAAAATAAGGTCGTTGTGACGGCGTGTGTGGCGTTGGTAGTTTTTCGTAAAGATGTACGGAAACACTTGATATATGCGTGGAAACTATATGCGAATAATAGTTTACATTTGATTGCTTATGTCAATGGAGTGAAAATAAACAGAACAGAAATTGCATAAAAAAAAAGTTTGTACACAGAGAGGTTTTGCACAGTGGAAACCGCGACAGTCGTATAACATTATAATACATTAAAACTACGAAGAACAGATTGAGGTCAGGCAGGGTTTCGACATACAAGGAATAGGTGGATAACTTTCGGCAACCATTTAAATGAGGTTGATTTATTGAAAGAAAGAAAGAAAAAAGAAAATTATTTTTATTTTCTTACATAACAAACACATGCTAAAACAGGTATTATACAAAATGTAATAAATAAGTAAGAAAACTATGTATGTATTGCTAACACTAGTTTATTGTCGCTAACTAACCATAGTGGCGTCTGCTTTAAAACTGCAGCTTTAACTTAAATTACTATAATTTAAATAAGACATTCAATTACATTGTGAATTGTCATTGGAGTCTCATGAATAAATAAATATATAAATTACAGCAATTAATCAATACTGACAAAATACCTCCACATAACATATGCAACATTTCCAATATTGCATTCAAATTATTAACTTATTTTCAACTCATAAATTCTGAAATATGTGAAGCCACAGCACATGGGGTATCGCTACCGTTCACACAAAACTATGCTCGGCGGCGGCGCTCAAATTAAGCTGCTTATTAAAAACATATTTGTGGGAAGCGTATATAATGCTTTATTCTCCATGCAATGGAGAAATATTTGCTAATTAGTACAAAAGCTCTAAATTATTTTGATCAATATTCAACAAATTCTACATTATACATTTCTACACATAAACTGATCATTGATTAATTGAGTTTGGTTATTCCGCTGGAAATGGTGAATCTTTTGAGTCAGAAAATAGACGCTGACCTAACGAATTAGCTTACGGGAAAACATTGCAACGGCTAAAAGCTTTGTCCACCTCTATTCGGTTAGTATAATAATATCAGACTGCGCATTTACCTATAGCTCGCCGTGTGACGGACTTTTAAGCCAAACAGGATCTGTGAGGCGCGCCAAATGACTGAATCATTTAATTACTCCATTTGTTATCACGCGCGACGAGTCAGCGCTGGACGTTTGTGTGCCAATCACCCATTGACACCTTTCGGTCACATTAAACGAACTGAACATTCACAAATTCACACACATCAATACAAATCAAAATATAAGTATGCATGTATTCGACGTACGGGGTTGTATGGTACCCACAATAATTGTTTGTTTATATATTCTGTGAATGTTTGTCGTTGGCTCATTATTTTACGTGACATTTTGTATGTTTGTGTACAAATATCGAATCGACATATCGCTGTTTCATTCGAGTGCCGCCTCGTGCTGTACTATTTACATATTATCCGATTGATGTTCAATGTACGCTTGTTTGATTTTATTAAAGAACATTTTTATGATTTCTTTGACGTAGGAAGCTAAACCGAAATTGCTATTTTTTATAATATCTTTTGATGGGTAATGATATCACGTTCAGATGAATTATATTGATTGATGTCATTAGCAATTTAATTAGGGGTCGTTTCTCTTCAATGCGAAACCTAAAAAGTTACCGTTGATTAATTATGTGAAATTTCAATTTCAATACCTATTCATTTGAGACTTTTGTCAAAGCAATCTTTATTATGGAATTGTACATCAATAGGTACCGAACACGATTCAGAGTGGTTCCTTGAAATAAAATGTATTATTAATTTGGCCTTTCTTTATTTCGAATACGAATCTCTGAATCAAAACGTTCTCCTCCGTTCAAATCCTTATAAATATTAAGACTTGTTATGTTTTGATGTTCCTATGTACGACGGCGGTGGTATTTGTTCGGGCACTTTGTTTTTACGCCTACTTCTGTCGCGCGTGTTCCTCCTTAATCAAAAGGCGGCCGAGCACGAAGCAATTTGGCTGGTCGTCCGCGCGGGCAATAAGGACTGAGCGCTATTAAAACAAGCGCAAATAAAGCAAATTGAAAACGGCACCGGTTCACCCCCTACAAGAGGAGTGAGGGTACCCCGCAGTCCTCGGTCGCCCTGCAAAAACAACGCCACTGTCGTCTGAGAGACCTCTTGCTTCATCTAGCTGCCATGTACCGTGTGTACGTGTGCCCCAGCGTCTCAAGAACTATCGATATGTGTGTAATACGATTCGACTCATACCGATACACATGTATATATGTTTAGTAATACCTTTTTCTTGAGACTGTCCTAGAAATTATCTGCATTGCAGATTAAACTAAATAATAAAAGGTTTTATGCGCAAACCAATGTCCCCGAGCAAGTAAAAAACGGCTTTATCCATACATGCATTTTTCAATGTTTCAAACATTATAAAGCTTTGAGCGTTTGATAAAATTAAATACTTTCAGTGTTCCAAGCGACTGTTGTTTGTCAATTCATTTTCTCGTGTATTCACTTAAGTAGTTACCTGTTTGCGAGGCAGCACTTTGCTTTGTGTACCCTGCATCTACTGTTGTGTAATAAAATGTTAAAAATATGCAATATTCTAAAAAGAAGCTGCACCAACGTCAAGAGTTGGTAAATTGCCTATGTTGTTCTTACAGGATAGCATTTTATTATCAGTAGTGTTCTTAAAAGCTCCGTAACGTGAATATAAATAGGTTAATAACATCATATTTATCTGTTTTAAAACTTTCGCGATTTAAGAACATTTTTCAAAAATTAGACAACGGGTCTAAATCGCTTAATTATTATAAAGGTAAATAAAAACCTATGCTCAACGTTTCGGAATGACTTGAATCATTCGTGGTCACGAGCCGACTGGTAAAAATATTTTCGAAAAAATCATATGTATCATTCACAGATCTTAATATTATACAAGAAATTAAATAAAATTTTCATAGGCAGGGTAGGAATTTTAAGCTGTAGCATGATATTTCTTTTTTTTTATTATTATAATCTTAGACTTATGCAAGTAACTGGTCATAGATGAACCTCTTTTTGCTCTCATGCAAAAATAAAGATCGGTAGACAGTTTGAATAATATATCGAAAAACATTTAAAACAGTTTTAACATCGCATTTTGTCACCTCAAAGTCAATCAAGATGCAACTGTAGCTGGAATAATTAACAGAAACAATATTCTCTTTGTTGCACGCAATTACCGTTGAAACATATTGAGCTGTTATTAATTACAAAATATGCACCTGCATTACTGGTAAAGACAGTGAAGTTTGACAGGCCCGTGAATAACGCAATTTAATTAAGTTGTGGGATATTAATCAACTATTTTGTTTCGAAATTTGACCAGCGGCGGCATTTTTCGAACTATAATATATTTATTGAATTAACGTAGCTTAATTTATAACGTGTATATTTGTAAGTAATAAGTTTATTAAGTTTAGCCCTAAAATTAATTTACTTAAATAAGAAATAAGAGTAGGACCTGTTAAAAATTAAACAATTTAAACATCTTTACATTTAGGCTATTTTTATCTGAATAATGTAAAAAAGATAATGTTGTTTTACTGTTATTATATGTCATTATAATGTATTGGAATGTGGTGCAGACCAGGGACATCAATAATTCACAAACGCAGATCGTTCATAATTTTAGGATTTTTGCAAGATTCGCATTCATCTGAGGACTCCAGCGTCATGCCTCATGTGCCACTTATTTCATTTCAATAAATAGGGATTAAAAAAGATACCTGAATGATTAAACAACGTTGATTATTATTACTGCTACATATATAGTAACAAAACATTGTCTATACACATAACGGACCCTTGTCCAGTGGGTGGGTTACATTGCGGTTAAAATAAAAGGTGCAATAAAATAAACACCGACCACCTAATGTGTGGTTACATTGTGGTTTCCAAAAGTGGTTCGTTGACAGCTTCGGTACGTGTTAATAAGTGCAGGGCCGGTGTTTGCGAAGGGTTAACGGTTGAGACTAGGCTGTTGATGCGGTTGTGTTGCGTTCGCGAGGGTCACTTATTACGCGCAGAAGGTTTACTTGCGGTAAACCGTTTTACTTGCCAATTACTATTCTAGTCTAGGTCGAACAAATCGTAACACATGTAACCACATGTGTTACGATTTGTTCGACCTAGACTGATTCATTTAAAGTTAAGATGCCATGTCTTCTAACGTAGCCAAAAGTGAATAAATTTATACACACACAGATGTTTTAAGCTGTATGTAAGTTGAATTCTTGGTCGCTTAATTAGTCTGTGCTCTAAAATCTTTTTTAATTCTAATTCTTTTTAAGTTATAATTTTTTTTTTTTTTACATCGATGCCCGCACTATAAATAGCTTCTGTGTCGCGGGGGTGTTCACAAACATACATTTCACACACACAGAGCACACCTAGAGTCAGAACAAATCTTTGCGAATTACACAAAGATTTGTCCTATGGGGGGGATCGAACCCACAACACCAGCGTAGTTGAAAGCGGCGAGGCGACCGCTTTAACCACTATGCCAACCGTGCACTCACATGTATATACATTACGCTGGACATTAAAATAAGACTTCACCAATTCTGTTTAAGGTACGTAGATATTTAAATAATAACGAGACAATTTAATATATATATATATATTGTAGCACTATGATCTCCGTTCTTTGATACTGACTTGACTTTCTGTGCTTAAGATATTGTATACCCAAGCACCGATACGATGCGGTTGTGTGAAATCGGCGGGCTTGTGACGAGCGGGTATCCGCATAAATCTCCGCGACCGCCAATTACGGCCGCCCCGACAGTTTGTCTACGACGCCGCCCTGATTGCTTTCGTGCGACACACGCGACCTCTCCTCTACGTGAGGATACACTTACACCGGACAAATATACGACGCTAATATCGGAAACATATAATTGAATTAGTTCGTGTTGGGAAGAGTCAAAGGGTTTCGAAATTTTGGTGGCAATGCTTATCTATTTATATAAAAATGAATCCTAATATTATTAAAACCGACGTGAGGTGAAGACATTATTACTGAGAATACGGGTTACTCACGTTACTTTAGCCGGGATATGCCGACTAGTTTCGAATCTAGTACGTAGTCATCAACTGGGCTATTATTCGCGTGTCGTCGCCTCCGCGCGACGTCAGTGCTAGACGTATTCTCAATAGTAAAAAAAAATGAATCCCTATTTCTCCTAGACACGGTATCACGTGTGAACTGCTGGGCCTTTATCGCTGATTTTTTTTGTTGTTTTTGTTATTGTCAGGAGATGATGCATAGTTAAGACAGGACAGCGACTGTCGGGTAAGCAAATTTTTAATAAAAGTGGATATTAATTCAAATCCTTCTCCTAATATAACGATAAACAATCAACGAAAACGTATCCATCCATGAAAGTTCGTTCTCACATGCAGGAAAAGAAAAAAATATTCAATATGTTTTACATTATTTCTCCTAAAACACCATGTTATTTAAACTTACACGTAAAATCTCATGAAATATAAATAAGATTGTATGTGCTTTTTAACCGACTTCTAAAAAAGGAGGAGGTTCTCAATTCGATTCGTATATATGTTGCTTTTTTTTTTTTTATGTTTGTTCACGGATATCTCCGTCGTTTATAAACTGATTTTGATGATTCTTTTTTTGTTGGACAGGAGATGATTCCAAAAGGGTCCCATCGTCAGCATGTCGTGATCTGATGATGGGATCTCAGAGAAATTGAGGGCAACCCTCGAATTTTATAGGCACATGTAATGTTTTAGTGTGTTTTTCAAAGCTACACCAGTATTTACGTTTTTTTATGTGGATGAGCTGATGATGGAAGGTCAACTCCTCAATGGTTAGGAGTTAAAGCATAATTCTTTCACTACTGTACACATATTCAGACTGCTAGTTATGATGTCAAGTGAGCTGTTGGAACGGAGATATTTAAAAGGTGGTCCCATTGTCAGCATGTCATGATCTGATGATGGGATCCCAGAGAAATCGGGGGCAACCCTCATATTTTATTAATCGAGGCCAGGATTTACGCTTGGTCGCAATAATTTTATGTGGTTGAGCTGATGATGGAAGGTCAACTCCTCAATAGTTAGGAGTTAAAGGATAATTCTTTCACTACTGTACGCGTATTCCTTCTGCTAGTTATTGTGTCAAATGAGCTGATGATGGAAGGTCGTGAACCCTCAATAGTCAGGCGAAAGGATTTAATTCTTGTCTATTATTAATAAGTTTTCCGTCTCAAGCAACCGTCGTCTCCTCATTCGAGAAACATTCTTGCTCGGTCTACCCATCACTTAAAATCGTAAAATAAAATAATTTTTAACAAAAAAAAAACCGACTTCAAAAAGTAGGTAAACTAAAAAGCAAAAAATAAATTTACTTCGCACAAAATAATACGTTTTTTCATTTAGTTAAATAGAAATTATTAAATATTTATTTTATAATTCTGAAGTCGGTGCCAAACAAACAATTAATAACTCTGTATAGATAATATCAATCGTTCTAACAACTTTTTCTGACTGAATATTAGTTATATTTCTGTGGTAAGTACCAATACTGGGCGACCGCGCACTAGCACAACTACGCCTCCCTTTTAGTGTGAACTGTAATTTGATATTGTAGAAAGGTTGTTTTTACTTGGCACCGACTTCAGAATTATAAAATAAATATTTAATAATTTCTATTTAACTAAATGAAAAAACGTATTATTTTGTGCGAAGTAAATTTATTTTTTGCTTTTTAGTTTACCTACTTTTTTTCTGTGTAGAGCTGAAAAACCGACAAATTTTTAAACATGACTTCAAGTAGTAAGCGAATACCGTTAATTGTTAGCCACTTACGTACTTTACTTTGACGAACTGTAGACTTAAAAAAAATACAAAAAAAAAAGACTCCAGTCACCCTCATATAACACCAATGGTACAATTCTGGCAGTATTTTATTTATAGCTAAAAATTAACACGCCCTTTATTTTGTAGTCGGACCCTCCTTGCGTTAAATTACAAATTTGACTTGTGACTTGAAGTGCGCCCTTCCGTCCTGTTCAAAACTACCCCGTGCCCTTGGCAGATCGATAACCCGTTATTTGTACACGTAACTCTATTTATAACTGCTTATTGTTTGATGTGTTTCGGTTACTACAATTTTGGTTCTCATAGCTTTATTATTTTCAAGCTTTGGTTAAGAATTCCTATGAATGAGTTAACTGTAATCCTCAGGAGGTACAAAATATGCCTTTAATAGCTTGCATCGTGCGGGCATTTCAAGGTCGAAAGCTAATATTAGTATTCAATCACATAATTACGAATTAGGTTTCAAATAGTATTGACTGTATTGCCATGATAGAAAACTTATTGCAGGGTGCATAAGAGGTGCATTAGCACTCGCTTCTACTTATGATTACTATAAATAAAAGTATATCAGTATAAATAATTCCAAACAAAAACCAGAGTATATTCATAGCTCTATGACGTTTCTCATATATGCACGCTTATGCCATTTCTAGCTGAGCATCTAATATGAAGGGCATCCTAAAGGTTCAGCGTAACGATAATCTGATGCGGTAATATGTGTGAAGATTTTATTTATAAGCGCGGTGCGGCGTCGACGCCGTCGTTAGGGCGTGCTTCTCGTGTGTCATTTTAAGGATGTGCCAAATTGAAGGCTCGAGCGTCATCGCGAGGGGAGGCTGATTTATGCCCCGAGCCCGCGCCCCCGCGCCTTCGATTAGAGCTTTATTCACTCGGCCGAGGTCAGTTTTCTTACAGACGACGCCCTAATATAGCCTTTGTTATGGGGCTACAAAAATATTGCGTTAATAAATCTCAGCCAGAATTTCGTCAACGTTGATGTTTCGGTTTATGTATGGCGCAGATCAGGGGGCGCCTATCAAACATCAAAGTGCCAGAAGCTTATTAAGTATTGGCAAACAGACACAATTTTATCTTAAATTATTTCGTGATAAAGCAAAATAATTTCATCACATGAAGAATGCATAAATATGAAATTTGAAATTTGATTGACATTGTCCTTGCAAATATTTACCAAATTTATAATTCAGACATATTTTACTGGCAAATTGAAGAATTCGTTGTGATTGCCCGTTATAGTTGTAAATCATTCAGAGATTGCTAAGGAATTTCTTAAATATCATTGTTAAGTTTTGTAATGTAAGCTTTGATCTGCATAGGCTATTGTGAGTTCAGACTTACTTACTGTCAGCAGTAATTTTAAATTCGATTACTTGTTTATATTTGGTTAACATTTTCAAAGTACAGTTCTCTCATATTGTCCGAATTTCATTCAATTTTTCTGAGTAGTATTACCATTAAATCTAAGAAAACACTAAGCGTAATAAGATAATAAATGTGCCCTCCCCTTTATCCATGACTTGTTGTGCCTGCCGCGGCAGTAAACCTCTGTGTACCGAGTTTGTAGCAGTTTAACTCTGCTCGTCTTCTTCCTTCTGTAGTTTTATGCCCAACACAGACAAACGCGATTATATTTATTAAAATTGTTTTTGTGTGAGGGGAAATGTGTAGATTTTTCTAGTAAAATGATATCGATTTTAATGTTGATGTGAATTTTGTCTAACACGGATAATATTTGCATCCCACTTTTATCATTACAGCCACGAATACTTCACTGTACAATATCGTCCTTCATAACCAACTAAACCATCATAAAACCAACATTAATTCCTTAAAAATCACCAATGACTGTTGGACGAAATACGTGTGTGACCCAATACGTGTCGACGTAATACCTGCTGGACAAAATTGTCTGTTGAACGTACCAATAATATAATTTGCATGCCTTGCGGCAGGATCACATGAGACATGTATATTAAATAACAACATTTTAACAGTGTTTTCTGCAGAATAAATGATTTGACTGATTGATTGATAGACGAAATAAGTATTTAACCAAATGCGTGTTGGACGAATTGCGTATTTGAAAACAATTTAAATGTGTTGCTTGTTGAACTAGCAGCTGTCAAACCGATAATAATAATATTCCTTGAACTTAATGCCGCTCTTTTCGCTTCAGTGTCAGGGGCTACAATATTTAACCGCCTTCTAAAACATCAACAAAAATGAAAATGTGAGTATTTCTCACTACAAATTTGGTCACACGTAATTCTTTCGCTCGTGCGATCCATTAAAGCGGGTCGTTTAGCGGGGAGCATCGCAGCCTTGGCGGTTACACTACGCCGTCGCCACGGGGCCGCCGCTCGCGCTCACCCGGGTGCGTCCAATGCGCGTTGACGGCTGGCACCTAGCATTAATTACGCTCCACCGATTCCCAATCAACGTATGCCGAAAACACTCCAAACTGTCTCTTAATAATCCATATAAAACATTGCCTGATATTTAGTATAGCGGTTTAGTGTCGGAATGTGTTTGTTTTTTGTGGAAAGCATGTTATATGTATGTAAGCTGACACTTTTTTGGTCAAGAGATCGAGTAGGGTGCCCTCGGTTTTATATAATCCGTAGTATATTATATACATAGCGCAGCTAGACCAGTATGTACTACAATTAACGCAAACTAAGTACGCAAACTTTTAACCAAAAAATTGGCAGAATCGTCATAATGTTTAATTGTTCATCCCCCTTCTCTTCATCTGTTATTTATATATATGTGTATATATTTATATATATATATATATATATATATATATATTTGTGTATATTATTGACGTATTTAAAGTATTATGTATGTACCATATATGTATTAATATGTATTTAATCGATTTTCAATATTTTTCTCTTTATAAATATTATCGAAACGCACCTACCTTTGTTTCTCTGCACCACCCTAGGTTGACTGTTAGAGAATGCCACTAGGCATTAAGTCCACCTATGTACCATTTTGTGTGCAAAAAGTTAAATAAATAAATAAAATTAAGTAGACACAAGCCCTTTGTAAATGCCATGCCCAAAATATTTCTTTCCTGTAGAAACAGGCAAGGCAATTCAGATAAAATTAATTATTAAATTAAATTTATATCAACCAAGTCCAAAGAGGTTTGCTTAAACGGAAACGAATTTTAAGGTAGGGGAGATATTGACAATTTTCAAATAAAACTGTTACACATTACATCCAAGCACTTACATGTTTAACAGACTCGAGTTATTTACACTTAATCAAAATAATTTCCTTGTAAATCGCAAATGAGTGCGATTTCTGTGTCGTAGTGATTAGTCGAGGCAGCAGCGTCAGTGTGGCGCCTCGGTCGGCGCCGCTTGACGCCGCCACTCATTTGCATCCTTACATAGCTGACGACGGTTCAACTCCTATACAATTATCCTGTGAATTACCGACAGTATGGTGCTGTCGTTTTCGTCAACTATTACCATCTGTTAAAACGGGACACTTGTTATTAGTTATTACAGACAAAATGTCCTTATGCCGTTTTAAAATAACAACTATATTGACGAAAATTTTCAATGATTGTGACGCGTTTGAGTCGGAGTTCAAAATAAGCTTTCCTGTTTTACATTTTAACTAATTAGTAATTTGATGATGATTTCACATCATTGATATAATATGATTCAAAATATGTATACTTTTACCAAAGCCAGATTGAAAATTACTCAAATTAAACGTTCTGAATTTGGAAACTTGTAAACCTACATAATTATTTTAATTCAAACGTAATCCTACCCGATTTATACCTAGTAAACATATCAATTTAGCTTATCATTCCGTATTATACCTAATTAGACCAGCCATTCAGGTCTCTCATATAGAACCTGCAAATAGGTTTGTTATTTCATCGAACGGTTGAAATATCTGTGCCTTTAAGTTAAACAAGTAGGGTAATCAAGAACAGAGAACTCTAGAATATCTAATGAACTGGCGACAGGTTTATATAGAGACTGAAAATAAATTTCTCTCTATTTTGTCAAGGTTGCTCAGATTGATCAAGCTGCTTTGACAAACAAATTATAAGGTTTATTATTTTTATATTTATGTTCTCGATGATTCAAATAAATCTTGTTATGATCTTATATGTATATGCAGAATCTAGCAATGCTTTGCTGTACCGCTAAAGTAATTGTATATTTGATAACATAACATAACTTAACATCACGCCTACGAGTACATTACCTAAAAGGGTGTAGCAGAGACGTACAACACCCACATTTCACCTGTCATGTTTAGGTCCCATGGGAAAGGGAGTGAGTCTATCGCCATCCACCGGACACAATTCCAACTCCGTGCTGCTATTGTGGATTTCCTGGCGGCAAGTTCGCAAACAACACTTTGCCCGATCTGGGAATTGAAACCGAGAACTTGCGGAAAGAGGCGCATGCGTTAACCACTAGACCATCTACGCAGCGTAAAAGGCCAAAGGAGCGTGCTTTTTAAAATGTCCTTTTTTATTTAATATTTCTTAACAACATTCTGTTTTACTAAGAAACAGTTAAAAAGGTAAGGGACCGGCAGGATTTGAACCTGCGACATTCCTGCACACCGGGCAGCCGCTATAGCCATCCAGCTACGGTCGCCTCTTACCAGAACTCTAAATTTCTCAACTGTATAATACGTCATTTCGTGACTTCACGTTCATCCAATTTGTTCCGATCTTAAGTAGGATACAAACCAACATGGCGAAGTTACATTCAGCACAAATTTTGTAAAGTTGTTCAACTGTTTCTTAGTATAATTTGCTAAGCATAGCTAAATGCTATAAAAATAATCAATTAGAAGTTGAAATAACGTACGCGTTCATTCTTTACAACATTTGTGCTGAATAGTTCATAGTTCATGTATGGTAAGCTAACTATAGACACTGCCAATATATCAAATGATATATTCATGCGAACAGCTAACTCCACAATTGCTTTAGATCAGTTTAACGTCCATCGTTTAATGCAGTTACAGTATCCGCCACTAGATGGCGACGTCTTCAATTAAATTCTCATTATGCTTAATACACGGGGTTACTATTAGGGAAATGCGACACCGATTATACAAATGACTAAATAGTACCGTCAGTAACAGTAATCGTTAAACAAGATTGAGTTTTGAGCTGTCTGATTGACTGATTCGCCGATTGTCTGACTGATTCATCAACGCAGAGCCTGAACCGCTCAAGCTTGTAAATTTGCACAAATAATTATTTTTTTTCACAACACACACAACGCTATCTAGTCTCAAACTAAGCAGAGCTTGTACTATGGGTACTAGAATAACTGATACTAATACATTAATATATACTTTTCTTTTTGTGAATACATAGGTACTTATTATACATAGAAGACAGCAGTGAGCTTTTAGTCCAAGAGCTAGTGAACCCTGGGAGTACCGGTCTCCCTGTAAGGTTAGAAATTCGTATACTTACGATTTATGGCTTGCTAAGAGCAATAGCCATGACCTGGCAGGCGTCAGCCCTGCACGTCATCAGCCCCTTTATTTTTTGGACTGTTAAGTAAATTGAGTTTGAAAACTTGTTTCTGTAAATTTGAAAATTTAATAGAATAAAGTTTATTTATCGTACATCTTAAAAAAAAAATGACAGGCGATTACAATAAGCAGAAGTGTATGACAGATCAATTAGAAAACGCACAGTTGATGAGGTAAAATAAACTTTATCCTGTATACTTAAAATTTTTATATGTTTTCAAGTAAGCGTCTCAGAGTAAATATGTACAATGCCAGGTGGTTTTAAACAGCATAAGACCTTGACAGGCGAGGAAACAGCTGCTAAGGGCGTGCAAATAAGACATGTTACATGAACGCATACAGTAAATGCAATGTATTTTATTGGGTTTTATGCAATCTACATTATTTTTAACATTCATTTTCTTCAGCATCATCCGAAATTTCGCTGTCATTATCTGATTCTTTAACAATGTTTTCCTCATCTGCAAATAGTAAAAAAAAAATTTTTTATCAATAAGGTTGTTAAGAATTAAATATCAAGCTCAATTACATAGGACTGCATATTAAATGTTACGGAATAAAATAGTTGTATGTTACCTGAAATGCATTCCTCAGTTTCAGTCGATTGTGCTGTGGCAGTATCAGCAGGTCCTTGTAAAAGTATGTCGTATATAGAAGATAGAACCGTATTCCCCTCAAACCAATTAAAATCGTAACGACTATCAATGAAGTTCCAACCGTTATTTTCAGGTGTAAGAATTGTTGGTTTTTTTAAATTACAATTTCGCCATATATTTGTAATGTAGGCAGTTCTCAATAATTGTTGATGTAGTTCACGTTGACAGGGTGGTAAATTCGATGAATCATAGCTTACTACTCTTTTCATATTTCTTATTTAATTTTAAACATTTCAAACCATACTTTTGGCATACAAATTTCTCTAGTATCGGGCAATTTTTTCTTTCTTCTGTACTATTTCTGCGTTTCCTAATTCTCTGAATGCCTTCTGATATACATTCGATTTCTGCAATATTTGAAATGGTTTTTTTTTACCTCTTCTTAAAAAGGACGGATTGAAATCTAAAAGAGCTCATAAAAAAATCTAGAGCTTTGACATAGAACGTCCCAATTTTGTATATAGTTCAGAAATATTTCAGTAAATATAACAGTTTTTTCATCAGTGTCTTCGTTACAAATCACACAAACCACGTGTTCAAATTCCATCTTGCACACTATTTACTGAATTGTTAATATAAAGTACAACAATACACAATATCACTGCACAATTGATAATAATATAAAGTATGATTTTTTAAAAATTCGAAATCACTCAACATAAGAAATGTTATAGCTCAAAGCATCCACACAAGTAAAAATCGTTGGCACAACTGACGAAATTCTTCTCTGTAGGTACATTGTTGCTCGCACGCCCTTAGCAGCTGTTCCCGCGCCTGTCAAGGTCTTATGCTGTTTAAAACCGCCTGGCATTG
Organism: Hypena proboscidalis; assembly: GCA_905147285.1. Lineage (NCBI taxonomy): Eukaryota > Metazoa > Arthropoda > Insecta > Lepidoptera > Erebidae > Hypena > Hypena proboscidalis. The sequence goes on from LR990144.1 coordinate 6,935,896, forward strand.
TACATATTTACTCTGAGACGCTTACTTGAAAACATATAAAAAATTTAAGTATACAGGATAAAGTTTAGTTTACCTCATCAACTGTGCGTTTTCTAATTGATCTGTCATATACTTCTGCTTATTGTAATCGCCTGTCAATTTTTTTTTAAGATGTACGATAAGTAAACTTTATTCTATTAAATTCTCAAATTTACAGAAACAAGTTTTGAAACTCAATTTACTTAACAGTCCAAAAAATAAAGGGGCTGATGACGTGCAGGGCTGACGCCTGCCAGGTCATGGCTATTGCTTTTAGCATGCCATAAATCGTAAGTATACGAATTTCTAACCTTACAGGGCGACCGTTACTCCCAGGGTTCACTAGCTCTCCAGCTATTCGCTTAGTTTGGGAGACAGTAGCAGTACCTCAAGTACAAATTCATTTACATGTGTCTTAAATTTAACTTATTTGTGAACCTATATGTATTATTTGTGTTAATAAAGATTTTTTATAGAAACACCCAGACTAAAACAAACCCCCATGTTCATGCACACAAAGATTTGTCTTATGTGGGAATCGAACCCACAACCTCGGCGTCGCAGGCAGGCACACTACCCACTCCACCATCCGGTCGTCTAAAGGTCCATAATTATGATGTAGAGGCGTACAATGCAACGGCTAAGCAGCAACAGATTGAGCCGGTTAACAAATGCCTCGTATAAAAAATAATGTCGACAAAAAACAAAATTAAAACAAATAACCTGTGGTTTACACAAAAGATTTAGCAGACGGTGTGTCATACTTGTCGCCCGATGAAGTCGATTATGAAAATAACATGTCAAAGCGCTATGGAGCGAGACATGTCTCGTACGCAATGCTAATGATATACAAATGAACATGGAGAGACAACTCACTCTATAAAATATACTGACGTGAAAATAACAAGTGTATGCAAAGCGAAGCATGTCAATGTCAATAAAATTAACGTAACGAAAATAATTAATACAATAATAATAAATATTCATTGTTCATAAAATTACATATCAATCAGTTACATCACTAGTCCCCACATTAGGATTCTCTGTGTCGTGGATATATGAAATTCATGTAAGTACCGTCCCATTTTTATTTAAATTGTTTTAATCATTAAATTAAAATAATCATATCCAGCTAAATCGGTTAGACTAAAAGCCCACCCCAATGTAATTGGCATAGACTGCAGATGCTAATGATTTTTAATTTTATAAAAAAAAAAACGGACGCACTAGGAATAACTCCTGTGTCGCGGGGGTGTTCACAAACATACATTTCACGCACACAAAGCACACCCAGAGTCAAAGTCATATCTTTGCGAATCACACAAAGATTTGTCCGAGTGCGTATTGGGTAAAGCGCCGAGGCGACCCCTTCAACCACTACGCCAACCGTGCACTAATCATTAATCGTTTTGATTAATACATAGAATCATGCCTTCAACCCATCAGTTTTTTTTTAAACTAGGACAAATTCAGTTTATTTAAATTTGATCAATATGCATAAAACTTGATTGTAGCCGAATAATATCAGAAATACAACCAAACTATTCTCCTAAAAATACATGATCATTTATTAATCTTCCTGATGACATAATCTGATCTGACTGATGATGAAAGTGATGGTGATGTTATATTATCTATTTTATCTTTCTATATCTTATCCATCGATAACATCCTTAGGCGGAATACTATGAAGCGGACATCGAAGTTGTTGCGGCATCCTTATTACATAGGTTATTTTTTTTTATTCCACTGAGGTGGCAAACAAGCATACGGCCCGCCTGATGGTAAGCAGTTACCGTAGCCTATGGACACTTGCAATGCCAGAGGCATAGTAATAGTATATTTTTATTTATCTAATGCCACGTTTAAGATATTTTCAGGACCTACCTCCGTCGGATGCAATGCTTATCATGAGTCTGACGTCAAAGCAGAGAATATCCCTTTATCATTTTAATATCATAGGGTTAATTATTTTCCTAGATAATTACTTTCAAGATGCTTTAGAGAAATCTTCAACTAGACAATTTATAATGACAATAATTAAATACTCTACTAAATATATAAAACACTTAAACAATGCTTACTTGCCGTACAGAAAGATGTATCAATATTTATTAAGTTTATTTTATTGCTACATTAGAACTGATTCTTGAAAAGTGAACTCTTTAAACAACATTACTGCCCAGCAGTATTACTACAAACCAATTATTTTCGCTAAGAAACAGTTGAAAAAGATATGGGACCGGCAGGATTTGAACCTGCGACCTTACTGCACACCGGGCAGGTTCAAATCCTGCCGGTCTTATATCTTTTCAACTGTTTCTTAGTATAATTTGCTAAGCATAGCTAAATGCTATAAAAATAATCAGAAATTATTTTCGCGTCTGCAAACTGGATTCGCTCCATTCATATGACTTAATTGGTTTCAGACCTGCGAGCATTTCCTCGATATTCGATATTGTACACACTATTACGTATCAAGTTAAACATTTCCAATATAAGCTGGTCTCGCATTGCAAGGGGAGCCGATTCAATGAAGAAAAGAAAGAAGAAAGAAACATTTATTTTGGCAAATCATAATCTTAATAATAATAATATCACTTAAAACTACTTATAATAAAAAAATAATTAATGTGCCAAAAAAGGTACACACCTCAGCATACTACTGCAGCACATCAGTACTACAGCGCTGGTATTCTGGTGCGCCCTGATTGCGAGTAAAAGGTAGTGCGACATTCGTCCTAATGATGACAAATTTCACAGAATATACAAATATAATTATAATTATAAGTTATAGAAAAAACAAAACAAATAAAAAATAAAAATAAATAATAATAATAAAAATACTCGAGAGTAAAAACAAATGACACCACAAAACCTCAAATAGGTCATCTTATACTGACAATGTATAACCTTTTGTGATTTTAGCCGTGTGCCAAATAATGTATTGTATTTAGGCAGTCCCAGCTAAAACCTAACCGCGAGTCCCACACGACTAAAAAGACAGCCTTTCAGAAAATAGGTCATACAGCTCAGACTTACCTCGATTCTTCTAGGATAGCTTGCAGGTCGTAAGCACACTAAATTACACAAATATACAGTTCAATTGTAAGCTGTAAAATATAATGTTGTATGCTGTAAAATATTGTGTTGTGTAACTAATTAATAACAAGTGATTTAAGAATTATATGTTTAAATTTTTTATTATTATTCTTAGTTTATAAGTTAATTTTATATTTTATATTTGTATGCTATACAAGTAAGATAGCAAATGTACAGTGCTAAATTAATGTTAACCTAACACCTGTGAAAACCACATTTTAACAAATAAAGGATTTTGATTTTTTTGAATTAATTTCACAGATATAACGAGAATTCTTAAATAGCACGGGTATTAAATAATTCTTAAAATAATTAAAATTATTGATTACCAAAAATCTTTTTTTTTAAAAGCTGACTAGAAATTTGCCAATACAAATTACCTGCCTGTGCCTGTGTTAAAAGGAAGTTCACGTCCGTGATGTAATGACCAGGGTTCGAACCCACGACCTATCGACCGTAACACATTTTTGAAAACTACGAAAAGAATTTGTCTTATTTTATTTCTTACTTCTTAGTTGCGCAGCAGTAGAGAGCTAACTAATACAACTAAAAGTTTGATCGAACACATCGTACCCAACAGATGTTTTAATAAAGATCACAAATTTAATACCCCTACCTATTCATTTCAATATTGCCCTTGAATCGATAAAGCATCGATGAAATACACTACATGAAATATGGCGGCGTAAAGTAAAGGATGATCGGTCAAGTGGTGTTTGTGGGGAGCGGCCGCTCTACCGGCGCGCCTCTGTTTGTCGCCAATGTTTGACCGCCTTCTTTATGGCGACGGGCCCATCGTCTTGCCACAAACCTCCTCGGCCCAGCAATGGCGGGTGTTTCAAAAAACGAACACACCTTTTCTACATATTTGTACTTTTCGAAAATTATTAGCTATTGGTTTTGTTAACTTATGTTTATGTGGTTTCGTTAAAAAACAAAAGATCAGTGTAAAAAAACCACCGGTTTTTAGGTTTTGATAAAACTTTAAACGTGGCACGAATTCCATATGAATAGTGCAAATACTATAAATGTATTAAATATTTGATATTACGGGATATTTACCATGTATATTTGTTGTAGCAAGTTATTTTGATATTTCAGAGATGGTTTTATCTCTTTGTGCACGTTAAAATTAAAATTTAAACACCATTGACGACCGGATGGTGGAGTGGGTAGTGTACCTGCCTGCGATGCCGAGGTCGTGGGTTCGATTCCCACTTAAGACAAATCTTTGTGTGCATGAACATGGGGGTTTGTCTTAGTCTGGGTGTTTCTATGTATAATAAGTATGTATTTACAAAAGAAAAGTATATAATTATGTATTAGTATCAGTTATTCCATAGTACAAGCTCTGCTTAGTTTGGGACTAGATGGCGTTATGTGTGAGTTGTGAAATATTTATTTATTTTTTATTGCAAATATATATGGTGAAAACCCGTGATTTAAAAGAATTTAATGACAAAAATAACCATGTTTAGTCTCAAAACTTATAGTATAAATGTAGTCCACAAATATGAAAACCACTAATGAATGTTGTATCATGTCCTCATTTAGTGTATTAATATCGCAGAATTTGAACGCGCAATATAAATGTCATTTGATGATTGAGTGACATATGAACTTTTGAATTTGGTTGGCCGATCAAAGACCCGTCCGGCCAATATTGACTCTGTTCACATTTAATAACAACAACGATTCTGTGCTACAGTGTCCAATATTTTATCCACTCAAATGTGTGTATAATATGCCGCGTAAAACATTTCATCACGCAGACCCATCATATTATCCTGCTCAACAACAATGCTTATTGTCAGAAAATATATTTGAGAAAATTCGACATTTGTATTTTTCGTTAATATTTTACACGTGTCGTGTGTGTTACAAAACATCTCTGTATTATGTGAAGTGGCTCAAGCCTTTTTGAAACGTATTATACTTCTCAAACATGATGATTGAAGCCGTTAACAGAGCCTCATTATGTTCTGCCCACACGAGTTTATATTATTTTCTTCATTAAAATACATTTTCAGTGTTATTTCTTGGATTTCATTCCTCATACAGTAAATTATTCTTTACGTATGTTATGTAGCTGCCCCATATCAGTCTAGCTATCTGTTTATCCACCCAAAGGAGTCTGTAAGACATTGCTTTTTAGCGATAAGACCGGCCATTGTACATTGTATTCTATTATGTGTCTTTTCTGGTTTTGCATTAAAAAATATTTAATCTATTTAACTATGTATGTCAAGAATCAGTCATGAATTGGTTTTGTTTTAATATTGATTGTTTAAACATTTTGTGCCCAAATCAAGCTATAGTAAAGACTTGTGGATTTATTTAATGTACTAGCTCTTCCCCGCGACTTAGTTCGCGTGGAATTCGTTATATTAAGTAGTAGCTGCACCCGCGCTTAGGCCCCGCGTTAAACCTTACTGCTTCGCTCCTGTGAAGTTTAGCGTGATGTAAAATATTAAAAAACCTTAATTGATAGTTAAACTATCAAACACAAAAATAATTATTGACATTAAATCAGTAGTACCTGAGATTAGCGCGAACAAACAAACATTAAATTTTATCCGCGCTTTCGTCTGCGTTGTAGGTACATCAAAATAGCCTATGTTACGCGCCTTGTACTCAGTTACCGGCATCCAAAATTTTATAAAAATCGGTCCAGGCGTTTAGAAGTCGAAACACAGACATAACGTTAAAAACTGTATTTTAGGTATAGCTATCGTTCAAATAATTATATCACCTAAAAACATTGTTAAAAACAGACAATTTTATTTATTTGTATTGATATGCCGCTTTCACGCAGTTGAGATCAGGCAGATTTTGTGCTGATAAATTGGAGCAGCAGCGGTATTGACCGCGTTTCCATATCGTATTTGGTGCATTGATTGTTGTGAGAGCGCGAGTGCAATTTTTCACAATATTTGCGGGCGCGGCCGGAGTTCCATTCCCTATGATTTCATTATTTGCTTTCAATCAGCATTGTGAGCCGGCAACACCCGTCTCCCGTCGTCCTGCCCCCTCTCGCACAGAGACCCGTGCACTACCATCTGAAGCGAATTTTGTTTGGTTTCGTTTTCGGATGCTGTTTATTGTTGAGTTACCAAGATTTTTATGTTATTAAACGAGCGAGAACGGTTGATATTTTAAAACGTATCTAATATAATTTATATTCTGATTTAAAAATAGTATTCGTCGTACATATCGTTCATATTAAATTGAGTTAAAGAACGGGAATCGAAATATTAAATATTTAGCCAAATTCTTGACAGCAAATTTAATTTCGACTTACTATTTGAAATCCGTATGCTGAAATTTGCAGAAAACCTTTTAAGAATGTGTTGCCTGAAATGCAATAAATTTATTGGAAACGGTATACAAGTGAAATAGCTTGAACATACTAATAGAAAGTCGTTGTTGGTATTACATAATAATATGGACCTCTAGTCTAAGGTGCTAATAAAGAATACCTACTGTTAGCCCAAATTAAATGTAGGCAAATCGTCGAGATAAATACAAATAAACCTAGAAAGCTTTTTTTAGATATGGCGTATAGGAAAAAGCTTACCCTGAATTTTTCGACCTCTAATTCCTTTTGCCGTCATCTTGGAAAATGTAGTATTTTTTTGTTTTTTTTCGGGTGCTGAAATTAATAAGTTCCCTCTACAACATATCTGAAAAACAGCTTTCTAGGTTTATTGCATTTATGATTGTACTATTTAAATGCGCTATGTACTTTTAGGCGGAAGCTAGTATTAGCATCTGCAATTTGCATTTTTGGGCCAATATTTTGTAGCGGGTCGCCAATTGCCAATAAGAGTCGAGTGCAAGCAATAATTAAGCAAGTCCGTACGTTATGGGGTTGGTTAATGAATTTTTGCAGGACCTTCTCAGTCGCAGCTACGATTTGTGCTTTTGGAAGGCAATATTTGGTCCGAGTCGTAAATTAAATGAGTATGTGAACAAAACTGCGGCATTAAGACTAGGTTTTGCAATGAGGTTACTGCTTTTTTGCTGTTTGTCTGTCAGCAAAACTGATTACCGGTGCGTCATGTACTTGTTAGTTAACTCAAACACTTAAACTGACTTGGGGTAAACACATACGCGATGCTAACTGTGCTTACACCACACATAATTTTATAAACAGGAACACATTTCAATAGGACGTAACTGCGTCGGCCAATGATATTCTCGAAATACATGCATGATTGCTCAATTTGGTGCCCTTCGATTGATGAAACTCAATATTTTCTATGATATATAATTGCAATATCAAATATAATTACAGAGAAATGACAGGATGAGGATGTTCGCAAGTGAAGCGTCACCGATACTATTCCTTATCTGCCAATTATTTAGCTTGGTCGCGCATGAACTTGTCCTCCTCGTCGAAACACCCAAACTTACCAAGCTCCGTAGAAATATAGGTAAACAATATTTGAATTAAATATCGCCGCTAAATCGCTACACTTTGTTACATTTGACATTTTAGAGCCCGATCTGAGTTTGGTTTAGGTCTGAAGTAGTGTAGAACTATTATTATGGTAGATTATTTATTATGGCACTATATGCGATATACGTCATCCAGTCTGTCATACAAATAGTTTTCGACGGTCTTGGATCGGACGTACCTATCTAGTGTTAGTATTTTATGCAATTTACTAGTCATACGTATTCTTCTCACGCTGTTATATGTCACGTTTGAAGTGATCGGTATAATATTATTTCGTGTAACAAATCTTACATGTTTTTCGTTTGTAAAGGCATTGGAAGTGAAAAATGTTTGATATTGTTGACGCTACGTCCTGGCCAAGTTAAACGATGAATCCTTACACGAGTTTGTGCAATTGGAAGGAATTCTTACAACTCTTGTAGCATTTACGTGCTCAGCGAGCTAGCATATTGCCTTTTTCGTCAGCTAATGTTTTTCCAGTGATTGAATATTATGAAAATTTCCATAGTGTGTGTATTGCTTCGAGAAAAGCAAACCGAACGTAGTTTTAATTAAATTTAATTTTATTGGGATTGATTACTTAGCGGCCGATTTCATCAAATTACAACAAATTGATCAAACATTAGGTTTTAATCAAATCAAGAAGTTTTGTTCCTTTATACCAGTAGTAAAATGACCAGATTTTAATGTTGAGTTTTATTATACAGCAGTTTAATGGTGTACGGTAATGGTGCGGTATCGGCGCTAAATCTCGAAAGACGTCAATATGCATAAAACGAGCGCGGTTCGGTGAAGCGGTTCCATTAACGTCGACATACGACAATTGTTGCCGTTTAAGGATCGGAAGTCGATCGCAATATCGATATTATCGTTTAGTGTTATGCCCGGTGACAAGGAAAAGCTCTCTAGGCGAGGAGCTCGCCCCCCAGCACCGCCCGGCGCCCGCGGTGCCGCATACTGCCCGCTTTTATTCAACCGATATCGATATTGCACCTCTCTACGTTACGGCTTACGTACCCAGCCAGATACCAGACACTATCATACACCTAACTTAAATAAATACCTCGTTGAAAGATAATTTGTGTGCTCCAGTGGCAGTGGAACGATCCAATTAGCGTTTCCTAGAATACAAACTAAGTGGAACGCAGTAGCTTCGATTTATTAAGTAGCATCGTAACTTAATAATTTTCATAATAAAGTTAAGATGTCTGGAAAATGGACTGGAAATTCTCACGGAGGAGTTCGCTGCACTATTTTAATTGATGCTTCATATCAAAATGTCGGCGGCACACCACTTGCCTCAGATTTATCTTGATGGTTTCTTTTAAAGTTTCTCGTTTGTTCCCGTGTGGGGCTTCCTCGCCGGCTTTAGTTTCGGTGTACAAACAATAACAGTGCGGGGCGCCCGCGGCTCTCCGCTCCCATGTTTGTGTTTTCCATTTAGGAGCCATCGCGGCTTCATTTCTGTACTTAGAGGTTGCCTCAACCGGATAGTTTCGCGTTTAGTTATTAAACAGCATTAACTAAGCGATGCAGTTCAAGTACTCTTATTTCAAAGTTAACTCATTTGCAATTAAATCTTTCTTTTCAAATATGGCGAAACTGATATGAATATAACATAACAGAATGCCTAAATGTCCCAATTACCTATGTGTTAAATAAGACAAAATGGACAATAGAAATACAAAAATATTGTTTTAAAGATTGATTCTTATATGGATAAATAGTCATATAGATAATAGGCATGATGACTAATTTTTATTTTTGTATGTAATTGAAACACCTCTTTATATAAGAAACATCATTACAAGAATTACTTTGACCTAACATAAACTTCCTGAGTTAATACAATTTCAAATTCACATTAATAATAGACTCGCCCAAACGCTCCAAACAAAAGGCTACTCAAGCGTGACGTCACGCTTGAGTATTTTGTATGTAAAGTTATGAATTTTGTTTGATAGCTATACGAAATATTGCGTTTATAAAAATGGTTTTATTACAAATATTGCTATAAATTGTGTATGTAATTTAATGATAAAAAAAAAATCGAATAATTTCGTATTTTAAAAACTGAACTCGTCCAAGAAACTTTGAATGATCATAAAATGAGTTAGATTTATAGTATGTAACAAAAAAATATTTCAATTGGTTTATGTTTACCTATAGTTTGATAAGGTATCCTATATTTTACTATCTATAGATCAGTCACCATGCCTATTTGTCAAAACAAGCAAGTATCCAAATGTACTATAGTTATACAAAGTGTTAGTGTTATAACTAATGAGTGGCAAACTCATGGAAGTGGCTGATCATGACCGGTTCGTGATTTTTATCATATTCCTTATGATCCCGTACTTTTCAAGCACTGTATTACAGTCGGTGGACGTCCAAATGAGACGCATAATTAAATAGATATTTATGGTACTTGTGAGAAAAGTTTGATACATCGTTACAGTGTGAATTTTAATCATGAGCTTGCTAAGTAGTCTAGGAGCAATGCAAGTGATTAAAAACCAACCAAGACAACGTAAAATCAAATGCCCACGAGATTTGCCATATTATACTGGTTTTCACGACTCCCAGTAAGAAAATATTAAATCTATATTAGGCAACTTAAACACTTCTCACGCTTCGGCTATTGCAGAGATATCTTGGACATTCTAGTGTTCAAGATCATCACTTATTAATTATTATTTACAAAATAAAACTGTTAAACATAAAACAAACAAATAATCTAAGTAATAATGTCCCTGTCATTTTTTTTTCTGAACAAGTTTCGTTCGGAATTCGTAGTTCAGATACTTCAAGTATGCATTTATTAGTTTAGTTGAATATTTTATTACTGTTATAAAATTATTAGAGAAAAAGAGTTATCTTTAATCCAAAAATAGTTATTTTTATTTTATATTGATAGATAAGAATTAAAGATGCCAAATAAAACCCTATTTGATGTGCATTTGAAATAAATAATTTGACTTCGTTTGTTTTAGAACTTCATGGTTGCTGCTTTTTTTAGTATTTTTAGGATATTGTGTTTCGAAATTTAAACACTTTGTCCCACTTGTGAGTAAAAACGCTGCATGTAAACAAGCCTTTTCGTGCTGGAGAGATAGGAAAAGCATTCCACAAGCCGTTCGTTTGTGGAATGCTTTACCTATACAAGTTAGACGTGCCAAATCCCTACCAGCATTCAAAAAATTAGTTAAGGAGCACTATTTGTTACAAAAGTGATTTATTATAGACTCGTTATTGCGTCCTTCGTACATTCCTGCCCACTAAATATTTATTTATGTATAAGTATATTATATTATATTTATTTATGTAATATGTATATAAGTATTTTATATATATATTATTATAATTATGTAGGTAAATTTGTACAATGTAGTACAAGTTAGTAGATTTAAGGAGTAAATATCTATTTTTATTGTTTCTCTTTCGTTCTGTATGGTATGCCATGGCTATAAATTATGTCCTATATTTTTTGTCCATTTAGGTTGTCTGGAAGAAATTGCTTTTAGCGATAAGACCGCCGATTGTGCAACATTGTCTTTGTATTTTCATAACTGTATTTTTTTAGTGGTGTACAATAAAGAATATTTATTATTATTATTATTATAAAGTTAACCCTGTAGAATATTGACATTCCGACACAAAACGATATAAACGATAGGTATACATTGTGAGCTTATGTCACTTTGTCACTGCAACATTTTAACCATTAAGCATTGTACATTTTGTCACGTGACGTGATGATCGCAGACTCTAAGCATGATTGATATTATGAAACAGAATTGATTTAGCTCAATAGTGTCGTATGTTACATGTGACGGGCGCGGCGACGTCGGTGACGCACCGGCGGCGTCCCACCGCGCGCCCATGCGGCGCCGCCCCCTGCCGACGATCATTGCTCGCCATTATCCCTCCCGTATTAAGCCACTTAGCTCAATCATGATTAATGTTTTACCGAACGCGACCCGAGGCAAATAGAAAAGTTATTTACTCTACGTCGTAATTAGGCATTCACGACGAGTCGCAGGCGCGCTGCGGGCTGTCTGCAAGGCTTTGTCGCCGACTAGACCGGCTGTCTGCTGCTCTGAATGCGTTCCCTTAATTTCGTTCGCCTTTTATTTCCTTACACACATCACTAGCGACGTTTCCGCCTACCTAGATATGTCTTTCCGTTCCGCGCATATTGCAAACTGACGATTGTATATATTTAGGATTTCACTTTCAAACTCGAGGAATTTTGATAAACTCCAGGTAAAACGGTGAAACGTAATTAAAAAAAGTTTTTGCTTTTGTTGTATAAGAAAAAGAAATTACATTTTACCAGAATTATGTTGTATGGCTTTTCCTAACAAAGCAAAAACATAAAAACTTCTGTAACTTCTCATTACGCAAGTGTTTTGTTTTGAGCGTTAATTTTGTTTTGGCAGTAGCCAACACAGATATAGATCTACATAGATAACGCAAGTATCACGATTTGTATTGAAACCAAGCGTGCCGACTTTTTAATACCTATTGTGACGTCACAGCCGAAATTTAGTGACGGGAAATCCAAACCGATTCAAAGACACCGATGCCGCCGATGCCCATCCGCCCAGTACGATTCAAACGGCCGTCCGCTATGATTTTCTCTAACAAAAGACGCGCGTGGACTGAAGTTAGCGGCAACCAACCCTGACGCTTGGTCGGGGTTCGGACACGCGAAGTACATGCATTTGCGTTATCTATGTAGATCTATATCTGTGGTAGCCAAGCTAGGTTCGGATTACTAAGACCATCCAACATTATTACATACATGACAATCACATTTGCTATTTCTAATGAGAAATGGATGGAGACTTAAAAACAGACACAAATTTCTAACGTATCGGTTTGAAACGTTTCCAAGTCTATCCTGCACCTGCTCTATGTCCTTGCTAGTCTTTTCGTGTTGCTTTCGCTAATTAAAGGGATTACTTGGAAGTGCTTCAGCTAACAGCATCTCTTCAGATATCGAGTCGCGGCGGGACTTTCTAATCGTGTCTGCAGAATAAAAACCTCTTTTATTGTTGTGTAAACTATGACTGCATTGAGATTGCATGAGTCATTTGTTATTTTTAAACTTTTCCTTTAAAAAAAAAGTATTTGTACATTGTTAAAGAGTAGTTGATAAGATAAACAAGGCTACATGTGTGCCAAAAAACTGATCTGGTGCGTGTCGGGCCACGCGCGATAAGGTTCTGTAGCTAGTAATTACAACATTTGGACTTAATAGGGATTTAGTATCGGTCTAAAACAAGAAACATCATAATAAAAGTCATTATTTTCGAAGGTTTTTGTATTTTGCACGAACTAATTAAGTTACAGCATTTTACAATTTGGACCCATAATATTTTTCTCAAGACTTTATTTTCTTTAAAACAGATACAGGTGACAGACAGATAGTGTTGACTATTGCGTTACGAATTCTAATATCGATATCGGTATTTATTTTAGTTATTTAATAATTATTTTTAGAAATGAACCCACGTACTGCAATAAAGGTATTTTGTGTGGATAATGATTTACTACATTTTAAAGTAGTTAAAATAATACAACTTCGTGATCTAAAATAAAACGTCTTGAAAATAATATCAACAAAATTATAAATGCCGATAAAATAGATAGTAGTAGTAGTAAATACTCACGAGTTCAACACTAATCCTAGAACGTAACTCTGAACTTTACTGTTTGTGTTTTGTTTTAGATTTTAACTGCCCGTGTGTATATATAAATGTACACTCATATAAAATGAAAAACTATAAAGCCAAAATATAAAGTGAAAATAACCATGTTTCTTTTTATAAGTATACTAAAAATAAAGATCGTTTGCTGAAATACAAAAAAATATAAAGTCATAAATATAATTTTGGGTATTAAGATGCGTACCCTACGAACATTAAAGATTGTTATTTTTATTATTTCCACATTTTCTTTTTAATTTTGCTGCCCCGAATTATTGTGCGGCAATTATAAGAAACATATGAATATAGTTACGTAGACTGTTACAATCTGTCAAAAATAAAGATATAGTCGTATAGTTTTCCTTTACAATTCATTACATGTACTATCAACGTGTTTTTTTCTACATTTTCCGAACCAACGGTTCAGCTTTTACCTCGCACTCGAACAAATTTGCTTTTCATAGATATTTCTAGCAAACCGGTCTCTATATCAAAAATACGTCTTTGCAACCCCTCGGTGTTTTTAAAAGACTTATGTAACAATACTCTACAATATGGGGTAGGCGACAGAAAAAAAATATCCCCACTTTACATACATATATATCGATGCAAAGTTTCAGCTTTCTTGCAGTAATGGTTTCGATGCTATGCCTCGGACAAACAGACAGACGAACATGGCGAAACTTAGGGTTCCTCGTAGGTACTACGAAACCCTAAAAAACCGGATAGGCAGAGTTTGACTTTAACTTAACTTACGAAATACAAATAACACCACAGCCTGATTATTTGGAGACGAACAAAAATGAAGATGTTAGCCAAAATGGAAATCCTAATAAGCAGTCTGCATAGATATCCCAGCGGGGTTGACCCTGTTTGGCGAGGATTGCTAATACGTACTTGGTACTCGTGGATTAGAAATCTAAATAATAATATAATGCTGATATGTTCAGTCCAATCTGGTGATCGAAAAAGCAACGCAGATACGAGTTAAATAATAATAAATAAATAAATATTTCACAACTCACACACAACGCCATCTAGTCCCAAACTAAGCAGAGCTTGTACTACTAGAATACTAGAATAACTGATACTAATACATATATAATTTTCTTTTGTAAACACATACTTATTATACATAGAAACACCCAGACCTAAGACAAACCCTCATGTTCATGCACACAAAGATTTGTCTTAAGTGGGAATCGAACCCGCGACCTCTGCATCGCAGGCAGGTACACTACCCACTCCGCCATCCGGTCGTCAAGTTGTTACAATAGATTGAAAGCTCTTAAATCTTAATCCTCTACTATTCTTGTGACATTCATAATGCTGCATATTATTAAGTTTTTTGTGTGTTTATTGCTTTGAAGAACAAAAATACATTAAAAGTATTCAAATAAAATTAAATCAAATTTTCATTGATATACTCCGCGGACAGAGCCGTGGGCATAAGCTAGTATATTTATATTTGTGAGTTTAGTAACTTCAACCTCGATGCAATTTAAGAAAAAAATATTGTAAAACAGCATTTTTAGACTCGAATTGGACGCATTGTTGTAAACTTAAATTATTATTGTATTTTTTTATTTTTATTTTTTTATTAATCTCAGTCTTTGTGAATTTGCTACCTCATATTCTTAAGTTCTACTCTACGTTTCAATAACCAATGCATTAGTATAAGCCTCACAAGAAAACAAGTTGAATATATCAATATTATTTTTTTTTGTTATTTTTCATATAAAATATAATTTTCAACATCCGAGATTCCTATTTCTATGAAGTTACGTAACAGAAAATAACATCGTTAGTTCGAATAAAATATCGGATGATATCCAATATACGAGTAATTAAGAATATCTTTGAAACAATATAATATTATAAACGGGAGTAGGACGCTACTTTGTTTTTGTTATGACTTCTAGATTTTTCCATTAAAACAATACATATTAGTTTCATATCAATTAGTGAATCGAATGCCTTCGAGCAAACAACATATTTTTGATGATGTTATTAGTATCGAGTGTCAAAAACATACTCAATAATGATGGGAAAAATATCGTTTCATTTTCGTATATATTTATCCACCTCGAGTCAATCACAAAAACAAGTTACTAGGTATGAACTTTATTCATTTGATTACTAATACTTATTTATGGTAAAGTGAAGAAAGTTTGATATTTCGTTTTAGTGACCACTGTATGAGCCGCAAAAAATCAAATCTTCACAGGATTTGCCATATTATATGCCTGTTTTCGCCTCTCCAAGTAAGAAAAATATTTAAATTATATTAGGAAATAAAACTCACTTGATCACTAATATCACTAATTCATAAAACTGTAAATAACAACAATTAATTTGTGGCAGTAATTTTTTTCTGTGTAAGCTTTGTTCAGAGTTCGTAATTCAGATATTTAGTATGCCTTTGTTTATTTATTCTAATGTTTAATTACTGATATTGAATTGTAAAAAATGTAGTACAGTATTTTTTGATATAATAAATATTTGATCGAAATTATTTATGTCTACGTTTGTTTTAGAACTGCATGGTCCTTTATTTTTTTCAAAACCTTTTTATTGGAAGGATCAGGTTAGGATATTGTGTTTCGAAATTTAAACACTATGTCACAATAGGGAGGAAAATGACTTTTACTCACTGATATAGGCCATGCAAACAAGCCTTTTCGTACTGGAGAGGTGAAATAGTACATTGTTAACCTAGGGATGATAGTAGTCGATTCCAATGCGGGTGCAATTTAAAATACACTTTCACTTTCTCAAAAGTGATATATTGTGCTTTATAGGTAGGTACTACACCTATAAAGCACAATGTATCACACAAAAACTACCAAAAAAACAAAGAAACAAAAACTACCAAAAATTACCAAATATTACAAAAATTACCAAAAACAACCACAATTGACCAAAAACTACCAACAATTATATTTTAGACACGGGTACACGGGACACGCTAAATACTCTTCAAAAAATGTCGAGCAAAAAAGGTATTTATGACTGACACGACAGTGTTTAAACTCATTAACTACCAAAAACAACAAATAAACAAAATAAATCATAAAATGGGAGAAAAAAGACTTCGCCTTTTTAGCAGAAGAAATTTCCTATTTTCTCCCACTGCGCTCTGCAGTGGGCGGTTCGAAAACACTAACTTTCTTTTATAGATATTCTCCGTATGACATACTGCAATGAGGTACTTTCTACCTAGGTGTAGTATAAAAGAATTATTTTCAATAAATTAATTTGGCCGGCACATGAAAAATAACTTATTCGTTTAATTGGCTCTGTTTTATTTTTATTAGGCCCTGAAATTACTGGCTCATGAGGCATACCACCGTAGTCCTCAGCTGCAGCGACGCATCTATAATCTGCTTTTGTGGATTGTTGATGTCCATGGGGTGTACTCCACTTACCATCAGGTGGACTACACGTTCGTTCGCTGTGGGCGTAGTATAAAAAAAAAAAATCTCGATGATACGATCAATTCAATCTTCAGTTTACCGCATATCAAATAGCTTATTAACTTGACCTTATAACATTTGACAGTATTATCCTATAATTGCACCTGTACGGGCAGCTTAGCTCATCAAGATCGCAATATCCGTCCATCTATTTCTGAGATTGTGTGGTCACCGCGTACGGCTCGGTCAAGACATGACGTTGATGGCATTGCTCGGTAGTTAACCGACTTCCCAAAAAGGAGGAGGTTCTTAATTCGGCCGGTATGTTTTTTTTTCTATGTATGTACATCGATTACGGCGCGGTTAATGGACCGATTTGCGAGATTCTTTGTTCGACGCGAAATAGCTGCCAGGTGGTCCCATAAAAATTTCTTTCGGTTTGGTCTAGTAGTTTTTATTTTATAAGCATTATTATAATTGAAGTTGGTTTTTTTATTGGAAAATTATACATTAAAGTTACAACATAACATAACATAACGCTTATTTTACCCAATAGGGTGTGGCAGAGGTATATAACACACACATTTCAGCTGTTATGTTTAGGTTCCATGGGATAGGGGGTGAGCCTGTTGCCATCCACCGGGCACAATTCCTACTCCGAGCCGCTACTGTAAATTTCCTGACGGAAAGTTCACAAATGACACTTTACCCGACATGGGAATTAAACTTGAGGCCTCGCGGTGAGAGTGCATACGCTTACAACTAGACCATCGAGAGATATAATAAATAAAGAAAAACTTAAAATTTAAAGTTACACTCACTTGCACGCTTTAGTATATTTTTATTCAGTAAAAATGATTACAGTACCTACGCTAGAAAATCTCTCTATACATCTTTTTTAACAATATCCTGTAAATAGTATACAGAATTTGTGATTGGTTATTGCTCCATACCCCTTTAACTGTGGATCACGCTCTAGGAGCGCGACGTCAAAATTGACGGATCTGTGTACCTTGCTCCTGGAACTTGACGTGCTATATCGAAGTTTTTTTAATAGTTACACGATTTTAACTATAACTATCCTACTCACGGGCATAAGTGTGCAGATAAAAAGAGGAGGATGGCTTACAATCACATGTAAAGTCTTTAAAACGTATCTATGACGTTTACGAAGCATTACAAAAGTTTTAGTTTTTATTATTGTTAAAAAAATGTATGGTGAGGTGTATTTTTTGGTTGAATATTACAAAATAATGTATATATTAATTAAATAGTATATGAACTTTTTGAAATAATGGTTTACTTTTTGAATTATACCAATTTTTGTACAATAAACCGGAAAAAAAAACGCTCATCCTGACTTCACATCAGAATTAATAATATATAACAAGACAAAACAAAATTATTATAATTTTAATAATTAGCTTATTTAATAATAATTCTAATGGTACACTTTTTTTATATAGCTCCTTCACAAACTTTAGAGATATCTTCATTCTAATCACATGCGCCGTTGTAGCGCGAGACCACTCACAAGTGATAACACAGATGTGTACTTTCGCGCAAAATTGCCACCACAGTTGAAGGGATAAAGCGTACTTTAGTTTTCTTATCATTTATTAAATGAAAGCAACTATGGTACCAATTTAACAGTGTTTATAGAAATTTCACTCAGCAAGACAATGGTTGTGGCTTAATTCATGAATTTGCGTCTAAATTACGAAAACTTCCATACAGCCCGCCGAATCCATTCTTAATTTAGACTTTAGGGAATACAATAAAGACATAAATCTATTCCTTCTATTGATCTTATTCTATAGATAGTAGACTGTTGTCCTTGGGAGGTTGTCACGTGTTTGTAAGGGCAGTCAGTTCGGTGTCTAGCGCACTAATTAAATTAAACGTACACTATTTAAGGTCAGTACATAGTGAGCAAAACAGCGGTTTTCCATTATTACATTATTTTGTTACATTGTTCGTTAATCACGTGATTAGTTTTAATACAACCAAATCTTGTTTTCATTGTTTGTAAGGCTTCGTTCACTTTTGATTAATTAAAGTTCTCAGTATTGTAATGTTACCAATGACGTAATTTTAAACTTAACAATAATTTACATGGTCATTCAATTATAGTTATGTTGTATCGTTGATTTCGTATAAAGCGTCTAATACCTTTTTTATTTATCATAAAAAATAACTAATCTGCTCACTCTCTAGAACAGTGAGAGTTCTTAAGCGGATACGAGAAGAGATATTTGCGTGTGGACATACGTACCATACGCACTGGCTAGACTAAAAACGGAGTCATAGTGCCTTTCAGTTCAATGCGGATTTAAATAATGTAATAATTGATCAAATTTCTAACTTAAGAACCAACTGAATTATTTAAACAGAGAGTCTATTTCGGAAAATTTTCGTGTTATATATTCCAAGAATATCACGATGTTGAATAAGCCAAATTGTGGTAAATAATCCATTTGTAACTTTAATTGCATATTGTTTATGAATTTGCTTCGAAATGATACGTGTATGTTCGCTGTACGCCCACAAGGGCACTGTGTCCGCATCTGGTCGCACTGCACGTACCCTGGCTCAATTCACGTCACGAACACGGACCGTTTTGTTTGCGCTTCCACTCGCTTTAATACGTAATTTGTTGTGAATGCCGCGAAATTGGCACACTGACAGCCGTTTGCAATTGAAAACGTATCAACTCGTAAAACAATCGCTGCTCCACTCCGCCCGGAGATAACCCGATCACATAGCGCTGTGTTATTTTCACTAATTACCCTATTGTGCATTAGTAGCTTGATATCCCTGTACAGTGATAGTGTTTGCAACAGAATCGCAAACAAACAAGTGCAATACGTGTCACTATTTTTCAAGAAGAAACGAACAAAGTAGCGCGTCTCGAAACACGAAAGAAAACAATATTCCTAAGATACAACGCTACTGCTATTCACTAAAAGAACTGTCATATTTTTTGATAGACTGCTTGTAACAGAGCACCGTGGAGGTCACTACACTTGATAATAAAATCGCAGACGGGCCCTTTTGTGTAGGCTCCGGCTCGGAAGTAGCAATTTTTCCATGACATCCGGCGCCCCGCTGCGCTGTCCCAGCCACTCGTTCCCCGGCACTCGCAGCTCGCCTCGCACACCCAACACTGCATAAAATATTGTTCCGCTAATGCTATTCAACGATATGCTTCAACGCCGACGCGCGCGTAAATTACTTTTTGACAATCTTTTTTCACGCTTTATTGCCTATTTTAACCGACCTGTTAACACGCCCTCTTTATTACGTCAATAGCTTCCGATTTTCCGGATGACTAGGAAATTGAGCACTTCTAAGAAATCAATGTATAATACTTCCTTATTTAATTTATTATGAACTACTTGCGATTCATATTATATCGTCCGATCCCTAGTTATGCATGAATAGCTTTCTATAAATAATAGTCAAATATAGATTTAATATCAGTGTTTATTCTGTTTGGTATTTAGTTTGGAAAAGATATATATATTTTTTCGCTATTTTATTTTATAGCACTATTTTTATCGGTCCTATGGGGCGATGGCTAATCGCTCTATCTGAAGCCTTAACTAATAAACTAAGACCGTATCTTAGAGCTCATTGCAAATTCAAACAGAATACTTTCGATTAATTTCGTTTGTTCGACAGCTCGTTTTAATAATTTACTCCAACTGTATCGACCTCTGGCTCGTAATTACCGAGCGTAAAATATTAATTGTCGACTTTACGACATCGGTATAGAGTCCAGAATGTAATGACGGGTAGTTAATGCTGTAACCGGGTTTTCAGAGGTAGTTTTTGTAGGAGGCAGGCCGTGGTGCAAATAAACAACCGAACAACAGTTAAATAACCCTCAATGGACAAATTATTTTCAGTTCTCGCCGGCATTCGTATCAGCTTCCAAAGGAACGGTATCGTTTTCAAAATAGCCTTGCCAAGAGCGACTTGTTTATTTAATGGGTATTAATTTGGTCTGTAATTATATTATTATTCAACTGAACCGTCGAGTAATTTTATAGTGTCAATTATAGGATTATTATTATGGCGGTAGATGATACTCAGCCCGTTTTAATTACTACTTTAAATTAAATTGTTTTAAATCTCTAGTATCATATATCAAAGCCTGGGTGGTGTCAGAATTACCCTGATCTCTACTACTTTCATTACAAATTTAACATCTATACATTTAAAAAAAATTATTTTAAATATTACTAACACATTAAAGTATATGCTACTAACTAGGTTTTGAAAAATGTATTTTGCTTCTATCAGCTAAAATGTCTTTATTAATTTGAAATATTGTAAAAGTTTTGGGAAATAAGTCAATTTATTGAAAGGTGTAATTTTATTTTATTATAGATAACAAACATGACCTTTTTAGTTATTATATATTATGACAAACATGTCATAGGCTAACATCAAACTAGAAAATATGTGTAATTTGGTGAAGCTTGTTGTAGAAGCTCCTGGGCTGGGCAGGGTTAGGGAAGGATCAAGGGTAGCCATGACGAAGCCCCACGACCTCTCGCCTCTGTTATTAAGCTCCTCTCAAACAATATGCCGCAAATTGAGTTAACTCACTAATAATGGTATCGCGATGCAGAGGGCTCTCCCATTGAGCACGGAGGCAATCTTGCCTCTTCCTCCCCGGGCAGTCTCTATTAACCTTTTATTCGATTTGCCGAGATTAATAGCCACGATGTGTGTATGTATACCGCGAATTTGTACCCGTTTTCATAACACTGATTTCTTTATTTGGTTTATTCTATATTCTTGCGTCTATGCGACCGCGTTATTATAAAAATCATATCAAAATTTAACAATGTAAGACAATGATTGGATGCTACATGAAAAAATTTATAAATTTTAATATCAGCTTTGAACTGTTGATTATAATTGTAACGATTGCTAGGGTTCTAGAATAAGTACTGATCGCTGCTTTTTATCAACATACATTAATATTGTTATTGTTTTGATAATATAGATACTAACCATTGAAAATATAACAGTTGAGTACTAAAATAATGCTTCTTTTAAGTCCAATTCTGTCGAAAAGAATGATAATTTTCCAATAGCTATTTTAATATAATGTAAAGATCATATTGAGTCGAATATAATTTGAAACACTCAAAGAATCATTTGAAATATCTTGTAAAATTTATAATTTTGTTATTTTGATGTAAATGGGAGGCAAACTAGCGGCACGCATGCGAGTGCCATAGCATTAGTCGGTCTCCGGCAGACGCGACCTATAATTTCAATTATTGTTTGATGTCGTTATTTCTCTTGTGTTTATTCAGGACGCTATTCTCCATTTTTTACTTTACCCTTCCACCCTCGTGTTTGCTCGTACAAATAAGACGGCGCGGAGGTGCGCAGCTAGTCTCGGTAACTGATATGTTTGGTGCCGTTACCGTCGAGATGTTTGAACAAGACGCAGCCGAATCGAATTGAGTGCGGTTACTTTGAGATGCTGTCTTTCACCTAAGCTCTTTCAGAAAGGTCTTTGACGACGTGCCTGCCATTTATCCGCTCTGGCAGGCTTTTAGTCTGACAAGTACATTGAATAGCTTTATTATCAGCTAACGATGAAACCTCGCTTGTTACGTACCATTATCTATTTAACCTTTATTCAGTTTATTAGTATCCAGTTACAAGAAAACAGTGCGTCAAGCCTTTCTTCAGCTCCTTTGTGTTCTAATGTATGTCATTGAGAACTTAATGGACTGTCACTCCATTGGCTGGTCCGACGCGCCACGGCATTGTTTTGTTCACATATTGTAGTTCCAAGAAACCTCTAATAACAGGTGTATTGATTTCTCTCGGTCTACAAGAAACACAAGTACAGTGCAAGTAATATTTTCCTAGTAGCATTGTATAAAGTACTAAGTGTGTAAAAAGAGCAAGTAGACATGACACGCTGAGTGAACTAAGATATATGCGGCTCGGTGCAACAGGCGTGATTCAAACCGTGGCTGCGGGATTGCCAACACCTGCGTCTCTACTCTTACTCCTACACAAAACAAAGGTCTATCTTTAACACACTAAGGTTCATTTTTAATATACGTGCCTCTATCAGCCAAAAACTATAGCCTAAACGAGAGTTTCTCGGTTTCCTTAAAGTGTCTGTAGTAAAGATCATTTTCGTAGTGTCTTTGTTCCGGCTGGTTTCCGCCGTCGCAATATTTCAGCACTTTGCTAAGAAATAACAATGCGGTACTCGAGCAACGAGCCACGACGACGAAAGCACTATACCAGTGAAATAGAACAGCAAGCAATGCTTCATCATCATCATAACCCTGGGGCTTGAAGTGCAATATTCTTAAGAATAAAGCGACGACGTTTCTCTTGTAAATTATTTATATTTTGTCTGCATTTCAGTTATTTAGGCAAGTTAGTTTAGTTAGTTTGCCATTATTTCTTATTACATTACATAGAACTGAAATCTATGAAATTTCAATTATGTAATTTATTATACGATAATCACATCAGCTATGTTATTAAAATAACCTGTTTTCTTGAAGTTGTTAAAGCATTTATTTAGGCATAATTCTAGAAACAATGCCCCTTAAGTATTCATCATCGTCTGTATATTAATAATAGTATACATACAAAATGACTGTACGAGCAAACCCGTACAACGCAATAGTTTTAGTTTAATGCTGACATCAACACGCAGCGAAGTGAACAAAATACATACATTCGACACAATAATCAGTAGTTGCAATCAATCGGTTCGGGCAACATCAAACCGTTCCTTTCGCCGCGTGTTGGTCAATTAGCGTTAGTTTTAAGTTTTTTCTATCTAACTTAAAATACATTTCTTTTAACTTTTATCTTATGACTTATCATTTTGATGTACCTTCTCCGTACAATGACAAATATGAAATACAATAAAATAATAATATTCAAGTAAAAACAAAATAATTCATGAACAATTTTGAAGCCGCATTTACTACTTATGAAATTTGACATAAGTATGGGCTCACAATAAGAGTAAGAAGAAGTTGTTGAAGGTGTTTGTGTCACAAAGGAACGGACCAAAGTCCTTATAAGCCTACGCAGGTGTCGACACCTCTCCATACAATACAGGGTAATTTTAAAAATAATAAGTATCCCTACTTTTTAAACCGTTCACAATATAAACGTAAGTAATTTTCATTGTTTATTTGCAAGACCAGACAATAACTAAATTAAATTTAAAAATCTAAATGATGTATACATTAAAAAGTACATTTAAAAGTGGGCAAGACGACGACGAAAATTATGCTTTAAATTTGTCTGTTTTGGCTCAAACTCTGAAAATTACGACTTGCTTGGTCACTTGCACTTAGCTGTTTTTATTAACATATTATTAAGTAAAAATCTGTGTAGAATAATAAATTCAAACGAGTTTTAAAAAGTCATAGCACTAAAGCTGAGTAATGTGTAGAAGGGACTCATAAAAGGTTATTTCTTAAAATTACCCTACATACAATACGGTCGCCAGGCGACAAATATCGGGGACGTGGGAATCGTAGAGTGTTGGTAATTCTCTTTGTAAAAATATTATGTTCAGATAAGTTTTGTAAGATCTTTGATTTTGTTTCATTTGTCCTTTGTTATAACTTTATATTTTCTTTTAAGTATATTCGAATTCAGTGGCATAAACAGTAAAATAGAAATAGACTTTGATAAAGAGGCTTAAAGATAAATTGATATACGTCGGTAGTGCTATTGTGATCGAGCCTGACGCAAGAAGCAACATTGGCCTGTCTATATTCTATTGCTGGTAACAAACAACTTACTGGTGGTAGAGCTCTTGGGAATGAGCTCGAGGGCGGCAGCACCACCGTCTCACCTTTAACCTGCCGCCAAATAGTAGTGCTTCCATTACTGTGTTCCGGTTTGGTAGTGAGATCAGGCCATGAAATTACTGGCACATGAGGCATAACACCGTAGTCCTCAGCTGCAACGACGCATCTATAATCTGCTTTTGTGGATTGTTGATGTCCATGGGCTGTACTCCACTTACCATCAGGTGGACTACACGTTCGTTCAATGTGGGCGTTGAATAAAAAAAAAAAAAACATTAACACTATCTTTGTTTTCATTTGATAGCGAGGTTAGACCGACTGAGCAGCTACGTAGCTAGATTATCTCTGCCGCGTGATCTACACTAAGGCCCAGTTTTTTTTAATCATTTATTTTCATATAAAAATACATTAATACATTTTAGTAGAACCACAAAGCCACAAAGGTTAATAAAGGTTTGTCCGGACTGCTTAATCAATATTTATAAATTACAATAGAATTATATACTGTTGGCGCCACTCACGCCATTCAGATTGCCTGTGTCAACGCTCCCCTAAACGTAATAGGCCAAAAGGCCAGTTCCTAAGTCACTTTGACAGAGATGCTTGATAACTGTCAAACAGTTGTCAATTTTTCATTATATAAAGCTTGCGATCTTCAATATATACTAAATAAGATGTATAGCGCGTACTGACACTTAGATTAATCTTAGCTCAGACTTAAAAGAAAGCACCGCTTTTGTATTTTCGTAGTAAAGGGTGATTTTTTAAGAGGTATAGCATTTGATTTTCAAAAAAAAACACAAAAAATTTGAAAAATTTGATGAAATCTTTATTGGAATCGATAGAACGATCAATATAATTTAATGTTTGAAGATGATTTCATGCAAATGCTGGCCGCGGCTCCGGTTTAGATGGCCCATTCGCAAGGCCCAATTTCGGCACACTCTCTCCAACATATCAGCCGGTATATCACGAATAAATGCTTCAATATTGGCTTCCAGTGCGTCAATCGTTGCTGGTTTATCCCTGTAGACATGAGCCTTAACATGGCCCCACAAGAAATAGTCCAAAGGCGTTAGATCACACGATCTAGGCGGCCAATTGACGGGCCCAAAACGTGAGATAAACTGTTCACCGAAGGCGGCTCTCAATTGGGCCATTGTTTCACGTGCCGTGTGCGTGTGGCATGTGGCACCGTCTTGTTGAAACCACATGTCAGGCATGTCCAATTCTTCCATTTTGGGCAAAAAAAAATCGCCAATCATCACACGGTAGCGCTCGCCATTCACAGTAACGTTACGGCCATTGTCGTCTTTGAAAAAGTACGGCCCGATGATGCCACCGGCCCATAATCCACACCAAACAGTACATTTTTCGGGATGCAGTGGTAGCTCTTGCAATGCTTCTGGCTGGTCTTCACTCCAGATGCGGCAATTATGCTTATTGACATATCCATTCAACCAGAAATGAGCTTCGTCGCTGAACACAATTTTTCGATAAAAAAGTGGATCTTCCTCCAACTTTGCCAATGCCCATTCACCAAATGTTAGACGTTGTGGGAGGTCGTGTGGCTTCAATTCTTGCACCAGCTGTATCTTGTAAGGTTTTACACCCAAATCCTTTCGCAAAATTTTCCACGTAGTGGAGTAACAGAGGCCCAATTGCTGCGAACGGCGGCGAATCGACATTTCACGGTCATCACTAACACTGGCGGATACAGCCGCAATATTTTCTTCGGTCCTCACTCTACGTATGCGTGTTCGTGGTTTAATGTCCAATAATGTAAACTGGGTTCGAAATTTAGTCACAAGCTTCCGAATAGCTGCCTCAGTAGGCCGACCAAACTGCCCATAAATTGGAAGAAGTGCGCGATGCACTCTCTTAACCGAGCATGCATTTTGATAGTAAAATTCAATAATTTGCAAGCGTTGTTCGTTCGTAAGTCGATTTATGGTTAAATTATAGACCAAACTGAACAAGTTTGACAATGACACAAGACACGATTCACGCGTGATCTGTCAAAAACAGTGTTGCCAAAAAGATACCAGCAAAAAAATCACCCGTTATTAGTAATTTACTACATTTAAAATGAGGTTATATTCATGGTTCTGATCTTCCCTACATATTGGATAGCATAATATAGAACCCGTTGAAACCGAAACCTGTAATTATATTCGTCCATTGTCTTTCTCGTCACAGTCTCACGTACGTGTGTGCGTGTATCAATCCGATCAGGTCACTAGGATTGTTTATTCTTTCATTTATTTTAATATTTAAAAAAAAGTCTTGTTAGTTACTCTATTTATAACTAAGGAACGGCTAAACCGATTTAGTTGGCAATGAGTGGGGAGGTAGCTTAAAACCAGGAGACGGACAAAGGATACGTTGTATCCCGTTCCCGTAGGACGTGATGGGACGTAACATAAAACGTGGTATAACAAAACGCAACTGATTATACCATATATTATATTATACCTGATATATACAACTAGCTTTTGCAGCGGCTCTGCTTGCGTTGCACGCCGATAAATGGCTGCATGTGTTTTTCTGCGGTCTTGAATTATCTCCAAACCAATTTTTGTCAAGATTGGAAAAGTAGTTTCGGAAGCCTATTCGTTACAAACAAAAACAATTTTAGTAAATATTACTAGTCGGCATGTGGAAACCGACCATCAAACGTTCTCTAAATTGTGATAAACAAAAGATTTTGGTGTAACATTGGTATTGCATCCTATTAGTTCGTACTCGAAACTCTCTACCACTACAAAAATACGAAAGGTATTTTGCAAATCGTTTGAATTTAATTTAATTAGCCTGCCTTGGTAATACAGCTCATTAGCGCTCCCGTAATAAGATTAAATTGTTTGATTCAGATTATAGCGTGGTGTGCCGGCTCATGATACATTTTTGGTATTAAATGAGGATTTAATTTCAATGTTTATTCATTTAAATGTTTTTTTCTTTAAATGACGAGATCGAATATAGTAAACTCAACTGAACAACATAAAAGTAACGGCATTCTTCTATAATACTTTTATGAATTGTATTTTTATTGAATCTAATTAACGTATCAGTAAGCTAGATTTAATAAAATATAGAAGAAAATTTATTCAAAACGTCTGAAATGGCTGACCAGAAACACTTTTAAAAAAGACCAGAGAAGTTCAGTTGTTAATCTAGTTTCTATTCCTACACTCCATTCACAAAATCGATGCTGTAATCGAATTGGAATTCAGTTTCAAACCGTAACTAGCCAATTTGTTTCACAATATGTATCTCTAAATTTCAAACATAAGCTACTAAGGACAAGACGCTGCCTTCGGGTTTACGTTATACACAAACCCGAAGGTAGTGATAAATAAATGAAAAATCTTAGCTTTATTGTGTAATATTATGACATTATTTGTCAAGACCATGACTGAAAGTCCCGTGATTTTAAAACTCAAACATTGACGACAAAGTAATGTAAAAAACGGATGTTGAGGAAATAGCTGGAATATCTCAAACGCAAGATTTTGGGCCGTTCCTCGCGAACTCCGGTAGCGGGGAATATCCGGTGTCCGCGACGGACGCTCCGGGCTGCTTTGGGCCGGGAAATAATGCCATTTCCGATGAGGGCCCGCGGGGCGTGTCGACAACGAGATTAGGGAAAAAGACGAGAATTTAATAACACTACCGACACACGTCTCACGGCAAACAAACAACGCCCGAGCTGGAATCCGTCACGCTTCGTGGCTCCACATGGATTATAAAAAATGATGCGAAGACGATTCAATTCCAAAATTTGCTCTTTAGCATATATGATTAATCTTATTCTATTATTTCTTTTTCTTTTTATTTTGTATTATTCCCTAATATCTTATTTTAAAAGGTAAGTACCTTTAAGAATCCAAATATGTCCAGCGCGTGCTTAGTAGGTATAAAAGTTGCCACGTGCATTATTTTAAAAGGGTGCAATACTGGAGTTTATTGCCTCAATTTCTTTTAAATTTACTGGTAACTTTGTCAATGTCCAACTGAGTTCGTCGCTACCTAATTTGTATAGTTACTATTGATTCACCTCTTTTAATTCTTAGCTAAATAATACTGCCTTGTTCGGCTTATCTGAAACTAGTTTTCCGTCCTCGCTGTATACATACTAAGTCATTCCGAATAAAGTAAGTTCGAAAGCGTTAAATTTAATAAAGAAACAATTTTCTACAATTCAAAATTTAAAAGCATCACTTTAAATTTACAACGGGAGTGCCACGTGAGCAGCTCCAAAGACGGAAATGCGATAAAAACGTTTCGTGATCGCTGGGCACGTGACCGCCGTCGCTACGAAACCTCTACGGAGCGACAATTGGCTACGAAGTGCTACGAACGTCAATACAAAAATTCTACGAGTTACAAAATACTTTTAAAAGTAGGTTTGGTTGTATTTGTAAAAAAAGTTATTTGCAAATTACTCAAGTGAAGTCTTACCAACGTCGCTAAAGTTCGCAACCCTTAGCGGTTCTGAATTGGCAACTAAACTTAGCCGTAGCACAGTGCACGAAATAGAACGGTCTTGGTCCAAGTTGGTAGTATCTTTGTAGTGGTGTGGGCTTCCTTGTGACAAATGGAGCGTGCCCCCAAGAACGGTTTCGTGCCCTTTAGTCGATTTGTTAATCATTGCCAGCGCTTTGTTTGATCCAATTAAACGATATTTGAAATGGTCCTGGAGGGTGACTTAACTTGCTTTTGTTGTGATGTGATCTTGTTCAACAGAAATAAACCTTCCACCGAAAACATTCAGTGCACCAATTCAGTGAAGTAAATATTAAATTAATTTGTTTTTAAATCGCTTGGTTTTAAGGATAAGTGATCGCCTTAAGGTGTTAACTGCGTATCAGCACTCTAAAATTACTAAGTCACGGAAGCTAAAATTAGGGATTTAACCTATATAAGACCTCAGTGAATAAAAAACAAATAAAAAAACATGAGACAGAAGTCTCTGACAAATGTGTTCTGTATAAAAAATATCAAAGTAGTTGGGAATTTAACTGTCATTCGACAGTTTTTGGGCGCTACTGATACATGTATACTTATAATATTATAATATAATAACGAAACTTTTTCTTTGGTGGCGGTTATATTTATAAGTTTACAAAATTATAATTGTACATTCTCATGTAAGTGGCTTTTGTGTCTTTTATGAGAATAAATATTTCAAACCTATAACCACAGACAACAAAATAAAACATAGTCTAATAATCAATACATCAACAAAGGGGTATGACCAATCGACTATGGGATTGTTTATCGCTGCTGTGCTATCTATTCCGTGGCTTTGTCAAGATAAAAACTGATGTATTGTATGTAGAATAATATGAAACTTTAATTTTAAGGCGGGTATTTTGATAGTAAGTTGGGATGTAATGAAACAAGTTAGTAAACAAGTGCAAAAAACGTGATAATTCTATCAAAACAAAATTAGATTCTAGTTCATCCTTCATGTTTCACTAGAAAATCTCTTTTGTTTATTAAATCCCGCTTAAATTATGTCTCTTGTTACTAGATAATCGTCATACACAAAACTAGAAATTATTTACTATTTTATATTCGTGACGCAAGGGTTTTGGCGATACAGTTTTTGGGCATTGCCTTTTACGTTATTTACGATTCCTTAATAAAAGTGCACACTTCATGTATGGTGATCTCGTAACCATGCTCGAATTAAAGAGCTCAGGTGTATCAATGAAGAAGTTCGATCCGCATTACAGCAAGGAGCAAGTTGGTGTCGATGCTAATCGCGAGCAGGAGTTGCGATCGACTTCGACATATGCGGTTCAACACACAAACTTACTCTTGTCGCAACTTCAGTGCGGCCTCAATCGCTGCCTCTATTAGACTCGCTATACACATAGCCGATTCGGGCTGGCATATTTTATGTTCCATTGTAGCATCCATCTCAGTCTAAATAAGATGTATAGCGTAAGATGTGTAGCGAAAGTGACAGTTGACTCTGTTGGACGCTGCAATCGCATTTTACCAGACACTGTTCTTAACTCCATGCTAATACATTTAAATCGTGCTAAAAGGTTCATCAAATAAACCTTACTTTTTACTTGACTATAAATAATATACATCGTAATAGCATACATAATTAATGGAACGGAAAATAAATCATATTCATGCAAACGATATCTTGTTACATTTCACAGAACTCACAATTACTTACATTTGTACAACACCGCGTCATTGTTCGACCATGTATGTTTCAGTTATTGTCGTGAACAGGATTCGCCGACACAATAGCCCAGATGGACACGTGAATTTCGTTTGATATATCATTGTAAAATCAGTCCATTTTTAAACAATACGCGTGTGTTTCAAATAAAGTTTCGAATTTCGAAACTCATATTCCAGTTTAATATAATCGAAGCGGCATGAATGTGAGCGTCAGACGATGATATTAATAAACTTGGGGGCGCAACCTTTTTCGCATCGGAAGTGGATGGAATTATTGGATAGTTGGTATTGTCGCGGCAGTCAGTGGTCATAGTCGCGATCGCAGCCGCCGCGCGGAATGCCAGCGGAATTTCATTTCGTTAGCGGCGCACCCGGCCGGGGTTGCGGATTCCTGCGGTCAACCGCCAGCTCGATGCTCGCGCTCACTATTCCAGCCTTTTTGTTTTCTATTGACAAACTTCAATAGCACGTATACGTCATCACATTATAAACATTGCTTTACAAAAATCCATCGAGCTCCTGATATCCAGCAGCCTTAAAGTCAAGTTAAATTATATTATTATAATACACCGAGAGTACATTGGTTTAAGTCAGAATATAAGGCAGGTAATTTGCGTTAAAAGGAGCAGTGTATAACCCAATTGAGAGCATTCTTTCATATATTCGGAGTGCCATTAAAATTTGTGCTCAATAATATTAAGGAATAGCATAATTTAAACACAAGTGTTTTACATACATATTTAGCGTCATGGCGTTGACTGTCATTTTTACATTTTGTATATTTATAAACTTTTTACAAGGCGTCACTAAATAACCATGTGTAATGGTCATGGTATATTTCTACATACCTTTTATTTTATTGAAGTTTTATTGAGTTCTTATTTTAGTAATCATTTATTTATTGTTCCTGAGCAAGAAAATTATTAATCATCATCGTATTGGAAATTGTAAAATTCGAATTTACTGATATTATTTGCCAATCCAATAGAAATAGAATCGCAACTGTCAAACAAAAATTATATCGAAAACATCTGGCGATGTTCTTCTCGCATTGTATAGAGAGCGAGTCGCCGGCAGCCGCTCTCCATAATATTGTGTTATACCTTATCGAATTTGCATGTTTTTACTGGATAACATTCCTTTGGCGCACTGAGATCAAAGGCCGAGGCGAAAGTGATTTCGCACTGAGTTAGTTCAACAAGATTCAGTTTCGCCCCTCCTATCCGGCTTCTGAATAATTTTGATGTAATAAGGAAAATTGTAAATGGGCATTCGTCTCGATGTTTTATGTGAATTATTATTTGACACTCAACGATATACTATTAGACCAATAGATTTATGACCCATGTGACAAATGTTTCGTTTTAAATGGTCGCTTTTGATAAGGTAGCTATTATTATAATATTATTCGAAACTAGTCGGCATATCCCGGCTATAATAACGTGAGTAACCCGTATTCTCAATAATAATAGCTATTATTAGTCTGTTTAAATTTGGCACTTACCACTATCTTTAAGGGGGTCGAATTTAGAAGTGCATACAATTGAATAATTAATCAAACAGCTGATTACGGAAGTGATTGTTTCGTTAAGTA
The DNA here is from genome assembly GCA_905147285.1 of Hypena proboscidalis. Taxonomy (NCBI): domain Eukaryota; kingdom Metazoa; phylum Arthropoda; class Insecta; order Lepidoptera; family Erebidae; genus Hypena; species Hypena proboscidalis. Next base: position 6,968,247 of record LR990144.1, read on the forward strand.
TAACGAATAGCCTTTAACACAGTAATCATTTTGTCATTCCTAAATAAAAATGTATGTCCAAGTTACCTATGACATATATTTATATGGGTTCTATAAAACTCAGTATTTTCTCATATTCTATGTTCGTGTAGCCGTTCTTTGAAGTCATCCGTGTAAATGATAATGGATAAGGCATCGGACTTACGATCGAGAGGTCGTGGGTTTGATTCCTGACCATTACACCACGGAAATTAATCGATGTTGGAAAGGTTAACAAGAATTCTAGTAATTTGTATTAGCAAATTTCTAGTAAGCTTTTATTAAAAAGAAAACACTCCAGAATATCGCCATAACTGTATAATAGCCAGAAAAGTATGAGATCAAACCGCTAGTATTACTGCAAACTTTTCTGCTACCTAACCTTACCTAACTTTCTCAGGGTGTAAACTTAAATTGAGTTTCAAGTTCAATCATATTAATTTCAGTACTTCACCATTTGCAAGGAAAGCACAACCTTACCAAACTTTGCAAATATAACCTTAACATTTCGCGTTATTTACGTCAACAGTTTAATATCTACATACTGGAAAAGTACATTAATACTCAATAGTTAAATATCCTAGTAAAAAAGCCTATAAGCCAGTAAACGAAAAAAAATCACGTGTCGTAGTCGAGACATCATTTACATTTTCCATTACAGACGCGATAAAATATTTATGGACGAAATAACATTAAGAAAACGGCGCTTGTTTCTTCTGGCATATGTATGTTTAATGCGTTGGTAATCTTGCGTCGTTTGATGTTCAAAGGGCCGGCGCCGACGCCTACGGAGCTTAGCTGGACACGGCCGCGACTTGCTTAACCCTCGCTTAGAGTCCCTACTCACGATTCCATTTTTCACAACATTTCGGGCTCGATGTGGTCATTGTCATAGTGTGGTAATAGTTAAGGCAGCTAGGGCAAGGAAAAATTGGATCAATTCGTATCACGAGAAATGTGAAAAAAAATTCTTCTTGGTTTTAATCTACCACATCCCAAATGCTCAACTTGGCAACTAATTGCTGCAGCTAACAACTTTTTAACTTATAGTTTCCTTTGAGAAGTGGATAGCTGCCGCAAAATAACTACGATTATATTCTATGTTTATTTTGTTACAATGATTTAAATGTATCAAAAACTTGTTTTATCTGATCTTCTTCATCGTGTCGATGGCTGAGTCAAATTTTATTTTGTCTTGCCATCGTGGTGAAAGGATTAGCCAATTCGCTTTGGAGAACTTGCGAATTGCCCAGCATGCGCCGGACGTAGGAAATCTTTGTATACGTCACTCGGGGAGGCTCCTTTCATGTTTTGTCTGATGACTGCTAAAGTGAAGTAAGACTCAGTGTCTTTTAATTTTATAAAAGGTATTCGTTGTTGACCAGTCTATATTGCCTGTGATAGCCCAACCGGGCTCTGCATCGTCCCAACCGATTGGGAAACAATCCCACGCTTCATGAGTAGTAGGGGCTTTTAAATTATTCCGGGGACGAACTACCCGGTGAAATTGTTACTTAAGAACTTAATCGACGCTTTGCTCTTTGTCTCCGTACCAGATGTTTTTACAAACAACATTTTATTGAATTCCAATTTTGCCGGCCCCATTGTATATTTTACCTTTGATTTTAAATTGCTTTCAATTCCTTTTGGTATTATTGTTGTAGTTGGTAACAAAACATAACATCATGCCTATTACCCAGACGGGTGTGGCAGTGATGTACAACACCTACACCTAACTTGTTATGTAGTAGATAGCATGTGTTAATATACCACACATAAAAATAATAAATAATAAATTCTCTCTTCAATAATAAATTATTTATTCTCTCTTCAAAATGTACAAGAATATCTTCTTAAATGAATTCATAAAATAAAATACGTTGCCAATCTCATTGAGTGGCGCCAGCATCAAGAGTAAGACTATTGAATATGAAATAAACAAAAACCTAGGATTCGGTACATCGCCTTCTTTTAAGAAGCTTACCCATTCCACATAATATATTAAACATAACATTTATCACTATAACTGCCTCGATGGTCTAGTGGTTAGCGTATGCCCTCTCACTGCGAGGTTTTGGGTTCGATTCCCGGGTCGGGCAAAGTGTTATTTGTGAACGTCAGGATATTCACAAAAAAATTGTGCTCGGTGGATGACGATAAGGTTACCCTCTATCCAATGAGGCCTAAACATAACAGGTGAAGTGTGGATGTGGTACCCCTCTGCCGCACCTTTCTGGGTAATATAAGCTATTCGTCAACGCCGTAGCTTGCGTGCTCTCACAACCCTGTTTTCTTTCCTGATGTCTCCTACTCCTCCTACTTACCTAACGCCCTATTTCCAATATCTGTGTGATAACCACGATAGAAACCTTCGTTCCTCCAATAATCTTCTATTACTATGTCCTTCTCATACTACTGGTTTTGTAAATTCTTCCTTCCCTGTCCAATCTATTCTTCTTTGGAATGCCCTCCTTCTCGAAATTAGGACCGCTACCAGTCGATACGCCTTTAAAATCAAGGTTCGGAATCTTCTCCTCAACAAAAACGAATCGCCACCATAATATTTATTATTAGTTCATATATTTATATATATTTTATTTATTGTATATTTACTTATATTTCAGTATTTTTTTATGTAGATATTATGCATATATATATATATATATACGCACATATTTTTATTATGTATTCATTAATTGTATTGATTTTTATGACTTGAAATAATTTTTGATTTGAAATAAAATCAAATCAAACGCTATATTTTATAACTTCACCTGCCTTGTTAATCTCTGCATCACCCAAAGGTAGACTGGTAGAGAATGCCTATGGCATTAAGTCCGCCTTGTATACAAAAAAATTGTATATGAAGTTTTTAAATAAATAAGCATGTTGTTATGTTATGTAACATTTATTACCTCACCCAAGAAAAGTCAGCACACTGGCATCTCCGAGAGCTCAAGAAGCGAACTCGGGATTATCCTCAAGCCACTAATTAGCGCACTGTGCTCATATTAACATGTTAATTGTGTATCCTTTACGCTTACAACCTGTACTGTACACCCTATGTGTATCCTCTCGATGTAACTCGCATTATACATGAGCTCAGATTCAAAACATTTTCATATTAAAATTAGCACCACTATGTTTCTTTGTCACTTTCCATGAAATAAATTACAAATAATGGCAAGCAATAACAATCTGTTCCTTTTAATTTGTGAGAGCTTAATAAATATGAAAATTCCAGCAAATATTTCTATGAAGAGCTTACAATATAGCTGATGCTTTAATGCAGAAATCGCTGCTTTGTATAATCTTATTGTTATTCTTATTATACTGTAATCTGTTTTACATTCCATAGATCATTAAAACATGCGCTGAACAAAGCGCATAGCGTGTAGGAACGCTTTACACAAAGAGCATCTCGTACAAAAAGGCATCTTGTACACACAATGGTCTAAGAAAAATGTGTATCTCAGTGAATATCGATTTCAAATAAAATTGCAACCTTTTCAAGATAACGAGGTGACATTTCCCCTTTTCCGAACCCGGTTTGTCGCCTCCGTCGCACATTGGGAATTTATCCACCGAAATAAGCAGATAACGAACCTAATGGTATCTATAGACGAATAAAATATACGATTGGCTCGACACTTGTATAAAGAACTGTCGACAACGGCATTTTGTCGAGTTGCATTTTGAAATATAGCGTGCTACCGAACTCTATGAGACAGAACAAGTTTTTGTGGTGGTATTGTGCCACTAGTGTGAAAAAGTGTCTTGTGTTACCTTTCGATGTTTTATGGCGTTGAATATTTGGTTCAGTTTCAATGTTATGAATCATGGTATCCGATATTTAATGTAACTTTTTAGATTTGTCAATTTTATACTGACGATAACGCTTGAAAGGCAATATTATTATTGTTGGGACGAGGCTTTGGGTGTTCACGTCGACCTCCGTGGGTCTATTGTGGTTGTAGCCTCATTATAGACTCTTCTTTTGGCCAATAGCCTCCATAAATTGGAGCAGTCGGCCGATCGAGGCATAGGCAATCATTATAACCAAGCAACTAAAAGACAAGACGTAAAATTTGCCTTTACGCTACAATATTACTGAACAGCTCTAGTCAAATTCGTTTACATTGTGACATTTTTTAAATTTTCTTACCGGCCGCTTTTGCTTAAATACCATTTCAGCTCTTTGGTATTTTAAAACTAAATGTATTTTTTGTTTGTTGACAGGTTCTTCTACCTATACCACTTCTCGTTCTACGCGTACCACTACCGGTTCAACGGTCAGTACAGCAGTCTCGCGCTGGTCACGTCGTGGCTGTTCATTCAGGCAAGTATTCAGCATCATTTTGTTAGTCTCCAACCATAAATAGAGCTCTGTGATAAACAGCAAGACTGAAAGACAGCCAAGTCTTAGTAATATGGTTCTATTGCCCCCTTTGGGCACGGCACCCTAAAACTATATGTCACCGACTGGCGATATTCAGTACAAAACTATGAGAAAACAAAAATCTATTTAAGAGAGCATTCTTATAATCCCGAAATCACCAAGTACCACCATTTCTTAGTATTTTTTTAATTTTATTTTAATGAATTTGTAAAGCGCTCATCCGGACTATTAAAAATAATATAATTAACAGCATTTCTTTTTAGAAAGAAAGAAAGAAACGTTTATTTTGGCAAATCTTAAGCTTAGATAAAACTACTTAAAATAACAATTAAATTGATGTGCCAGAAAAGGTACACACCTCAGCATAATACTGCAGCACATCAGCACTACAGCGCTGGTATTCTGTTGCGCCCTGATTGCGAGTAAGGTAGTGTCACATTCGTCCTAATGCTGACAATTCCATTGTCACAAACATTGTCAGGCACTTTTTACAGATAATATAATATTAGTTATAGAGGAAAAAAAATGTTTTTCATGGTAACTTTTTCAAAAGTAACTGTAGGAGGACTGTAGACTAGAAATGTGCCGACTAGTCGGCCCTTCTTTTCTGTAGACGCGTAACAGCTGTGTTGGTCCAGGATATTATATCCTGTAATTACAGGATATGAAATTTATTATTAATTAAAATAAAAAAAAAACACTGATTACTTAATCCACCCCTCCATATACTTATCAATTGACGATTTGATTGAAAATTATTGGCAAATAAATTTTACAGTCTATTTATATAATATAGAATTATTTGCTAGGCTTGCAAGCACACACTGCACACAAATTGTACGCCCATATAAATAAAATAGGACAGAAATTCTAACCCATGCGAAATTTCAGCGTATTCCAAATATGATATGATAATTACGCCTAGTGCCTAGTCCGTGCAGCATCTGTGGGCTATGGTGCGATGGCGTTTGTTTGCGTAGAGCTTTGATGTCGGTCAGAGGCCGCGGGCGCTACGCACTCGCCGCGCCGAGCCAACATCTCGCTTTATAGCTAAACTGTTTGTTTTAAGCGATATAAGCTTTCCTCTGCTCTACGACTGTTATTAATATACTTGTTGAAAAACATCCAGCCGTTTGTTTTGTTAGACTATCAAAAACTTCAAATTCACGATATAATAGATGAAAAGTACGCACTAATATTTTTCTAAGCGACTGTCGGGCCCAGAAAAATAATGTCTTATTATAAAATAAGCATGTATGTCGTGACAGCGTTACAATAGACGCGGGTCACGGGGTCGAAGCATCGCCTCAGGGACACACACACTAACACAGATGCCGCACACATTCACTGCACAGCTGAGTCTCCAAGTTATTATTTTTAAAACTAAAAGAAAAGCTCTTTTACCGGTCCTGCTGAGAGTCGGGGTCGGGCCGCGAGCATTCGTCAACAAATCACGTCTCCATACGATATTGTGATTGTGACCGAGTACACTTGACTGTATCATCGCGCCAAATTCGACTATGTGCCCTTGCACTTAAAATATAACTCTGCTTTATTGTTCCAATTTCATACACATATCACTGCGCATTTCCAAATTATTATAGTACTAAAATCCCCATACCACACCGTCTACGTAGGCGGCTCGAATCCTTTGACAAGTAACGTAGTATTTAGTGCCTTTTGAGCGAACGTGGAGCAGCGCATTCGTTTCTCTATGTCTCATTCATACTAAATGTCTTATAAACGTAGAGGGTACGACTACTCAGAAAACTTAAGTAATAAAAGGTTTCATAATTTTCTCAGAAATTAATTCTATTTGGCAGTGTAATGTTTTGAAAAGGCGCGTGTTGTTCCTGTCAAAGTTTTGTCACATGTATCCCGGGGCAATTGAAACGTCGCGTCGGCGCGGTGCGTGTAATATTTTCCGCTCGACCGAGGGACCGTTACTCCGCGATCACATATTACTGTAAAGTGATTTGTGGACAGACTACTTTCGGATTGAGCACAGACATAAACAGTTTGACAGTTTAAAAGTTACGCTCTTTTATACTGTCTAACTTTTAATTTGAAGAAATGCAGAATTTTACTCACGTTTATTTATCACTTCGTGTAGGTACCTCAAAAGTGATTTTGTTAACTTTCTTTGATTTCTCTGAACCGTTTTTTAAATAATTGAAATAATTAAATAAAACGCTTTTTTGTAAGGTTTGCAAAAAGAATAAAAATCTTTATAGGCAATTAATTAAAAAGTTAAACGAAACTTTTAATTTGAGTCAGTCAAGTCAAGCGGCTCTAGACGCTGGCTTTTTGTCACAAACAGCAAACGCCGAACACCCAACACAAACGAGCGTCATCACGTTTGGCGAACGTATAATATTCCTGATCGGCAAACATGACGGAGGTCGACCTTGTGGCAGCTATAAGTTTCGGATTGTCTTGTTTTTGGAACGAAGTTCCTTATCGCGCGTTGCAAAATGGGCCTAGACGGAAAAAATGGGATGAAAAGTTGTAACGACACATTTCGTAGCAATTCTCGTAGCGGCGTAGTAATTACATGCTACGTTACAGCTACGGTGCTACATCATCAGACACACAGAGTAAAATGCGCACGCCGCAAAGATTGTTTTTATAACTTAAAAAAATATAAATTTCTTTACTAATTAATCGAAAGGAACTTCGTTCCATTCGGGTGTCCCTTGAAACCTCAGTAGTTTTTATTTTTGTATAAGTTACATGTGATATGGGGTGAGCCTATCACCATCTAATATGTACAATTGCAACTCTGTGGTGTCATTGAGAGCTAACTGATGAAAAACTCTCAAGATAATCTCATTTGCTCGACTCGGGAAACGAACCCAAGTCCTCCAGATTAAGGCTCCATAATCTATTCACCAAGCCAACGATGTAGTAATATTTTTATAGAGTTCATATTGATAACTGGGTCATCCGCGGCCTACAAGCTAGCAACCCCTTGATTTGTGAAGGATAACCGACACCTACCCAGATCATTGGCGTTCACGAACACACACATCGACAAAAATTTGTCCACATGTTGGCGTTTGCTGTTTGGTGTTCGCTGTTTGCCATTGTTCGCCGACCGTCTGGAGCCGGTATTATGTGTGCGTCAGAATGGCTGGTTGTCTGTGGCGTTGGTCTATGTTGTTGATTCGAAAATTGCTACATGATTGCTTATATTTGCTACATATAATTAATAATTGCTACATAGAATATATATTTAGAAATCAAATATTTTTTTGACCAGCCAGCCTGACGTTTGGTTGTGACATGTTAAATAAAGAATGTAGCAATTATTTAAATTATCCCAAGTAAAAGTGCCTGATAATATAATAAAGGCAAACATTTAGTTCTTCCTCTCTTCATCGTCACAAACATCCTCATTTTATCAGGCACTTCTCTTTGGGATAATTTAAATAATTGCTACATTCTATTAACATGTGTTTGACCACAAGTTACATCTAAATTAGAGTAATGAAGTAAATATGTAGCAATTATTGACGCAATACATTTTGAAAATTCTGCACGCTTGACTTTAAACTTGGAGGTGACCAGCCAACCAAACGTCAGGCTGGCTGGTCTGAAAAAATATTTATTTATTAATAAAAAATAAAATAAATAAAATAAAATAACTTATATTTCAGACCAAGTAAAGATCCATAGTGGGTTAGTAAACAATAATCTTAAATGTATGTTAGTATCAAACGTGGGTATTTATTTTGTAACAAGTTTATTCTGGGAGATACATCTCCTTAAAATGCAATGCACTATCGGTGAGTTATATCTCCCAGCAATCACCTTCAGGATGGAGTTGGAGCTCGCTCGTACTCTATGGAGCAATGAGGCAGATTTTTGTCTCACGATGGCCTGGAAGCCATCAACGTGACCTTGCGCAAACATGCCAGAGGCACTACAGAAACGCGGCAAGCCCAACAGCATCCTGAAGCCGTTAATATATATATCCTATGAAGCAATTATTTATTATATGTAGAAATTTTCGAATCAACTCTCATAGACCAACGTCACAGACAACCAGCCATTCTGACGCACACGGTATTATGTTCTTATAAAAAGGGTGAAGTTTTTTTGCTCTCGCAACAAATAACTAAACACGTAGATGTAAAAAAATTGACATTAACTATTCTACAATTAAAGAACTACTGTTCTACTAAACTAACAGTGGTAAAAGCTACCGGTAGGTGTATTTGGCGTGTAGCAGACTGTGTGTCTTGGCGGATCTATTCCGGCGTCGATTTCCGGTTGCTATGTTGCACGGAAGTTAATAACACGCTGAGCGGACTTCGGCCTCCCGCCGGCATACTCACACAGATAGTATGTGTGTTTATTTTATAGTTTTCGCCTTTTAAGATGTTACAGCGATGATCTATAAATAAAAACTATTCAACTACCCCATTTGTAAGTTTTACACCTGTTTTAATTAAAATTAACTACAGTTTAACTCCTAAGCATATAATTATGCACGTGTGCAGCAGTATAAGAATGGTGCCTAAACGCTAATGTTAGTAGCAAGACAATTAATAGAGAACAGTTTATTTTTCATAAATATAAATATAACACTGTTCTCATTCTGTCGGTAATCCATATAAAATCTGTTTGAATTCATCCTAAGGTAATTTAATTAGTAATCTTTATTTGATACATTTCGTTTAATTTTCCATTTACCTAGTTAAAACTCCTAACTTGCCCGCCATTAAACCTTCAAATGTTTCTGTCGTACAATAAATTTGAAATATCAATGTAATTTAATACCCTATCTTATCTGACGAGAGTTTTTAATCGCTTAATACCGCGTAAATACCTCTGTACATGTTACGCGGAGTGTGTGTAGGCAGCAAAAGCGCAGTTATAAGTGCGTATAGGGAGTTTGATAGACGCCTCGAGCGAGCTCAGCGACGAGCAGGGAGTAGGCTCTACCGGATTACAGCGCGGAAGGGCGACGGCAAAAACAAGAAGCCCCTTCGGAATGCAAAGTGGGGGCTTATCTTATAATCATCGAGCGTGTCAACTTATTATTAAAAATCATATTTCATGAGGTCGGGCCGGGCCGCCGCCTCGCGACACGCCGCGCATAATGTCCGCACCGACCTAAGATCTCCTTACATTAATTTTAACAGTCGCAACAACTTGTTGACAACGGACTCAGATAGGATTTAACTTTCAATTAATAATTACACAACTTTGTAACCATTTTTGATGCCGTTAAATAAACTTAGCAGGAGCGCTTGTTAAGTACTAACTCGAGGCTTTTACTATTTCAAAGGTTTAATAGGCTCGCTTCAGTTAATTTCTGGCATGTCCTAAATCAACAGAAAAGGCCCGCCATGATGGAACCTTGTAAAGTGTTGTAATCTGCCAGATCTCTTGCAAATTATAGTTAAAACTTAAGTCAAACACTCTCAGCGGCTTACTTTGTGGTGTACTATATTAATTATACTGTGATACCTTCAGGCAAAGTGCCGACAGTCCTTTTAATGCACCTCTAAAATATTTACGGGCAAATAGGGCGGCCTCTGAAAACAATGCCTTCGTGTCTTAATTCGCAAGAGCAGTCTTATACTGTGGGATTGGCTCAATGAAAAGGGATTTATTCAGAAAAAATGGCGTCCAAAGAGGGTCGCGCTCGACGTTCGCAGTTTTTCTCTGCATTTTAATTCAAAATAACTTTATTTTTGTCAGAGTTTCCTACCGTCCTGGCGTAATCAACGCTTTCGTCCGTAAAGCATTTAAGACAATTTTGTGGCTAAAATATGTCATCACAAAGAACTCACGATCTTATTTGAGATGGAATAGTCTTAAGGTAATATGACAACCTGTTAGTAAACCGTTTCTTTGATCAAAATCTGCACAATTTTTAACTTATCAACGGTTTTGTTACCTTTAAATAAACACGATAATAAAAAGAATATTTCTATTTCGAAATAAAGAATAATAAATCAAAATGTATCTTTCAGTTTCATTTAGCGAAGAAATTGCTCGCAAAGTTAAATATTCGTGGATGTTAGATAATTTTGGAAACAGCTAAGCCGGTACAAACCTTTTCGTACATCTACACGGTGCCAGCGTAATCTGTTACAAACGATCTAAAAATTGATAAAAATGGCCTCGTTTTTTATTCACGTATCTATCTAACAGGGTGGGCGGTAAATCTCAAAGCGGCTGATTTTAATGGACGTATAAAAGGGCGTCATCTCTGTCCATTAAATACCTTTTAAACGTTTGATCCTTTTTTATATTTGCCATGGCGATGATCTGCGAACAGATTGGGGTAGGAACGGGTCGTGTTAATTAAGCTTTATCATGTACGCATCCGGGCCGTTCCACGTTCCACTGACCTATCGTCTGATTGTACTTGAGTGTGCCCATGTTTGCCATTAAAACGGAAGCTTTGTCTGAGTGTTTTAAATATAGATTCATTTTGTTACAAATTCTCAAAAGTCTAAGTATAAAAATTACAACATACGTGCTTTAAATTCATAGGCGCAAGCTGAATGTAATAGAAAATAATGTAAAATTCTTTCAATTATCTGTGAAGCGCGTCCGCGCCACGAATAATAAATCACGAAGGTGTCGCAACTTGTCTTCGCCGGCAACCCGTTACACTGCCACTTGGAAAAATCAAAATGAGGGGATCAGAAAATATAATTTCAAATAAAAGTTCAGCCAGGAGCGGTCACAAGTTTCTTAATTAAAACTTACGTCGGACGACGCGAGGGGTGGGAACTTTGACCCAGAAATAAATAAATAAAGACAGGGGGTGACACCGTCACGAGTCGCTCATTTATTTGTCTAAAGGAGTTTTGCTCAGTTCGACGGACGTGTCTATAATCTGCACTCGCAACATCTATCGCAGCCGCGCGCCCGCCGCCGCAACTATTGCCGGCTTATCTCTTTACCGTTTATTTATTGCTAGTTTTCCAACTTCCCTTCACAGCTGCTATTCGAAATCATTTGAATATTCTTTCGGAAACAAATTTACAATTCACTTTACTGTATAAATAACTTAATATGTTTGTTGCAGCACTCTATGTTGTACTTCTTCCATCACTACGAGCTTCCCGTGATAATACAGCAAGCGCAGCTGCAGCAGTTACTGCTTCGTACTCATCGTGGTATGGCTGGTATGATGGGACTGGCGGGTATTGCAGCCCTGGCGAGTGGAACCGCTTACCACGACGCGCCTGGCACTGCGACGCAGGCCACTCCGCCCACTACTCAATCTACCACACAGACTGTTCAAAATACTGCTCAATCTACTACTCAGACTTCGCCGTCCGTCTCCACCGCACAGACAAACACTACTCATACCGGTGATGTGGTGACCGTTAGAACCCCCGAAACGCACGTGGTGGAGACGAACACAGGGGATGCTCAAGAAAGCGCCTTGGCAGCGACGCCCGCTGCTGACGATAATAGACATTCTGACAAAGATGCTATCACCCCAAGCAACGATGCTGGCATCAAGATAGAAGAAATCGCGAGAAGAAACGACGCTAACAACATGACAAAAGTTGACGCTAGTGGTAACGCTGCCACTACTGAAACTGATCAAGTAATCTTACCTCAGAATAGTGACGACATCGCCAACGTCACAGACGGCAAAGATGAGACTTCAACTCTGGACCGCAGACGAAGAGAGAGCATCGAGTTGAATAACGAAGTGACTGCTGTCCTCAGCCGCGAGCTGGTGACTACCGAAAGACAAGCTCCCAGAGCTTCCCCCGAGGCTGACGATTTTGATTAGCATATTAAATTTTTCTGATGTCGTTTCACATTATTATCATCTACGTGTTTAGTTCAGATTGATCATTACCGCTTTTGTGGACACGTGAAGATATTGCTCTAAAGATAACTATTATAATTATTATAACTAGTAGATAAATATCTCAACAAGTAATAGATAAATTTACCTTCGAATAAGATCAAAATAAGTCACAATTGTAATGGATGGATTTTAGTAAATATTGATCAAAATATCTTTCACTACGTTCTTATTTTTTATAGGAAAAACTTAATTTATGGTATGTTACAAGGTGATTGTAGTGTAAGAAGTATTCTGCCATTACCTAAAAGCAAATCTGTAAATATTTGGTATTCTAATATAGGAGGTGTATTAGAATTATTGTATTGTGTTATTGTAACGTTTCTTTGATTATGCTTAGAGGTTGGCGCGCGGGAGGTTGGCATACTCTATTCAGTGATTTAGTTATAGCAATTAAATATTTTTGTTCAAAATGGTTTATCATTATAAATGTGAAACATGCATTTTTCTAATTCCTTACCCATCTTAAGTGAAATGGACTATAATATCTATTCTACAACATATCCAAAAAACAACCTTATTTGTTCATTTTTAACCGTCTTCAAAAAAGGAGGAGGTTCTCAATTCGTCTGTATTTTTTGTTTTTCTTTTTTTATGATTTTAATGACTCTTTTTTCCTTTGAAAGCTGGTGTGGTGCCATTTTCATCCAGTTACGATCTAATGATAGGATCTTAGAGAAATCGAGGGCAGATCTTAAATTTTAAAGGCTTCTATATTTTTTTTCGTATATTACCTAAAGCTACTTGGATATTTGCATCTAGCAGTCAGTATTTCATATTGCTGAGCTGATGCTGGAAGGTACAAAGCCTAACAGTTTTTGAATATAATTCTTTGAATATAGGCACCATAAGGCCGTTTACTGTATATTATATACAGATGAGGCGAAACGTTGATACTATTTCAACGTTCGTTCGTGAATTTGATACTAAGTATTTCTTCCTTTTTAGTGCATTTTTGTGTTTGAAGTCTGATTTTATGTAAAATTATTATTTATCGGCCTAATTCTTATAACATTTTCGCAGCTTAGGTCAGTTCGTGTAACTCTGTGTCCGAACGGCAAACACTACATGAAATTAAGATTTTAAATGAATGAGTTTTTATCTGAACCTTTTATATTTTTCTTGTCAGAATCATAATAAATGGATGAATTAAAACGCAAACCAGTTAGAAACCTAACATTGCAATAAATTCTATTATGGCATCTTTAGAGACCTGGGTAGACCTGTTGTCATATACAACCCGCCAGGACAGACTTAAAATAGACCTTACACCTTGAGAAAGTGAGATGGTGCAATCGTTACAATCTGCACTTACAGAGTTCTACCAGGTTCAATTCGCTTTGGAGAACTCTTGAATTGCCCAGGGTGCGCCAGCCGTGTACGTCACTCGGGGAGGCTCCTTTCATGCACCCCAGGTCACGAGTAGATAGTATATAGAGGCTAAGTTTTATACAATCTCACTCGTGATAAGTACAGCACTACAAGCTTGTCGCGTTGTGCGCGTATGCATTAGCAGCTCTGACGCGAACGGAGCGAAACCAATTTATACCGGCACGGCTCGTGACCGTTTTGTTCAAAAAAGTATAGAGATATAAGATATTAGTATCATTTATTGTACTGTGTATATGAAAGATTGAATATACTTAATCATTTTCTGTAAAATATTTTATTTCTTAATTAATAAATCAGTATTTTCTTTCCGAAGATAAGGTTGTTCTAACATCATTGATCAGTTTAGGCGGTACAATATATCTGGCTATTTTGTCTGTTACTATATATAAGGAGCCGACTGTACGTTATTAATCATGTGACCAGGCTCTCCTAACATTAGGACTTACGATTTATCAATTACAAAAAACCTGTATCCTGTATGACGTCTGGCCGGAGTTAGTAAGTATCTATTTGTAAGTAAGTATATAAACACATGCATATTTCTTGAAACTCTTTCTATTTTTGCACTAGTACCTCAAAGGTGTAATTGTATGGCCTTTCACTGTGATGTCTCGTGTTTGAATTCTGGGTCGAGCAAAATGTGTTGTTGGGGATTTTCCCATTAGAAAATACTCAATAGTACAGAGTTAGAATTGTGCTCGATGAATAGTGATAAGTTCACCCCCTATCATATGGAACCTAAACATTACAGATGAAGTGTGGGTGTTGCACCACTCCCAGTTTCTCTAGGTATTTAATGCTTGATGTTATGTAATGCTAATGTGCTGTCTCAAAATTACTAAGTCAGCCACAATTAATAATTATCTTTAATGAACTTTAATTATCTTAAGTGAAAGTAAAAGTTATAAAGTAAAAGTATACTTGGATTGATTTTAATTTGATTCTAAACAGTTTGATTAAAATTAATCTAAGCCCCGGTTATTCAAATCATTGTAACTATTTAGTATAATTTAGTATTATTTATTATTTATTTTTATATCATTTTTTGTAATGTTTTGACGTGTTCAAGCGCCTATGAAAATAAATGATTTGAATTTGAATTTAATGACTTTGAAGGGCTGAGGCAATCCAAACTGGATGCGAAACGCGATGCTCTTAAGGATAGACCACCCGCAGCCATCGTGTATAATTATGTCGGTTGTGTGCTCACGTGCAGCCAATGCTCGCGCACGTTTACGAACAAGATCGGCTACTGTAGCCATCGTAGGGCACACGCGAGTGCTGTTGATTATTTTTATAGCATTTAGCTATGCTTAGCAAATTATTCTAAGAAACAGTTGAAAAAGATATGGGACCGGCAGGATTTGAACCTGCTACCTTACTGCACACCGGGCAGCTGCTCTTTGCCATCCAGCTACGGTCGCCTAAGATAGCAACAAATGAATGAACGTGACGTCACGAAATGACGTATCATACAGTTAAGATATTTAGGGTTCCGGTAAGAGGCGACCGTAGCTAGATGGTTAAGAGCGGCTGCCCGGTGTGCAGTAAGGTCGCAGGTTCAAATCCTGCCGGTCCCATATCTTTTTCAACTGTTTCTTAGAATTAATCAGTAGCAGTATATTATCTTAACCACTTTTTTCTTAGGCTGGTAGTAAAACTATCAGAGTTGAAATGTCAATACTACTATTCTAAGTATATAGGGGAAATATGGTTCTGTTTGTTTGTTTGAACCGAACGGGCTCCGAATCTTCTGGATCGATCATGGTGCGAACTGGTATGCAGATAGTTCAATAGTTCAATAGTCCAGGAATAGCATAGGCTAATTTGTATCGACGAACTAGTCAGCAGCAAAAGTAGCTAAAACTTTATTAAAATATTTGCATCATTTTTGATAACTATTAGTTTATAGTATATAGTAAATAATTACGATTTCCAGAACTAAGCGACTATTAAAATTTGTTTGTGTGAAGCTACTTATGTTGCTGACTGTACCACGCGGCTGGAGTCTCGGATTCAAGATAAAATTATTGTAGCTGACTTGGTATATAAATCAGATGAAGAACTGACTTAGAACTAGTTGCACAGGTTCCTGATAAGTCTTTTATATACCTATTCGGCACTTTTTTACCTTTTTTGACATTTTATTTCAAATTTGATCAGTCATCAGGCGGTTAACTATCTAAAATTTTATTATAGGCTGACCGCTTAACTGAGACTTCGCCTACGGGGTACAGGGGCGCGGGGGTATGGCGACAACGGGGACTGAAACAGCTGCGGGCGGTGGGGGCACTTAATGAAACATACAGGAGATGAAATGTACCAAGATATTTCCTAAGATATGTGACATCATAGGAAAAAAGAAATAGTGATTTATCAAATGAAAAATAGTTAAGAAGATACAAAATTTTAATAAACTTATGTACGTAAATAAAATAATTGAGAATAAACTATTATACTATTTTTTATCTAAACATATAATTAAATCGTAAGAAAGTCAAAACTTTTTTTGGGTCCAGTTTCTTTTTTCTAAAATTTATGTATACGTTAAAAGCCATTTGCTTGCACTGACTGTTTACTTTATGTCTGAAGATTTTTCGATTCATCTTGAGATTATCATTACATGTGTACCTCTCACAAGGTGTCTGCAACAGTTAACACATGCGATCGCTACCCATGTAGCGAACGTAATGAACAATCACAAAAATTTGCCCACCGCCCGCAGCTGTTTCATTCCCCTTTGTCGCCATACCCCCGCTCCCCTGTACCCCGCAGGCGAAGTCTCAGTTAAGCGGTCAACCTATAGGAACTGGTGAAATCGTGGCTTATAATTTTATACTTATCGTTCTTGTCATAGATTGATTTTAGTCGACATTACATTTGAAACTGGTTTATTTTCTAGCCCAGTTACCAATAGCACGGATATTTGCATATTACCTGGAATCGAACCTAGGCAACTTGTTAACGGAAGAAGAAGAAATAAAACAAAGGTTTCATATGACATAATTCTTTATTGATATTCAAAATAATTTGAATAAAATAAGACAACTTTGTTGTTTATCTATATATATATATATAACAGTTTTTGTGCGCACTCGTAAAATGAGAATTTGAGATTGTATTTTTTATCGTAAACAAATTATTCTAATTTATTTTTTTAAACACTCATAACCTGCAATTTACATAAAAATAATGTTTCTTCGACTTCTCATTTTAAATTTGAATAATATGTACGTTACAAACAAAAAACTATATCTTGTCCATTCGTTTATTTTCTTTTTGACTGCTCACGTTTATGAATTACCGATTTCTCTCCGGAATAATATTCTACAGTAACGCCGCACTTTATTGACTGCCAACACTGTTGTTTATGTGATGACCGTGTGTTATAATAAAATAACCACAGACTATAAATTAGGTCTTGAATTAAGATGAATCTATCATATTATTTTAAATTAAAGAATAATTTTACATTTTTATGTACTCTGTCTGTAAATTTATTAAAAAGGGGAATAAAATAGTATCATAATGACTCCATAATTTATTATTTGCGAGAAATTGAGTTAAAATCTTGGAATTTTAAATGAAATAAGTCAAAAATAATATTGAATATTATTTAAAACAATGCATTACATCAGAATCTTTAAAAAAAAAATATTTCTGTTAATTTTTATCGATATAAAGTTCTTAAATTAAATCGATTATTATTTAAAATCAAATCGGTAACGTGTAAAGGCATTACTAATGTTAAAATGTCAAAAAGGCAATAAAGCGGTTAGTTAGCGGTAAGGTATAGTTACTAAAATCATGGAGTTTTTGATTTTTTTATGTTATATTATCTACACTTTAACAGAATTAGTCTCGTAGCTTTTCGAAGGTGATGCGTAGCCGCGTAGCAGTTGTAGAAGCTCGTGACGTCACGTTAGATCTACAGAGGATGATCCAGTGAACCTGCGAAGACAGACAACATTCAGTTAATCATTGGTTGAATGGTAAATGAAAAATTATTATAATATGATGGGCGAATTTGGTTATACTTGATGAATGTTGATACTGGATGTAAATGACATAGTGACGATAACGTTTACTAGTAACTGCGTACTTAGGAAGATGGACCCTGGGTGTAAATATTCTTAATCGGAAATTCTCACCTTAGGAAAATCGGTCTTGGCATTTCTTCATGATCATAAGTAAATCGCAAATATATGAGAATAAACTTGCGGAATCACTTCTCAGTATAATTCTAGGTAAAGAAGCCTCCTATTTCATTTAATGACTGAATTTGCCTTACCGTGAGCTGGACAAGTTGAGTCTGGACAATTCTTATTCTTCTCGGGTGGAGTCTGGCAGGGCACAGGAAACGAGCTCTTACAAGATGACTGTTGTTGCTTGAAATGCCATGTTCCTAAAATCAGAACATTTAACGTTTTTATGGAGCTATCCGAGTGTCTACTAGCAACAAAACTTACAGATGTTAGTCTTTAAGCCTATTTAAATCTGAGCGGTATTCGACACGGAGAAAATATTTACAGGGCAGGTATAACTTAGGTTTTTAGCTTCGATTTCAACAACGTGTTAATCTGACATCTAATCTTGAGCTATGGGTTTCGAATACTCTGTCCCGTTCTAATATTGAATAAGAGATCCTAATACGGTTTTAAGAAAACCTCAGATTAAGGATTTTTATGTATGGCATGCATTTCACCGCCCACCGAAGTGATGATGTGGTCAGCGGTAGAGCACGCCACCCTTTAAGATACCTTTTTACATTTACTCTTGCATTAGAAAGACCCAAATTGTACTCATGCGAAAACAATGGTTGGTTCTCTCCTGAAGGCGAATACCGCTTAGGTTTGCATAGGCCTTTATGACTGCAGTTGCATATTCCAGTTTTAACATTGAAAGCAAGTAAATTTGGTACATTTTATGTGCTTTTGGCTATTATAACAAGTCGAATTCGACATGCTAAATCGATATATTCTCCAAGTCTTGTTGCTAGTGGACACTCGGTTAAAGATGTACATTGTACACATGGCTACACATCAAACATTACATTTGCAGTATAATAAGCAAATGTATCGCTTACCGTGTATTCGTGTGTACTATGAACTGCATAATAATCTATTAAATTGCATTGTTCACGATTCGTCAAGACAAGTCACTGTTTTGTTTCATTAGGTACCTGTATATCTCAGAATATTTTATTATTGGTGATTTAGTTCGATGTTGATTGAAAAATTGTTTCTGTTAAATCTGGTTACACCGAGTGTAAGCTGTACAATCGATGTAACTAGATTTTCCAGAATCAATTTCATCAAGTGTGAGCGCAGGTTTCTTGTAGATAAATAACCTGGGGACAATGTTTGATTTATTATTAAGCTACTAACTATGTAATTATTATGTGTACTAAAGTCAACGAAACGGTGATAAATAAACCTAATTACTAATCATACTAGTATAAGATCCCTTAAACAACGACCTTCACCGAGATGTTTATTTGATGAAACGTATTTTATATTTAATTTAATATGTCAATAGATATATTGCATATGGGTTGCCTAACAAATTTCAGTCCATAATATGATTAATTAATAATTTTAAAAAATATTTTTTTTAGTCATTTCACCGGTTTGATAATTAGACAAATTCTATACCAATCGAAAGTCTGAAGCCTATACAATATGCAAACGTTGGGTTGCCTATTCTTTTCCGGTCACAACTCCTGGGTAGCCAGGTATAAACAGGTAAATCGATATACCTACCATTTTGCACCGGTCTGATTATTGAATTAAAATTAAATGACAATAAAGATTATTTCATTATGAAAACGATGGTATAGGGTTGCCTGCGAAAAATCAGTCCCGAATGACGGTTGTCGAATTTTGAAAAGTGAAATATTTCTGCAATTCTCAGGCTGAAGTTTCACGCATGATGGATCCGTTGCATTGCATAAACTGCTCGCTGTCTTCTTTAGCAGAGTAATTTTTCATAAAAATGCGATATCTCGCATCATTCACGTTGGTGCAGTTCTTGATATCATACATGTATACTAGCCGTAAATTCTTGAACGGTTTTCATTTTTTTATCAATGAAAATATCAGCAGCATCTGTTAATGATGCAAAAACTGTTTGTTATTTTTCATTTTCCGAAAATAGCTGAATAGGTTTTACTTTTCCTTTATTATAAAATGCTGCCGTGTAATCGCAACCTGTAAACGCATGGAAGGCGGGAAGACTTTGGCATAATTTAATTCCTAACTTCAACGCTAAATCAGTGCATTTCAGCAATCAACAGTTTAATTATTACTCTTTCTAGTTGCTGAACTGGCAAGCTAAAATTCTGATTCAATAAGTTTGTGCATATTTCCTAACAAAATAATCAAAACGTCAGTATCAGAGGCTTTAATTAAAATTTTTGAGCCTGGCTTCGCTTTAGAAGCATAAAAATAATCCTTGTATCTGCCTCTTCGTGATGACATTAATAATTAGTTTCTTCAGTTTTTTTTACAGAAGTTTCCTGAACTTGATAAGAGTAGCACTGATGGTCCACGGTTAGTAAGATTTTTATTATCTACATGTCTGCCTCACACGTGTTTAAAACTGCACCTACTATCTACATCTCTGCATCACCCAAAGGTTGTAAGGTAGAGAATACTTTTAGTATTAAGTCGGCCCCGCCTTTGTACATTTTAGTACATAAAGTATAAAAAAATTGAAAAAATATATTCACTCGCAGAAATATTTCACTTTTCAAAATTCGACAACCGGCATTCGGGACTGATTTTTCGCAGGCAACCCTATACCATCGTTTTCATAATGAAATAATCTTTATTGTCAATTAATTTTAATTCAATAATCAGACCGGTGCAAAATGGTATATCGATTTACCTGTTTATACCTGGCTACCCAAGAGTTGTGACCGGAAAAGAATAGGCAACCCAACGTTTGCATATTCTATAGGCTTCAGACTTTCGATTGGTATAGAATTTGTTTAA
Source organism: Hypena proboscidalis (assembly GCA_905147285.1). NCBI lineage: Eukaryota > Metazoa > Arthropoda > Insecta > Lepidoptera > Erebidae > Hypena > Hypena proboscidalis. The sequence goes on from LR990144.1 coordinate 6,988,906, forward strand.
TTATCAAACCGGTGAAATGATTAAACAAAATATTTTTTTCAATTATTAATTAATCATAATATGGACTGAAATTTGTTAGGCAACCCATATGCAATATATCTATTGACATATTAAATTAAATATAAAATACGTTTCATCAAATAAACATCTCGGTGAAGGTCGTTGTTTAAGGGCTCTTATACTATACTGATATAAATTGATTTTCGAATATAGAAAATATTTTAAATGTCAAATGACATTCAATTGAAATTAAACTTTGTGGCCTGCGAATTGGATTTATATTTTGTGATAAAAAAATAATCGTTTCGTTAACCGAAGTATAGTTTACATTTAGTGAGGGAAGAAATAAGTCCACCATGTTATTTTCATTGGCACAAGGTAGGTATACTGTCAAGAGTACAAGAATATTTAAAATGCATGTAGCATAAAAACCGCGGCCGCACTTCATGGCCGATTGTGGCGCGAAGCAAATTTCGTAAAAATTAACATATTAAACATAATAATATAATAGATTTTTTCAGTGGCTGCGCTGTGAATCATCTAGTGACAGCAATTTGTTCACGCCGCAATCGCCCTAGTGGTGCAACCGCGGCCTAAGACCCTTGACTGCAACACATAGACGTAGAAATCACATGAAATTCAAACAACAATATAATCCAGTCAAGACATGTATACTTCGTCCAAAATAAACATGAAACATAATAAAAATGTAATCTCCAAAAAGTTCATCATTCAATAATAAAACAATTTAAGACGTCTTTTATTTATAAAAATTTTCAATAGAAGCTATGTATTTTTATTTCTATTGACGCTTCTCTTTTCAATGGAAGTATAAATATTTTCTTCTATCTTGGACGCAGTATAGAATAGATACATCACATGGCTAGGCGATTTTAAAGATTCTTTGTAAATCACAGCCCAATAAAAAAAGCTGATAATGACCAGTATCTACCTGTACTTATGCTGGTCAGTTGTGAGGTTGGCGAATATACTTGTCTGGTTTCTTGACACCAATTCTCACAAAGGATCAGTATAAGTGCGAGCATCTACGGATCACAACCATTGCGACATTTACACAAGGGTGGATGCGACTTACGGGCATTTATTGAAAGCACATTTGCAACGGTTATAAATTGCAAAAAAAACTTGTTTTGAAACAAATTGATTGTTCAATTCGTTCAGAAATGGTCCTTAAATTGCATCTACCCTGTATACCATAAACATCATATCAAATGCGTAACAGCCCCATACTTATAATCGGATCTCAATGACGAGTATAGATTTTTGTTTCACCAGGTGGCGCCACTATAGAGTAAGGTCTGTCAAAGTTTGTTGACAGACATTGATGTATCCCAAATTCAGAGCACCCAAAAGAACTGTGCCTCTATCGACACTTATAAACTCTATGACCGCAAAGCCAACCCACAAATAGTGATATCCAACATTTCGGCAACATCACGTTATATAAGCAGTGAATTCATACGCAATAGCCCTCATTAGAAAGATCCTCTTTGTTACATAGCATTGAAATCACGTATGAAAAAAATGCTAAGCAACCGCTAACTCTTTCAAATTGAGATGCGTTTATAAGCGTTGCTGAGGCCACAAGAGCGTCGTACGATTGCGGTGAGAAGAAGGTTGTCGCAGCGGTGTCGGTACCAGCACCACTGCAACAGCTTTCAGCTCGCCGCAACGATGATAAAGTACAATTTTGCTTGCTTCAGTTTCTTGATGATTCGTCCCTGATGAATTTTTCCTTGTTAGCTACGTGTATTCTCAAGCAATAACAGCTCATAATGTGTGTTAATTCCCCAAGAATACGCGTGACCTTCAAGTAAGGGGGGACGGATATCTTCTTTCTTCAATGTTGGCCACTCTTCTCTCTTCTATATCTCCGCAGTCAAATATATAAACCCTTGGTAATAAAAAATAGCAGGTTATATGACAGTCAATATTGATTAAGGAATTATTTTCATATTATGTTTAATTGCTTAGTAACGTAGTGGACTAGTTCAACCCTCTTTTCTCTTAAACACGTTATACACAATTACCAGGAAAATATAAGTTTCAGTAACAGTTTTAAATCTATCTTTTTAGCTTTTTACTCTCAGTTTGGTTATAACAATCATCACTAAGCAGCCGAATGCTGCTTACTTGTATGGTTACATTCCTCAAATGCACGTTTATTTACATACGACAATAGCATTGTATAACTAAAATCTTAAACATCTGCGAATCAAACTGCAAAATAGAGAATCATAAAACAGATCCAAACAGAGACAGATGACACGATCAATATTTATTTGTACTTATCATGATTCACCCGGATATGTCCGGGTCGAAATGCCCAACAAGGGCAGTAGGGCTAATCGCTGGCGGGGTTGCGTCGGCACGCTCTCGCCGAAGCGGCACATCCGCACATAACCCGGTAAACCGAGTAATCCGAGCCAGGGATACCCGTGGACACGACACGGACCACGGACCACGGTGCACCGGAGGATTTGCTGCCAAACGAAACAGACACTGCTGATTGTCGAGATTAAATGGCACACCGCCGTTTTAGACAGATTTACTCTTGTTTGGCGAGCGACAGATTTATTGAAACGCTGCTACTGGATAACCCTTTCCTTTATCATCGATCTTAAACAATTTTTATTCGTTGTTTCCAACTTTTGACGATAGAAGAAAAAGTGCAACTATACTAGTTGATATACATAGTTTTAAATACCACGAGTAGCATTTACTGTGCTTACTGCACTGTAGAATCAACTGGTTTTAATCGAAATGAAATATCAAAGTGTTTATCAAAAGGGTGTTGTTTATATACGATAAGAACGCTTTGTCAGTCTAATTATGCAAAGGAGGTCATAAGATCGCAGCCTACTTAAGAAAATCTATCTCATAAACACAGTACTAATACTAAGTAGCTATCAATCTAGACTGGGTCAAAGCTCGGTAAATACTGCTACGCTTGCAAAAAAAACAAATTTCTTGCCGAGTTTCTACAAACCAAGTCTCAGAAGCGTTTCGTTTATTCTCTTTATGCGACCTCTGGCTTTTGATATTTTAGGCTACTTGTCGATAAGTAGCCGCGTGTGAATGGAGGCAGTAAAGAATTTTACGCCCATTCACAGCTTTAAGCTCTTTTGATCGCATTATAAGGAAATTCACAAAGAACTTGTAATACTTTTATATGAAGGGAAAGAGAAACATCTGTGACACCTTTTGCTCGCTATTTGTTGGGTGCGCGATCTTTAACCGACAATCAGATATCAAACGGCGCTCACCCGATAGCGAAGGCTTTATCCGGCCCCGGCTATCTGAGCGCGGCCTCTTTGATCCGAGCGGCTCGCTTTGAAGTCGCACGCGCCCTTTGTGCGCGCCGCCTGCCTCCACCTCCATGTAACCTGCACAGACGATAAAGGTTATTTAAGATGATACACTGCGATCGCTAATGACAATAATACTGGCATTGTTAGTTTTGTGCTAACTCAATTATCAATCAATTACCTACAAACGGTCATCATGTACTCCTAATAGAAACTCCGTTCTTTTCTGTAAGCAAATCAAAAACCATTTTTTTCCGATAACAAAAATCTAAAACACCAGTGGTTGCGTCTAAAAATATTTCCTGAATAAAATATTTTCTAGTGAAAAGTGCAAAGCTTCATAAATAGTACAAAAGCGTCAGACACAAAGAGTATAAAGCCAAGGAGAGACGCAAACGTCTCATAAATATGAACACCATTTAGATAGTTTGTGAACTGTCTACTCTGCACCTGTTGGACTCGCCACTCTCACCATACTTTAAATCTCACACTTTTTGCGTGGCGAACTTGTTAAACATTCTTTTGTTGTCTTGTTTTTTGCTTATTTTCAATGGTTTTTTCTTCTCATGTGAAAGAATGTCTATGATTTGCCTCATTATTCTTTTATTGAACTTGTTTCAGCTCAAATATGATTATGTTGAGCGTATAATAGTGTATCTTTGAAATAAAAGCCCAAGTAACAGTTTTAAGTCAATGCTACAGTAAATCCTTACCCAGCCATAAATTATTTAATTAAATAAATATAACAGCTCAAAGTTAAATGCCTAGCAAATTGAATCACCGAAACGCTTCATAAACTCACCGGTGCCGCGGCGTAACGAAAGAAAATGCAACGAAATAAAATGAAAACTATTTTTAATTTCTCTTAATAGCCCTTCACAAATACTACAAAACATTTTGAACTTTAAATTCTCGGCGTAAAGTACAAAGTGGTTTAAAGGCTTGAAAAGAGTTGAAATCCTGTTGTATTTTACAGCCGCGGTGGCGTGTGCCGATTACAGTGTCGTTCATTTATCCGCTTTTATTGTCCAACTAAAATATTATGACAAGTAACAGCATGCTTCCATTGCCTATAAACTGCCGACCTTTTGTACTTTTGTATTTATAAAGTTGCAAGCTTTTATTTGCAGCTAAAAAATTCTGTTCAAAAACTCTTGTATTTTTCAGTTTTTAAAATCGTAAAAGTTCGTTTAGTATCGTAAAAGTTTATTTAAATGTATTTCAATGTTCTCCATCATTTAGACTTTATTTTCATTTTTATTTTGGACTTCATAAATTTCAAAGGACGGTACTAAGCGAGTATCTGATTCAGGAAAATGAACAAAGAAGCTAATGTTGTTGGCTCCACATAGCTCTGATCATGCGATTGTTCAAAGGCATTAAAAAGCTTCAAACCATTTTTGTGTTGAAAGCTTTTACCATTTGGCCGCTTACAATTCGTCCTGAGGCGAGCGGTCGCCACAAAAGCAAAATTAATTTTAAAATACACCAAAAGAAATTAACTTTCAGTTCGTGTCTGAGGGGAAAAAGGTGAAACTTCCAAACGAGGGAACACTCGAAGAGACTTAAAAATAATAAAGCAGACGTAAATGCGAACCGCGTCGGGGACAATCCCATGTTTGTATTGTTGCTTTGTGCTTTCAATCTTTTTGTACCAAACACTTTTAGAGGTTTCCCCGTTAAATAAAGAATAGGCAACCAATTCACATTTTATAGGCAATTTTCTTTGACTAATTGTTTCAATCTAATGTATTGAGAAGAAAATATTCAAACAATTGAGCTCTTTGAATAAATAAGGCACCTTATTAAATACCTAACTTAAGCCCCTAAAATTAAGCTCCATTCTGACTTACAAAGAAAAGCAAGTGTCAACAATTAACGAACAATTTGTGATCCGCTCTCGTATAAAACAGGCACCTTGGTTTTTTCTCATCCGAGCAACCGTCTCATATTTCAGACGTTTTAATTTAGCGTAGCTCGCTCCCCGCGGTGCGCTTAAGCAGTCTGGGACATTATAGACTAATTTTTATTTGCCGTTTTGCAGGAGCCAAGGATAATCGAACTGCCAATCCTGACGTAGAACAAAGAAGCCTCGAACTATTAGGATAGCTACTTTAATAAATCAGCTTTATCCGATAGTATGCTTTGTTTTTTGTTAAATGCGCTAGAAGATGTTGTGATGGATTTTATCTTGAATATTTTTATGCAATGTAACTGTAGGTGTAAAACTTGATTTACAAGTTGGATGGAATAAATTGTGGCTTACAAATGAAGGAATCTGTTCAGACCGCTATTTAGTTTTTAGCTTTCAGCCGATTCCAACTCGGATCAACATAAAGTACCAAATTGATGACCATTCCGACCTTTACGACTATCTGAATAAAACTATTCAACTGTCGAAATTAAACAAATACGCTCACAAATTGTATTTAGTACTATAATAACAGATATATTTTTGCACTGTACTTCCATAAAGAAAATGGAATAAAAACCTTCTACATAATTCAAAAACATTTCCAAAACCACTCAATCGTTTAACTTTCCCGTCACAAAATCAAAAGACAACAAACTCCCAGCTCTTTAATCACCATAACCAAGTTGGCAAAAAGCATGCATATTGAATAGTAAAACAAAAATGAGTGCAAGCTGCGAAGGGGTCGCAGGTGGTACGTGGCAGAGATGGCAGGTCCGACAGGTAATTAAAATGGTAATGAAGCGACGCAGCGCCGCCGTTTAGCCAAACCATTCCACTTGCGCGCCCAAACAGATGAGTTATGGTAGATATCGCTCTATACCAACTCTTTGATAGTCTTTAAAACTAATTTAAAAGTTTACCTACCGTCCTTCAAAACATCTTGGCGGCAATTCTAAATTGTGCAATCTGCAACAAATAAAAGCGTTTAATAAACATATTCCAACATATTTGTAAACACACGTCTGATTGTAAACATGTTGAGTATCAATTCAAAGACAATTTGCCTTCGTCATTAATCAAACTAACTTGATTTAAATTATGCGGTGACATGTGACTTGAAGCTGAAAACTGGAGGCGTGACCGAGCAACGCGACGACACGACAACGTGGCGGCGTCACCCCGTACCGCGATCTCCGTATCGCACCCGCCGACCGACGCCAAGCTCCCACGCATCAAAGAGCTTCACGGTAGAGGGTTACGCCAAAATAATCCCAACGATAACTTTAAATGAATTCGTTAATTACACTAGTGTTGATTCGCCAAGAAATACACCCCGGGGAGCGCCTCACAAATTACCTATCAACAAATTAAAGCCATTCGTAGGGCCTCAGACGTCTATCGGCTTACACGCTTTTAGTAATATCGTGTGAAAATTATTTACATGTAAGTAAACCGGGCATGATTAAAGCTGAAACAGAGGTGATGTTTAACCCAATTTAATAATTCGTGTGTTTCAGTTATTAATTAACGAAATCATATGTTTTCGTAAGATTCTTTATTCTCAAATGTGATTATGTGTAATAACATTCCATTATGTGAGGCAACGCTATATCTGGTCGATACTCACTTAGCAATCACGTTTTCCAAAAAAATACGCATTACTTTTACTTCCATATGCCTAAAAATACAGAATGTAAATTACCAATGGAAATTAAAGATAAATACAGGTATGGAATTTCCTCTCGACTATATAGTAACTGTAGTATAACGCATGAATTTATATTCTGTAAAAGTAATACATATTTAGATAATTTGAAACATAGCTGTAAAAATATATCGAGATTTTCCATTTTGTTTCATCATGCGAAAAAAATATTGGCTAATAATATAAATGACAGGAAGATAATCAAGAATTGAAGACTCGGCCCGAAACGGTGGCGTGTGGAGAGAGGTCGTGGGCCGTGAGCAGCGAACGGGCGGGACGTCGGGCGGCTAATCTCCTCGCATGTTGACTCTACTCAATAACTAACTTCAAACATAATTATCTCTGTCTATTTCCCCTAAAATTGGCGATTCCCTCGGAGGGATCGCCGCGATATTGCTCCGACAAATTTCTTGTGCCAACAACGGCGATCGCCGCCGTATCGAGATATTATCGAGGGTCATTGTTTGATTATCTCATTATAGGATGATTGATTCTATCAGGCATTCATTAAGACGCCACTTCGTGCCCGAGCTTTTCCGACAAATTATATTTACAAACGTTATTATGAGTAAATAAAATGTTATCGTGTTATAAATATTTAAACGATGATTGCTGCTTACGTAATTGGTGTTACGTAAGCGTTACTGACTTAAATATTCAGTTCGTTTTATTTATCCTTACTAATATTATAAATGCGAAAGTTTGTATGTATGGATGTATGTATGGATGTTTGTTACTCTTTCACGCCAAAACTACCGGGTCGATTTCGATGAAATTTTGCACACATGTAGCTTATAGTCTGGATTAACATATAGGCTACTTTTAATTGACATACCACGCGGGCGGAGCCGCGGGCGGAAGCTAGTTTCTTCATAAATTTCTTGTTAGTTTCCAGCGAACGAGCTAGGTTTTAAGCTCTATTACACATGATATAGTCGCTAAGAGGTATTAAGTAATACGTGTACGCGCGTGCATATTGAAGACGGTGCAATTTCTCGACACACGCCGTTGTTAGTGGTAATAACTATAAAATATGTGCGCCCCGGCTCAGAGCCACGCCGCATACCAAGTGAGCCCACAGACTAACTACAAATGATTTTAAAAAACGTCTTCACTCACCCCTCTCCCCTTCTAACTCGTTTACTGCATTTTATATTCATTATTTTGCCGCTACCCGCGTTTTTACGGCATATTTAATGCTCATATTACGGTATAGTTTGTGCCGTAATGTTATTAGTAGTTAGTGGTTTATTAAAGAAGTTCAAATATTGTTAAAGCGATCGTTTCACAGATATGATCGTGTTGGTAACCGTTTAGTGCTACGTCGTAGCACTTGCTACGAACACGTTTGACTTTTATCTCGTAGGTGGAATAGAATAATGTTATTTTGATCGTTTTTATGTAAGCTGAGTTCTTGTTATTTAAATAACTTTGCAGATTTCTTTATTAATAAAATATTTATTTGAGAAACGTTTCGTAACTTTTCTTACATCACATCAACGTCAAACGATTAACAAACTTTTGGTGAGTTTTAACAATTTTAATTAATATCATTACACGGACAGGTGATGTAACTTTAAATTTGTTTTCTCATAATTGAACACAAAGTTGTTGAGCATTTGACACCCACGCGGCGTCGCGGAGTGGAGAAGTGGCTGAGTGGAGAAGTGGCGGAATGGAGGAATTATACAAAATAGCCGCGTTGGTAATCCATCAGTAAACGTCACGGGAGAGATCAGGCGGCAAATTTTAATTCTGAATGAAGCTCTTAAGGGCGCGGTTTATTGCCCCGCGAACTTAATGTTTCGCGTGACGCGAATACTGAGATATTATTTTAATTTCATCCCCTTGCCGCTATCTGAGGTGTCTCGCACACCCAACTTTACATATTTTTGAGGGAATAAATCTCGTTTGATGAAAAAAGAATTTTCTGTAAACAGCGCCCGGTTAATGGAAATTTGTGTTTAGTATTCAGTGTGGTGAAATTAAGAGTGGGTTGAGGATACATGTGCTGCCGCCCTGCTTCACTCCATCCATGGCGGCGAGCCGTCCGTGCATCACGCGGAACGAATCCGAAAACACCTGATGGGAACGTGTCTTCTGAGCCGATGTTCAATATAATTTACGTTACGTACGTTATGTCAATTATAATACAGTGATAATTTCACATCAAATAAATAAACCGTAACATCTTAACTTTATTAATAAACCCTGAAAGTTACAAAGCGCTCCTAATAAACAACATCATGATACAAATTACATCAACGGCGTAACTTCCCAAATCATTTCCGAGACTCGTCGCCTACATTTTTTTATGAACCGGGATCGGCAAAGTCTTACACAAAAACGAGCGGTGTCCCTTCCCCATCAAATGCAACGAATCAAACGACTCTGAGCCTAAATTCGCTACAATTTTATTATTCAATTATGGTTCGGTGGCGAGCAATATGCCAGCGTGAAAATGACACCCTCGCCCTCCCTCGTAGACTCAGATTAAGGCCGACTCGATACCGTATTTCGGATAATAAACATGATGGTTAAGGAGATCACTGTGTAGCACAAACTTGTTCACAAATTAACCAAAATAAACGTGCCTCGTGTTGCGGCGTCTAAATTAAATTTGGATAGTGCCGAACTTTCGGCCAAGTTTGTATGCACGTGTACAAAACGTAGATGCGGCTTCACGCGACGCAGACGTATGAATGTTACAGTAATTTCTGTCGGGATACATTAGTTTGGCGCAAAGTTACGTTCTAAGTCCTCCAGCGCCGGGAGCCGAGAGAGTTGTGGTCATTTCATGCACTACATCGCAGCGGACTTGTCTTCAAAGTGTATTGCAAAATAGAACGTTTGTTCGTTTCGTGACGTCGATTGAAAGCGGTGGCATTCGGGACGCCCGCAAAGAAATATAGTGGAAAGCGTTCGGGCGTCTTAGTCTGTAGATTGCGATCACCTACTGGCTTGCCGCGTGCTAAGTGGATTGGAGTGGGACCTCATCTGTTCCCCGTCAGCCGAGACGAAGGGTGAGGCGACCCCCCCAGCCCCCGGGCCCCGGCCCTCGCTTGCGAATTGCGTTAAATAAAGTCAAATTGAGCAATAAAGGCTGGCTCCCCGCCGTAATGCAATAGAATCGCGGTCCGCCGCCGCCAGAACTATACCACTAATTTACACCGATGTTAAGCAATCGCCCGCTACCTGAACTCCTCATTTGCACTACTTCACAGATTTTATTGTCTCTGATATGATTTGATTGATTTGCCATCCAGAAAGTGATTTTTATTTTACTTTGTAGATGTCAGATCGGATCTATTTAATACTGAACGGTGATGTGTTTAACACTGCTATTAAATCGATAAATATGTCCTTTTAAATGAACAAGTTTTGATGGAGTGGTAAAGGACCTTACATTTTTTATATATTTATGAGCTGAAGCTACCACTATGTGCAAACATCGAAACATACCTTTTAACTAAAACACTTACTTTTTTTGTTTAGTTGACGAAATGGAAAAAACTTTAATAACAAATCCCACAGGCTTTAAGATTGACGTTCACTAAAGAAAAGCACTCAAAACTCGGAGTGGCTACTTCAGAGTGATAGTAAATGATACAACTGCAAAGCTGAGTGAAAACAAAGTTAGCATTGAGTGACGAGGGTAGTCAACACAGTTATCAAACAGCCATTTTGAGCAAGAAATCATCGCGAACATGACGACGAATTAAACGTTAATGTTGACAGTTTTATAATGTTTAGATCTATATCGCAGTTTTATGGACTGGGATTTTAAATAAAGCCGAAATACACTTACTTGTCGAGGCATTTATATAGACAGTGTGTCGTGTAATTCTGCTTTTATCAATTTTCAATTTAAAAAAATCTTTAATTTATAAAATGACATATGACAATTTTTTGTACAATACTAGTGTTAGTTCAAATCCTAGAAATACAAAAATTGTAGTGTAGGTTATTCTTCAAGCCCAAAAAGACTCATATATAACTTTTATCGTGTAGTTAATCGGTTGAGAATAATATAATTCTGCCTTTAGATTGATATTAGTGGCAGATCGTAAAGCTGAGTGAAAATAAAGTTAGAATTGAGTGACGAAGGTAGTCACCACAGTTATGAAACAACCATTTTGAACAAGAAATCATCGCGAACATTATGGCGAGTTAACTCCAGGGCTGCCTCACAACTGTGCCAATTTATTATGTTTAAATTGATACTGCAGATTTGAATAAAATTATATTTGATTTTGATTGTTATATCAAATTTATTAAATTGGGGTCATTTTATTAACTTGTTGTGACTGCCATGAATATTGTAGTAATAAAATAAGTTGTATTACAAAATGTGTAGCTATTTTTTATTTTGCTGTACTGTTTGTTGCGTAGTTTATTTTTTTTTAAACTGATATATATTTTTTTAGATTAAGTTTAACTAGACATTTTTATAACTATGATTTGTTAAATATTTTAAGTAAGTTGTGCGTGAATAGACTTGCATTCTATCTACCTAATGTTAATCTTTCCCTAAGCTCTTTAAATTAATATTTTCGTATGACAAACAAAAGTAGGTACAGTAGCAAAAGATTAAAACTAAAACAGTTTATAGAGCAGTACGCAGCATCTGCAATAAATACCCTTGCATAATTGTTTCAAAGTACGAAAAACACTCGCAATAACGTTTTTAATTAAACTAACAACCAAAGTCATTTACTACTCGGTTGTAAGAAAATGGTGTTCTTTCTTATAAATGTAACTTGTTGACAGCCCTGGCGAGTAACCCTTGCTAGGCCGTTGTTGCCGCGGATTCGGCGGCGGTTAGGTTTAAAATTCAATTTATTTCAATTTGTGTGTAATCACGAGGGGGTAACGCAAAAATACGCCCGCTTTATATTGCGGTGTAACTTGATCGCTTCGTTGTATGGAAATGAGTCTGCCATGCTGGGAACGTAATTACGAGCTGAACAGCATTGTAGTGTTGACGAAGTTACTCTTTAAGGACCAAATATTTCTTAAGTGTGTGATTGATATGAAATGTCTTAAGGCTTCTTGAGCCAAATGAAAGATGCGGTATATCAGCAAACGTCATCAGTCCTTCTCTTGCTGCTAAAAGGACCTTGCCATTGAGGTGGAGACCAACCGCTATTTATAAAGAGACCACAGATGCCTGTATACGACTTTTTTATAAAACCTATGTTTCATTTTGTACGTTTAATTGATTTATTCATCCACTCAAATGACACGATAATAAGCCAATAAACGGCAATCAAAGCGATCCGATCGCGATTGTTGTCATTCGTGATAAAACGTTCAAATAACCTGCACTCGCTCTGTTGTCTTTTTAAAAACCTTTTTAATATTCCTCAACCGTCTTTGCCTCCTTTGCTCTTCTATGGCAATTTCGCCTTGTTTTAAAGCGGGCAAATTGAGCTTTTTTTGTTTATACAAGTTGAGAGCAGTTGGAGCGTGGGTAATCTCTTTTACGTTTGTTAGATTTGAGACTGGTAGTTCTTTTTCACTCGTTTCGTCAACGGCACTGTTTGTTCGTATTATTCGCTTGTTTTCGCCTCAGACGAGCATTCCTCTCGGGCTGTTGCCCGCTCACTATGCGTGTAAATTTTTAAGCTGAGTTTTCTTTTCTTCATCGCCTTATTGCCTTCGTCTTTCGTTCGAATACTTGATGTTTACAATTCTGTGTGCTGCATCTTGCTGTGAGCATTTTTGGAACTTAATCGCTGTCAGCATTAGATGGTTTAGTGAAACGATATTCGTGACACAACGTTATATTAAACCATAGTTAGATCAGTGTGTAGCTTGATCACCTTGAGTTAATGCTCGTTACAGATGTATATATAAATGTATATTGAACATATTAATCAACTCTGATGTATCAAAATGCAAGCGATATCGTGCAACTAAATTACGCGCAATCTATAGACACAATACACGCAAATGAGACGGCTTCGAATAATTATACAATTACTGGCTTACAGGCATTCACGTACCAATTACCTCGCCGATGCCACCGAGCTTACTAATAACCCCAGTGTTCTCTCATTTAAGTCGCTAGCTCACAAGTCCCAGTATTACCATGACAAGGGAACCTAACAAGCCTCCCATACCAACAACACGCTACTTTCGAAATATAACGTATTTCATTCCGCGACACCTTCAGCTTACTTGCGTGCAATACATGACAAATATGAGCTTATTTTTCCAACCACATTTTATGTCGTATCAAAATTATTTAAATAAGTGTCGTGGAGGTATCCGAGGTGTGCCCGCCGCGTGGCGCTTACCCAAACGTCAGTCTAAAACAAAAGGGTGTTTAAATACAAAATTTCAAACAGTGCGGTGAAAGAACTCGCCCCGAGCTTCCATTTGAATTTGCCGGTGCCGGTGATAAAAACAACTGAAAATAATTCATAAAAGTGAGCGAAATAAAAGTTCACAATAGCAAAGACAAACGCGGGCCTCGGGCAGACGCTCCAAATTATCTTTTTGCCCGGGAACGTCTTCGCTCTTTAAGAATTCTCTTTTAAATTGTGTTTCAGTTTTGGTCTTTTTGTAAGCGCTTGGTCCTTTGGCCGGTCGCAGTGTTCTGCATTAATAACGCGGGTTAATATTTGTAGTGTACGAACATCAGCTCCCTCTGGTGACGAAACAAAATCCCACGTTTGCGGACTCGTATTTTATTTGTTTGTACACACATGTGTGCTGTGTATGGACTCGTCTGCCTCGTTTTAAATCGGCAATTGAAGCTTTCTCATTTATTCTTTCGTAGTTTATAAAAATATGGCATTATCAAGATTAAATAGCGAGTAAATCTACTCTAAAGTTAGCCGATAGTTTTAGCATCTGGTAAGAAAAGATAAGCTGTCACGTGTTGCTTATCTTTTCAAGTAACAGATATTTTTTTATGTTGAAGCCAGAATATTTTCAGCTTTTGAATAGTATCTGTATAAATTGTATCTGAAAACTATAAGAAAGACAATAGTCGTTTCATGTAGTAAGTGATGTGTGTAACCGTACCGTTGTTCAACCCTTGACTAGGGAGTTGAAGGGCGGGGAGTGAGGGGCCGGGGGTGGTATCGCGTCTTATCAAATGCAAACACTCGCGGCTCGTTCCGGTCATTGAGCGCGAACTCAACTCGCTATTATTTTTATTTTCTCATTCAGATACTTTGGATTAAATCGACGTTTCTTACACCCCTTTGGTTTGTATCGACGATAGCGGTTTTATTGAGAAGGGTAAGGGTTGCCTTCACTTGAATATGTTACATAAAAACAATGGAGATAAGCGGAGTTCTTTTACAAATGTTTCGTGAACGGTTAGTGTTTTCTGTTGCCGTCAATGTTTAGTTAAATGTTGTATGAGGGATTCAGTCAGCCCACCCTATTTGTTACAGCTGATTCCAATTATTTTTTATTTGAAAGAAACACATACATGTTTCATAATAAAGCTATAATAAGTATAAACTGAAACGAAAAGCAAACAGGAATGTAGAGAAATATGAAGATACTTCACCTAATCTTGCGAAACAAATGCGAATTGTGAATGTGGGGCGACACAAACCATGGCTCATGTTCTTACTTGTCCTGCGTGCCCACGACCTGCACGAGGGACGCGCTAATAAACGCATATGAAAGCGCTTTTCAGGTAGCCACATACTGGGCTAACAAAATTTGACTTTGCCGTCGACTCGAATGAAGAAGAAGACCTAATCTTGATTTTAGTGACTGCCAAGCACATTCAAGGCACACACGAAATTTTCATCGATTCTGTAAAGTGTGAATCGTTGTTAAACTCTCGGTTCACGAAAGTTTTCCAGAGGAATACACCGGCATGCCATAAACCATCACATTTTTTACTTATAAATACTAAGAGCGCTAATAAAGGTGCTATATCGGGTACAATATGATGTGGGTCGTAACATAACGCGGTGTAGGCTTCGCCGTAAAAAAGTAATAAAATCCAAATAAATCCCGTCCTCCCCTAGTCCCCTTGTCGCTTCTTCTATTATTATTATGAACATCAAAATATTACTTCACAGGTTTCTTCGAGACGAGGAGTGTATTTTTATCAAAAATAATGATAGTGAGGAAGTAGGAAGTATTTTCTTTTATTGCCGCAAACTTGTCTGGCTGTGTTGCTTATTTTTAAGCATGTATAATATAACAACAATAGCACCGCGCTTTATGAAAAGCTAGAAGGGTGTAACAGACGTGTGTTATACCCAGATTTCATTTGTTATGTTAATTATAGGTCCCATGTGATTCGTGTCCCATTTCAACTCCGTGCTGCTATTAAGAAAATCCTGACGTAACCTGGTACCTCGCGATGCAAAGCAGCGTACACTACCACTAGACAAACGAGGCAGTACAATATTGTATAGCATACTTATGAGTGTGGCGCACATTGAGAGAGGCCTTTGTCCAGCAGTGGACTACGAGAGGCTAAATGATAATGAATGATGATACTTATGAGTATTTCTAGAAAAAATATAAGAGAAGCTAGTTTCAAACAAATAAATTTGACCAGAGTAGATTTTGACTAACTGTCAAAATCTACGAAACCATACTGAAAGAATCGCCCTTTTGATAAATAAAATATGATGTTGAAAGGCTCTGACGGCAGGTAAGGCAATAAACTAAACGAATGTTAGTCTCGGGTCTTTTTCAATTTGTTCATAAATAGAAAACAGTGGCGGTGGGCGTTTGGCTGCGGTGTACTAAACTGCCTGATACGATAAAGAAGCTTTTAAACGTCAATATAGCGATAAAAAGTAACCAAAGTCCTTTCTGGGGCTTCAATTATCCAAATTCTTATTTTCATCAATTTTGGTTCAGTTGTTTACCCGTGAAACTGTAACAGACGGAGCAATTTCTTTTGAATTTATAAGTACGGATGTAAATATATTCAACCCGACCTAACCGTCAAAATCTGAAAGAACCACCCTTTCCATACATAAAATATGATGTTGAAGGGCTTTGACGGCAGGTAAGGCAGTAAACTAAACGAATGTTAGTCTCGGGTCTATTTAAATTTGTTCATAAATAGATAACAACGGCGGCGGGAGTTTGGCTGCGGTGTACTAAACTGCCTGATTCGATAAAGATTGCGGCGCGGCACTACGGGAAAGTTTCCAGCGGTAACTGGAGCGTCGCTACTACCATATTGTTTAATATTATAATGTACAAGTTATTTTGTATTTTTTATTACAGATATATTTTTTGTTATTTGTTTTGAAAAGTGAGGTTGTGATCAGATACAACGGATGTTAATCGTTTCGTAAGCTGAGGCCTATTTCTTGCAGTGGAAGTCTATAGACTGACGATGATAATGATAATGGAACTCATATGGGAGCCAGAAAGTACGTTTTCATTTATTTTTTCGGAGAATTTTAAGTTTTTATTGTTACTCGTTTTGATTCTAAATATTTGGTACATTTTTAAAACCCACTAGTACTTCAGTGTGTGGAAAATAAAGCCATCGAACTTTATTTAATAACAAGATATTCAAGCTATTGAACTTTATTTAATAACAAGATATTCAATAATAGTTTCTAACAGTGATTATAATAGGATAAAGGGTTAAGTTTTATTTGTGTTTTATAGGAAAAGTTAGAACAAGCGGGGTTCGATTAATTTAGAGGAAAACCTCAATTTATGATCAATTGATTTAATGTTCGAAGAATTAAACCATATTACAAGTAATTGTTCAAATATTAACATTATGACGTAGTTAAGTTGAAATTGCAAAATTTAATCTAGTCGTTTTCCATTTTATAAAGCTTTTATTTACTGAGCACAATACAAGGCTTATTAAACAGACGTTAATTCGAGTTCTCGTACTAAAACAAATTGCTTCTGTCGTCTTGCCGCCCAATCCGGTGAAGATTAAAATTGTAATTCATTATGAAACACGAAAAATGTCGTAAAATGAAATTGTATCACAAAAAGTGAGATTTAATTCATTTAAGTGGTCGTATCCGAGGGGCAGGCTTAGTATGTTTTTGTGATAAATTCTAGGGCCCCACCGGCCGCAGTATTGTGTTTCGGCAGGCCTGAGGTATACACAATTTTTATTTTCCGCTTTTTGGGTAATCAATAGGGGAGACTCGACGCCCCTAAACAACCGAGCCGAATATCGGCGAGCTTGGAGTCGTACTCAGCTTTTATTTTTGATTGAAATTGATATTGGCATTTATTAAACGGCCATTTACGGGTTGTGTTGATCGTTGTATGTTTTTTTAAGTAAAAAAGTAAAAGGTACAAAACGGATGATTTAATCGTTTTGTTTTTTCCGTTTATTAATTTCAACGCATTTTCTGGAAAATCACTGCTTTTAATGTTGATATAATTAAAGTACAGAATAAAATTAAACAATGAAGTAAAAATCAAAGAAGTTATTGTCTTACCATTACTAAAGAGAAAACTTTGATCAACTTTACAATATATCAGCACTAAAAATATTACTCATATTTCAGTGTGCTCAGTCAATTTCTAATAACAAAATTTGATACTCTCGTTCGACTCCATGCGTTTCTCTGCTACGATAGTGAAATCTAATATTCATTCCAATGATAGAGAGGTATTTATATTGAGTAAGAACTCTCGCTAGGTTCATGAAAATCGGAGCTGTTTTAATCTTATTTTATGCTTATTTGCTTATTTTAAGTATTCCCCAAATCTGTATAAGGGGTCTTATTTACATATGAATGTATGCAGTTTCTGAAATATCCCGTTTCTATTTGCTGAAATTTTATTTTAAAAATATGAGACAAGGCAGTCTTTTATTTTGGTTTATTTGTTAAATGGTCTGTAAGATTTTATGTTATTTGAGTAATTGAAAGTTGATAATATAAAATTAATTGTATCGAATAAGGCATTGCACATGCAAATAAAAGAAAATATATCGTAAATAAGGCAAAGCCTTGTCTAAAAATTTAGAACGCGGCATTCTCACACAATATAGGGTTGTTTAATTGTCAAATGAAAATTGTGAATGAGTATGATGGCAGAGTAAAAACCATAAAATATTTATCTTACACTTTAGCAGTCTGATTATGTATCTTGTATAAATAAAATATTTACCAAGAAACAAAGAAACCAACTCAATTCAGGAGAAAAATGCGTACCTATTAGCCAACCTCTGTCTAATAATATTTTTGTATATGTTACAACATTGCACACATTATTACAGTAATTTTTCTTTAAATCACAGCGAAAATTGAAGAAAAACAATCTTTATCATCTGTTGATATTCCCCTGCGGATCGTCAGGAGGAAATCATGGAAACACAAGGGGGTAATCGCCTTTTATTGTTTCTGCTATTTCGGAGAAAAAAACGGTGATTGCTTTTAATGGAACAATTTTTTAATATTATTTTAGGACAAAAGTGCTATTTACACGAAATAATATTTATTTATTTTATTTTATTTTAAAACTTCTTGCACTTAAATTATAGTACAACGGCGGACTTAATGCCATAGGCATAGTCAACTTTAAGGTGATGCAGAAAGAACAAAGGTAGGTGCATAAGAAAGTAAGAGTTAAAAAAAGTTATGTGCTGAATATGTGAATACATACATAGAGTAATATTATATCAACAATTCGAATACATAAATATGGTAACAAATATACTAATACATACATTTAAATAATATATATATAATATTCGTGATAACATCACGCCGAAATGACATAGAAGAATGTTGTCGAAGTGTAAAACATTCACATTTCACCTGTTATTTTTAAGTCTCTTGTGATAAGGGGTGATAAAGACTAATGGCCAACCGATGGCCCATTGCCATCGACCAAAATATAGATTTTTGATTTTCTAACACAAAAAAATGCATTATTTCAGGAAGAATTGGACCTGCATAATATTAACATCAATATGTAAGTGTTTTTCTAGTTTACGTACCAGAAGGTCATGAAAAACCATTGATTTTCATGAACCGGCAGCATTTTCATCGAAAATCTTTTCCTTCAATATATTTACCTCCAGCAAACTTGTTACAAACCGAGGTGGACGCAGTTTCGATGGCAATCGACGAAAGTAATCGTTTGGCCGCAGACAACGGAAACGTCTCGAGTGGGTGATTGAGCCGGAAAATAGGTCCTGCCTTCTATGCTCAATGCTCAATGCTTCAGTGCTCGACGCACTCCAACCGCGATGGAAAAGTTACCGTTTCAAACATTTGAAACATTGACTTATTGAAACTACAATTGTGGGATATGGGACGCATTCAGTTTTCCACTTTCAGGCTTGTTACACATAGTGTGAGCTTTGTGTAACATAAGGGAAAATTATGCATGAAAGTGGTGAGTAATTTAAATGCTTTAGATAGATAGATAAAAACTTTTTTTGCATACCAGTTCATTACAAACCTAAGATAACTATTTAAAAATAATCACAATATGCAAAGGGCGGCCTTATCGCTTGACGCAATTTCTGCCAGGCAACCTTTGGATGGACAGATTTAAAAGAAAAAGCGTTGTAGTTTCAGAATGTATGGGGCTTGGAAACATTGAATGAAAAGAAATAATTACTTAATCAAACTCCATCAAAAAAGTAGACCACCTCGTTAAACTAAAACCTAAATAGCTCATTCATTAAACATAAAAATGTCAACTAACTGTAATTAATTCAACGGAAAAGCGGCAATCGACTAAATGTGTTGATGGGACATATAAACTGATGGCGAACGTTGCCGAGTATAGCCGAGTATTACCGAATACCCACATTAGTAAAGTGGTGTCCTCTAATTCGCACATTGTTAAAGCAATACGTGTTTATTGTGTTCCGTATAAGGTGTAAATTACAGTGTGATGACCCCGCTAATGAATGGTCGTACGATGATAAATGGAGGGCGCGCCGCGAGTCCAGCTAAGTGGATTAACCACGAACGTCTTACCTCTGTTTGATTAATTCTGAGCTTATTCTTTAATTTTCATTTTCATAACTTATATACTAAAAGAAATGTTTTATTATTCATAAATCCAGTGCTATTGTTTCTAAAATAAATAGCAAACGATTTAGCTCAGAACTCTTCTAGTTTATTTTTTAAATCGTAACTAAGGTTCATGGTCAGCATTACCATATACCATCAGGTAGATTGTTATGTTTATTCTCTCCTTGCAGTTATATGTCCAATTATATGTAATACTATAGTCAATTTATAAGACGTATAGTTTTAATAAAAGTGTTCGCGTGGGTCTGCGGGTGGTTGCGGCGCGCCCGCTCTTACAGCGAGCATACGTTTAAGTGCTAATTTAATTAATCGTTCCATTTCCCCACATAACGTGGAAAACACGCACCACCCTTGTACCCCGCATACCTCACCCCTGCACCTGCCCGCAACTAACCACCACCTATATTTTTCACTTACAGACTAACCCTACAAATTGGTCCTGAATTCCTGATATTGCTGGGGCTTACGCCGCTCCGTGAAAAACGTTCATATACGAGAATACGAGTAGATACACCCAAGCTCCCAAACTGCCCCAACGATCGCACGGACTAATTTTATTTATATCTACCAAATAATTTTGAAGAATCGCAATGGAAGTCACCTGTGCCTCCTATTTTCGTTAAACAACTTTACCAATTTAACTTTATTTGTAACGGAGCAATACTGCCGACTTATATAACTTTTTGCGAGTACTTTATAGAGTGCCCTAAATATTGTGTAGGAAATGAAAAAACAAGATAACTGATTACGTAAGAATGGCATCGGGATCGAGTGGCAGGCCCGCGGGGGTGAGGCAAGGGGGCAGGGGATGACAAGAGGCGTCGTGAAAAGAGATCCGCCTCGGGCCGGATTATTGAATTATCAACAAAACATCGTACGCCTGAGAGAGTACGCGCTTCTAATTACTTTCTACTCTCTTCGGCGTATCATCTCAAAATCCGATGAGATTTGATGAGTAATCGATCGGCCGTTAATTGCGGACGCTGCGATTTGTTTGCACAACAAATAAAAAGGTTCAACGAGGGAATTTACACACGCAATAAAAATGTCGGTATTAAAAACAGACGTGGTGCCTTAAACGGTTCTCTGGCAGACGACCGCGGGGATTTTCCGGGAGTGTTTTTAAGCGATCCCCGGCGGAGCGCACCATCCGATATATACGTTCGGCAAATTAAAAGCAGGCCATGCGTGCGCCCATTGTGAAGGAGGCCCGCGTTTTATTGTTACCGATTTGTCTGCACGGAAAAACACCAATGGCGCG
Organism: Hypena proboscidalis; assembly: GCA_905147285.1. Lineage (NCBI taxonomy): Eukaryota > Metazoa > Arthropoda > Insecta > Lepidoptera > Erebidae > Hypena > Hypena proboscidalis. The sequence goes on from LR990144.1 coordinate 7,010,099, forward strand.
GAGCCGGGTTAAGCTCTCTGTTAATAGAACACGGTGATGTAAGCGATACCCACCCATGGCGGACACGACCCACCACAAATATAAACACAATTCCTGCTACCACCCATATTCATACCCAGACACCGGAACGTACCCTACACGCTTAAAACAACAATACACAGCACGCCCAGACGAATATCTATTGAATTCCAATATTTCAAAACACGAGCTTTTATGCATGGCATAACTCCGCGTGAAATGCGAGCCGAAGCCACCATTGTGAAAAAAATTAAACTAATATTTGTTGATAAAGAACCCAGGACAATATTGTTTGGTGACGGTTACGGGAAGAGGATATAGCACAATTTTGGGTGCACAACGTTTACTGACTGACTGCGAAGGAATTACTATGATTCTACGTATTGCTACGACGCCTACGCCGTAGCCTTCGCGCTACGGCTGACCAGAGTTAGTTGTAAGCAGCTTTTCATTGTGTTTTGTATAATTTATTTCTATAGTTGTTTTTTATTGAATAAAAGCAGCTCATAACAATATACTACAATATATATTTAAACTACTTAATATTTTGTTTATCAACTTATTTTGGTATTCTGATGCCGCGCCGGACTCAATAAATTTGAAACGTCTAATGTCTAAAAATATTTAATTCACAAGTTTAAAATATACAACGTTATTGCTTATAATGGATAAAATGCGTAACAATTTAATAAATAACGTACAGGCATGGCTCGCTGAACTCATATCACACTTCATATTAAGAAAAAGCGAAGAAATGTCTGCAAGAAAGATACATTTGTACGACTAAAGAAATCAGGTAAGGTAACAAGGTAACACGACTTCACTTTTACACGCTAAAATATTTAAACTGAGAAGTTGGCTTTGTCGGATGGCGTGCGGGGCGAGGTGGGCGCGGGAGTGCTCGTGTGAGAAATAGCTCCAAATATCTGGCGACTATCCGAGGGATTCCTGCCCCTATTTCCACGGGATCGCGTCGAAATGACAACAGATTTAGGGAAAGCGTCAAGCGAGGTGTGAAATGTATCCGAGCGCGTTACGCCTTATATGACATTCTTCACATGTACTATAAATGTAAGCGACGAGCCGATTTCGTAATCTTCCTTTTATTAAAAAGTTGTCAAGTTGAAAGCGGCGCCTACACGTGCGCTTACCTTTTTTATGCTTACGGCGAAGCAAAAAATATTTATTTGGAAAAAGCCTACTTAAAGTTTGGTCGACAAGATGTCCTCGTAAAATGTATTCAGTGTGAAACGAGGCTGCAAAATCGTGGAAGATTTGCATTCATTCATTCTTCCGCCTGTCGAATGCTTGACGTCTGTTTGAATATGTGATTTCGTTCCCGCAAATAGAGATTTGTGTCTGTTTCCACACAATATGCTTTTGTTTTTTTATAGCGGCTGGGATTCGTGAAATAGTAAAGAACATCTTACGTAGGTAACTGTTGATTCTATTACTATAGATCTATCGATTATAGTCTTATGCTGGACTATAAAATATAAGTTTGGAATTTTACCACATTTAAAAAATAAATATAACATACCTTATTGAGAGGCAAGTGAAAAATAGTTTTTTTTGTATCTACCGACATTTATAATAATAATAATAATAATGTACGACCGGATGGCGCAGTGGGTAGGGGTTCGATTCCCACTTAAGACAAATTTTTGTGTGCATGAACATGGGGGTTTGTCTTAGTCTGGGTGTTTCTATGTATAATAATTATGTATTTACAAAAGAAAAGTATATATGTAGCTTTGCTTAGTTTGGGACTAGATGGGTTGTGTGTGAGTTGTAAAATATATATTTTATTTATTTTTATTTAAATTTAAAAGATTATAATGCCTCGATGGCCGAGTGGTTAGCGCATGCGCCTCTCGCTGCGAAGTCTCGGGTTCGATTCCTGGGTCGGGTTAAGTGTTATTTGTAGCTCTCCGTTCAGAAATTAACAATAGCAGCACGGAAGGCAGGCACGACAGGCATGATGTTATGTAAAATTAAAAGAATATCAGTTCCTAAAAACTTCCCTTTCTCACAAAATCACTTCACAAACTCGTTCAATGGTATCAAGTCCATTGATACAGGTGGGGCCCACTGCCGCGTAACGAACACCGCGCGACACTTGTAATTAGCTTTGTAACCGGAACCCGCCGATCCGATGGAGGGTTGGAGAACATCGGTACGGAACCCTAATTGAAAATTAGCGATTCTATTGTTACTTTCGACGTAACTGGCCGCTAATAAAGATTTTATTTTAAAACGGAATTCTTTTTATGGGTTAATTTGAAAGTTTGAATTTTAGTAAAAGATTCGATTTGGAACGGATTTTTGTTATAACGATTTTCGGTTTAACTTTTTTTATATTTGTCTCTAGTCGTCATTAGAGCTCTTTGAACAAAATACTTGTATTTTTTTATCCAAATCTATCACAAGACCAATTTTGCCATTTTACAAATTTGGCTTATCGTTAAGTAATCATAAAAGCTTTACATCAAAGAAAATAAAAGTTAATCTCTAAATAAAAGCTCTACAGATTTAAAAATTATCGTTACAATAAAAGCATGTCATTTATTGAGATACGCAAAATGTAACTAATTTACTGTAAACATTTTGCTTCAGAAAACATATTCCCTGGGATTTTTAATAATGAACCCACCATAAGTATAAAACCACATGTCGTGGGCAAGCTCTGACCACCGCGTGATGTGACGATGCGTGCGAGACCCGCGCGGGACCTCCGGCCTGCCACCTCCGACCTCCGACCTCCGGCGGTCCTCAATGGCCACAATCAAGCCTCTACCCTCATTTAAATATCAAAACAGCCTCTTTACGCGCGGTTAGCCATCGCTCTATCTCCACCAACCCCGCAACATAACACAAACAAATTAATTCGAATAATGAACCCTAATAAATAGGGATCTGTTTACCCCATAAAGAATAAATGTTATAATAATTGGGGCAAGAGGCTACAAATTTACAGTTTTGAATTCCGAATTTTGAAAGGGTGAATTAATTTGGTGCGTATTTCAAGAACAATATTGTAATAATACAATGAAAAGTTTGGCGTACCTCGCCGAATTGTTGAGTTTGGCAGGTTTCGTCTACCTGCCTCATGAGTGCCTCGCGTCATATTTAATTTCTAAAAGTTCGCAGCGTGGCACAACTTCCAACCCATTAAATAGCTAAAGCAAAACCCTTTATTTTAAAAATAGAAATTACTTTATAACATCAGAGAATAAGCCTAGCCAAGCTTTTCAGTTTAAGTTATGAAAGATATTACCATAAACGTAGGCGCGTCGCCTGAAAGCTGTACAAAGCGGAGGTGTCAAGATTAAGCATCGGAGCCGCTCGAGCACGCGGCGAGGCGACTGCATGAAAATACAGTCTAAAATTGTTAACAGACTATAAAACTGCACAAAGGCTTTTCAATTAAAACTTTCAATGGCGTCCTGGCGCTAATTATAGCGCGGGCTAGGGACATCTATTAGTATAAAATAAAGCGCAAACCGCGGCGGCGACAGCGCGACGCACGGCGCCGACCCTCGCCTAAGTGAATTCCGTTAATTAAACCATAAAAACTTCGATAAATTAAGATCCCAGCCAATTCCCCTCTCTAATATAGTCGTGGCTCGAAAGATGCAAACGACATCGATACAGCGCTAGGCCGGTGGGAATGGCGGCATAAATTGTGTCGTGTCCCGCCGCCGCCCGCGCCCTCGCGCTTGTTTGTGGCTTGGCTTCGCCGCACTTTACTTACTGTGCCGGCCTGCAATAAAACCGATCACTGTTGCTTCACAACCTCCTCGATAATAACTCTAATAGCATGTTTAATTGTTTGTCAGTTAATTAAATTATCTTAATCAAAATACACCAATAATTAAAAATACATTCGAATTAATCTGTAAATTAATGTTCTAATTTAACAGAAATCCACCATCGCCTTTTATCAGTTGTAGTTATTCTTAGTTATATTGTTCTATTATAACCACTTCTATTAATAAGTTGAATTAATAATATCAATTCAACGGTATCGTTTTTGTAATTAAGTTAATATCCAAGTTTAGTTCCATGTAAACAATTACTTTGAGAAGCTCGCAATCCATTCTCCATAGTCTATGACTAATTAATGGGACTCCGATTCCGCGCACAATAAACCGGGCAATCAGTATTCTACATAATTTATCGGCTACTCAAATGGCCGCTGTTCCTCTACCTGCCATGTGAGCACAGGACAGAGAAACTCCATACGATAATTAGGTTCGGTAAAGCAATCCAACTGATAAGCGATAAGGCGCACCCAGCACCCCGTATGGAAATTTTCATTAGTGAAATTTGAGGTTAAGTGCTGTGTGTGTTTTAGTTAATTGGGCCGTGTGTGTCCCGCACCCGCACAAGCTTATGCCATACTTTTTGTTGGAGTTCATCAATTTAACCAGAATATATTTAAGTCTTGGGTAACTCCATTATGATTTGCAAATTAATACATGACAACAACAAAGTTGTAGACAACTTCAAAAAGATAAATATTGCTATTTACTAATTTGATTTTGTTCCATTTTAAATTATTTGTTTTGAGGCTGGGTCTGCTTGTGTGTATTTGGACTATGTGGCCTTATCATAGGAATCATTTGTTTTTGCGTTATAAATCCAATGTAGTAAAATATATTTTTATCTATTCAACTCAAACATAATCCTGAAAAGAAAATACTTAAAATTAAAATATTGCTTGAGAATACACGACGTACTTTTTTACCTTCCTATTTGTGAAACCTCGCTTTGACAACATATTTGCTAAAAGCAGACAGGTAAAGCAGTTATAAGATAAAGCTAAAAGTTAAATATCCACACAAAAAAAAGTTAACTGCGCAGTATTCGAGTGAAGTTAAAAAGCGTTCTCAAACAGAAGTTTCCGCTGAAAGTAAATCCTGGAACATCTGTCGTGAAAAACCAACATTTTCCACCTATAAAATCTTGTTGGAGAACATTTGCTCGTCTGCAGTGCCAACAGGTGGCTCCTTTTATCAATTTGAATGTAATCGCCGTTTGCTAGAGGTTTTCTCGACTCTGCTCAGTCTTTATTTAGTCTCCTCGAATGTTAGGTGCAAAAGTGCCTTTTCACTTTGGTTTTGGAAGGCAGACACAAAATAAAGGTGTTCAGAGGTATGCAAACACAGACGAGCTATTTGCGTAGGTGGACTGAACATCATCAAACAGCTTCGTCTAACGTTGCTAATTGATTGACTAATTTGTATTTTGATTCATTGAGAGCTTCTAATGAGATTCCATCTAGAGTAAGATAAATCTAACTTAGCTCCGAAATTGAATGCTATATATTTTTTGTAGGGCCCACATTCTTAACCAATATCAAAACATCATTGATTAAATACTGCAATAAATACCCAAAAAGATAGCTCAAACGGGACTTGTTTTCCATGCCTAAACACGTTGCCGAACCACAAATACACAAGAGCTTGTAGTTTAGTAGCTCCAGAGCTTATGTAAACATGACGACTGTGTCTGAACTGTAGGAATACCACAAATACACATCAAAATTGTCGGACGAGCACCACACACACAAAATGGCACTTCAAAGTAGTTCTACCGTGTGTGAGTCGTACACTTCAGCGTGTGTAATGGCCACGTTTGCAGCTAAAAGCCACTGAGGCAGTGTCAATCAAGCGAGAAAGCCACTCCACTCCATTCCGGAGTACAGTGCGTTATCTGTCGAAAGTACGCCGCTCTGTAATCCTACTGTATACCTCGCTGCACGGCACGAGCGAATTTCGATATTATTCCATTCACGCAAAGATGATAGTGCTATGAAATAATTCGCCACATGCCACAGCCGTGTCCGCGAGACAAGTTTACTCGACGCCCGCAGCGGACGGCGCGAAGAAGCCCAAGACGCGTCAAGATTTAAGTAGTTTACGCCAGGAAGTCCGATGCCACCGTCTTGTTTGGTCTGTGAAACTCGCTAACTCGATATTGCACGCTCACTTTATGCCCAAGTTTAATGTCACGCTGCCACCGACTCGCCTCTTATATTCGCCGCGGGAAACATTTATTAGTTTTCTCCTCAGTGCAACAAGTCCAACTTTTGTGTTTCGGTGTTCTTCTTTGGTTTTCAATAACTTCCCCATTGAACTGCTATAAAGCTTTTCAACACTCAAACTTGACTTCGAAGAGTAAGTTTTCTGGTATATTGTTTCTATACGGTGAAACTTTGTTCGTTTTTTGAGGCGCTTTTACGAAGCGGAGATACTTTAAACATCTACGAATTTTATTGTTATTTTAAACTGTATCAAACCTCAATTAAGTTCTTTTCCTTGCTCGTTTAACAAATCTTTTTCACCATAAAATTCTCGAATAATAAGGCGAACAAGTGCTGCATCATTTACAAGCTTATAACATTTCCAAACAACGGGGGTTTTACGCGGTCATTAGAGTATAAAAGCTACGGCTTTATAAGGCAGTGTTGGTTGTAAAGCGATCCAGTCGTGCGGCGTGGCGTGGCGGGTGGGACCTGTAAAAGAGGCATTAAGTGGCACAGCCTGCAGACGGAGCGCCCCGGTGCTGCCTGCGGTCCACGGGATATAACAGAGATTTTGTGGTAATATTTTGCCAATCTGCTTTTTTATTGTAGGTGGGCAATTTTTTTGATTTTATTAATATTTCTGCTTTTAAATATGATAGCAGTCAGCAAGCTCAAAACAGTTGTATAACAGTTTTCCTATGTGCTTGTAGCTTCTTTTTATGAATAATTTTAAAAAGAACAACTATTGTAAAAAAATCGATATGTCGTTAATTCTAAAATGTTTATTGAATCTATTTATTTTATCCGTTTTTAATGAAACCGTGGTATAATAAACTGAAAAATCAGGTCTATTTTATTGATCTCCCTATTCGTCCTTTGAACCCTTTATACGAACGTGACAGACATCGTTATGCCAATAACACGCCCGCGGTCCTGCCACAATTTAATAATAGTGCCATACTCATAGTCATAAGGACAAGTGCGGCTTTGCGATATTTGCAAAGTTGCAGACCGCGATCACGAGCTTAGTTCACTATTTTTGTTTACTCCGCTCCTAGTTTCATGTTTTTAGTTTAACCAACTTCAGATGAAATGCAAATGTGCCACCATTTTAGTTTTGCTTTGAATGCGTTTTGCGTGGCACGTGCTAAAAGTTATATTGTATCATAAAACATCAGACACGTTGCACTTAATAATGTAGGAGCCGTTTTAGAAACCTACTTAAACAATTTTTATCACATTCCATATTTAAAAGTATTTTACGTAATGTAACTAAATCTTTGAAGCGCTTTAGGTGAAACTCGTAACCATTGACTACATAAACTCTATGCTCGTAACTATTTGAGAATGCCAACGATCTCATCGCATAACCAAACACTTCACAAGTTCACACCAAGCGATCCTGCAATACAGCGCTCGAGCGAACCACGTTGTGGAGGCACGTGCTCCACAAAACCGAGCAAATAAACCTTCAACGTGAAGTCGACAACCTGCACTTGTCTTAACCTGAGAAATAAAACAGTACGTGATATCGCTTGTCGCTACCTTCGCCGAGTGTTGCAGACAAATATTTTTCCATTTCCACAATTCCACTTCCACGCAGACTCACCCCAAATCGAGGATTAGGACCGAACGGTTTGTTTTGTCGGTTATTGCAGCAAATACGTACTTATTGGCAAATCGTATGTGTCGCGTGCCGACGAGACAGTTCAATGAGTTTTCCAATTTCAAACTCGAGTGCTAACTCGAAAATCTGCTCAGATTATTTTGCCTAAATATATTTATAAAGGTGTGTTACATTAGCGATGTTGCGAGTGATCCACAAAAGCGGCATATATCGATCAGCAAACAGCGAGAGTAGCCAGGTGTCCCCCGCGCAAACAGCGCTCCCTCGCGGACCACTCGCGCGCCGCCCCGGGCCCCAGGCTCTACATCAAAATGACGACGGAAATCCCATATTGCCTACATCGGGGACGGAAGCACGATTTTATAAGTTAAGGGATTTGTGTCAATATTGTACTAGGATAGGACGGACCCACCGCGAGCTACGTTACGTTCGGTTACATCCGCGCGCATCTTCTCGCCTCGCGACTTGCGCCATTCCAAACTTTATTAATTTAAGAGGAGTCCCCGTAATGTTAACAGAGCTGCGAACACATTTGTTAATCGTTGTCGAGTTCTCGAAGAATTGTTAAGTAAGTATTTTTGTTAGGCCCTTGTTTGAAATTCGTAAGTGTATCCTGATTTATGGAATACATTTATACCGTTCACGCTCGGCGTGTCTGTCAAGAAAAATACGAAAATATGATGAGAGATGAAGTTTGGCGAGGAAAGTTGGGCATGTTTGGATAGCTGCTGATACGAGTAGGCTTCAACCGAGTATATACTCGCGCCCTCATACGGACATATTTCGTACTAAAAGAACATTTTACATGTATTCTTGTTATTTTCAGTTATCTTTCCGAACTTGTTGTTATGAAGATCTGATGTTGTTAATTTTAACAAAAGCATTGAATATACAAAAACTTAAAGAATACACGCATCCTTCTACAGGTTGTGGTGATAACTATTATTTTTTTCAATTCAATACTTTTTCTGCATTACAATTATTTTAGAATCAACCAAGATAAAAACACTATATACATATTGTTTAAGTAGATATTATTACGTTTGTTTCATGTACTTCGTAAATGATAATGCGTTAGAGTTATCCGTCGTAAAGTCCAATATAAAAGTGATTTTAGAAACTTTAACTGCCTCGATGGTCTAGTGGTTAGCGTATGTGCCTCTCACTGCGAAGTCTCGGGTTCAATTCTCGATTCGGGTAATAATGTGTTTTTGTGATATAATTCACAAACGCACCGAGTTGGTATTTTGTCCGGTGGATGGCGATAGGCTCACCCTCAGTCCCATAGGACCTAAACATAACAGGTGAAATGTGGGTGTTATACACCTCTACCACACCCTTCTGGGTAATATAGGCGTGATGTTATGTTGTTTTTGAAACTTTCGTGAATGATCGTAACAATTGTACTACATTATTAAATTTTTTATTATACCTTATGTACTTATCAGCAGCACATACGTATCCAAGCAACATGAAAGTTAATACGCCACGATATCTAATTCATACCGAAAACAAATTTTAAAAGGAACTCTTGGTGTTTGCTTGCTTGAGCACATGTTCATTAAAATCTTAATAACATCTCAATTACAAGTACGTACCTGCACAGAGCTTGCGTATGTAATATTTAGTAGCAGTACATTCGAAAGTACGAAAGGCTAGAGATGCCAAAAGGTTTTGGTATTCGAATACTTTTGTATTCGTTAAAATTATCGTAATCGTAATTATTGTATTAAATTGTAATAGTTAACAAGTACCTGAACCTCATGAGATTCAGGTACTTGTTGGATAATTTTAACGAATACAAAAGAATTCGCACGCTATGACGTTACATAACATTGTCTCTGTCTGCCCCCCAGGGGATAAAGACGTGATTTTATGTATGGACTTGAATCACAAACTTTAATTCAGAATTCAAGTTCTGAGTGAGTATTGGCATTATTATGCTGATTACCAAGTAGATAGATGTTATTTTGAGTTCCTATGTTTTTTTGAACTATCCACCAGTTGCTGATACAGAGCCAGCCGGCAAAGCCGTTATGTCTGTTATTACTCTCTAATGGCAAGAATCCGGTATTCTCATACTGGATTTGAATACCTTGTTTCAGGCATTCAAAGTACCTCTTCAGCGTGCCTCGGTACACCTCTACTAGAGATGCGGTTAATTAAATGTGTTACAGGTTGTTGTTTGAGACAAAGAAATGGGGTGAAGCCGAAGGAAGTCAAACGCAGGCGAAGGCGTGGGGCGACGCGAGCGCTGAGGTTATGGAACAAGCACGCTGCAACTAGTACTCTGAAGGGTTTCTTGAAAATAACTTGGAATATAGGCGGTTACTAAATATTAATTGCATATTCGAAGCAAGTAGTTATTAATATATCACCTCACTATTTCAAAGAGATGTTTATCAGGTGGTGCTTCAAGTTCGAGGCAAAAAGGCTGAAAGTCTGACCATATGAAATTCTTGTGCCTCAATTTACAAAAACTTTGCTTAATATTCATCGCTTACAAAGAACATCTTGTTCAAGACATCAAAAGTTCGAGTAGCATACAAGAAAAAATGAAACAAAAATTAATGTACGAAGTATTTAAGATCCCCAAGAACAAAAAATCACAAAAATATTCTATACATTTCATACCACAACTTCAAATGAACACTTTTAAGGTTTGATCGCCCTATACATCGAGAGAAAGTCACACAACCACGAGGGTTCTTCTTAAATTATTCTGCAAAAGATTTTCTAATTTGTTCGCAGACTCCTTTAGTACCCGCACCACACACATGCGGTCCCGGAACCCTCACAACAACTAATTATAGACCTTCTGTCACCCCATGAGAGTGTTCTTTACTTTCTCACCCGAATCATGGTCCTTCGACTTTTACAGCCGGAACATAGCATCCTAATGTGGACCCTACAACTTATTAATATGGTTCAAAATGCATTAATATGTGCCCACATATGTTTAGATGTATTCGCACCGCGTACGCCCTTTGGGTAATGTTACGTAATAGGTAAGAGGCTGTGATTTCGTCAAAGGTAAGAAAATTGGTTACGTTAGTGGGTAATCTCGTACAAGGATAAATGGGAATTATGCGTCTGTGGGTTAATCTTTGACGGTTTTATATTGGCGTGTTGGTATTATAATGTTATTGATGTTTGGAGTGAGGAGCAGTAATTGTAGTTGAGCTTTTGTGAACTAGCTTCTAGGCTAAGCCTGAACGTCTCTGCTATTGCTGTGTTGTTTATGCTCCGGTCTTATGGCGCTTCAGAGACAAAATTTTGTCAGATTTAGAGAGCAGCTTGCCATCAAGCCATTGTTACAGTCATTTAATATAAACAAATCAAATCCTAGAGCAGCGATAGCCGAGTGGGAGACCGTAGGAATGCGAAGGTCTCGGGCTCGAACCCACGGCACGCACCTCTGTCAATAAATCGTTAAGATTCATCGTTTCGAAAATATGTGTGTATTTATCATATCAATTATAATCGCTCACTAACGGTAAAGGAAAACATCGTGAGATAACTTGCATGCCTAAGAGTGCCTAAAAAGTGCTCCAGGGCTTGTGAAGTCCAACAATCAACACTTGGCCTGCGTGGTGGACCATGGTCTTATCCTTCTCATCATGATAAGAGGCCTGAGCCCAGCTGTGGGACATGTATTAGATACAGGGCTAACATTAAATCAAAACATCCCTTGAGTAAACAGGTAAAATAAAAATAAACAATAATACAAACTTATTATTACTTTGCGATAAATCCACAAACTGTTTGGTCAGAATCAGTAACCAAATCCATTACACTGATTTCACGTTCAGTCGAAATTGAACATTCCAAATAGTCAAAATGTACCTAAAACGGGTTTTTTTTCGTATTTTCTCATTCAAAGTTATAAAAAGTATTTGGTTACTGATTCTGAACAAATGTTTTCCGGGTTTTTGTAAAGTAAAAATAAGGTTGTATAATTATTATTTTCTCAATTTTCCTGTTATTAAACATTCCTCCGCAATCAATTCCATAGTTCACAAGCCCCTCGTTTAAACCACATTCATTAAATCTGCGCTCCCATCCAATTAAAGACCTTTCTTTCCCTAATTCATGTCATTTGAATAGCGTGACGTCAACACTCTCTCACACACACTTACACGTAGTTAATTATGAGTGGATGACATCATACATCTAGTTAACGGCTTCAAAGAAGAAATAATACGTGTGTTAGAAAAATGTGATATCTTAAGGGAACTGTCACGAATATTAAGGGTGGTTATATAAATACGAAAAACTGATTTTTATTGGTGGGTAAAAAGGCGTTTATGTATTATGTATACAATTTTGACGAATGCCAGTCGGTTTAGTGTCACTAAAAAGCTAGTATCTACTTGTCTTTGGTAGTTATAAACTATATAAATATAATTAATCCAAATGCAATATGTGTAATTCTTAAGACTTCATTCGCTTCGCTACGTGATTTTTTCAGTATGTACGTAAACGAAAGAATAAGCTTTCGTCGTTGCTATATAAAACAACAGACTGTAAATTACAATTAACCCAACCCAACGTTGAAGCTCAGGTAACGTAGAAAATTGTTGACTTTATTTCAAAACTACCAAAAAGCTTCGCATTTTTGTGTTTAACTGAATTACGCACAAAAGAAAGCTTTCTGAAAATATCAAAGAAACGAAAAACATTCAAAATTCAAAATTTAATTACATTAACCGCGGCGGCGGCGATGGCGGCGGCGATACTTCATCGCTGTAACGAGATGTAAGAGCCCTTGCTCGCACTTTGGTTGCGTGTCCTAATTTAAGGGCACGTTATTTTGTTCACTTAATTTGCCTCATTCGTGTTTGCTCTACGAATGAAGAACCTTCGCTCGAAAGAATTTTTATTTTTCTTCTGCGTGAACTTAATTGAGTGGGACGAGGGGCGCTTCATAGTACCGCGGCACCTCGCGATCACCGCACTCGCGCCGTCCACCCGCGCGGAGCCGCAGCGGCGCGGAGTTACGCCCGCGCCGCTCCAACCTCTATAAACATTTATTGTCGCTCTACATCTCACTAACTTCACTTTTACAGAGTTTTATGTCCGAAAAATTTACGCGAGGAACGTTACTTTGCGGCCTTTATTGCGACCGTGGAATGCCGCCGGCACACTGCCGTAATTGAATGTAATTTCGTTAGCTTCTTTCGTTTACCGCTGTAAAATAAAATTTTACGTCTTATTTATTGTCACAGGCAACAATATCTGTGCACCGGGGCTTTTCTCTCGCACGTACGACACGACAATAAAACGGTTCTAATAAACTCTGAGCGATCACTACATATTTTAATGTACTTTATCAAATAAAATTTAAAGGGGTATTATTGTCGATGTGTATTTAAGGAAGAAAATGTTTATCACCAATAAAAGTGAATGGCAGTATTGCGAGCGACTCCCGAGAGTCGAACGAGTTTAATTAATTTGAACGAGACCTGTATAAGTACGAAACCAATTCAATTAGTAGTTAAAAAAGTAAATAGCATATTGATCCAACCGCGGACTTATTGAATCTCGATACGCTCTGCAGTTAATGGAAAACTCATATTTCCAGATGTCATTTGTTTTAAACAATGAAAATAAATGAAGATGCATTTGACAAGTTGTTTAAATTTTGATTACATCGGCCCGCGCACAATGGGAACGGAAAGAGGCCATCAAATGCAGTGGAGTTATATAGTTTTGGAAAGTAATTTGTCAGTATGAGAATCTTGGCTTTTTTGTAAAATATTGTTGTTTATATCACTGATGATAATGAGCGAATATTTTACGTGTAACTTTTTTTGATCCTTCTTCACTTATTTTTTTAAGTTTAGACGGTTTTCATACATTTTGAGCCGATAAATCTTTTCTTGAACAGTTCATGTGAGCCTTTTACTAGTATCTAAAGCTTGATATGGTACTATCAAATTTCTTCATTAGCCCTTTTACCAGTCACATCACATCATTGTTTTATTATTCAATAAAAGATTGATTTTAATCTCAGATATCATGATGTGTTTTAATTTCCCGAAAAAGTGAAAAATCGATAAGTTATTATCTTCGGCCGACACTACGTCAAGTCATGACACCCAGTAATAAGGCTTTTAAAATGCGCCATTCGTTATGAACACGTAAACGAATGTCGAATATTTATTTGCTCGTTAAAAATAATAGAGTTGTACCCCACTTCCTTACAGTGATGTCGATAGTTATCTATAATCTGACGTTCATGTGCATCCCCCTCTGTCGACACTTTATGAGCGGTATGGCGTTTTTTTATTTTTGTAATTAAGTCGTAAAATTGTCCTTTGTTATGAACATAATTTAATTTCTTTGTTGTGTTGTTTGATTGCACTCGTAAAGCTAATGGGCATAAATTGTATTTGATGACCATTTTTGAAATGATGTTGTTATGAGGTATGTGTCCAGGAAACTTACCTAGATGGAAAACGTATTTTTGATTATCATAGGAGTTTTATAAATAAAATTAAATCTGAAGATATTTCAAGACTGCTGAATGCTCAACTGAATTTAAATCATTTACAAAACGTCCGACATCAGGGCTCTTGAAACCCAATACAGGACAAAAAAATACTGATTGTTAGATCTTCATTCAGATTTACCGTCCAAACACAAATTATAAAAAAGTAATATTTTACAAGAATTTCAGGCCAAGCTGGAATTCGAGTAAGTAACTAAATTTTTTGACAATACAATATCATTAAATAACAATATTTTATCTGCTCATAGTTCCGATATAATTAGTCTAATACTAATGTATAAATCCGTACAATCTGCTCACTAATGAAGCGTTTAATATCGGCGCCATGTTGTATAGATGTACTGGACTGGAATGTTTGATGACCACGTCGGTATGCAAAGCAAATTCAAAATGACATGTGATATAGATATATCAAGATAGAAATGATTGCAATTGTCAAATATCACGATTAAGTCGACTTAAACGTGATATTTGAAAAAGAAAACCAAACATCTTTGGCGTAGAAAGCCCAAGCAGTTAGAAGTCTGTTGTGAACATTAATGAAGGCGCCCATCAATTCGATACAATTTTGTGTAAAAACAAAAAAAAAATACCTAAGAACTATAACTACTTCTAAGACATTTTTATGAAGGCTTACGCTAGAATTGACTCCGTGTATACCTTAACTATAGTGTTAAACAAAAAAGTATATGACAGAATATACGTCGACTTCAGATTTATCAAGTCCCATAAGTTATCAGCAATTCGTTAATGAGCTGCCTGGCCCTTGCAATCCCTGCCAACAATTTTCAACTTTTAATTGTACTAAATTTGTGAAATCTTTCCTGAATAAAATTTATAATTTTCGGCTTGTGAGCCCGATATATATTATAATTTCTTGACAACTGCTACACGCTCCCTCCCTGAGCAATTGTCCATTGTCCTGCGTCCCTCAGCTCATCCAACTTTACAGCCTTAAGTCCGGAATCCATAAACAAACAGACAAAGACATATAATAAATATAAAGATATATTTTTGAGAACGTGAGCATCACGTTGTGTCTGCCATATTTCGTCGTATCATTATTTCGCCTTACGCTTTGACTCCTCACTGAGGGGTTTACTTCAAGGGCTGTTGTCATGGCAACGCTGGCAACGGATTTGGCGAAAATGTGGCGTGGAACATACAGATTATGCCGTATTTTAAGGCGAAGGTTTTCAGTGTAAATGTATGACGCTAAGGTCAAAGAAATACAAATGAAGGAAATCAATTTAATTTAAAATAAATCTTTGGCACTCCCAAAAATGTTGCACCTTTTCTAACAACTACCATTCCCATCAGAGCAAAGAGGAAGAGATGACGTAACTCCAATTTCTTTAAATCAAATGATATACTTTTGATGACAATCATTTTTATATTATTTTTACAAATTACAGCTGTCTTTCGTGGCTTAGGGTGTTATTAGGTACACCAACGGATCAATCATCGTTCGACGGCCGAATGACAGAAGAATCGACTTTATTCGATCGTTTTAGCAAACAAAAACAGTCAACGAATCTATTACACTGAACGATCGATGCATCCATTGACGTCAATCAATTTCGGTTAAATAACACCCTGGTTATAGTAGGTTTATAGTCTAGAATGACATAATATTAATCTCAGATTGTAGATTGTTCTATTAGTGAATTAAGAGCTTATGAAAAACAGAATTCGTGAAACCCCGCCTTAATGTAGGAAACACGCTTGAGGCATCCGCCCGGCACGCCAAACTTGTTCACTAGGTAAATAGTTAAAGTTGTTGTTGTTACACAATATTGGGTTATAAAGTCATTTTCGTCTAATGTCAGCGACGAGTTGCCAACTTGATTTAGACGCCTAGCGCTCGGCTATGCACACTTTAGTTATGTGCTTGTCACTCAACCTACCGTAATTAGCTACCTTAAAACTTAGGTAACTATATTGCAGGTAGTTCACGTGTTTGCCGTGTTAAGTGTTAAAGCATTATCAGATTATGATGTTCGTTTAGTAATTAACTTGGTGCAAAATACACACGAATACCTACATATACTAACATACTTTTAACATACATATTTATATTGTACGATCAAAAACTGAAAAGTAATAACTCATCTTTCACGCTTTTAAAACACAAAATATATCAATTTGCAATGATGTTAGAGTATATAGTTCATTTACGCAGTGGTAATAAAATCTTCGTGTTTAACATATTACTCAGCTTTAGTATGGACGGATTGCACTACATGCCGGATTTGGGGACTGTAGGAGACTCGTATTCAAATTCCAGCCGCTCTTAGTCCTATTCTATTCCAGCTGGACCCATACAATACTTTAACTGCTCTACGGAAGCGATTACACCCGCGCCCATTCTCTAAGCCTCCACAAATTCATTAACAAACGTATCGTAAGCTCTAGACCCCCAATGATTAATGCAGCAATACCTCCTACCTGTAAATAAACAACCGTGTAATAAAACATTTAACCTGAGGAACAAAGAAGACGAAAAAAGACGCAATTAATTTGGTAGCGGCCACAACAGTTGCAATATGTGAAGCCATTAATTTAATTCAGTGTACGTGCGGGCTCGAGACACGGTTTTAACCTTAATTGAGATTTAAGAACATCTGGGGTGGGATGTTTTTGTGGATGCAGCCTCCGGCGCTCCCCCTGAAGTCCTCCTAAGAAACGAACCCAAGGTAAGCCCCGTATAGGTTCCGTTTTGCTTTATAATTCAGTTGTAGCGCGCCGCTGCGCACTTTTAGCTGCCTAATTAAATGTTAAGTGACTTATGGTGATTGCTTAAGCTTGGAATTTGTCTCTTTTTGAGAATTTGATTTATGTCGGCAGTTTTCATAAACGTTTCTATTTTTGTGGACAAATTAGAAATATTATTATTTAGAATGTTTTGTGGTGACCGACATGATATCCTAATTTCAAAAAAATCATAAATGAAAAACAGTTTAAGGTACTCGATTTTAAGCATATTCATCCCTCTGCTGTATTCATCTGAAAACTTTAGAACACCGTTCTTTAGTAATTCATGAACACAACCGTGTTAAAATTAATTGAATAAATTCAACTACATCTCCCGAAAATAGCTGTATTAATACTATAATGCTCGCATAAAAGGTTTTTGTAAAATAAACCTAATATTTTATTCTCAAAGCAAAGATACGTACAAGGCGCTTAATATCTTTACAACTTCATACAAAATTCGTTGTATCTAATTCGAGGCTTATCTTGCCATCTGTAATCTCGCCCTCGTTGCCTACTGAGGAGATACCTCAAATACCTCCTGGCTCACCCCCCGCCGTCCTCCGCGCCCCGCACCGCACGCCTCTGGCACCCTCAGCCCTTGAGTTCTTGGTGGAAGTTCATAATACCCTATTAGTGGCGCACACGGCCGACAAACATACTGTCTAGTTGACTTACATCGAACTTATCTTTAAGTGTTGTAATTGAGTATCGATTATTATAAAGATGCTGATATTTTGATTAGAAAACATTTGCGTACGAAACTCTATTGATACCTCAATGAGTGATCTGTGTTGTTTCATGAATACTATGTCATCTTTTTAAATACTTTCATCATGTTATCAATTTCATGGATTGCTATTCAATTAAAAACGCCTTTTAATACAAAATTCTGTAACTTTATTATAGTGGGTTACATTTTTAACAACTTATAACTTTAAAAGGAGTAATTTAATCAAGGAAGATAATCTTGCTCTAATTTATACGTATTTCAGTCAAATGCGCAACTGAGTCTAAATAATAACTCTAACAAGTGATGAAATAAATTAAACTTTGAAAACCGGACAGTTTTTACAAACTCTAGCAAAAAACGTGCAACATCATAATTTATTTTCCCAAAAATACACCTAATAACAGTGGAATAGCCAGTATAAATAGGTAAGAAACGTCTCCCAGAGGGAGAGAGTTCACTGGAGCGTCTAATAAATCTGTTGACAATCTTTAATTCGTTCGCTTCGTCAGAGGCCGACAGCTCTTCATAAAAATGGAATCTCCCTCTTAAAGACTCCCCTCGTTTGTACATTGTTTAATGTTGATGCTTTGGAGTTATTAGATACTATAATCTGAGATTTAATTAGCAGCAATCCAAAGTTATACATAATATATTTATGTTGTTATTTTAAAAATAATATGTCAACTTTCGTATGTGATATATTAAAGCATTGCGATAATTTTACTTACTAATTACCATCCAATGAACAACAAGCACCTAATTTTGTTGTCGTTTGGTTAGGTGATATTATAATTGTGTCAAATTCACGATCAAGTAATGATCACCTATCCATTTTTTTATATCAGTCATAGAACAAAATGTACAGGTTTTATGACGATGTAAACTCATAGCATAGTGCAATATAATGCAGACACGGCACACATTTGCATGCAGTTAACGTCCAACTATCTGTTAAAGCAGCAACTAGGCTAATATTGGCGTATAAAACGCAGATCGCAGTTAACCACACGTGTTGCGCGGACGAGCGCTCGTTCACGACTGGCCGCGTCCGGTCGCACGTAAATTGTAGCCCGTGACTGCTCTGCCTATTGAGGGCTTGAGGGTAGTCGGACAAAACCCAAATTACCGACAAATGGGACGCTGTAATTTGTACAGAGGTGAGGCTCGACTGAGAGAAATTGCTCTTTGTGCTATTTAGGTCACATCTTAGGTCGTTACGGCCTGTCTGACTTTAATTTTACTTTGTTTTATAGCTTATTCTTGGATAAGCTTTTTCTTGATTTTGCGATTTAATAGAGAGAACAAGTTTTAGCTGTCATATATATTATTAAATAATATAATTTAGTTTGTTATTCATAATAAGAAATAACAAAAAAATATGACTACTATATATATATATTAGGATTGCCAACCATTATGATATTCCAAAATTTAGGTTTGTAGGTGGATAATCTACGACAACGCAAATATAAAATGACACTGCGTATGATCTTTTAAAAAAAGGATTTTTACTGGGCTAAATTATTATCTAATGATCTCTTTATGAGCAACAAGGTCTGCCACAGAGTAGATATGCAATAGAGTAGCACGGTAGACGAACAGCAATGACCATTAGGTAGGATCTGGCAAGCTTAGTGAGCGATACAATGAGGATTTGTGCGAAGCCTCGACTATGCAGCCTCTATGCTGAAAATTAACTGTCATGTTTAGCTGCTAATGAGAGCGTATTATGAATTTTAGATTATATTTAGAAATAAATTGTGTGTTAATCTATACCTACATAATTGTTCGCTCGTCTGACAGACTGACTAAAACATCAACGCAGAGCCCAAACCGCTTTGAAATTTGCATTAAAGTCGCTCACATGGCTTAGGCGCGCACTAAGAATGGGTTTTTAGAAATGTTAGTGAGTAAATTAAGGGTTGAACTGTTACAAATTAAAAGCACGCCATTTTGAAAAGATGGAATCAATTTCGAAAAATTGTGGGACCGGCAGGATTTAAACCTGCGACCTTCTGCACACCGGACAGCTGCTTAAGCCAACCAGCTACGGTTGCCTCTTGCTTCTAATATTTTAATTCCTTAAAAGCAGATTTAATCGCGCTTATTCACGATAATACTTTCAAGATATTGAAGCCTCACGATATATTGTTTTCTCTTTTTAGTATGAAGACGGAAAAGATTGTCAAATAAGTTTTGATAGGGCAAAGGGTTGTTGACTTTAGCCTTTAGGTATTTTTATTTATATCCTGTGTTAACACACCTAAAATGTATAAGGTAGTGACAGGGTACTTTTACTTTCAAATCAGTTTATGTATTCAAAACAACTAAAATAACGTCAACTACAAGTTGCATATTTGTACAGTGTTTCCACTTTAAAAATCTCAACCACAAAATCGGAAGATCAACTCTGAAAAATTGAATGAAAACCAAACAATAAACTTTCAATTCAGTTTGCCGAAAGGCACCACTCTAATATTAAACGTTCAAGTTTGGAAATTTAATAATTTAGCCGCGGCGTCCAGAGGGATCCGTTTGGAAACTAAATAATGTCTTAAAATGTGAAAGTTTCTGAACGAAAGCATCGGGCACTCCCAGATCTCGGTAGTCATGTGGGACGGTTGTACGGTCGTAGGGTGCAACTAGTTTCGAGGAAGTTATTCCGTGGTATGGCATCCCCGGAGCTTCAATAAACTGCACAGAGCACGCCATGGATTCAGAAACATTATTATTTTATGGAATTTGGAGAATTAACAAGGTCCTAAAATTATTTAAAGGATGTTGTATGCTTGGAATTGTTGTTAGTGTATACAGGATAATTTTCATATTAACAACTTGATATTTATTTCAGTTATAGAATATCTTAGGTAATAAATTCAGTCGAATGCTTCGATCATATTCCAATCTAAATAATGCATTAACGGTTGCAATTTTTAACTTAAGTCAAGGTGACGTAACTATGTTTTTTTCTTCATCGTAAACGTGTAACAATCTACAATAGCTGATTGTGGACGTTTAGCTTCATCTAAGGACTATGTATGTTATGTTTCATGTGGCAGTAATTACATTTCAGGGTCTGATCTCGTCACCACAGCGAGACACAGTTGTGCAAGCATCATTCATTTATCGGCAGGTTAAAGGTAAGATGGTGGTGTTTCTGTCCTTTAGCTCGTTTACATAAACTCTATCACCAAAAATAAATGTTTGCTAAAAAAGATAAAGAAGTTAGGTGGCCGCTAATGTATTTATAACCTTATCTGGTCTCATCATATTTTGTGCCTAATAATAATGCATAATGGTGACTCACGTGCATTCATTTATTACTGCGTGTTACACTTTAAACGATACTGAAATATACCACGTCTCCCAGAGGAAAAGGAGTGCCATGCTGGGCACATTAGCGCTAATAGTTTGAAAATATCATTTTATTTTAGCGGTATAATTTGTGTAACGCTTGCTAAGTCTTGGGTTCGATTCAAGCGTTATATGTGAACTTTTTTACAGGAAATGCTCAATCGCAGCAAAGACTTGGAATTTTGCCCGGTGGATGACGACAGGCTCACCCCCTATCCCATAGGACCTAAACATAACAGGCGAAGATGTTGTACACCTCTGCCATTCCCTTCAGGGTAATGTAGGCGTGATGTTTTGTTATATGTATGTATATGTTATTTTATTTAACTTGCATGGAGAACTAAAATACTAACAACCAGATTTCCTGCGCGACTACGCTAACATTTTTTTCATATTGAGTTACAGTCTGCCTTATATTTTATCCTAATTCATACTAATGCAAGTGGCAAAGGGCTTGTAGTTCGCAAAGGAAAAACTACTGGAACTGATGTTAAATTCTTCGTTTATCAGACTCTGTCTGATCCGTGGCTCCGCTCGCGTGCTGCGTCAGTAAAAATTGCCTGTGGGTCTTCAAGTATCTCCTCATCCAATTTCATAAAGATCGGGTCAGTAGATTTGAAACCTATTCAGTACAAATTAACGTAATAAGAATTCCTCTTTACAATAGGTACAGTTGTTATGACATTCGAAATGAATAGTTTAGTCAAATCATGACTATTTGGCCGCTAAAATTATCATGTACTCTAAGACTGCATAAAGAGCATAACATTTCCTGTGACATAATGCAAACACATTCATAATTTTGTCCAGGCACATCGTCATACAGACTGAAAAAAAATCCTATTAAAATAAGCAGCAAACAAGATCTACTGCATATGAAATTCAAAAACAAACAGCGGGTCTTCATTGCTCTGTGGTAGCGTGTCTGCACTCATGTGGCTTGACGTATTTATTATTTATTTGGGAATTCTCGGGCGAAGGAAGAGGGTCGGGGGACGAGGGGAATGCAGCCAGAATTATGGAAAAATAACTCATCTCCGACGACGTATTGACTTCGAGGGAAATAGAGGTACGCATCCTTTCGGGAATTGCATCGACAGTTGCTTGGTGCTCGAACCTTATTACCTGTAGTGCTTGGCTTTTCAGACGATTAAATTTGAATGAAATTGGCCTTTCGGAGAAATACGGGTATTCTGTTTGTTCAATTTCAGTAATTTCGTAGAAATAATCCGAATAAAATTACAAAAAATCTCATAGCTCCTGATTAGTCAAACTATGCGAAATATGACTATACGCTTCCTATTTATGAAATGTGACTTCAACGGTATCGTTTACCAAAATGTGACCCAAAACGGTATTATGCAAATACGCATCTAAAGTTAGAATTTATTCGCAGACATTGAAAAATATTGAATTTTCGCAAACCGCAGACTGCCCCGCTGTAACTGATTTTAAAGAAAAAAGCAATCAGAGCAACAAAGGCTCAGACAAACCACAGCTTATGATCCTACACAAGAAAGGCTGAAGCGGTGCTATGAATACCATTTTTATGAATACGAATACCTAGTTGATTCGATGAAGAAGAACAAACTATATATAAATAAATATATTTTTAAATTTATACAATGTTTATGTAACAATATTATCTCAATCGTAATAAGGAAGAAGTCGTGTCGTTTTAGTGATGCAGTAAGAAATAAAGGATTCTTCTGCAGCGTTTACTTATTAAATAAGTGTGCAGAATTAGCTCATACTTCATTTAGTGTGACAAATCTATCTGTTCAGCGAATACATACCCGTATTCGTTGCAGGTTGATTCAAACGATACGCATATTTCAATAACAGACGAGATCATTGAATAGCGTTACCTCATAACGTTTTTAATGTACAATAAGAGTTTTGCCGACAGGGGAACGTAACCGCCCTGATATTGCTTATATTGGAAGATTAGGGTGATGCCTTATTGAAAGCTGAGAGGAATGAGCTAGCGGAACGAACTTCGAAACAAAACCTTTTGTCTTATCGTAGCTAGTGAGTATAAAAGTTGGTTCGAAACTTAGTTGATGAGATGCCTACATCATAAGAGGAAGGCGGGAATCTGTCAGGCTTACAGCCGCTGCCTTCTCGGTTGAAGTATCGTTAAGACGTTGGTTTCATACACTGCTCGAAAACCCTTACGTTAAAACCGTGTAGTGCCATGTCAGTGATACCACAACCGTGACTCTCGATAAATGAGTTCCAGAGTAATATACTTGTACCTTGTACAGCTTGTACTGCATCAATATGTTTGTATTGGATGATAAACTCATATGAGCTTGTTAGGGGCGAGTTATGAGAGGAGGCACGAGTTTGTAGGGCTGCCGAGGTTATTAAAGTACACCTGTTATATCACGGATACATGTTATGAGGAATGCGTTTCAACCGACTTTTAAATAAGATGGTGGTACTCAATTTATTTGTGCTGATTTGATTTGTGTACTGACTGAGTTTGAGTGTACAGTTTTACAGTCAACTTAAAGAAATATGATGTTCTGCTAGTATTTTTGGATATATTTGGTATTGAAACCACTTAAACTGATATTATAGCTATGGATCACCAAAAACGCATTTAAATTTTTAACTAATGAGACTAGCAACTCTCGGAACGCAATTACTCACTAACAGCGTCTCCAAACACCATTTGAAGAACCTGTTAAAAACTTTAAACCTCACAAACAACTCATTAACCATTTAAGCTTAATTCCGTCTACAAAGTGTCCGTAAAAACGCACCCTAAAATAGGGAATAAAGTTTTATTCTTCAGATTAGAGGAGAGAGGGCGATATCGCGTAGTAAATTTGAGATAAACAGAGTCTCAGACTGCCTGTAAACTATTTTCCATGTCAGCGAAAGTACGCATTTATGAACACGAACTTTATGATTCAGGGACCGCGATGTCATAAAGCTGTGCTACACAACTACACCGGCGGCTGCAGGTGATAAATGCTGTGGAATACTGTGAAAACGAATGGTCAACGCGGGCTGCATTGGCTTTCTTTGGTCCTGTGTGGATGGGTTTGCCACACTTCGCCAACGAGCATTAGTTCAACTTCCAATGTTGCCTATTTTTTTCATTTTATTAAACAACGCCCACACTATTAATAACTCCTGTGTCATGGGGGTGTTCACAAACATACATTTCACACACACAAAGTACACTCAGAGTCAGAACAAATCGTTGCGAATCACACAAAGATTTGACCCGTGTGGGCATCGAACCCACAACACGAGCGTAGTTAAAAGCGGCGAGGCGACCGCTTTAACCACTACGCCAACGGTGCACTCGTACCCAAAGAGTGACATCAAAGGACCTTCAAAGGTTTACGTAATATAGTAGAATGTAATCAGACTACTTTCAGCATCAACAAATGATCGCACCGAGGGACTGATTTAATTTACAATTAAGCCGGCCATTGGTTTTGGTTCAAACAAGGTGAGAGAATTTTCATGTGTTATTATTTTCATAAAATAATTTTAAAAACTAATTTGAATCGAGAATATTTCAAGTAATTTCTAGCCTTCTTGTGCCAGTCTTATGTGAATGCCAATGATTCAGCATTGTGTTGGCACAGATATTTGACCAGGCCAACAAACATGCAGCATCTAAAGTTGAATATCCCTAGTTGGCCGTCTATTAGTACAGTGTGTAGCCACAGTGAAGCGAGTCTCGAACTCTTTTGAATTATTTCACGGCTTTTAAGCGAGCAGCAGATTGCTGTGTTTATTGCTTACATCTGCCGTGAGTGGATTTTTAAGCGATGTCTCTGGTTATGCCTATTGTTTCATGAAGACCGTAGAAAGAAGAAATAATTGAAGTTATTCTGATATTCCATTTTTAATTTACTTTCAAAATATTTGGTCACAAATCAACCATGTAATGCTAAACCATTCTAGTACATACGTAGAAGCATAAAAGTTGGTCATGATTTTTGTTTTTTTTTAATTTACTCCTTTTTGATACAGCCCATAAAGACTATAAATCGGTGATAACTATATGAAGTGGATTATTTGACTTCATAGTATGGTCAACGCCTTTCTTTCCTAATGTATATGTACCAAAGTTATTGTTTATTTTTGATCAATACTGAAATTGTGACTATGGTGAACACAATTCAAGGTGATTTTATTCTTCCTATTTTTTTATATACACTTAAATTAAAAGCAAATGTGGCCCGGATGGCAGCAAGTAACATAGTTTACTATAAAAAAAATAAACATCCAATCGTTTTAAACCTCGATTTTCAGCGAGGACTCGTAAAATTTGACAACATGATTTTCACCCAAATACTTGGTCTGGACTGAAGAATATCTATCAGCCACGGTTGTGTTTGCATTCAATGTTCACCGTTCCAGTCTCCCATGTTATTTGCCTGAACGTTGCACAGGCAGGGCCGCCGGGGTCCCACCGGAGAGCGATTTCCGCTTCGGACTCCATTTCCGGGCCCCGCCGATCGCTCGCGCTTTTGTGCGCCCAATTGTGACGAACTGTGTTTATAGTTCAATTGATTGTTGGGGCTATTGGTTGCTATACATCTTCTTTTTGATTTTTTTTATGGATGGAGATACTATATTATTTTACTATAAACATAACATCACGCCTATTATACCCAGGAGAGTGTGGTAGAGGTGTACAACACCCACATTTCACCTGTTATGTTTAGGTCTAATGGGATAGGGGTTGAACCTATCGCCATACATCGGGCACAATTCCAACTCCGTGCTGCTGTTGTGAATTTCCTGGACCCGGGAGTCGAACCCGGTGAAAGGCACATATGCTAACCACTAAAGCATCAAGGCACTATAAATAATACTTCTGTTATTATGCCTGATTAAAAAGTGCAATTCTAGACCTAATGATTTGCTGTTCTCATTAAAAGCATTAATATGTTTTTTTCTGAATAATATCTTCGCTTTCGGCTACTGAACTACCGAACATCGGTCGAATTACACATACATTTTAACTTCTGATTGATTTAACCCAACCCGGGAATCGAACCCGTGCAAGAAGCATAACTTGATAAAAATAAATAAATAAACTATATTAATCACCAGAAAACTCGATCACAGCTTGAAAATCTATCCTACTAACTATAGAACCAATTATTTTTGCTGCTAATGAAAATATTGGTAGCAGGAAACTACATAGTGTGTGTTTATTGTTGCTACCTTTTTTATCCCGAAAATTGAAGGTAATCGAAACCAACAAATACAAGAATGTTGTCATAATCCTAATAAAACTACCCATCAACATTCTTTATCTTCACATTTCGTATCTTCCCCCTTTGGACCTTAAAACGTTCCAACTTCCACATCCATACATAACAATTTACTACCTACCAGAGCCTGCTACAATACCTTAAAAAAATGACGAGTATATCCTCAAAAATCCCCTCAATAATAAAAATGTCACAGCAGCTTGTAATTCGAAACTTTTCTACCGCAAGAGGGCGCAAGAGTACTGGAAGGGTCCCGAAATATTGTTCGGATACATGTCCGGACTGATATCCTAGCTGTTGACTTTGTTTTCGAGAGTTGGCCCCATATTGTATGCCCCATAGTTTACCCCACTCGAAAAAATTAAGGACCGAAATAGACCCCACATTCTTTCAGTAAGAAGATTTAGTTTAGTAGAAGGTTTATTATATTTTATTGCAAGTAATTGGGTACGTCCTATTATTGAGAGCCACTTATGTTTCATTATTTGGTTTTGAGAGTAACCCTTGCAGTGCATGTTTGAAAATGTTTGGGCAAGTAATAATGTAATGATAGCTGGTTTGGATACTCAGCTTGTTACGAGTATATCGACAACAAGGCAAATTATGTAACCCCTATCATATATAAAGGTACTAGAGACCTACTTAATTCTATAAGATCACTTTTAAATCAAATCAAATGCTTTATTTGCCAAAAATGGGTTACATAGGGTGTCATATACATATATTATTAGATACCTCCATTTTTTACCCATCAGGGTGTACAAATATTTTAAATACGGTAGCAACAGTTTGAACAAGATTTTTTTGCTTCTAAATATGTGAATCTATTTAGAAATCTACCTCAACTCTATTAATGTATTTCTCAATATTACTGTATTTGAAATTTCCTCAATATCTTTTTAACATTTCGTGGAACAAACTTTCAATACATTTATTGATTTTATTGCTTTACCTTCCAAGATTGTTACACGCCTTTTACAAAGGGATTGAGTAAATATAAACAAACGGAAAAATAACACACTTGAATATGAAATGAAGTCGTACAAAGTTGTGTTATTCCGGAAATCGATCCGAAACCCTCAAAATAAAAAGGAATATAGTCTCTTTTATTTACTATTTGACTATTATTATTTATTCATTAAATGTCTTAAAAGATAGCACAATTCTTTGTGCGTTGTAATGTTTCTTTAAATCAGATCTATTAACAAAACTAAAGCGTTATCAATGACTTCATTCCTTGGAAAAAACGGTAAATTTACCATGTCATGATATAATAATATTGATTTTTGCTAAGCTCACATATGTGACGAATTCTAAAAGTCAACCTATCTACCTATAAAAAGTGCAAAGATAAAATCCCACGCATATTCAAAATGGTTAACCTATATGGAAGTCTTTTTGTGTAAAATACTGATATTCAGCTGCAGTGGCCAGCTGCTGCCTAGACTACAAATCGAATCGAATGTATTAGAAAAAATAAATTAAATGATTGATATCGCCGCGACCCGGCATAATTGAATTGGAATCGAGCCATAAGATCAATATATCGCCGGAATCGAAGACAAAACAAAATTTGCGACCCTATAGCCAAATTTCCGGATGCAACCGGATCCGGCGACACTCATACAAGTCATACAACGCGTAGTAATTTATAGCTCGTTCGATCGAAGGCTCGGCGGGGTTGGCATATCGCGTCACTGTGCAAACACGCACTCCACATAAGTGAATAAATGGGTAATAATTCGACACCAATTCCCTTCTTCGCGATATTTCTTTAGAAAAACTTTGGCAAACCCCGAATCGAGGCTAGGGTTGTACCAGATTTTACTCGGCGTCCAAAAAAGTTGCTTCGGATAAGCTAGACCAGCTTTTAAACTTTCGGAACATTCATACTTAGTCCTCAAATATCCAGAATTATTATTCTGAATTTGAAAGAAAAATCTTTTACTGAGAACTGCGTTCAACGAAATTCTAAATTAAAATTTCAAAAAAGAAAATGGCAACCACTGATCACATTCTGCCTTCTGTTGTAACACTCCAAAAGTAATATACCATGAGCCTAAAATCTCCCCTTTCTGCACACCCAAGCTTTCCGTCACCATCCACCAATTGTAAAAGGTAGCAGCCCTAACCATAGCTACTTGTATAAAGTCGATCAATCATCGTCTTGGCCACCGACCGATCATCGCCTGAACTCTTTCATTTATCTAATGAGCGTTGCCCGCGTCCTGTGTTTGCGGCCGGGGTCGCGTACTTCGACACATCTTGATGAATTAATCGGTCGGAATCGAGTACCTAACCCTCTAATAACGTTATATAGTTAATTTATTACCTACGGAAGTATGTTTCATCGTAATTGTTTTTAGGGATCCGTCGATCAATACGTAAGGATCACTTTACCGAATTATTTCGTTACTGAGGCCAAAAAAGAATCTTGGTAGATAGGTAAGTGCATAGTTTTCCATCATTGAGCGAGCCTTTTGCCATTTTTATTGGGCGTGGCATCTAGTCTTATTGGACTCAACTAAATATCAGTATTTTTTGCAGAGCAACTGCCACCAAAACAGCCGACATTTTTTATCTTTTGTTTCATAGGGCTGGTCATAATGTATGCTCTCTTGAATAGGACAGATAGATATAAAAGCTCATATCAGTTTAATCAATATCGATATGATTTATCGCACTGGTGTGAGTCACTACCATATTCATTATTGAATTTCCTCATTTACCAGCATGCTTTAAGTTACGGTTTAGTAGCGATAAGTATTAATAAGTTTTTAGATAGGTAATAAACCTAAGAAATATGTAAAACCCCCAGTAGAAATTACCTAGGTTCAAAAGAAAATTGACTAACCTTCAAAGAAAGTACTCAAATCGTAAGAAAGTCAAGACGAAATGAAAAAAAAACACATCCAGTTTCACCATTTATTAAAAGTAGCAAACAAATAAAAACATTTGGAGGACAAAGTGCACTGTCTAAGCTCTCTGTCAGACTTAATGTTGGATTCAGGCTTAAACCAGATCTGAAATGCGCTGGCCTTAATCCACTTAAAATAACAACAGGGCTAATGTTCCACCACAACCAAGACTGTCTTATTCTCGTGTCGCAAGGATTTTGTGCCAATTTATAACAAGTTATAGATAGTCTGCTCCCCGACACTTGTGGGAAAATATTGTCGTGATTATAGCGGGCTGGCTCAGGGGATTTCATATTTTAGAACGATTGTGGGGCTGTTTTGTGCTAGGCGACTACCTTATTTACTTATTTGGTAGACTGTTTTATTATTGTAAGAAAAGTACTTTATATTATTATTTTCTTTTGTCGATAAACCAACTTAAAAAAAGTAATAAGTAACTGCCTCTGTGGTGTGTGGGTTTTGATCTATAAGTCCATATTTTTTATGATTGCGTTGGATTTCCTATCCATTGATGATGCACCTATCCGTATTTGACGTTCATCATAAAACCAGACTTTTACCAAGTCCTCTTTACCTAAGAGATTAATTTCAATG
Source organism: Hypena proboscidalis (assembly GCA_905147285.1). Lineage (NCBI taxonomy): Eukaryota > Metazoa > Arthropoda > Insecta > Lepidoptera > Erebidae > Hypena > Hypena proboscidalis. Next base: position 7,039,897 of record LR990144.1, read on the forward strand.
CCGTGTTTAGCGAGCGACATACTCGTGCGTCTGAATTTTCAGGGAAATTAGTTTTCAGCAGTTTCAAGTTGTTGATATCCCTCGAGTGCGAGGCGTTTTCGAGCGAACGGTACACATCCTGCAGTTAAAAGCATTCAACTTCTGACGTAAAGTTTTAACTCTAATTGAACTTTAAATTGTCATGCGATATACATCAAACGTTAGAATCGATGCGGTACATACTTCGCTAATTACTTTAATAATATGAGCAACAAAGCCGGTATTTTGCGGGCGTGAGGCAAAAAGGCGCGCAATGAGCGATCGCTACAACGGACCAACTTCGCCGACCGGTGTTCATTAGAACTTAGACTTGTATGATTTTCGCCAACTTTCCGACGTAATGAACACTAAAAGGAGGTAAGTTTGAACGCTTCAAATTTTAATACTCCCGCCGTCGTACGGTTCGCCGCGGACAAGGTTTAATACTAAATTGGCCGTATGGAATTCATAGGTACCGGCAGAGTTAGAAATCCAATATCCTCTCTAACTTCGCGTTAAATGAACTCTGCCTCCTGTTTGTCTGGCTTATAAATTGTCTTTGTAATAATTCCGAATGTGGATGCGGGGATCTCGGTTCCGGAGTAGATACGACTGTGAACGCTTGTTGTGGTCGAAAGTCATTAAAACGAGCAGTACTTATGAAGTACTGGAACTTTGTTAATGTACTATTTATGTAGATATTTTTTTAACATCCGTGTACGGAGAGTTAAAAAACCTTACCATTTTAGTAATTGGTGACAGTAAGCACTCTTATGGAAAATCTTGAAGGAGGAGTATCTACTAGGTACCGTTTTGGCTGAAAGTTAAGACCCTGAAATTTCATCTGCAATCTTTACCTGTCCTGAACGTTTATGGGATGTAGTCGCCACTTACCATCACGTAGAATACAAGGCCGTTTTCTACTAAAGTCGTTTTTAAATTACAGTGAGAAAAATGTCTTTCAAACGAAAGACAAAAAGCAAACGGAACGGACTGTAAGTGTAATTTTATAGTAAATTTTTCACAAAATAGAAGTCTAACTTGACCATTATCGAAATCGGTTTTAAATATAATTAGCAAGCCTTTATCGTATAATAGAGATTAATTTAATATTGTAGACGAATAAAATTTCAATTCAAATCTTTTGGGTTCTAATAAATATTAAATATCTATGATGAGCCTTTGAGGTGAGCCGGGTAGGGTCGACAACTTACCTATTGTAAGTTGCGAATTAAATTCCACAGGCAACCGACGGCGCCGGGATTCAGTATTATAGTTTAATGTACCTAAAATTTAAACTGGATTACTAAGTAATCATTGGTAATGTGAACCTGCTTTAAGTTATTTGATTTAAAGTATCAAATAACTTAAATGTCTCTTATACATGTCCCACTGTTGGGCACGGGCCTTTTTTCATAGTCCACCACGCTGGCCAGGTGCGGATTGATGGACTTCACCCAACCTCGAGCACGTGTTTTATGCACTCTTCGGCATGGCGTTTTCCTCACAATATATTCATTCTAACGGCGAGCGATAACTTATGTAATAAATTAGCATCTACGCACGACTCCGCCCGCGTTGTATGACGATAAGAAGTAGCCTATATTATGCCTACAGTCTTGAACTATCTCCATACAAATGTTCATTAAGATCGGGCCAGTATATTCAAAGATTTTAAAGGTACAAATCTTTCCTCCTTATATATTGGCAAAGATACACACATATCTTCGAAAATACAAATCTTAACGATTTATTGACATAGATGGGTGCCCTGGGTTCGAACCAAAGACTTCGCAGTCCTAAGGTCTCCCTATATTTATTTAATAATAACTTTTTATATGTTTAAATTTAGTTTAGTTTAAATTCTCTGTAGTGAAATTTTGGCGTTTATAAAATCCCATTGTTAAAATGATTACTCCAATATTGAGTTAAAAATATATAATTTTGTGGGTAATTTATTAATATTAAATAAGTTTATGATGTAACTACACCTTTTATGTGCAGCCGTTGATCTTATAAAACATTAGTTGAACAAAATAATGATAACTATTTTTTTTACATTATATCATAGGATTAAGCCAATAAATATAATTAAATTATATTCTTAATCAATTCATAGATTGACATATGCTTCAGTATTAAAAAAAAAAGGATATAATTATTCATAAACAGCTTCCGTCGGTGTGCATCAAGAACCGACAATCAAACTAAGATATTTCAAATATTATTTTAAAACTAGCTATTGCCCGCGACTTCGTCGTGGGCGTATGCCTTTAGATATTTGCTGCAAAATTGAAGAAGGTACCTCATAAACTTTCGACTACAAATTTTTGGGGAGTGGCAATTCCAAAAATCTATCTTTTTGTTAATTTATGTCTTGTATTTAATGAGCTATGAATTTTTCTTAAAAGTTGAATTACTCCACATATCTTACAATCCCTAATTCACCCCCTTGGGGAGTGATATTTCCAAATATCTATTCTACAGTTCATTAACATCGTGAAAGGAACCTATGTGCCGAATTTCATGAATTTTCTGCAACGAACTTTCCATATAAACTTACACGCCTTAATTTATCCCCTTATGGACAAAATACAAAGATAAAACATATACCGGTTTTTTAATGAGACCTTCAGCTACACAACTGTAAAAACCATATCTAATTTTATACAGTAGTTTTTGCGTGATGGCGGTACGAACATACCGACGGACAGACCAAAAATCTAAAAAACATGTTTTGGCTTCTACTGCTGTTCATAATTTCAGAAAAAATAATACAATGGGTCTTTCTCTTTGTATTAATTATACTGTACAGATTTATTATATATATGTACCTACATTAATTTTACTATTTTAACAGTATAATCTGGTAAATCTAGATAGAATCTATATGATTATCATTTGAGGAACGTACAAAATGCATTTTTTTTTGTGATACTCTTAAGTTCCTTAATACAAATTATTTCAGTGGTCAAAATTCTAGTTTCAAAAATGTATCAATCGTACACAAATAGTGTCGTTTTTTTATAAAATAACCAACAAGATGCGGTGTCATTAATAGTATCTTTTACGTATCGAATTTGACAAGAAAATAATTTCTATTTAATAATTTTCCAAAATGAATATCCTAGTTTTTATTTTAGTTGCCTCAAATTGTAAAAACTACATGTGTACAACAATTTAGATTCTTTAAATAATTTTGATATCCACACGCTAAATACAATTTGGTTTTAATTAATCCTAAAAAAGTAAGAAAATTCTAGAGAAATATTCTAGGGCGTCCCGTTGTAAAGAAAGATTTAGGCATAACTTACTATAATTGCTGTATTTTAACACGGCGAAAAATATATAAGTTAAAATTACGAATAGTGAACATTTAGTGATGATATGGGCGGGTGTTTAGCAGTAAGCACCCGCATGTGGCTTATCGCGTCGATACGTCGAGTGAATCGTAATGAGACCGATCGATACTCTCACCTTTATCAACACTCCAAACTTTAGTTATGGAATATGTCCCCTCTTGTTTGTACTGTCCCTCATATCTGATTGACCTACCATCTTGATTGCCGAAATAAAACTACAACTCACAGTTACAGCCAGCTGATTTGATCTAGACCGTCCAGTAAAAAAATCTATTGACCCACCTTATAGCCAAAAAAAAACAGCTTTACTTGCAGGCAATTCAAAAGACTGATAAATGTTGTTCTATCAAATAATGTAATTACCTATATATATTGCGCAGTCCAATCCAAGACTCACTTTTTTCAAAACTCCAAACTAGTTATGAAATATACCTCCTCATATTTGATTGACCTACCTTTCTGATGGCCAAAATAAAACTGCAGGTCACAGTTACAGCAAGTTTGATAAGAAGGATTTGACCATTACCGCGACTTCAAAAAAAAACTTAGAAAACTACTATTTTTGCATCTTTTCCAAGTCTCAATTGATCCACCTCGAAAATAAAACAGCTGATTCGAACGGCTGATAGATGTAATTCATTTTTCAAACTTGAAATTTTTGTAGTTATAAAAAGGCGATTATAACCCATCTCTTAACTATAAAAAAATAAACGGTGCTATTTTACAGCTAGATGTTTGATAGTGTGAATTATTACTATACTATTATTCTTTCTTTGCAACTTTGCCGAATAGATTTTATATTTACGGATCCACCTAATTCTTACAAGTGCTTAAATGTAATAAATGATGAAAAAAACGGTAATTCCCATTAGTTTTAAAGTTAACACGTTTAGAATCAAAAGTTTAGATGATTCAAATTTAAACTAGACGTTCTGTGCATTACTAATTTTCCCAAGTGCTCTGTCTATAGAACCACCACATAGAAGCAAATAAAACAGCTTTTTGCATCTACTCAATAAACTGATAGATGTCATTTATTTTTTTCTATCCATTTTTGTATTAAAAACGTTTTATCAAATAATCCTTTTTAACATTGAATCCGTTGTTTTTTTACAGTTATATGATTCGATACTTAATTTAAAATATACATGGCATTTATTTTTTTCTTTGCAACTTTGCCAAATATTGTATTAAATGAACTTTTTCATTATTGCCTAAAATAAACTAGTTTTTAAAGCTGAGTATAGTAATTACAGTTTAGTAAAAGATTAGCCGTTATTTAATTCATTTTTGTAAAAACAGTTGTAATTATAACATTTCACAGTTTTTTTAATATTATATAACGATAATAATTATTTTTTTAAATACTGTGCCGCAATTCTACAGAAAAATTGTTCTCCAGTTTTTATTCTTTATTTAAAAAGAAACATTACTAATTTTATAGTGCTTAAAAAAGTGGTCTTTATCTTTTGCGAAAAATTACTTTGCTATCCGATTTGATTAATTAAATTCACCCTTAGATTTTCCTGAATCCCATTTCTGTATGAGCAGCCATTTCTAAATAATATTTGTTTTAAAATATTTGTGTTAATTCTTTTCGGGCTCATACGTTTTTAATTTTATCTAAAACAGTACCCGCTGTCTGTATGTTTTTTTAAATATCAAATATCAATTAAATCTGAAATCTGTTTAATTGATAAAGTTAGAGCACCAAAATTCTTAAAAAAGATATTAGATTTTGTATAAAATTTCTGATAGAAACAGCAGTTTTAACTTTTAATAATTTTTTGTATGATTACTGCAGTACTTATGACAGTTTTTTTTTAATTGTGTTGCTAAATAAATCGTAGGTTTTCATTTATTCTTTGCATTTTATACAATTCTTTTAAAATACGTCTTATTTAAATGTGTTTTTGTTTTTATTTAATTTCCCCTGGTATTTGAGAGCTATTCCGCCGGCCGCATATTTTCCGTAAATATTTAACGAGTCTGATTTTTCCGTGATAAAATTTTCGTTTTTATTAATACGCCAAAAATTATAGAAATAGCTGTTTTTTTAGTATTTGCAATTAATTTAAACTTTACTCATTTAAGAAACAAACCAGTCACGGAATTCCAAACAGAAAAAGTTTTATAAAGGCGACAAAGCCTCTACAATTAATTCCCGGTTCCTGTTGCAGAAAATTCATATTTTACCAAAATTTTCAGCGAAGATGGCAAGAAATTTAATGCCATGAGCCTCGTCGCTAATTAGCGCAAAATACTGCTATCAGGGTGTTTATTAGCAGTTAATAGAATAGCAGGCGGAGGAGCCTTCCACCGCCGCCCGCCGCTCGCCGTCGCCTACCTGTTGCCGACGGGACCGCCTTCCGCCCATTCGCCGAACTGCTTTTCCGCAACCTATGTGACTTTTCATACGAGGTGAGACTGCAGCTGGAAAATCCTATATTTATTACTAACCTTCCTTTTCTTCTTCTTCAACTTCTTCTTCCCATTCACCCGGCAGCAACAGCAGCCTCGCCAACTCGTTCATTTATGGTCACAAAATAAATAAACTACTAAAAAATCGAAATGAATTTGAACTTCTTCAAGTTTTTTTAATCGTAATAAAGTAAAAAATATAAAATCACTACAAATAAAACGTCAACCAGAAATTAAAAGTTGAACGGGAAATAAGTAAATTAAGAAATAAAATTATTTTATGATTTTAGCGCGCGCGGCGGCAGAGTTCGAGTTTTTTGTTGAAGTGTCGAGACGACCAGGGTGGCAGGCACTGGGAGAGGTTCCAGAGCAAGGCGCGTTGCCGCCGCCGCGGCTGACTACAGAATGATAGCGGGCCGAGCGACTCTGGGCCCCACCCCTAGCGCACGCGCGTTTCAGCCACCCCACCGCGCATGACCGACATCCTACCGAAAAGTGGAAAAGTGACTCCTCCAACGTAGATACACCATTATGTACTAAATAAATATTGTATCGTAATAGATGCCGATCGCAGTACATAATTTTGACCTAGTTGAAGAATTTTTATGCTCAATTTGAACCCCGCAATTCAAATTCATCTGAATAGTGCTCCCACACCGAGATTGTGCTCCTCCATCTTATATACTTGTAATGTACGCCCCGTTCACACATAGATGCCACTGTGCTAGGTACGAGTGAAACACGACCTAATTTATATCTAAATAAGGTTTATTACTAAACTTTGCCGTATTTTTTCTCGTTAGTGAGAACGTTGTAAAGTTCTCTTATGCCACTGAAATATCCATTTCTAAGCGAGTTCTCGTATCCCCGCGGCATTACTTGGAACTTGGACATTATGCGGTTCTCAGCACCGAGGAAAACGCGCATCTCGAAGGCTAAAGCGATGCCCAAGCCCTGTGCAAAGTCAATGCTGTGTCCGCAGTGCGGCTTGCCTTCAGCTTCGTACACACTCGTATTCATGAACAAGTGAACGCTGCCGGTCCTCTGGTTTACTCTGGATGCCACTTCGGCAGCGACTTTACTCAACAGATTAATATTAGAAGGATGATTCTTCGTATAAGCGTACGGATAATTGATTGAGTGTCCGTCCCGTTTAATCGAAAGATAAATCTTTGTATGTGTCTTATGTTTGGTTAAAATGTTCTGGACAAATAAAGTTTCATTTTCTGAGGCAGATGAAGGGCCGGGGTATGATTGCGAGAATCCCCAGTCGACTCTGGGACATGCGTTCCACTGGGCATCGAAATTACGAGTCAAATCTATGCCGAAACTCGCGTCTTCATTTGATGGCCTCAGATTCTTCTTCCATGGTATTTTACTCTGCGAAAAGTTACAATTACAAAGTATAAAAACACCAAACACATTTATATTATTTATTACCTACGTGAGTAACTCGTATTATTTCGTTTCAAGTGCTTATGTTTAAATGAAGTCAAAAACATTTGGAGTAGTAGTTTCATAGATCATCGCACCACTTTTCACTGTTGTAAGTCTGATTGCCGTACTGTCACAACCTGTGTGCGATATACAATCAATTTTTCTGAGCTTGACTGTGCTTTGCATGAGTTAAATAAGAAAAATAAAACGTGAGATTGTTTTAAATAGAATGACAATAACTGAAACAATTTACAAACGATTACCTCGTGGGTCTAGTGGTTAGCGTAAGTAACTGTTGTTCGTTAGGTCTCAGGTACGATCACTGGTTCGAGCAAGTGTTATTTGAGATTTTACCGTCTGAAAATTCTCAGTAACAGCACAGAGTCTGGAATTTTGCCCGGTAGTTGACGATAGGTTCACACTTAATCAAATGGGACTAATTGGCCATATGCGGTTGTAATACCTCTCCAAACCCTTCTGAGTAATATACGCGAAATCTTATTCTTCTTCGTCGTGTCGATGAGTCAAATTTGATTTTGACTAGCCATCGTGGTGAAAGGATTAGCCAATTCGCTTTGAAGAACTCGTGAATTGCCCAGGGTGCGCCGGATGTAGGGAATCGTTGTGTACAGTCGGCCAATAAGTTGGGTATGCAGGGCAAAAACTTCTACGCCATAGTAAAAACTGACTGCAATAGATATGCAAGTTTGTATTTCATATTTAATAAGTGTAATATACCCACTATTTAGATATATAACTCACTTATCCATAACTGGTGTCGTAAGTCTTTACTATGACTGTACGTCACTCGGGGAGGCTCCTTTCATACGCGTAATGTTATGTTAACTTACAAATCTGGAGTATTCCTGTCCATCAGGGTTGGCACTTGGCAGGATGACCCAGCGCACATTCTGTAGCATTTGGTCATACTCCTCGCAAGCCACCAGCTGTTCAATGATAAATAGCGCCATCATGACTGATTCCGAACCACCTTCCTGACCAGCCTCGATGATAAATATGGGCTTTGGTTCTTCTGGTTCTTGCTCGTTTTTTTGCCTGTCGAGGATTTTTGACACGTGGGCCAAATGTACCTAAACAATAATGACAAATGTTATATCTTTTGTAAATTAGAAAAGGAGATTTTCCCAATGATTCAGCATAACTATGGTTCTGTAATGTCCTGATATTATTTCAAGATGTTTATGATGTTAAATAGATACATATTTCGTCGGTAAATTCCAAACTTTCACGGGTTTTGTACAAATTGGACGGTTCTACATGAGCCAATCTCATCAAAAAAAATATATAATGGGACGATATTTTATACTGAACCATTTCTTAAAATGGTTAGTCTCAATTAGTGGAAAAGTTTGATACGCCATCACCTCGTAAAGATTCCTGCCCTCAAAGGTCATGCGGTCTGAAGTCACGTCGAACACTTCGCTGCAATACGCCTGTAAAGCCTTCATAAAAACTGTCATCTGAAAATTACAAAACGGATACGAACATAAATTCGAGTTGCGGTTCTATCTTCCTATTTTCTATGGTCTTCAATTTTTTTTTTTCAAACTATTCAAATGTTAAAAACAAGAGGCAAAATTTTTGCTTTTGACTTTTTGGTTTTTTATTTTTTGATCGAAGCGTCTTGTTAACAAGATTTCCAAAAATTAGTAAAGTAAGAATTAAAAGTTTTTATACTTCCTCAATCGACCACTATAGTAATAGGTGTTATTTTGCATTGTAATCCATATAGATATGTAGCAGATAAATAATAAAAACAGAGGTTTGGTTAAATTCGTAAATGATTTGATCAAATTACGGATGCGAAAATAACGTACGTTTTTATAATCTAAACATATTTTGTTATTTGATCAAACATATAGACTTTATATTGATAAAGTGATGGCAAAAATTACTTTTCTGTGGTATTGATTCGATCAAATCTTTGTTTTTAATCATTTCCCTATGCCAAATATATTATATTGTGAACTATAAACATCCTTACAGTACTGAGACCGATGGCAGCATCTTCGATGCAGGCTACTTCATCTCTGTCCAGTAATTGATTTAACATTTTGGCGTAACATGGCCGCATTGTCTTGCAACTGCACATAGAAAGGAGATTCATATACCCAATGTAGGTCATATTTAATGCAAATATTCGATATAGGAATTCGTTAAAAGTTAAACAGGATGGATGCGACATAGTGATTTAGAAACAGATTTCATGGTAGGTCAGTAATTATTAAAATTCGATTTATAAAAAAAAGGGTTTTTCGGACAAATTAAACATTGAGATCATGCAATTTGTTCGCATAACGTAATAAAAATATTTTTTTGTGTAAAAATACTGTGACCATGTATGAAAGCTGTGGTTATAATGCATGTCGCTTTGTCACATCCACCTTGTATTTGATGATATAATAGGAAGAAGACCAAAGAAAAGATGAATAAATTGTGTAATAAAATTGGCTGAAGACCCTTATATAGGTGTAAATACTGTAAGTGCTGAGCTGATTGAGAAGTTTTAATTTAAATTGTAAAAATGATAAAGATAACTTTGCACTGCAATTTATTTTGTCATAGGACCTATGAATTTGTTTTGTTTTTTTTTTAATTCTTAATGTATTTTGGACTAAGTTTTGTCGATTTATTTATTTATTTAAACTTTTGCACTTTATTTAAACATAAGTACAGAGGCGGACTTAATGCCTAGTGGCATTCTCTAACAGTCAACCTCGGGTGGTGCAGAGAAAAGCAAGGGTAGGTGCAATATGAGCAAAGAACTAAAGTGTTTATAGTGTTGATGTGAATATATATATATTTGGGCGAAACGAGTACAAATCAATACATAAAATACATACAAGAGGTGCATAGATATACAAAATGTTATAAAATATATAATGTAATATACTTATTACATACGTGAATAAATACAATAATATAATACATAAACAAGAAATATATATAGAAGATGATAAAAGCTGAATTTAACACATTATGAAGATTCTGCCAATTGGTCGGTTAGTAGTTTGCGCACTTTAACTTTAAAAGTGAACCGTGTTTCCGCCATCCTGATTTCCTGAGGTAGCACATTCCAAGGAAGAACGGATTGGATGAAGAAAGAAGAATGAACAAAGCCAGTCGAGTGTGAAGGATACAAGAGAAGTCTGTTATTTGATAACCGTAGATCCCTATCATGCTTGGAGCTCAAATCATATTTACTATGCTCAAATACTGAAGGTAAGGTGTTAAGTAGGAGGGAGGAGTTGGAGAGTTAAGAAAGAATTTATGATCGTTTTGGTCTGAACTTACCCGCATTTTGTATCACTATCAGCAAACGTCACTAAAAATTTAAAAGATTTTAGAACTACATGACAACTTTAATATAATGTACGAACAATGTTGTAAAAACACAAATTTGATATGTTATTAAAATTAAGTAAATTAAAATAAGAAAAAATTGATTGCATAATCTAACTTTCATAATTATATATTAACGCACCTAAAATTGCATAAATAACAAATGTTATAAAACCAATATTTATTCTGTACAAGTGAAGCATAGTTACTTGTAAAATAAAATAACTAGCAATGCACAATGTTTTTTATAGTCACCTTTTTAAAATGCTGAGAAATTTTATTGCAGTGTAAAACGAATTCGCCGCTCAACAGTTTCACAATATTATTAGCCTTCACTTATAAGAGAGTACACATCACGCTTTCTCATACCACACACACACACATAGTTTCCATGTGACAGTTATTGAGTATTACCCGTCTTACCGGGCAGCATTTTTTTTTTCTCTTTTTTCACATTAGATAGAACGCCAGAAGCAATTACACTATCCAATGGTCCCAATGACAAGGCTAAATATACACATTCACTCACACAAGCACACCCACAAAATCATTGCGAATCACACAAAGATTTGTCCCATGTGGGGCTCGAACCCACAACACCAGTGCAGTGGAGAGCGGCGAGGCGACCGCTTAAACCACTACACCACACGTGCAGACACATTCCATACTCCTTGCTGCTTCTGAGACATTCCTGACGGAAAAATGAAAACTAACCATTTATAAGACACTGCTTGACTACAGTCTGTCTCCTAAGGCACTGGAGCGTCAAGTGTGTCTTTAATGTACTGGTAAAATTCAACTTAACACTGAAGATCATCAAAGCTGGACCTCATTTGTCTTCTATAATATATACTTTTGTTAACTGAAAAATAAACGCCTTGTGAAAAACTGGTAGCAATATTTTAATGATGAAAAGAAAAACTCCAGTATAAAGACCCATCCACACATAATGTGTTATATAAGAGCTGTTTAAAAATAATACTATGTTTTTTTACCTGAAATTGTAATTAATAATACATGATAAAATATTTATTTGAAAGGTGGTAGAACTCTTGTGAACGAGCTCAAGAGCGACAGCACCACTGTCTTACCTGCCGCCAAATAGTAGTATATAAGGCTGTACGATCTCGCTACCGTACATCTTTGCTGCCACAGCAAATTCATTTGTAGGTCGCGGTCGCGTGCCAGCAATTATATAAATAACATGACTCCACGAATAACTTTGAGTACATTGACTACCGTGGTACGAACCAATTGTCAAGAGTAAGAGACACTAACTTAATCTTTGTAACATAACTTAACTTAACTTAATAAACATTGATTTTAGTGATATCTCTTGTGTACTTCACCAACTTAACGTACCTACAACTAAATAGTGTAAGAGCTTACTGGCCCTTACATTAAATGGTCCTTCGAGCCGGATGAAATGAAAAAACTGGCATATTATGAGGCTTAAGCTCCAGCGACATATCTACAATCTGCTTTTGTGAATTTTTGATGTCCATTGGCTGTATTCCATTTACTACCAGGTTGAACACGTCCATTTGCTGCGTTACGTAAATAAATAAAAATACACCAATTTAAAATATTGTTGATTAATTCATAAAAATCAAGTTTCAATATGTTTGTTAACAAACTCCTCCGAAATGCCAAGTCTAAGAATAGGTTGTAGGCTATTCTATACCCTTAACGACAAACATTCTGAACTATATTTAATCCATACCAAATTTTGAATCGTATTGAGAAAGAAACTATGTCAAAACAGTATTATGTATTCTCGAAACAAATTGAAACCTAAAAGAATTCTCATGAAATGAAATGAAATACATTTTACAACGGATATCTACTTATTTATTTGTCGTTGACAAAGGTGCCGGGTATTACCGTTTATGACGGTCTGACTGTCATGAGCAGAGCTGCAATAATTGTATCACAGAGATGTCCATTTAAACGGTCAGTCTTTTTTATTTACTGCAGTTTTTAAAATGAATTATGGAACAATATTTATTATCGCAGTTGATGAATGTGAATAACTATCAGGATTTAGTAGGAAATTCTAGGTTCGGTCATGTTTAGGTTGTTTCTGATGTTTGTTTTAAGAAAATGTCCGGTAGCCTGTCCACAAAGCGAGAGTGTCATGTTTTATAGTTTATTCAATCAATTTTTAACTTGTTCTCATGCTTGTAATATTTAATTGTATGAATTTATCATCAATTTTATGTATTTTGGTAATAATTTGAAACATAAGTAATACTTTTGAATGTTTTTAAAAGTAATTTTACGCTAGCAACATTAGAACTGTGACGATTATTTTGGAAAGCGACTGTTATAAAAATGGCGATTTTTGTAAATTTCAGCTGAGTCCTTTTCGTAGCGAATAGAAGTGAAACCTTACTGTTTGTATGTTTTCTAATTATAATTGGTGTTGAAACGTAATCGTATTATTTAAAAGTATAAATACAAAAGTACATAGAATCAGTGTTATACTATCCCGAAGTCAAGAGTAAGTATCATCAAACAAGATGGTATTTTAGTGGCTGATGTGGGGCCGCCACATAACCACACCGTCTACGCGTGTCCTAAAACAATGTGGTTTCATAGTATAAGGGGTCAGCATATCCTAGACCTAAACATAACTGGTAAAATGTGATTGATAGTTTCTTGTACTCTTTTGGAAACATTTTCAGTCTCGTTTTTCTCATACCCTGACACTAAAAAGCTTTTTTAATATACTGATTGTATATCAACAACCAAATCAACAATAAAAATAAAGTAAAATGAAAATAAATGAAAAGCAAAAAAAACAACCGTTTTAATATTTTGCTAAATTACCGTTTAACTTGTGAGTACGCTCCTTTACTTAGCTCAGCCCACGATATTTGTGCCACGATTCTCAGAGGGCAGATTATTTGCGTGGAACGATTCTTTAATTTGTGGCGACATTTATCGAGCCTTCTTTGGCTTCACGTAATTGAGTGCTCCGATTCTGTACAGCGATTGTGTGGCTTCAGCTCTTACATCAATTCCGGAGCAATTGACATCATTGCGGGCCTTTGATCGCGACCAATCACGGTAACTTAATAAAATCACAACATTGCCCATTCAAATTAGCTGCATTGGACTCTTGGAAATTAAATATGGTTTCAGAGGAATCTCTTTGATGATGTTCGTGTATTGAGATAATTAATTATGGAATTCAATGGAAATATGAGAGAAGTAATATTATTATTCTTCATTTTATTTATTAAATATTGGTACTGAAAATGCGAAAGCAAATTATTTTATATTGACGATTTTTCATTCATGAACATAAAAGAATAATTTATTTGCAATATTTACAGTGTTATTAAAAACGTGTATCTACCTATTACTACAACTTATATTTTAAACATAACAAGCGATATGTGGAAGTTTACAACACAAACGGATGTCGGTGACGTTTTGTTATGTTATATTTTATATTGGACTAGCGACCCGCCCCGGCTTCGCACGGGTACAATGCTGATACTAAATACACTACAGAAAAACTGTGAACGTTGTATATAAAAACACAGCGGCCCGCTCCGGATTCGCACGGGTATATAATATATAGCCTATGTCACTCACTGAAAAATGATTAAAATCGATCCAGTAGTTTGATTTATTCATTACTGCCCGTGGCCCGCACGCGTTAAATTTGGAGTAAAACAATTCCCCCTTTCTGTGCATGTATTATACATAAAAACCATCCTCTTGAATCACTCTATCTATTGGAAAAAACCGCATCAAAATCCGTTGCGTAGTTTTAAAGATTTAAGCTCACATAGGGACAGAAAAGGCGACTTTGTTTTATACTATGTAGTGATGAAGAAACAATTTAAATAATTTTTACATTTAATAGTATTAGTTCATGGAGATTGTTATACATGGATAAGAAAAGCAGTATTTTAAATACCATAAAATGATATTATAACCTATAGCAGAATAAGTAAAACTTCCATTAATTAAAACAGTTTAATGATGCTTTTACGAAACAAAAAGGTTCGTCACCGCACATACGTGCATTCACCATCGAATGGCAGATTAAAGGATTGCAATGCACTACAAGCTTTTTAAATAAACTGAAATGGATCTATTTGTTTTGATAAAAGGCGGCAAAACACATATCGTGCTGCAATGTTTTTAAATTTTATAGAATACTTAAATCATTAAAGTCGCAGACACAGTTGTCCAGAATAGTGTACATTTATAGTTGCATTATTTTATGTTTAATTTTATTATATATTTATTTTATGTGTGGGTTAGATCCCCACGCGGCATTCGTTCTGACTCTGGGTGTGCTTTGTGTGTGTGAAATGTATGTTTGTGAACACCCCCGCGACACAGGAGTTAGTGCGGGCGTCGTTTTCATAATCAAAAGAAAACAAGAACAATTTCGCATCTATTTTACTACCTAGTTACTATTCCTGTTAACCTCCTCCAGGAGCTTAATAATTTTGCTTTGGTGAAAGTTTAAAAGTAAAAAGCTGTCATTTCTGACTGGAGTTACACCGACAACCGATACTACTTATATCCAAAGGAAACATAAAACTAAAACAATTTTATTTTATTGTTTATTTTTATGATTAAACAAAAACAATATTTGTTACTATGAAAATATCATGTGATTACTTGGTTTGCGTGAAATCGATAAGACATACTTTATTTTTTCTCTAATGAAAACCTGAAATGTTAACAATATTTGGCAGAAATGGGAAGTGGATAATAGTGATGGTATTTATTATATTTTGGAGTGAAACTATTGCAGGTAAGTCTTAAGAACATAAAGTAGTGTTTAACTGGCACCCTAAGTCATTGCATTAAGCAGTTTGTGGGTCGGAAAATCCCAAAATTGATCGACAAATTGGAATATTCTAAGGTAACGTTACTTTTTCATAATCAGTCGCGAAAAAATGTTTATTTTCTCGTGAAAATCATAAATATGCCGGTGATTTTTTTTTCACCCATAATCGTGTACTAAATAAATTTCAAACGGCTTTGTCAAGATGTCATTTACACCCAGTATAGTAATCTAGGCTACCATTTTAGTAGCAATAGTTTACATTACGAAGTGTTATTTTAGAATTAACTCATTTTATTATTTTCTGGAAATTATCTGTGCCATACAGGGTATCTCTGTGTAAGTTATTGTGGTTGATTCTAGACACACAGGCCACACAGCAGTCGCAATGATGAAAGCATTAAATATATATTTTAAGTTAGAAATGACAGATGTAGCACGTCAGGCAAAGTGTTCAAGGGTAAGTTTACAATAGCAGCACGAAGTTGGAATTGTGCCCGATGGATGGCGATAGGCTCACTCCATATCCAATGGGACCTAAACATGCGTGGTGTGGGTATTGTACACCCCTGCCACATCCTTCTGGGTAAGAAAGGCGTGAGATTATGTTATGTTACTAATCAAATAGTTTTTTTATGGCACTAGTAAGGCAAGTTTGATAACTCGTTTGAGTGTAGTTTTTAATTATGAGCTTGCGAAGTAGTGCTAGAATTTAAGAAAGTAGACTACTGAGTAAAATAAAAATAAAAAAATAATTTTGGATTTTTTTACATTATATAGAACGCCAGAAGCAATTACACTATCCAATGGTCCCAATGACAAGGCCAAATACACACATTCACTCACTCAAGCACACCCAGTCTCAGAACAAACCTTTGTGAATCACGCAAAGATTTGTCCCATGTGGCGATCGAACCCACAACACCAGTGTATTGGAGAGCGGCGAGGCGACCGCTCAAACCACTACACCACACGTGCAGACAAAAAGCAGCAAGTGATTTAAAACCAGGATGACAATGAAAATCAAATACTCAAGAGTTTTGTCATAATAATATACTTACTGGTTTGCATCTCTCCCAGTAAGAAAACATTGAAATGATATTAGGAAACTTAAACATTACTCACGCTTCTGCTGTTCCAATGATATTTTGATCACTAGAATCACTAATTCATGTTTCTTTGTTCAATAAAACTGTAGTAACACTATAACAAACATATGAGTAGATAAATAGTTTCCCGACCCTAATAATATTACATTACTATACTCTATGGTTTCCCGCTATCATGATATAGTTAACTTTTTTATTCTTGTAAGTTTCGTTCGGAATTCGTATTTGAGATATTTTCGTAAAATAAAAAATCTCTAAAAATATTTAATTACTGTTATTGAGTTATAAAAAAATTAAAAGTGTATGTTATGATATGAAAATAAATTATAAATTCTATTTTATATTTGTAGATTTGAATAAAAGAGGTTAAATAAAACCTCATTTGATATAAATGATTTATGTCTACGTTTGTTTTAGAACTGCATGGTTGTTCCTTTACTTTTTTTAGGCGCTTATTCTTTGCAAGGATATAGTTTCGAAATTAGAACACTGTCTCAATAGTGAGCTAATAGTTATTTATGCAACTGTTCTATAATGAGGGGTATTAAAACGCGCGTGCATGACATGTTCTTTTTTTGAAATTCATAAAGATGCCATGAGAATGTGGCTGTTCGATGAGTAAAAAAGGAGTTGCATAATGAATTTCAGTACAACATTAGTACACCCAAAGACCTTATACTTAAGTACACCCGTTTGGGTGTTATTATGGTTATTATGACACTGGCTGTTTTAATGTTGGCAATAAGCTAACTGTTTCAAGAACGTTTATAGAGGATTTTTAGCATGGGTGTAGATAAAACGACTTAATCACTCCCTGATATCGGGCATGTCAACAAGCCTTTTCGTGCTAGGGAAGTGAAAAGTATATATTATGTTAATGCAATAAATTACATGTGTCCAATTTTTTGTGGTTTTGCGTAAGGGAGTCCAACATCCAAAACAGATCCACACATTCTCACAAACATTCACATTTAAAATATTAGTGGCATTATTAACAAACAACTTAAAATTTTAGTAAAATGGGAAAATAACTTTCTGACATCAACATCAGAAAATGCTACAGGCGCTCGGTGAGTATAATATAATATCACAAATGCAATGAAATAAGGGGAAAATAGATTAGTGGACACTAAACCCTTAGGAAAAAGGTGTGATTATAAGTTTTGTGTATGTATGTATATTAATAAGATCTTCAACTTTCTCCTTCTCAATTTTCATCAAGTTTAGTGCAGTAGATTTACAAAGAGCACACAAACACTAAAAAAATCTATCCTATTTATTATCTTAGTACCTCTATTTATATTAGTATAGTAGGTAGGTATATTATTTTTTCAGGAATTGGGAAATTTTAACGGAGAACCATAGGGGCAGGCAATCTCATAAGAAAAAACATAGACCAGCTGGCACAAGCAGATCAAGGTACATTTAATTAAATCATATTGCACTTTGCATTTTCTCATGTGCGTGTATTCCTTTTCAAAATGTAACTGTCAATTTTTGTAGTGTTTTGGTAATATTTCGTAAAAACTGAATGAAAGTATGATTTTATTCAACTAACTTTTTAGAATGCAAGTTTTGAAAGGTAAATATAACAATTTCATTCGTAAATACAGCATAATTTTGTAATTTATCAACTTAACAGTTAATACTCTTTCAACTGATAAAATAGAAAAGTATGCTTTAGTTTAAAGCCCACATTCTAAAAAGTTAGTTGAATAAAATCATACTTTTATTCAGTTTTTACGAAATATGCCCAAAAATCTACAAAAATTGACAGTTACATTTTGAAAAGGAATACACGCTCTTAAACTGACGCATTCCCGTTACGTTGACGTCGGTTCGCCGTCGGTTGGTCGCCCGTACGAATATAAATATACTAGTTGTATGAAACACTGCACTGTAACCCTGCTGCGAGTAGCTGATATATGTGTAAACATCAAATTGTTTATTAATTATTTATTTATACAGAGATGAAATGGAAATATTGGTTCCAAAGCGGCTTTCTGAGACGGAGCGCCTCGTAAAACTTCCAGTACAAGACTTAAATATCCTGGAAAGTTTGGAGAGCGAGAAAACCACAACGACAACGTTAATTCGCTCTAAATTTTTTAAGAGTGGGCCTGATAAAACTCGGTTCGTATTTATATAACCTTACGTCCACAACTCCAATCGCGTGGTACGTTGGAAAAAGTACCTAACCTTCGTTTTTACTGGTGTCTTGAGCTATCTTCACGCGAATTTTAAACTATATCGCTCCATTTCAGTTTCGGAGCACATTTGATACAAACAAACAAAAAGAAACTCTTTATTGTATTAGTATCTTAATTATCTTTATTGATACGTAATCACAAAAATATATATACGTAAAGAAAATTGAGTTAATTTTTTTTTATGAATTGTAAATCATGTTCTCCAACGTAAGTATTATTTTAATTCAAGAAACCGTAAATTAACCCTTAATCAAATGGACATTTTTTTTCAATAAAATTGAAATTTTGTCACGGTTTTTAGGTAAGAGGGTTTTATAGATTTAAAAAAAAACTCCTTATATTTATAAAAAGGGGGGAACCAATAAAGCAGTAATAAAAAAATATTACAGTAGTGTCAAGTGGGAAATAATTTCCCAATATTTGAATAAGTGTTAAGAAAACTGGTCAAACTTGGGCACAAATAAAATCGTAAAATTTTCCTCAGTTTTAAAACATCGATGAAACCACATCTTAGAGAAAGGTCTCTGGACAAAGCTACCACCAACGCAGAAGACGCCTTGTCAATTAGTAAGATCCAAGAATTAATTGCCAAGACTAAAACGAAGATTACCTCCACAACGACCACCATGATCACCGAACCGTTTATACCGACGTACGTCATTTTATTATTTGCCCTGTAGGTTCTGCTCACGGCTTGGTCCACGTGGTACGTTAATATAAAGTACCCTATGTCCCCTATGTGCCCAAGGTGCATGAAAGGAGCCTCTCCGAGTGACGTACACAACAATTCCCTACGTCCGGCGCACCCTAGGAAATTCGCGAGTTATTAAAAGCGAATTGGCTAATCCTTTCACCACGATGGCAAGTCAAAACCTTGACCACCTTACTGACTGACCAAAATGCCCTACCACCTGCACAAGAGAGGCGCTCATGAACGCTGACGACCACCATAACAGTGGCCACTTATTGGACCCATCGACACGACGAAGAAGAAGACCCTATGTCCTTACTGTGATTTTGAACTATCTCCATAGCAACCGTTCATTAAGATCGGAATATAATGTGTAGCCGTGAAGGTTAACCGACATCCAGTATTACTTAGTAAAATAAAAAATAAGAAATGAGTAAGGAGTGATGACAATAGCGTATGGTCAGGCTATTGCGATCTTTATTTGTAAACATAGTGCAATATTGTACCTACAGTGTACGTATTTTGGCCATGGTGTGCCGATTACAAGGAATTTATGGATCCCATGCCCAGATTTTATCCTGCGCGCCATTTGTAACACGCGTGCCAGAGGATCGCAATGCCTGCTATAATAATATTACTATCAAAACCCTATTACCAAGACCTGTCCCTACATTTTATTTTGTTGTATCTGTCTCAAACAAAACAATGCTCTTTAAATATCACGTCTAAATATTTTAGAGGCAGGAGATACCTAAAGCTAAATATTTTAATTTAATAATTACTACTTTTGAAAGAAGAACCCACAGATTATCAACAAAAGATGATAAAGAAAAGAACCTTCAGCTGCATATTAACTTGGATTCAAAGAAAACAGACAAAATATACAACGAGATTTTAAGACAGAGAGAATCCAAAATATATGATGAAACCGCTGGGATAAGAGTACGGTCGAAAAAAAAACAACAAGGAAAAAGCGCGTTAAGGTAAGCTGGTGATGTTACTGTATAAAGTCTGTGGCCAAATTGATAACTGTAAATTCAAATTCAAATCATTTATTGTAAAATAAATTATAAGTAAAACTAAATTATACTAATTACAATGATTTGAATAACCGGGGCTTAGATTAATTTTAATCCAACTGTTTAGAATCAGATTAAAATCAAACTATGTACCAGCTCCGATAGTAAAGTAAGCTTATCCCAGTAAGTTGCTTTAAAATGCCTAACCCAGCGATAACCGAGTGGGAGATCGTAGGCAAGTCGAAGGTCTTCAGTTTGGACTCGCCTTTTAAATGATAAGAGTTTTTGTGTATTTATCATGAAGGAAAACATCGCGAGGAAACCTGTATACCTGAGAGTACCTAAAATTTCTCAAGGGAACACAAAGTATACCACCCCGCACTGGGCCAACGTGGTTGGCCTAACTAAATTTTTCATATGGGTAGACCCCGAGCGTCGTGTTTTAATGCTACCGTTGTATGGGTTTAACTTTAAAATTATCAAGTTTTTATCTATTTTTATAGACAAATCATACCTAAAACATAACAGGCATGTTTGTTCGTTAATTAAATAACGTACAAACTGAAAAATTTTATTTGTGAAATTTTATGAAATTAAATTATAATTTGTAAGAAATGGGCGCCAACAAACATCCAGTTAAGTGTTTTAGATGTGGTTTCTCTAAAAAATAGATAAAAACATAGTAATATCAAAGTTAAGTCCATATTACTTTGGTCTGAAAAACAGCAAAGCAATTGCTCTCTCTTAACATGAAAAGATGCTTGCGCTCAGCAGTGGGAGATGTAGCAGTACAAATAGGTTTGAAAAAAAATGTTTTTAAGATCAAAAGAACAAACATTTTGTTTAAGTTTATAAAAAACATGTCGTTAATCAATGCTTCAGTATTATTTTAATTACCTAGATTTAAACTATTTTTAAACATGTTTTAAACATGATAAGTAAATTCATAGGTTTACTAAAAAACAATTAATTAAAAATCAAAAAGATCTATATTTATTGTAATTTCAATTATTATTTATTAATAAGAACCGATTACAGTTAAGATGAAATCAACTTTCTTCCTCTCATCTTCAGCTCGACTCAACCCTCGACTTCATTGATATTGTTTTTAATTGTTTTAAAAACGTGGTGTGTATTTTTGTCGTGTTTAAAACAGTGTTTTAAACGTATATTTAAAACATTGGCAACCCTGAATACAAGGCTACTATTTTATTGATAAATGAGAAGCCGGTCCAAGAACGGAATTATTTATATAAATATGGCTTGTTGTAGGTCTACAAAAATGCCCGAAATGTATCCTGAAGAGAGGGACGTGTATGTATTACTATTTCATACATTGTAGGTATGTATATGTATATGTAGTAACAGTGTAAGTTGCGAGCCTTATTTCGTTTTAAATGAGAGTTTAGTATAGTCGTGTGCTAAGTTTACAAGTGATATTGTTATAGTTTATTTCTGTGTGTATGAAAAATAAAACATACCTATCCATTTATTTAATATGCCAAAGATTGTTTGTGGGGGAACAGGGTGTGATGTTCCTCCACCACATAGGGAGGATCCTCCGACCAGGCTCGGTGGTATTGCCTGGCGGACAGCTGCCCAACGGTAGAGTTTTGGAAGTAGTATATATAGTCACTCGCTGTGAACATTTCGTTATCGCGATTCAGCACTCGTTGACATATGTCACGGATGTGTCATCCGTTATTTATTATGTGCGGATACCGCCACAGTTTTATTACGTAATTGTTATGTATTATTATACTTTTTTTTTTTTTTTTTTTTTTTTTTTTTTTTTTTTTTTTTTTCGCGGGGAAATGCATTTACGCATACCACCCTACCCGTGGGGGGACGGGCAGAGCGGCTATGTGGGACTCCCGTGCCTACGATGTTAAACGGCACAGAATACCCACTAAAACCCCGCGGTGTGCCCTCGTCGCCGAAAGATGGTGGGTCGGCGAGCCCCGGATCGATATTATATCCACAGGGCTCGCCGCGGCGACCGTGCCCAGTCCGACCTCCGACCGGGCACCCGACTCTCTTCAGTCCTCCTCTCGTAGCGACGCCCCGAGCACACCCAGGGCGTCACTCCGTCGCGGAAGGCATCAGCGGGCGGCAGAAAATCCCCCTCCACCGCCCGCGGCCTCGCTTAGGGCGGCATTAGGCTCGCGGCGTACGCGCGCCTTCGCCGCCCAGCTCGCCGGCGCGGCGGCGGAGCGGACCAGCCAGGAGTGAGTCCTCCCTGATCCGCTCCGCCGCCTCATGTATTATTATACTGTGCCAACCATAGAAATCTTAATATTAAGATTTCTATGGTGCCAGCCATACTAAAATCGGTAAACATTTTGCTCGCTCTGTAGAAGGTTTTTTTTTTTTTTATACTACGCCCACAGCGAACGAACGTGTAGTCCACCTGATGGGAAGTGGAGTACAGACCATGGACATCAACAATCCACAAAAGCAGATTATAGATGCGTCGCTGCAGCTGAGGACTACGGTGGTATGCCTCATGTGCCAGTAATTTCAGGCCCTGATCTCACCACCAAACCGGAACACAGTAATGCAAGCACTACTATTTGGCGGCAGGTTAAAGGTGAGACGGTGGTGCTGCCGCCCTCGAGCTCATTCACAAGAGCTCTACCACCAGTAAACTTAGCATCTGTACGTTTTTTATTAATGTGTCAGAAGTTGAAGCGTTAAATGGTACAATATTGACGACCGGATGGCGGAGTGGGTAGTGTACCTGCCTACGATGCCGAGGTCGCGGGTTCGATGCCCATTTAAGACAAATCTTTGTGTGCATGAATATGGGCGTTTGTCTTAGTCTGGGTGTTTCTAAGTATAATAAGTTTATAAAAGAATAGTATATATGTATTAGTATCAGTTATTCTAGTACCCATAGTGCAGGCTCTGCTTAGTTTGGGACTAGATGGCGCAGTGTGTAATTAATATTTATTTATTTATTTATATCTCTAACAACTGGGTGTATTGCGTTGACGGATGAGGCTAACTGCTCTAAAATGTATTTAGAACCATTTTTATGCCTTCTCTCTGGGAGTCCGATGTTAAATTGGGTATGGAGAAGCGTGTATAGTTTAGCAAATGTATTTTATGAAAAATAAGCTGGCAACCTTTCGACGAAGCTCCACAATTTCCAGTCCAAAAGTTTCAAACTGCCTTCAGCAACGCTTAAGAAGAGCAAATGCCCGGTTCAAATATGTAAAGTTTGTTTATTTTTGCTGTGGTTCATTTCAGCACAAAGCAGCATTTCAGCAGTAGCAGTAGCAGCAGCAGTAGCAGTGATGAAGAGGTTGAATCTCTTAGCCCATATGCAGTAGGTGTACCTTGGTTTTTTATGCTATTCTTTGTTAATAAATTATAGTAGTGGCCGTAACGCAATGGACAAGGCATCGGTCTCACGATCGAGAGGTTGTGGGTTCGAATCCTGTCAATTACACCATGGACGGGCACTTCCTCCTAACACAAGCGAATTAAGCTAAACGGCGATTACAAGAATACTAGTAATTTATAGCTGCAAATCACTTATAAAAGTTTTGATAATAAAACGATAAATAAATTGCCATGGGTTATTATTTGAGATTTTACTTAATCCCCATTTTTGAACGACCGGATGGCGGAGTGGGTATTGTACTGACGACCGGATGGCGGAGTGGGTAGTGTACCTGCCTGCGACGCCGAGGTCGTGGGTTCGATTCCCACTTAAGATAAATCTTTGTGAGCATGAACATGGGGGTTTGTCTTAGTCTGGGTGTTTCTATGTATAATAAGTATGTATTTACAAAAGAAAAGTATATATGTATTAGTATCAGTTATTCTAGTACCTATAGTACAAGCTCTGCTTAGTTTGGGACTAGATGGTGTTGTGTGTGAGTTGTGAAATATTTATTTATTTATTTTATTCTCCATCAAATCATTTTATTGAAAGATATGAAGCATATATATTACTTAACTATTTTTTATCTCCGTTAAAATATCTAGTAGAAAACTCAATTCACTGTTATACTACTTTTCAGATTTTTGACCAAATGCAGTTATTCGCTGAGGAGATCACGAGTACTCATGGAGCAAACGTAACAGTGTCGGTATTAGATCGCACGGCAGAATACAATAACATCGTCCTCATAAAAATGTCTGCGACCAAACCCGTCTACCGCACACGAAACAATAAGTATGAGGATGAATCTCCAGAAAAAAAAATCATATTAATTGTCTATGGACTTACTGTGATGGGCATGAGCGGTTTGATCAAAGACACTAGTGATTTTAATACTCTTATGAGTTTTTATATGAAGCATCTGGATAAGTTTGATATTTTCGTCATACCGATGGCTAACCCTGATGGCTACGCTGCATCAGTCAATGTAATTCGTACATTATTTATGTAGTTATATAAACATACATATATACATGAAAACACGCCTTTATAGCAGAGACAATAGAACATAATCTGATACGCTTCTTACATACTTCTTTTGCTTCCTCAATACTCGTACAGTCGGCCAATCAGTTGAGTATGCAGGGCAAATCTTCTACGCCATAGTAAAAACTGACTGCAATAGATATGCAAGTTTGTATTTCATCATTTAATACGTGTAATATACCCACTATTTAAATATATAACTCACTTATCCATAACTGGTGTCGTAAGTCTTTACTATGACTTTGAAGTTTTTGCCCTGCATACCCAACTAATTGGCTGACTGTACATGCTCGCCGCATTTCGCCTTATATACTACGTACTTGTCCATTCTGAAAGACGCCACTTACTTAATCGCTGTATGTCTTACGAGAGCAACAATGTAGTTAGTAAAACTGTGTCCTGAATTATACGTCAAAAGAGACATGATGGACGATGAATGTAACATATTACTGTTTATTTTTGTATCAATATAGCTTAATTAATTAACTGAAATCCATAAAACTATATATTTTTTAGAGATAGCTTGTTAGTGAATTAGAAGATTAGTTTCATCTTTAGAATGGATTGATTTCTATATAGTATTTAGATGCTAATATAACGACATATTAGCATCAAATTTTTTGTAATACCTAATAAAAAACACCTTCTAGAAAAAGGCTCACCAATTCTGGAATAAGAACAAGTCACCCCAAAGCGGTTGCCTCGGTGTGGCATTGGACCGTAACTTCGACGTGGGTTGGAACAACTCAGTGAAGATGAGCTCTTGCAGTCCGGTGTACCCAGGACCTGAACCCTTCTCTGAAGTGGAAACGAGGGCTATTCGTGACCTGCTCCATTTATATTCACACAAAATTGAAGCTTATATTCATGTTCATGCTTCATCTTTTAGTTCAAAAGTTTTTAAGGTACGAGTATGAATGATAACAGTGATGTCTAAATTACTTTTACTCCTTGTTGTAGGTAGGTCGTAGGTAAAGTGTAAGTATATGCAACAGCTCACCATGTTTTGAGGCAGGTTGATTCATTGTCAGCCCCAGGGTCGGACAACAGCGATATCTAAGATTTACCGTCAGGAAGTTCTCAGCAGCAGCACGATGACTGGAATTGTGCCTGGTAGATGGCAACAAGCTAACACATGAAACCTTTTTGTTTTTTTTTTTATTTTTATACTACGCCTACAGATGGTAAGTGGAGTACAGCCCATGGACATCAACAATCCAAAAAGCAGATTATAGATGCGTCGCTGCAGCTGAGGACTACGGTGTTATGCCTCATGTGCCAGTAATTTCATGGCCTGATCTCACCACCAAACCGGAACACAGTAATGGAAGCACCACTATTTGGCGGTAGGTTAAAGGTGAGACGGTGGTGCTGCCGCCCTCGAGCTCATTCACAAGAGCTCTACCACCAATATAAGAAGGGAAATGTAGGGTCTCGAAAAATCATTGAAAGTGCGAAGAGCTAACTTACTAAATGAGTAGATCTTCTGAAGACTTAATATTGAAAGACTTAATATTGCAGTATTCTGCGTCCACCCATATCAAGATTCGTCATATGAAACTCTTTCAATCTATATTTTGTTTTCAGGGAGATGCAATTCTATATCCTCGAGGTTACTCCGATGCTCATATCGATGACGACGCGTTCCTGGACCTGAGGGGTGAAGTCGAGGAGGCGATGAAGAACGCCAGCTTCCGAGTACTGTCCGTCACCGTTGATACTCTGCATAGCTGGTACGGGCTGGTCTCTGGGACTAGCGTGGATTATGCTTATGAAGTAAGAATATTAGTACACCTTTTCTGTGAGGGTGGCTATTTGTGAGGGCTGGCACATTTTGTATTCCATTGCAGCGTTTATATGAGTTAACTGTCACTTGGCTGAGCTTGACGCTACAATTCAATTCAAATTCAATTCAAAATCATTTATTTTCTCTTCACAAATTGCTCTTAGTGTCTAATTATATCTAATACAATTTAAGATGGTCAACTTGCGAGAGACTGGTGCCTGAAATAGGTATTAAAAAAATACCTGTGTTACAGGTCGCCAGGCCCCTTTCGAAATAGTGAGTAGATATTATTGTTGTTATCTAGAAGAGATATAAACGGCAGTGCTTCAAAATAAAATTAGAAAATAATAACAAAAATACATACTTGTTGCGGATACGTGTGTGAGTGTGTGTGTGGGAGTGTGTGTGTGTGTGTGTGCGTGTGTGAGAGTGTGTGTGTGAGTGTGTGTGTGTGTGTGTGTGACAATGAAACATACAATGTCACTAGCGACTCTAACTTGATTGTTATGTCTCTTTACATTGCTTGCCTTATTTTTTATGACACGACCTCTTGTCTATCACGCCTTGTGTAAAAACCACACCACCTGTGCCTGGCAGACCATGGCGCCAAAGTTGGATAGAACATACTGAACATGAACGCATTATTTTGAATAAAGTAACAAAGCAGTGGCAGGACTTTTGTGTACAACCTTGGGAGAGGGAGTAAGCATCACCGTGTCATCCGCCAAATAGTAGTGCAGACTTGCAATACAGTATTTCGGTTTTGGTCGTGAAATAAGGCTCTATTTTTTTATACAGGAAGCATAATTTCAGTCCTATATTGCTGTGTATCTGCAATTTCTAATGAGCTATATACTCTAACTACATATAGGAACAATTTAACATCAGATGTCTAGGCAATAACTTTATTTCGCTTGACAAGACAAAGTCAATCAGGGCTTAAATCTGTTTACCGTCAAATAGCGTTATCATTAATAAATGTTCTAACAGAATTATGACTTTCAGGTGTACGGTATTCCTTTTGCCATGGAGTTTGCTATGCAGATATACGGCAGTTCCTATCTCCAAACTCTGGCCATGGAGCAAGTATGGGGCCGGCTCATTCCATTGGTCTTTCAAAATATCTGGAAAAATGTGAATTCTACTACCAACGAGTTGTTAAGGAAATCCTACCGATCCTATTAATACTATAAATACGAAAGTTTGTTAGGATATGTGTATGTGTTTCTTTTTCGAGCTAAAACAACTTGGTTGGGTTTGAAGATTTACAACTATGTAACTAAGAGCCTAGATTAATATATATGCTACGTTCTATTGATCACGGGTGGAGCCGCGGGGTCACTATAAAAAATAAAAAGTATAAGATGTCAATATATTATTATTTATACTACACCTACGTAGAAAGTACCTCTTTGCAGTATCTAATACGGAGAATATCTATCAAAGAAAGTTAGTCTTTTCAGACGAGTTCTGAAAAGCAACATGTAATGTATGTTAGAGGTCTGAAATATTACTCCTAAATTCTGGGAGTAATGAAAATTTTTTTTAAATTTCTTTTTTTTTTCATTTTGTTTTCTGTGCTTTTTGATAAACCATCAATAAAAAAGAATATTAAAAGAATAAAATAACTACTTTTATAAAAATAAATAAATTAATGTAACATAGTTATATAATAACTCCATAAATAAACCACTAAAATCACTATTATTACCTGTTACAAAATAATTACAAACGTTTTTTCACAAATCAACTTCATAAAGTGTAGCTGGCTGCATGCGATTGTTACCCGTGTCTCTATGCGCGTATGAAAGAAGAAATTGTGAAAATTTTTGCATTTCGCTCCAAATTCCTCATCATTTTAAAACTTTTGAATAAACAATTTGTTGCAAGAACTTAATATGTCGAGTGATAGTGATACTGACGATTTATTGACTCCGGAGGAATTGAAAGTAACTGCTCAAGCAGTGATTGAGGACCTCTTACCACAAAAGTCAAGGATCAGATATAATAAAGCGTATGCAGATTTTCTGCATTGGAGAAGTGAGAAAAATGCACAATCTTTTATTTTCCTTGTAGGTGTAGTATAAAGCACTATGTATAACTATAGGATCTAATAATATATAAAGTAGTTGATTTTATTGAGGGTGTAGTTTGAGGCCCGAAGCGTAGCTGAGGGCCTTAATACACCCGAAAGAAATCAACTACTTTCATCCCTTGGTGTACAATGTACTATTGTTCGTTATTTTCTAAATCAGTTTATATTATTATTTGTTCGTTATTTTCTAAATCAGTTTATACTTGAAAAACATAATGGTGTTATAAGTAAAAGATCCTATATTTACATACAAGTTGTCAAACCTTTCCATTCCTCATGTACCAATACCAGCAAAAGTTGGCAGCACTAACTCTGACATACGGCCACCCCCCTGTGGCTCTTCGGAAAGTGCACTTTAAGGGTAAATATATTAATTGATCTCACGTCCACGACGATTAATCCAATTACTTCCATACTGTTATCGATTAAACGATTTTATTATTGCACCACGGGGGATCGAGACTCGAGGCTTTATAAAGAAAAACATATCATTCTCTAAATTTTGAAGGAATAACCGTATGTGACGCCTTCATGGCACTATACCAATTTTGTTGAAAAAGGGTATGGAGTAGATCACGAGCCCAGAAGGGACGATATTTATCGACGTGATTCACGAGCGGATGCGCCAACAGAATTCATCAGAAGTTTACACAAATACTCGGTTCGAAGAAAACTAATGACCGAAACATTAATTATGTTCAATAGAAACCACAAAAGTTGTAAACATACCTATAACTAAGTATTTATAGATAATGGATGAGTGACACTTTCTCTCGTTTGTGACCTATGCGTCATCACTATTTAGATCACGGCAATTAAAACTGATGCGGGTTATACATTGCCAGCTTTCTACGGAAATAACACCTATTGTCTTACCTTATAACGGTCAATGCTCATAAAACTAATGAATATAGTAAAACAAGTCGTGAAGTATGTCAAACGCGTTGTCCGCAACTGGTTGTGCATACAAAAAGAGGCTCTTGAGAGAGAATAAAGAAAGTGAACGTATCGTATTCGTTGTTTTTTAGGTCTGTGTTGTCACTTGTTTTGCGATCCTGTTTTGGATTCAATTCGGCTAATGCGTGACGGTCGTGGTTTGATAAGTTCAACAATCTCTGAGTATCTTTGATTTTGTTTTTATTTGATGCATTGCAGAGTATTGCATTAGCGATGTTTTCCGTTTTGCCACTGTGCGCGATGGTAGCGCCGAACTCGTCGTCATATCAAATCAGTATTAATATTTTAAATATTAAATTAACTAATTGATTTACATATAGCATTTAGCTATGCTTATCAATCTAATACTAAGGACAGTCATTTTTTTTTAGATTTAAAACGGGATTTGAACCCGCGACTATAGGATTCCAGCCTATTTCTTTACCATACAGCCCCGCTGCAAATACACGAATATTTTGATTATGCATCGTCTTTCCAGACGCCTCGCGTCATTTATTGTACCTACATATTAGTGGGTAGCATCCAACATGACTGATGTTACAATCAATACAAATGATGTATCAACGAACACGATCGGGTTTTTCAATTTCCCATTGATTTCTATATAGTATAAATAAATTCTATATAGGCTAAAGCCATGCTTGAAAATTATATTAAGAATCGTCGAAAAAAACGGCTGAATTTTGAATTAATTGTTGTTTCAATCGTTTTGGTGACATGGTCAAGTAGGATTTTTTAATAGATTGGTATTTTGTTCATAAGAGGTACCTAAACAGCATATTTATGTAAATGACAGATGCCTGTTAATTAATTTACTTATGTAATTTAATTGCTACGAAGAGGTTTATTTTAATTATTAGTCTTACGGTGCATGACAAGGTTTAAGAGATTTATTTTTTATTTTATTTTATTTATTTACACAACTGTGAGATAAGAGACTCCCGAGCGCCATGTTTTTATAACGTTATAGTTAGTAATATAAGTTTTTCTATTTTTATATCTATTTTTATAGACAAATTATACCTTAAACACTCAAATGCATTTTGAAGAAACATTCGTGGCCATTTTGTCAAAATTGTTTAAATCATTAATTGAGTTATGTAAAAAAAAAAAAAAAATTTAAGTGGGCGCCAACAAATATGAATTTAAGTGTTTCAAATATGATTTGTCGATAATAATAGATAATAACTTAATAATATTAATACTAAACCCACATTTTTTTTGTATGGAAAACAGGCAAGCAATTGTTAGTGAAGTTGTGGAGTGACCTGTAATAATGTTAGAATTAAGGGAATTCTAACATTATTACAGGTCACTCCTGGGAAGCTTAATTATACAGCAGTTATACAACAATATGCATACGTTTGTCATGCAGAAAGTGCATCGATCTTTTAAATGTGTTGTACATTAAAAGATGCACTTTATAGCTCGTTTTGATGTTAGAATAAAAACCAGATAAATACCAATTACATTTACAGTTGTAATGATATTTAAAAAAAAAAAATTAGAAACAAAGTTCGATTACAGTAGTTGCCAATTGTATTATACAAACCAGTCGTATGACTTGTATTTGACTAAGCCCGAACTGCACTAAATTTCTGAACCCTGTACTTGGATCTCAAATGTTCGAAAAGGACAAAAAGATCGAAAATTATATCTCAGCATTAAACGTCGGTGTCACACGTTGGTGAAATTGTATCTTATGTATGTTCAATGACATGATTAATGGAGTGTAATGAACCTGGGACCTGGCGTCGACGCGGCGACGGCACCGCCCACATGGTAACGGGCCCATTGTTAGGGACAACAATATGTCTGACTCTTACCATCAGATAAAGAACAACTGTACAGGAATAGTTGATCTTATTGATTTGATCTGAAGTGACCATTTCTCTAGTAGGTTATTTAGAGAAATTAGATTGAGAAGACTCGGGTTACATTCTAGGGTAAAAGTGTAATTATTACATTTTTTTCACAAAAAACTCTTTACCCGACCTGGGAATCGCACCCGAGACCTCGTGGAAAGAGGCGCAAACGCTAACCACCAGACCATCGAGGTAGTTATAAATTCAAATTCAAATCATTTATTTTCATAGGCCCCAGGAGGCGCTTGAACACGTCAAAATATTACAAATAAATGATATAAAAATAAATTATAAGTAAAACTAAATTTTACTAATTACAATATAACTAAATTATACTAATTATAATAATATATTTAATGATTTAATGTCTTTATTTAACTATTTTTTTTATTTTTTTATTTTAATCCAAGATTAGATATTAGAAACTATATTTGTTTCGAAAAGCATTACAGATATAAATGTTTATGAAACAGAACTAATGTGATGAAAATATGACGTTTACGCTGTAAAAATACGTGCAGTTAAATTCTCTTAAACCAATTATTAATTATTCGATTCATGTATATATAAATATTTTTTATCATTATTTTTTTTGTTTAAATGGAAATAACACAATAGCATTTAATTATGACTTTTAAATTGGTACAGATTTTTTTAATGGAAAGACCCACTGTCTCTTGCCCTATCGTCTCAAAGAGTAGTGCTTGTACTACTATTATACTGTGTTCCAGATAAGTGGAAAGAAAAGCCCCTGAAATAACTGGCAGATAATGTGAAACACCGTGTTATCCTTCGGTGTGGCGACGACGTATTTATCTACAATCTACCATGGTATTTGGATACATAATAATAATTATTTATGTGATTGCAAATTAATTATTGCATTACCGCTGTAAACCTGATTACTCTACACTTGAGCGTTACATGATTTTGTAATACAAATTCAATACCTACAGAAACTAACGCGTGTATGCAATTTCATCAGTTGCCTCGTAATCAGATAGTAACGTCAGAATGAACTGTGTAATTAGACTAATGCTTTTAAGGGTGCCATTGAAAGGGTTAATTTGAATCTTCTGAACATTTGACGACCGGATGGCGGAGTGGGTAGTGTACCTGCCTGCGACGCCGAGGTCGTGGGTTCGATTCCCACTTAAGACAAATCTTTGTGTGCATGAACATGGGGGTTTGTCTTAGTCTGGGTGTTTCTATGTATAATATGTATGTATTTACAAAAAAAAAAGTATATATATACAGGGTGTATTTTTGAAACGGGGCAGTAAG
Organism: Hypena proboscidalis; assembly: GCA_905147285.1. Taxonomy (NCBI): domain Eukaryota; kingdom Metazoa; phylum Arthropoda; class Insecta; order Lepidoptera; family Erebidae; genus Hypena; species Hypena proboscidalis. Next base: position 7,072,771 of record LR990144.1, read on the forward strand.
GGCAAGTACCTTAACCGTTGCAGTTACAGCAAAACGTTCTTAAAAGACCTTCCCTAACTTTTTGGGACATTTTGAACTGCATTCACAGATTTTGTAAAAAACTTACAGTTAGCAAAAAAAATGCAAAAAGTTCAAAACTTTTTTTTTTATGCCAATCGATTATATTTCATGTGGGGATCAAAAAACTCTATGGGACCATTTTAGCTTTCAGTACTAGAAAAGACAGAAATCGCCAAAAACGTTTCCCATACATTTCGGCAACAGAAACGAATTTCTACGATGGTCTAACTTTTTGTTATGGCCTGGAAGTGGGTAGAATTGACTGTAAAGTAAATAAAAAATTTTTTTACCCTCAAATTTCGAATTTGATTCGAAAATCTGTGTGTTATACTTAGTTTCAGCTGAGAAACTTCGTATGAGTTATTAATTAAGGATTTTCGCTAAAATGTCTTCTAATCGTGAAAAAATTGACTTATTAGAAGCGTATTTTGAAAGAACCCTGCAATTCCAGGTTTATCAAAAGATTTGTAATAACCTTTCTTGTTGGCACATGCCGCAACGGATACTTATTGCGGTACCACACTAATGCAGCTCCCGCATTTCGATTATTGACAAAATACGCTTCTAATAAGTCAATTTTTTCACGATTAGAAGACATTTTAGCGAAAATCCTTAATTAATAACTCATACGAAGTTTCTCAGCTGAAACTAAGTATAACACACAGATTTTCGAATCAAGTTCGAAATTTGGGGGTAAAAATTCTTTTTATTTACTTTACAGTCAATTCTACCCACTTCCAGGCCATAACAAAAAGTTAGACCATCGTAGAAATTCGTTTCTGTTGCCGAAATGTATGGGAAACGTTTTTGGCGATTTCTGTCTTTTCTAGTACTGAAAGCTAAAATGGTCCCATAGAGTTTTTTGATCCCCACATGAAATAGAATCGATTGGCATAAAAAAAAAATTGAACTTTTTGCATTTTTTTTGCTAACTGTAAGTTTTTTACAAAATCTGTGAATGCAGTTCAAAATGTCCCAAAAAGTTAGGGAAGGTCTTTTAAGAACGTTTTGCTGTAACTGCAACGGTTAAGGTACATGCCCTTACTGCCCCGTTTCAAAAATACACCCTGTATATTAGTATCAGTTATTCTAGTACCCATATTACAAGCTCTGATTAGTTTGGGACTAGATGGCGTTGTGTGTCAGTTGTGATTTATTTATTTATTTATTTGGAAGTTGTAATTATAAATACTTGCTGTGAACATATCGTTATCGCGATTCAGCGCTATTTGACACTTGTGACGTTGTCAATGACAACTGTCATTTCTTATGTGCCGCACATTTTTAAGCATTGACCAAAAAACTATTCGGACTTTGGCGGTGGCGGCGTGGGTGAGTGCACGTTCACAGCGTGTGTTCGCCTGCGCCGCCATCGTCAGAATCCGAGTATATCACCCGCCATTTTGGACGCTAACAATTTTAATTATACTCCACACTTGACACTGGCAGAAATAGTCACCGCAAGGAGACTCAGTTGCCATTAAATAAATAAGAAGAAGAAAACACTATTCCGTTACAACAAATTATTGTTACGACCTTAGTGGTCAGAGTCAAAGTCAAATCATAAATTATTTAATTTTCATAAACCCCAAGGGGCGCTAAAACACGTCAACAAACATTACAGTTACAGAGCAAATAAAAATAATGTAACGAATTAAATAAATTGATATTTTACTAATCAGAATAATATGATTTGAAATACCGAAGCTTATGGTTATGGACGAACAAATTCTTGAAAAGAAAAAAATGAGGAAGTGTGCTCAGTCCTCACAGACTAACTGTGCGTGACTTATTGTTGAATTCACACGATTATATCATTATGAGAGTGCCTAAAAAAGTACTCGAGGTCGTGTGAAGTCTACCAATCCGCACTTGGCCAACGTGGTGGAATATGGCCTTACCCTTCTCATCATGAGAAGACGTCTGAGCCCAGCAGTGGGACAGGTTTTAGATACAGGGCTGCTATTATTATTATAATTGATAGAGACCGAAGAAAAATATCACGTTTAACGAACAAAATGCATGATTGCAATGTTCAATTTGTAAATTGTTGTTATCATTTGTTTTTGTGAAATTAATGCGGACCATGTTTAGAACCCGTGGTTTCAATAAATGTCACTATGTTCCTTCCATTCTATATATCGCACACCCGGTGCAACAACGTCTTAAGTAACAAATTACGTTTTTTTCAGGAGATCGATTTAAAAGTTGTTGTTTTGATAAAATGAAATGCATTTACAATACTTTTATATATCGATTACCAAAATATTGTTTGTTCTCCATATTTTAAAATTAAGGTTGTTTCAGAAAAAAAAATGTATATAAGTGGTACATCTTTAATATTTTTTAAAACCATACCTACATTTATGACATTATTGTGCAGAAAATTAAATTAAACGTAAAATTTTCTGTGCAATAACGTCATAAAGGCAGAACTAAACAAAAAATCTAAACTCTAAATGTCTTATAAAGGGACTTTCAAATAGAGCGGGTCGATGTTAATAATCTGCGGCGGCCATTTTGTTTTGGCGGCATCTGCCCAATATGTTTTTTCTTATTCAGTCGTAGTCAGTGCGTATTAGAGGAATGTCTACCGTGAAGCGGTGCCTCAGTGCCGTTTGTCTGGTAGTCCGATGGTGAAACGGGGACGGAGGGATAAGGTTGTGTAGATCCTCGGCACATTCGCCGAAATGTATCCTATAAAAAACCGATAGGCTGGCAACCTTGCGACGGTGCTCCAGACTTTGTTGTCGAGTATCCGTCAGATCGATGAACCGTCCCACAGATGAGAACAGTACTCCACACCTGGACCGGACTTGCGCTTGATAGAGGTCAAGTAACTGCCCCGGTGTAAAATACTGTCTCACCTTGTTGAGGATGCCCAGCTTTTTGGTGGCTAGTTGAGCTTTCGACTCAATGTGAAAGCCGAAATTAAATTTCGAAGTCAGCGAGATACTAGTAGCTCAAGACGATCGGTTATTGGAAGGGATACATCTCAGAAGGTAGGAGTCAGGATAAATAGACTCCGTTTTGTGGAGATAAGACACGCCGTCTTACTAGTATTGAAGTGACTAGTGACTAAGTTGTCTTCACCCCAATTGGAGACTGCCTTCAGAGACACGTTCATACGTTCGACCATTGCCTCTCTGAGCGACTGTATTTGTACACGACTAGCTCGTGAGTTGAGTATATAGCTTTCAACAACCGTTGTGTTGTCTGCGTATCCAAACGTACCTGTTATCAGTAGGTCGTTTATGTAAAGCAGGAAAAGCGTTGCTGCGAGCACGGATCCCTGAGGGACTCCAGCATTGATTGCCATTTGATCGGACGAGCTGCCATTAACGACAACCCGAATCGATCGGTCCCTCAAGAAGTCTTATACCCAATCACAGAGACTATAGTGGGTAGACCGAAGGACGGTAGCCTGCTAATAAGGACCTCGTGCCAAACTCTGTCAAAAGCCTTCGAGATATCGAGCGAGACTGCCAAAGCCTCTCCATTCTTCTCGATGGCTTCACTTCAGATGTGCGTGGCATACGTTAGAAGGTCTCCAGTAGAGCGGCCTCGGCGTAACCCGTATTGCTGGTCACTGAGGAGGTCGTTCGCTTCTAGGTATGCCAGGAGTCTGTACACGTTCCATACTCTGTAAGAGTACTTAAAAGTGACCGAAATCGGTCTATAGTTGGCAGGGTCGGCACGGCTACCCTTTTTCGGCACTGGTTGCACATTAGCAAGCTGCCAGGATTTTGGGACTTGTCCAGAAGCCATGGAGAGGCAAAAGAGCCGCGTCAATATGGAAGACAGTTCAGGTGCGCAGGTTTTTAGAACCATGGCTGGAATACCGTCGGGACCACTTGCTTTGTTCACGTCTCGATTCCGCAATATCCTACGAACCTCTGTCTGACGTATGCGCATGTCTGACATAGAAGTCACGCAAACTAGTGGACGAGGGGGGGTATAGTGCCAGTCGTATCTAGCCGCGAAGATTCTGCGAAGATAGAAGCGAATAAGTTCGCTTTCTCCTAGGCAGTGTGGGCAAGTGACCCATCAGGTTTTAGCAGTGAAGGTAGTAAGGGGCGGCAGAAGTTCGATTCGACTGATTTCGCGAGTTTGTTCCCAATGCGGCGAATATGGTCAAATCGAGCCTTCCGTAGAGCGTTTTAATTGTAATTAAATTAAATTGTTAATTGTAATAAATGACAGAACTACTTACTGCTTTTAAAATAAATAGGACTACAAAGTCAGAAGTGTGAACTTATGACATTCATACCCCAAAATTGTATGAAAATTTGTCATAATTCCCTTTATGACGTTGTTGCTCCTACTCACAAACATTTTCTGCGAGAGGCCGCGCGCAATCGTCCAATTAGGACGTTCTCGCACTAGAGTTCTCAAAAATCCGCCAAAACCACAACGACAGTTAGGCCCTCAGAGGGTCATTTTTGGAGTTACATTTATGATATTTTTGCACCGGATGTAGACGCATGTTTAACAGCATTTGTGATCAAAATCTCATTTTTGCAATTTTAGCACTTATGACGTTATTGCACCCGGTGTGCGATATGTATAGGTACTTAAAGAAGGTACTTGGCAAATTTAACTAAACATGCTGAACTATTTTACGATTTGGGATCTCAATATAATCTAATATTTCTAACTGATTATTTTTATAGCATTTAGCTATGCTTAGCAAATTATACTAAGAAACAGTTGAAAAAGATATGGGACCTGCAGGATTTGAACCTGCGACCTTACTGCACACCGGGCAGTCGCTTTAGCCATCCAGCTACGGTCGCCTCTTACCAGAACCCTAAATTTCTCAACTGTATGATACGTCATTTCGTGACGTCACGTTCATCCATTTGTTCCTATCTTAAGTAGGATACAAACCAACATAGCGAAGTTACATTCAGCACAAATGTTGTAACGAATGAACGTGTATGTTATTTTAACTTCTAATTGATTATTTTTGTAGCATTTAGCTGCTGCCCGGTGTGCAGTAAGGTCGCAGGTTCAAATTCTGCCGGTCCTATATCTTTTTCAACTGTTTCTATTATAATCTAATATCTCAATTAGCCGGCAACCACTATAATAAGGACTACAATACTCCTCTTTGTCTTTGTCTAGTCTGGTGGTTTTCGTATACGGCCTCTCACCGCGAGGTCACGGGTTCGATTCCTGGGTACAGTAAAGTGTTATACGCGATAATAACGTCAGAAATTTTTCAACACCAGCGCAAAGTTAGAATTGTGTTCGGTCATGGGATTTAAACATAACAGGTGTGTTAAACATCTCTACCACACCGTGCTAAGTAGTATAGGCGAGATGTTATGCTACGATAAAATTGTTTAATTGTATACTACGTTCTACAAAACGTAACACAGTCCATTGAAGCATGAGATCTCGCGGACTCGCATCGATTGCAATGAAAATTAAAAACTAGTTGAAACAAAACGATTACCTATTCGGAAGTAGAATTTACTTTACTTTCTAGAGGTAAAACGTATAGGGGCTAATTTCACAAGTATCTCATAAACTTTTGGATAGTTAAGGGAACAGTTGATTTTATACATTTGATAGAAATTTGAAATTTTATCTGTCAAAAAAGTGCCGCTATCAGAGGCTTATCCAGAACTGACGAATATAGTATCAAAATTGTTTCTTAAATCTGCACTTAAATTAACTTACATCGATTTCGAATGTAAGTGAATCTAAGCTAATTAATTTAAATTCAAATTCATATCATTTATTTTCATAGGCCCCAGGAGGCGCTTGAACACGTTAAAATAAATCATAAATAATACTAAATTTCATTTTCAAAAGTTTATCTGCCTTGGTTGGCATTTAGTCTAACAGTATCAAACCATTCAATATCCACAATGACTACTTATTTAGGGATAGATTTTTAGGATCACATAAAAAATATATATAATATAACGCTAAAGATACACAGTATATGGAAATATAACGCTACATATACACAGCATGTGTATCTGTAGCGTTTTAATATATATATTTTTATATAATGAAATTAAATGAAATTGCGAAAGCGAATTGGCTAATCCTTTCACCACGAGGGCAAGTCAAAATAAAATTTGACATAGACATCGACACGACGAAGAAGTAGAAGTTTCACACACCCTGAAACTACCACGCTTTCCCTTTTTTAAATCTGTCCATCCAAAGGTTGCCTGGCAGAAATTGCGTCAAGCCATACCTAAGGCCGCCCTTTGCATATTGTTATTGTCTTTCAATAGTTTTTTTTAGTTGATAGGGAAATGGTATGCAAATAAAGTTTTATCTATCTATTTACATTTAGTTCCGGCTATTGCCGTCAGCAATGAGTGATGGTTTTGACTATAGCTTATGATTCGTTTCCGAAAATCAGGGATAGCTATAGACTAGACATTTTTAAGTTTGTCAAGGTCGGGTTTGAGCACGCACGAGCCGGCACCGGTAACTTTCACTCTTTCTAACTGCGTACTATGACTATGACGATGCATACTAATTAGTTGATTATTGTTTACTATCTTACATTGTAAGTGAACCTGCATACGTGATAATTATTATTGCATTTTTGATTATGATTAACCGGACATGTCCAGCACAGTCCACGGCTTTACCTGCTTTTTTTATCATTACAGTGGGTCATGATTTACGATTAACCTATTTTTTTAAATGAGTGATAATTATTATTGCATTTTTGATTATGATTAACCGGACATGTCCAGCACAGTCCACGGCTTTACCTGCTTTTTTTATCATTACAGTGGGTCATGATTTACGATTAACCTATTTTTTTAAATGAGTGATGATTAACCAATTTTGATATATCCTGTCCTTGGCGCACGTGTCATTAGGGATGAGGTGTACCGTTACGGTGAAGATCCCGTGGCCCGCATCGGCGCGTGCGCCGCGCAGTGATCGTGCATACACCATCGTGCGCACGCGCTTCCTCTCGTGCAAACCAACAAACGTGAATAAACATTTTTTAATTAAAAGTTCACAGTTTCGTTAATAAATTTAAGTTGTTCAGTTATGGCTAGATTATTACTTGTTTTAGGTAAGTGTTTTTTTGTTTTACGATTTTTTGTTTAAATTTAAAATTTAAATTTGTTTTTCTTTGATTGTTTTTGTTTTATTAAATCTAGAACGATGATTCTAGACAGATATACGCTATCTTGGACGTCACGCTCTTCTTAGTAATAATGTGGAGCAGAAAACCAAACGGTATTTCTTTATTAGGCACACAATTTTTGGTGTATTTTCTTTAATATCTGTAATAAAAACAAACAGTAATGAACCCATTAAAATGTATGATAATATTGATGTATAATGTGAACAAAGTTACATGAAATGAAATGAACTCAAACAAAATGAAAATATCTTTATTCCTTAGACTTTACAAAGCTCTTAAAATCGTCAGGCAAAATAATTCTACAGTAAAGTTGTGGCACTTAAACTCACAATTTTTTTTTATTTTTTTTGAAACCACGCTGCATTAGTAATAACTCCTGTGTCGTGGGGGTGTTCACAAACATGCACTGCACACACACAAAGCACACACATATTCATGCAATAGTGTTGCAACATTGTTTTTTTAGTTTACATCCTATCATATCCTGGTAATATTATAAATGCAATACAAGGATGTGTAAATATCTGGATGTTTGTTACATCTTGCACGAACAAACAACTTATAGACTAATTTAACACATAGCCTACTTTTTATTTTAATTATAACTGCGTATACAATACGTATTTTAAAATTCAATTAATTTTTAACCGAGTTTAAGAAAAAGGAGTAGGTACTCAACTCAACTGTGTTCTATTTTTATTTTTTATGAAATCCTTCTTTTGTCTGAAAGAAAGTCCTTGTCATGTGGTCCCATCTGGTACTGATAGGATCCTACAGAAATCGAGGGCAACCCTCAAATTTTAAAGGGTTCTATATTGTTTTTCATATATTACCTAAAGCTGCTCGGATATTTGCATCTAGCAGTCAGCATTTCATGTTGCTGAGTTGATGCTAGACGGTACAAGTCCTCAACGGTTAGGAGTACGAGGATAATTCTTTAAATATATATAGGCCGTTTACTATGTTCTTTCAAGTTATACACAGATGAGGCGAGACTTTAATACTACTTTAGTATTTCATACTTTTAGTGTATTTACGTGATTGAAGTCGGTTTATTTTTGCAAAATTATATAATTTATTTTTTGTCTAGGTTATTTTCGAATTTGTAACGTTCTATTACAGGTGAAAGCTCACGGTGAGGAAGAACATTTCAAAGAACGCATTTAAATTACTTTTTGTTTTTTCATGATTATTGTTTTGTAATTATTTTGATTGCAACTGCATGTTACTTGAAAACAGTTTCTTATCACTGCAATTAGTTCCTACAACTACGACGCTGCTTCTCAGACCGTGTAATTAGACGCATTGCCAGATAAGGCATCTTAGTACGTTTAATTTTCGCAAATAAAATAGTTACAGCAAAACCAGTTGAACTATGACACTAACATTTCTGTAGATCTATACTTTACAAAATTCTCGGACTTGTAATTTTAAATTAATTTAGATGTCTTTAATTTAAATTGACATAAACTATGAAATAATACTACTACTGGTGGTAGAGCTCTTGTGAATGAGCTCGAGGGCGGCAGCACCACCGTCTCACCTTTAACCTGCCGCCAAATAGTAATGCTTCCTTAATTACTGTGTGCCGGTTTGGTGGTGAGATCAGGCCCGAAAATTACTGGCACATGAGGCATAACACCGTAGTCCTCGGCTGCAGCGACGCATCTATAATATGCTTTTGTGGATTGTTGATGTCCATGGGCTGTACTCCACTTACCATCAGGTGGACTACACGTTCGTTCGCTGTGGGTGTAGTATATAAAAAATATATATACTTATAATTGACATAATCTTTCTTAAGTCGATATTGGTAAACATGACATGTAAATTGACTTTATGAAATTAAATGAATATGAATATGAATATCCTCCTCTAATCTCGATCTCGTTTAATTACTAATGACATATGATTTAACTTTCTTCTTCGTCGTGTCGATGGCTGAGTCAAATTTTTTTCTAACTTGCCATCGTGGTGAAAGGATTAGCCAATTCGCTTTGGAGACTCGCGAATTGCCCAGGGTGCGCCGAACGTAGGGAATCATTGTGTACGTCACTCGGTGAGGCTCCTTTCATGCACCCCTACTCCCCCTGTTATATCGTTGTGATGTTATGACAGAGCTTCTGTGAACAAGCTCGAAAACAAAAGCTGTCCAATTAAACAATTAAATAAACCGAAATTAGCCGATGTTCCTTTCCAAAGTTCGATGTGCAATATTTATCACCGGGTACTGTAAACGTTACTTGGCTTCAGTGCCACCAATGTGTTATAAGCAGGGCTCGGAATTAGGTAGAGTTTTTCATGTACTTACACTGATTTCATACAGCGAAAGAATAAAGTGGATATGCCTCAAATCCCGAGATTAATTTAAAAGAACAGAAAAAAATCACACAATCACACAAGTATTTGCTCGTATTTATAAAAAAGGCGAAATATGCGTATGAGAATTTACTACAGACTTTCAACAATTTGTATTGTGAATTAATGTAAACTAATAAAAAAAATATGTTAATTATCTTCGTTTTATTTGTCTATCTCTGAGGTTTTTATTATTATTTATTCGTAATATTGTTGACCACACGGGATTGTCCATTAAAAATCCCGGGAAGGTCCACATTAATATCAACATTTCGATGCAAGTACATAAAAAACTCTACCTAATTCCGAGCCCTGGTTATAAGTAAAAAAAATACAAAAAGGCATAGCAAAGCTATAAATTGATTTAAAAATGAATGAAATTTTAGTTTTCATAATAATATTAAAAAAATATTCATTTATTTCAATTAATACCATAGATTTCATTACATTACATTTTTTTTTTTTTTTTTAACCTATATTGTCCCACTGTTGGGCAAAGGTCTTCCCCAAAGACTTCCATTCTTCCCTCTCCAGAGCTTCGTCCTGCCAGTCTTCCAGAAAGGTGTCCAAGTCATCGCGCCAGCGTTTTCATTACAAAAATAAAAATAAAATAATATAAAATGGACATGTCAATAAATTATAAAATCAAATAAGAAATAAATATCACAATTAATTAAAAATATTTAATCATTATCATTACAAAAGATGATTGTTTAATCGAAATGCTTTTTTTAAATTAGTTACAGGTATTATCGGATTATCATGGCAAGGAGGTTACTGCTCTCAATATGACAAGTGAGTACAAGTAATATTCATCAAATATTTCGTCTAATAAAAAAGCCATAAAATGTGTAAGAAGAATAAGGGCCATAGCACACACGCTTTTTTTGGCATCGGCGACGATATTTCTCAACTGTAAAGAGAGAAAGACGACAATTTGCGATGCGATTCGGGATCGCGCGTTTTTTTTTATTGAAAATAAGTGTGTGTTCCGCATAATATGCTTAATCGTTGCGATGGGTATCCCAATATGTGAGTCAGTCGCAGTATCGAGCTTCCGAAAAGCGACTGAATCAACGGTCACCGATGCTAAAAGAACCGTGTGTGCCTTATGAGATCGATATCTAATTATAACCTGAGCAATGTAATTTACCATGTTAGGATAATAACTTTGATATTTTTACGAAAACAAAAATCAATTGACAATGAAACCGTGAAACTTAGGACCTTGAATCCAGGGATTGACAAAGTACAATAGAAAATAAATGATACAACCCTGGGTTCGAGATCCTAAGAGTCACGGATCCTTGTTCTACCCATTAAAGGATGACGGTTGTTGCACTAAACAACGTATAATGTAAATAGTTATACGCTGAAAATAATCCCCAAACGTTACCATTGCTAAACGTTTTTGACAAGGCGTTATTTTTGCAGTCATACACTAATACGTTTCCTCACAACGAACAACGCTCAGCTCGAAGCCGCCCGTCAGTTCCATGACCCTGAGGATGCCGTGGAAGTGCTGAAGGCCAGCAGAGGCATCAATGATACCCTGGACGTTCTAGTTCCAGAGGATAGACTGCGGTTTGTGCAGGACTTCGCTAAGGATAATGATCTTGAAGTGGAAGTTCAGAAACAACATTATGGAAGGTTCGTTTATATTTTAATTTCTATTAATTGATACATTATATTATATGACCGCTCACTGTGGGTTCTCTAGAACGTGCCCCGGGTAGATATAATAAATAATAATAATAAAATCTGTTTACTATGAAGTTTTTTGTAGTGCTTAGTATATAATTAAGTGACAATGACTCATAATGTTAGTAAAGCTATGCTTATAGCTTATATACTATTTTAGTGAAATATACAATTTGGAATTTATTATACAAAAGTGAGATGAGAAAATAGGTCATCGCCTCACCGCCATGTCATGAAAAATAGCGTCGCAGTGACCAACGTACGGGCAGTCTAATCTGCTTGATATAATTTTTAGGATGCTGTTGGAGCTATAAAATGTTAATTAAGATTTTTCTGTTTGTTTCTTTGTTTGGTCCAGTCCCTAAACATAACTTCGACCATACCGTTCAGCTGGCGTGATGTTTGATCTTTGCTAATCGAAAAATATAACATTGTTTTATTAATATCGCGTCGGTTATTTGATTTGAACAATACGGTTGCAGCTGGATTGTAGTCAATAATATGCTACCTTAAACAAATCACTATGCTTGATTTTTTTATACTACGCCCACAGCAAACGAACGTGTACTCCACCTGATGGTAAGTGGAGTACAGCCCATGGATATCAACAATCCACAAAAACAGATTATAAATGCGTCGCTGCAGCTGAGGACTACGGTGTTATGCCTCATGTGCCAGTAATTTCAGGGCCTAATCTCACCACCAAACCGGAACACAGTAATGGAAGCTACTATTTGGTTGAATTTTGTTTAGCTTGAAAGCAGTTATCACAGACTAAAGGTTATACCCACAGATATAGATCTACATAGATAACGCAAGTATCACGATTTGTATTGAAACCAAGCGTGCCGACTTTTTAATACCTATTGTGACGTCACAGCCGAAATTTAGTGACGGGCAATCCAAACCGATTCAAAGACACCGATGCCGCCGATGCCCATCCGCCCAGTACGATTCAAACGGCCGTCCGCTATGATTTTCTCTAACAAAAGACGCGCGTGGACTGAAGTTAGCGGCGACCAACCTTGACGCTTGGTCGGGGTTCGGACACGCGAAGTACATGCATTTGCGTTATCTATGTAGATCTATATCTGTGGTTATACCTGTTTATTTTTTCAGATCGTTTGAAGATGTGTCAGGCGACCGTACGGCAAGAAGACGAGTGCTGCGAGGTTTCAACGTATTCGAGTATCATTCAAACAATCAGGTAACTTCCAAATATGATTTGTTGTTGCGACCCAACCCAACACTGTTATTGGATTGGGCAACGATTTTAAAAAGCTAGTTTCGTTCATTCGTCGTTCGGCATTCGTGTGCTGTACACGCCCTGTCAGTACTTCTCGATAAAATATCTGTATACCTACAACCTACCGATCATGAATAAATGTGATAATTGTAGCAAAAATATCACAAAAAGATCACCTGGACTAGAATGTAATAGATGTGAGAAACAAGTTCATCTAACGACGCTATGTTCTGGGCTCACCAACAAGCAGCTTACAGCCGTACGTGCCGCAGAAAACCTGGAATGGACTTGCCAAGAGTGTCGCTCCAACTCTCCACGACGACGCTCTGTCATTGTACCCGACGATGATGACGAAGATGTTCATCAAGTGCATGATGCGATGCAGTTAGACTCAAAACAGTTTCTGGCAGACATGTCCAAAGAGATAGAAAAAGCTATAAAAAGAGAAATGAAGGACTTCAAAGAACATTTTGAGTTTTATAGTGAAAAAATCGATGAAATGACCGAGGCTATGGGTGAACTAAAGAAAACTATACGAAACCTGCAGCGAAATAACGAAGAATTACACAACAAAAACACGAATTTGGAAACTCGAATCCAGGCGCTAGAACAGCGATATAATGAAGACGAACAAAAAAATCTCTCGAAAAATATTGAGATTATCAATGTACCGCAGACAGAAAAAGAAAATCTACCGAAACTACTCGAAACAATAAAGACTAAACTTAACATACCTGAGGATGACCTAGACTTAGACCACTGCAAACGTCTGTCGAGCAAGAACGACCACCCTGGTACCATTATTGCCAAGTTTAGGACGAATCAAACTCAAGAGAAATGGCTAGTGGCAGCAAAACAAAATCGCATCAGTGTGGCGGACGTAATAGCTAACGCAAATACCAACAATGCTGCTACCCCAATCTACATTCGCGAAGCCCTAACATCCCGGAATAAACACCTACTGTGGACCGCAAAACAGGATTTGAAGGAGACCCACAAATTCATTTGGTGCAAAAGTGGTATTATTCGCGTAAGAAAAGAGGTAGGAGAAAAAAGCCAAGTCATTCGTTCTACTCATGATATTAAAAAACTAGCATCCAACTAAACTATTTCTAAGAAAAACATATTCATATTGTAGTGTCATACTTCTCGTTGTTAAAAATGGTTTGTCCAATTCAGTATATTCCTAACACTCATGATATTACCGAAATTAAAGATTGTGCTCACATAAACTCGTTCCTTAGTACAATTTCAAATAATAAAATTAATCTCGTATGTCTCCATGTTAATATTAGATCAACAATTAAAAATTTCACGCAATTAGAACAATGTATTATGTCAGCTAAAATATGCATTGATGTTATCATTTTAACAGAGGCAAATATATCAGATGCCCTATGTCAACTGTACACTTTAAATGGTTATAATATGCACACAGAATTGCGAAAAAATCGAAGGGGCGGTGGTATTATAATCTACACAAATATAAAACATAAGTTCACGGTACAAAATAGTAACACACGACATTTTGAATGCATTATCGGTAAAATCCAAACCCCGGCGAAATATACCGTAACTCTGTGTGCTGTTTACCGCCCGCCTAATAATAGCAAACACTTGTTCATAGACGAACTTCGTAGTTTTTTGAAACCAATAAACACATCACACGACCTTATTGTGATAGGTGACACAAACATTGATTTAAAGACGCATTCACCTATAAAACATAAATACAACACCATGTTACATAGTTGTGGACTTGAATGTGGGATCTCACAGTATACACGCATTCAAATTAGCAATAATAGTCTATCCAAGTCGTGTATTGACCATATTTACGCGAGATCCCTCAACCAATATCTGTACACAGGTGCGCTCGGAACTGTACTGGCCGATCACCGCTCCGTTGTTATTGCTTGCGTAGGACCGTCGCTTATACAGGCTGCTCCAAAATACAAAGTCATTCTTAACAATAAAAAACTTCAAGGTTTTTTAAATGACGTTAACTGGGATACCACTTCTAATATAAATAATCCGAAAAAACTATATAAATTTATAACAGATCGTATAAGGGATTGCTACAAAAAATCGCAATTAATGATTAAGATCAAAGAGAAAACAACATACAAGGATAAAAAATGGATAAATAAAGCAATAATAAAAGCCTGTGACTTTAGGGATACATTATATACTTCATGGATAAGAGATACAAATAATATGATACTTAGGTTAAACTATATTAAAGCCAGAAATTATGCAAATAGACTTATAAACAACAAAAAAAATGAATACTTAAAACAACAAATTATTTTAAATAAAAATAATATGAAAGTCTTATGGCAAATTTTGAATAATATTACTGGTAGAAATAAATCTTCAATAGACAGTATGTTACTTAATTCATTCCAAAAAAATGGCATCACGCCAAAAGTGATCGCTAACAAATTTGCAGAATCATTTAAAAACAGTGTAAAAAATATTATTCCTAATTGTAGTGTACCAATATTGTCCAAGAATATATACAGAAACCCAATGAATTTATCAATGAGATATATTAAAGCAACATCAAAAAGTATACAACAAATAATTAATTCATTAAATTATAATAAAGCACCCGGCGATGATGGGATAAGAGCAATTGATATAAAATATTTACAAAAAAATATTGCGCCCGTTATAGCTCATTTAATAAATGCTAGCATAGCTAAACGCTCATATCCTCGTAAACTCAAAACTGGACTAGTACGCCCTATATATAAAAAAGGTAGTCGTACAGATTATGAGAACTACAGGCCCATTACCATATTACCTACTATTGACAAAATTGCAGAAAAATATATTTGTAAACAGATACAATCATTTTATAACGATAATGAGGTCCTAACGCCTAACCAATACGGATTCTTGCCAAATAAAAGTACAACTAAACTTTTATCCCTATTCACTGACAGAATTTACGAACACCTTAATAATAAAGAACATATACTCGTAGTATTCATTGACTACAGCAAAGCTTTCGACACCCTCAGACACAGTTTCTTGATCGAACAACTTGAAGACTGTGGCATAAGAGGGCCGTTACTTGAGTGGTGTCGAAGTTATCTACATGATAGATCCTTTAAAGTAAAAGTTGCGGATGAACTAAGTTCACCAACACACATAAGCGAGGGCACGGCTCAAGGTTCGGTTCTAGGGCCACTACATTTCTTGACCTACGTAAATACTATGTCCAATGTAATCAGCCACGGCGAGGTGTTTCAATTTGCTGACGATACTTGCATCTTAATAGCAGATACAAATATAGAAATAGCATTAAAAAAGCTACAAAGTGATTTTACCATGTTGACTAAATGGTCACATGACTTTGGACTTGTGCTGAATGCATCTAAAACCAAATTAATGTACATCAGCTCAAGTCAGAACAGAAAAATCTGTGATCTCCATCTAGTTGCGCACAATCATAAATGTCTTCATTCTGTAACACCAGACTCTTGTTCATGCGATCCAGTTGAAGTAGTGACCAAACATACTTACCTGGGTTTAGTAATTGACGATCGACTTAAATGGACTCATCACATTGATGTCGTTTGTGATAAATTACGTGCCATTCTAGCCAAATTTAAATGTATCCGTAGTAAAATACCATACCATATATTGCGAAATTTATATATTAGCCTAGCGGAATCAATAGTCTCATATGGGATTAGCAGTTATGGAAGAACATTTTCGAGTCATCTGGATCCAATATACAACCTACAGCAGAGAATTTTAAAATGCATAGTGCCCCCAAACATTAGATCAAAGTTTAGTCATAACTATCAGGCATTATTTACTTATTGTAAAATCATGCCTGTGCATGAAAAGTTAAAATATACTTTACTAATAGAAAATTTCCATAATAGCGACTTACAAATAAATATTACTCACTCTAAATTAACACGCAATGTAACTCACCAAAAACTAGTAATACCTAACTTCCAAAACCTATATGGAAAACGCCGCCTGTGTTATATTATACCCTACCTCATAAATAGATTGCCAGAAAACCTCAAAAAAGAAATAAAACCCAATAATTTAAAACATAAATTAAAATCTCACTTTATAAAATAAGTACTTTAAGTATTAAACAAACTTAGCTTAATACTTAAAGTTAACAGTTAACATAAAGAAAAAAAATAATAATAATAACAATTAATTTTAACATAAAATTGTTTTCAACTAAAAATAAATCAAAACAGTACTTACCTAAAAAACAAACACAACAAAATTAAATCATAATATCATCCCAACTAGTGAACATCCTGTGAATATCAGTAGATGACGACGCGCCACAGAGAACGTAAACAACATTCACACTATTCCACACCAATATATCGATGATACGGATTTTTTTTCAATATACCCACTTATGCACACTATATTTCGTTTTAGTTAAGTTTTTGCTATTTTGAAGCCTGCATTCAATGGTTGAGTGATTGTAATGTTCCAGCTATGTTGTTAAAAAGTAGTATTGTGATGTAATGTATAATTGTAGTATAATGTTTGTGTATATGTACGCTTATCGTCTTGCGATGAATCGGATGTACGGAAAAATCCCTCGGATTTATGTTGCATTCGTTGTAGTTTTTTAATGTAACTTTGTAATGTTTTTATATAATAAATAAATAATAATAAATAAATAAATAAAATAAAATAGTAGCATTAGCAAGTTACATTTAAAAAATCATGCATAAACATCACACAACTTTTACACAATGTCATCTAGTCCCAAAATAAGCTGGGCTTGTATAATGGGTACTAGAATAACTGATACTAATACATGTATAGTTTTTATTTGTAAATGTGTACAGTCGGCCAATGAGTTGGGTATGCAGGGCAAAAACTTCTAAGTCATAGTAAAGACTTACGACACCAGTTATGGATAAGTGAGTTATATATCTAAATAGTGGGTATATAGCCCAGTGCCGTTAATTTTTAAGACCAAAAAAATTAATAGTAGGATAAAACCCATTACAAAAGGAGGAGAATATTATAAAAATTAAAGGAAAAATAATTTACGGGCGATCTGAGGTCGGGAAGAGGGGGAGGGGGGGGTTTTAAGAGTAAAAAACGGATTTTCTCGATTTCCGGCAAAACTAAAAGTCCTATGGAAAAAAGTTGAATGGCAAAGTTGTTGGTAATAAAAAGATCTAAAACTTTTGTATTTACATTTTTTTCATATAACCTCAAAATTGATGTGAAAAATTCAAAAAACCAAGTTTTTGGTTTTTTATTTTTATCTTTTACAAATAATAATTTTTTTTCACGAAATTTAGTGGAAACTTACCTTTTTATGTCCCAAATACGCTGTAATTTATTTGATTGGAAATATTTATTTTTTCACCTTATTTTGAATTAATATCGATTTTTCACCCTTATTTTCGATCAAAAATTCACCCGTCAAAATATCAGCTTTTTTAAAAAAGTTGGTATGTTTTTTGTTCGTTGAAATCTCTTCTTTCTGATGGTGAAAAAATATATATATGTTACTATAGTAAATCTTCACAGAAAATGCAAAACAAAGATCGAAAAAAACTAATGAATATATATAATTTTGAGTTATTTATTAAAATTTACACTTTAATTACTCGAAAAACGTAAGATTACATGTTACATTGATAAAATATTAATTTTATTAACTTATTTGTTTGTAAATAGCTCAAAATTGTATTATAGTGTATATATTAACTATATATTAATAGTTTTTTTACGATTTTTGTTTTGCATTTTCTGTGAAGATTTACAATAGTAACATTATATATTTTTTTTCACCATCAGAAAGAAAAGATTTCAACGAACAAAAAACATACCAACTTTTTTAAAAAAGCTGATATTTTGACGGGTGAATTTTTGATCGAAAATAAGGGTGAAAAATCGATATTAATTCAAAATAAGGTGAAAAAATAAATATTTCCAATAAAATAAATTACAGCGTATTTGGGACATAAAAAGGTAAGTTTTCACCAAATTTCGTGAAAAAAAATTATTGTTTGTAAAAGATAAAAATAAAAAACCAAAAACTTGTTTTTTTTAATTTTTCACATCAATTTTGAGGTTATATGAAAAAAGTGTAAATACAAAAGTTTTAGATCTTTTTATTACCAACAACTTTGCCATTCAACTTTTTCCCATAGGACTTTTAGTTTTGCCGGAAATCGAGAAAATCCGTTTTTTACCCTTAAAACCCCCCCCCCTCCCCCTCTTCCCGACCTCAGATCGCCCGTAAATTATTTTTCCTTTAATTTTTATAATATTCTTCTCCTTTTCTAATGGGTTTCATCCTACTATTATTTTTTTGACTTTTTATCATTTTTTAAGGGATCTACCCTGGGCTAATATTACACTTATTAAATATGAAATACAAACTTGCATATCTATTGCAGTCAGATTTTACTATGGCGTAGAAGTTTTTGCCCTGCATACCCAACTCATTGGCCGATTGTATTTACCTATTATACATAGAAACACCAAGACCAAGACAAACCTCCATGTTCATGCACACTAAGATTTGTCTTGAGCGGGAATCAAATCCGCGACCTCTTCGCAGTAAGCAGTTTTACTACCGACGCTGTTTCCCGGTCGTAAAAATTTTAACATTAAAATCATCATTAACATAATTTTGTCTGTATGTATTTATGTAGTGCCATTTACTACATAAATACATATGTCTAATATCACATAGCAATTGCCATGAACATCCACAAAATGTTAGAAGATGGGTCCCTGAATATAAAATATTTGATATTACACTACATGTAAAAGTAATTCTTTTTTTAAAGCCTACTTGTACTTTGTAAATACAATTACTAGTGTTCTTGTTAACGCCCTCCAGTTAAGCTAAATTCACTTCGTGGTGAAATGACCAGGATTTGACATGCCTTATCCATTGCGCCACGGCTACTTTAAATCTAATTTCATCAACAAATTACACAACGTAGTCATATTATGTTTGTTATGTGATAAAATGATAGGCTGTCGTTACAGGGTGCAGTAATATCCGCGTGGTGGCGGTTTGCTAAACAGTTTCCTGATTGTATTAACTGCTTGTATGCAAAGGTCTGACAATTTACGTCAGCCTAGAATGTTACGGCAAAACGAATTAGCTCAATGAAAACGAGTTTTATGCCTAAAAAAATATCGTTTCCACTTACCTACGAATCGAAAATTCATTTTCTTAAACGGGATTTTTTAAAATATAAAATAGGACGTCAAAAAACAGAGACAACCTTAAGTTGAAATTATTGTATTTCTTTATTTAACTACCTATCCTTATTTATTTTAGATGCAAGAATACCTAGATCAGATGGCAGACAAATATCCAGATCTGATGAAGCTGGAGCACTTGGGCAAGAGCTACGAAGGTCGTAAGATGAGGCTCGCCAAGATATCAGCACAGCCCAACGCTCAGAACCCCATCATATTTATTGATGCAGGTATATTTCTGCGACCACATTAATAAGATAATATAATATTAAAGACATTTATTTTTTGTCATAAACAAAATATAAGACGCTGGCACAAAGAGTTGAGAAACTTCGAGTCTAGCAGCATACGAATCCATAGCTGAATTGGCAAAGCACTTGGGGCGTATACCCAGGGGGTTCAGGTTCGAGTCCTGCTGGATTCTTAACTTTTCTACTTTAATATTATATAAAATGTATAATTTTTTTGAATTTTTGTAGGACCGAATCGGGCAGAATCGGAATGAGTTAATTATTATTCTAATAATTATTATTCTAATAAAAGTTAATTATTGTTCTAATAATTAACTCATTTGCAATAAATACGTTTAATTTACCTCCTTAAAAAAATCTATGACTGATCAATCGGACATGAGCAGGCTGCCAAGAGTTAATCACCACCACACACAAAAATGCCAATACCATATCAATCATTCAGTATTTTAAATACCGTCTCATCACCTATAATATATCTCATGTGTTCAGGACATGCTCTCACATTCCTATATTCTGTTATTAAAGGTGTCCACAGCAGAGAATGGGTGGCGCCGGCCATGGCATTGTACATCATGTACCGTCTCCTTAACGACCCTTCAGCAAGGCAGCCAGGCGGAGAGCTCGATGGCGTGGACTGGTACATCCTTCCCCTGGCCAACCCCGACGGCTACGAGTACAGCCACTCCAGCAGAAATGTAAGGACCTTTTTATCATGTACTGACTGCTTAATGACCCTTTGGTGAGGCAGCCAGGCGGAGAGCTCAATAGTATGGACTGGTAGTCAGTGGGCCAAGCAATTAGGTATGCAGGGCAAAATCTTTTACGCGATCGAACAAAGTGACTGCAATAGATATGCATGTGTAAATTACATATTAATTAAGTGTAATATAGCCACTATTTAGATATGTAACTCCTTTATCCATAACTGGTGTAGTAACTCTTTCCTATGACTTAAAAGTTTTTGCCCTGGATACCTAACTCTTTGGTCCACTGTACATCCTTCCCCCTGAAATGTAAGTATCTACCCAAGATAAAGGCCAACGTGTACGAGAGAGAGCTCCAGTTCGATCCAAAGACCTGGCAAAAGTTAATCTTTCAAAGCATTACAGGTAAAAGTAATGTCAGTGATTTTCACACCCATTTATTACTTTTATCGATTACTTCTCTTTATAATATATTTTTTTATGCTTTAGAATCGCATGTGGAGAAAAACAAGATCGAAGCATGGCAATTGTTATGGAGTGGATGCTAACAGAAACTACGGTTTCAAGTGGGCAGTGAGTGGAGTGTCCCGAAATCCATGCGACAAAGAGACATACGCCGGACCCAAAGCCTTCTCCGAGCCTGAAACTAGAATCGTTAAAAAAATCATGTTTGATAACGCAAGGAGGATAAAGCTCTACGTGACTCTTCACTCGTATGGACAGTATCTGGTGTACCCGTGGGGTTATACTGGAGATATCTTACCGAAGGAGTGGAAGCAGTTAGATAATTTAGCTCGGGCAGTATCGGACAGAGTCCAGCGAGCGGGAGGTAGACCTTTCAGAGTGCTGAGCGCAGGGAAGTGGTACCCAGCGGCCGGTGGCAGTGACGACTACGCGTTTGGCGCGGTAGGAATCCCATACGCATACACCATGGAGTTAACTGAAGGCTATGAGTTTAACTTTCCAGAACATCTTCTCCGTCAAGTCCTGCCACAATTCTATGAAGGCTTCCGCACGTTTGGTACTCACATCAAGAAAGAATTTAGTATACACCTAAGATCTGCTAGTAAATCTATCAATTCCACAAAAGACTGATGTTGTCAAATAAACTGTTGTGAAAATAATATTAAAATGTATATGACTTTGTTTTATTGTTTGCGCAACTCATAGAAATCTTAATAGTTATTAAGATTTCTATGGCGCAACTGTAATAAAAATTCACACCTACCTTTAGAAATGGACTTGGTACTATTGACCATAGGTTGGACTTGTAATACAATGGTAAATGCAATGATATTTGAAGCCCAATAACATCCTCAAATTGGAGCAATTGCCATAATACTGGTGTAGTCAAACAATTACGATATTGTGCCTTCCGTGCCTGTAATTTTGGAACCTCGTCCAGTAGTCATGTCAATACTAGTAATATTGTGCAATCTACTTTGATACTATTAAAAATAAATATATTATTAACAATTTTATTTTCTGGATTTCCAGTTAACGTTTTCCTTATTCAAAATTCTTGATGTGATTCATGCAATTCAATTAAACTAATATACTAACTGTTTGTTTGTTGGTTTGGTTTTTTACGGTTAAAAAACTAATCAAAACAAAAATCTTCTTCGTTCTGCTGCAATTCTGTTTCTTATATGATCGATTTTAGTAGGAACTTCTTGTATAACTTAAAATATTTTTTATGCTAAAAGCTGAACCAATCTTGATAAAATTTGTATGAAGAAAGTTCATTTTATTGACCTACCTAACATGCGGGCGGAGCCGCGCGCATAAGCTTGTTCATAATACAACTTTGCATTATTGCTTGTCGCGTTGTTATCGGTTAAAACAATAACTAAAAATAAATTGTATTCGTCATTTATGTGTTACATACGTAATATTGTGTAATCTATATTGAATGACGCCACGTTCAGGAAAGCTGTTTACGCATTTGAATATTTGAACTGATTATAGTGATTACTAGACAGTATAACTAGGAGACCGTAGCGACCCTGCAAATTTAAAGGTCTCGGGTTCGAACCCTCGGCAAACAGCTATGTCCATTAGTCGTTAGTATCCATCTTTTCGAAGATATGTGTAGGTACGTGTAAGAAACTAAAAAAGTGCTCGAAGTCTACCAACCCGCACTCGGCGACCGTGATCACCAAATATGACCCACTAACGCTTCTCATCATGTGAAGAGACCAGAGCACTGCTGTGGGACATGTCTTCATAACAGTGCTACTATTATTACCGAACAGTTAATAAATAAGGTAATCATTACCTACTACCAAATCTTTAATCAATATCAGAAAATCTCCTCTATTTTTTACCATTATGCAAAATAACGGTATAATAAATAGATTTTATGTTTAAAAGACCATCTATGTTACCTGAAATATATTAAACCTTTAAAACAAAAAAGAAAAAAAATGATTGTGGTTAAAACTCAAAATACAATAGTGATTACTATTACCTACTACCAATTTCCTTTCATTAAATACTAGAGCAAGATTAACAGATGAACGAACAGGAAAACCTAATTATTGTGTACCTATATAAAGGGGAGATGAACTAAAACATTAATCAGTATATTGCAAGCCACAGCACGAATCGCACCTGACCCATCCTGATTCATCGTTAATCAAGAGTTATAATTTTCAAGATAATGAAGTACATAATTGCATTTGTGTTATTGGATATCCTCCTAAATTTTAAAATTGTTGGCTGCTTCCCGGCACGCCAATCCGACGAGGAGGTCAATATTAAACTCATGGAGCCATATGATATGCCAAGTTCATGCGAAGGCAAAAAATACTGCACAGATAAAGGAGATGAATACCCTGAAGAAGATGTTGATATACTCATGAACAAAATATCAAAAAACAACGTAAATTTAATGAACAATTATAATAAAGACGACGAAACGGTCGAACATCCGATTCGAGATTCAGAATCTGAATGTACAGCGAAGTATAAATCAGCTACTATCTATTATGTTTTGGATGGAAATAAGAAGACACAAGCAGTAGTGCAATCGAGCAAAGGGAATTTCAGTCAGAAGTTTGATATAAGGGAATGTCATGAAACCATAAATAAGAGCCGATATATTTTAAACACCTGGAGGCCTATTCTCGCCACTCAAATGTTGAATTCGAATTCGTTAAAAACTCGAATCCGAACTTTTTACGAGTGGTAAACGGTGAATGGTATTCTGGGCATCTCGAGGCCAACATTTCTCGAAGGAAAACCGCTCGAACTGCACGATGACATCTCGACTGGTCGGGACCAGTCGAGATGTCATTTTGGATTCGAAATGACGCCATATTTCAACGTCAGTCAAGCTATCTTATTTATTTCGTTTTACAAAATAATATTTGATACAAAAACAAATGGACGAGCTTGTAGTTAATTTATTAAACAATATAATTTTCGAAATCGAAAATGTACAAATGGAGCCACCACGTAATGAAGCGGACCCGTTTGAAATGCAGGATGTCGAATTTAAGAAACATTTTCGGCTTAATAAAGCCCAAGCATCGATTTAATAAATATAATAGAGCCTGTAATAGTACCTAGAACCAATCTAGATTCAAGTACAAAGGTTAGTACCAACATTAATTGAGTATTGCAATCGTAAATTATGTGCTTACAACATTTGCATTGAGATACTATTATTATGAACTTTCTGAATGGCCTACAGTGCCCATATTTTACATTATTACTTTAACAAAACATTATATTTTTAGGTGTCGTGCGCACTGCTTTTATTTGGAACTGGGAGATACCAAACTGTCTAAAAACAACCCGTGCAACTATTGAATGTTGCAACGGCGTATTAAAAGGCAGATTTAGGTGCTTAGAAAAGAAAGAGTGATGCTTTACACACCAAATAAAGCAACAAAAATAATTAATGCCTGTTGTGTGCTGCACAATCTATGTGTAACCCATAATTATGATGATGCTGTTGAACCTGTGGAAGATTTAAAGTTATTAGGGTTCAAAAATGATCCTGTTGCACCACAACATCCAGCGGGCAGAGAAAATGATTTGTTACGAGGAAGACAGAAACAAATGCAAATCATAAATACTTCTTTTAATAACTATCGTTGATTTGTATTTATTGATAACATTAATAAACCACCATCACTTGATTGGTATGTTGTAACTACAGTCCATGAACATTAACAATCCAGAAAATCAAATTACAGATGCATTGCTTCATCTGAGGTCTATAATGTTATGCCTCATGTTACAGTAATTTAAGGATTGATCTCCTCATGCATTACTATCTATTGGTAAAATCCGCATGATAATCTGATATTTTTTTTCGTTAAACTCAATCAGACAGTGCACACCTTCTTTACCTTAAATCTATTTAAGTGTTCAATCATGTAATGTAACAAAATATATGCCGATTATATAACAATATGTATGTTTTTTCATAGCATACATATTGATTTTTAATGCTACTTGAGGTGGAATTTTCAATAATTTCTTCTGAATTGTTTTTATTCAATATTTTTATTCTATGTAATAGTCATGGCTAATTTACAATTTTATTATTAAGTTTGTATGTATAGATAAATGTTAGGATTTGTAAGGATAAAAAAAAAGTAATATTTTAACATTGTTTTATTTCTGTTTCTTCTAATATAATTAGGATATGCACATTCAACTAATTAAATAAAACTATGTATGTGTACAAGCACTCTTTAACATTTATATCACAATCACATATTTAACTTGTTTATCTATATAACTTAACACTTGTATTTCTAACACTAATCAAATTCAAATTCAAATTCATTTATGTGGATGATAGGTAACATAAAGGTCTTATAAAATAATACATTTGAGTGCGCTATGTCCTACCATAGTGGTATACAACATTATATTGGAGTATTATTGAACATGCAGAATGTCAAACAGGCAAAAGTAATATAAAAATAAAAATGTCAAAGAAATATATAACTAAATTAATAAATGATCAAAATTAAAAAAAATAAAAATAATAATCATTAATAAATGTCAATAATATAATTACATAGGGCAATTGGCAATTAAATTCAATAATAGTAATAACAATAGGCAATAATAATTATTATTATAATTTGTCGGACAAAAATTCATATAAATTATCAACATTTTTATAATTGTTTGTCTATATATCAGTATACATTACAGTAAACATACATAATATACAGTCTTATTTATATTACAATCAATGTTTTTGTATTTGTTCATTTTTAACAAAACAGTCTTATTTATATCAATCAACATATTTGTACTTGTTTATCTATAAATAAACAGTATTATTAATATCACAATCAACCTTTTTTTTCCTTGTTTATCTATAATTATAATTAAACAATCAACAATTATACTTAACAATTTAATTCAATTCAATTCAATTCATTTATTTTCTGCAAATACAGGTACAAAAGGTGACAAATTTAGTAAATGATCTTAGACCGTATTTCGCCGGCAAGCATGCAAATTATAGTAGGTACTTACATGAAAAATTTATACAAATACAATAAATTAAGAATTACATAATTAATATTTAAAATAGTAAAATTCAAATACATTAAGACTATTAACTAAAGAAACACAGTAACAAACATATTTTTACAGTTTTATTTATTTGGTTCTAGAGATGAAAAACAAATCGGACCTAGGAAGTATCACTTATTATCATTACAATGTTTTTATCCGTAAGATAGTCGTCTATCGAGTAGTATGCTTTACTGGTCAATATAGCCATAAGATTTTTTTTAAAAATGTGTATATTTGCCATATTTATAAGCGCTTTGGGTAATTTATTATAAATCTTAGGAGCCATGCCTAAGAGATTTTTATTATAGATGGCCTTATTATGTTGCCTGGAGCGTATTTTACCGGCATGTCTGCGACTATTTAGTGTTTCGAATAGGTGAAAGTTAAGTCTGACAAACATAATGACTTCAAATATATAAAGACTAGGTAGTGTTAGTATATGTAGGCTCACAAATAAAGTCTTACAACTATCGGTTATCTGTATACCGCTGATAGCACGGATGCATCTTTTTTGAGCTCTAAACACAATTTCCTTATTTGTCGAGTTTTTTAGTGATTTTTTTTGCCTAAATTGCATCTGCAATTTTATTCAAAGCTGCACATTGTAGTTTTATCAGCTCTATGAACTCTGCATAATATTTTCTTCATTTCATTTTTTTCTTTTAATAATTCATACTTTTGCATGTTTCTGCCATTTTTAGCGTTTCTGTCAATCTTTTTTGTCCCCTCACCTGTCGGTGACTCCTCTCTATAACAAAAAGAAAAACAATGTTCAATTATTTAATAAAAAATATAAATTTTCTTTGTTTTAAGTTTATTTTTTGATCCGTGTAATATGATGCATCAGTCAAGTGATGAAAATTTATAATGACGGTTCTTTTTTTTACTATCAAGAAAAATGCAATGTAACATCAAGCATTACACAATTTTAAACAGTTCATCATGTAATTTGAATTACTACTTCCAATTGACTGTGACATTTATGTTGATACACAAGTATTTACAACTAAACTACTAACTACCACAAAAAAATGTACCTTGGGTTTCTTGGACAGTTATTTGTCCCTCAATGTTATCTTGGACTCTGGCAAATATATTTTTTGCAATGGATTTTCGATCATTTAAGAATAGACGATAATAATATGTATACAATGTAGCAAACCAACAATATTGATATTTTACTTACTTTTCGTCAATCTTTCCATGATTTGTTAGCCCCATTTAGGGCATTTAGCTGGTTCCTTATATCTCGCCACCTATCTACACTATCTGTTTTGTGAACGGCGAAGAAAATTTACCGCTTCGCAGTTATGGATCCGTTTCCACCAGTTGAACTAACAACTGCCGTTGATGCGGCGAGGGATATATTTTCGGCGCATTCATTTTAAATATAAGAAAACTTTCATAATTTCCAAACAAATTAATAACAAACGGTCTTTCTGGAAAATTTATTGTAAATGACAATTGACAATCTTGACAAGACAACTGTCAGTCATAGGAAAGAATTACGTTTCATTTCAAGTAGTAATTAATTTTTATGAAATAATCGATTAGAATCGTTATATTTATCGTTAAACACGTAAAACGAAACGCATTGACATTCATTCATTCAATCTTTTAGTGAAGTAATGGCAACATTTTCTAGGTTCGAGTGGTGATGAAAGTCTATTGGTGCCGAGAATACACAATTCGAGATTATGCATTCGTGCTTCGTATTTTTGTAATAGAAATCGAAATGAATCAAACATTCGGATCCGAATAAAAACTTCGAGTGCGCGAGAATTGGCCTCCTGCGGCGTCGAAATGTCATGTGAAACTAAGTATATGCTGTTCGATTTCTACGTGCTGAGCTTTCTGGGTGAGGAAGTGGAGATGGAAGTCATAGAGGCTGAGCTCCCAGTTTGTTGCCTGTGTCGATACGATAAAAATGACGAGAAGAACCGAGAGTCTGACAAATTCCAGGAATACG
Source organism: Hypena proboscidalis (assembly GCA_905147285.1). Lineage (NCBI taxonomy): Eukaryota > Metazoa > Arthropoda > Insecta > Lepidoptera > Erebidae > Hypena > Hypena proboscidalis. The sequence goes on from LR990144.1 coordinate 7,100,996, forward strand.
CGCTAGCCTAGGCTCTTCCAAAAATATGATGAAAGATTCTTGCAATGACGGCAGCGGGAACGTGCGTATACTACGGTGAGACCACAATACTTGAATATCGAAGTTGCTGTTTGCTTGGAATCAATTAAAACTATTAATGTCAAATGCGCCATATTACAGTGAAACCTGGATAACTGGGATTATTAAGGGACCTGTGAATTTGTCTTACTTATATAGGTATTCCACTTACCCAGTGTCTCATGCGACGGCATCTGGAATGAGTTCCAGTTATAGAGGTTTCTTACTTATCCAGGTTCCACTTGACCAAATTTCACTGTATTACGATTTGCGCCAAACTTATTAATAAAGCTGAAAACCTCGAAGCCTGCCAGATACAAAGAAGCTATAAGGAAATCCGTTGTATGTTATTGTTTTAAGTTAAGTTTAAGTTTTATTTATTTGTCTATAATATTTGTAAGTGAATTGTGATGTACAAATAAAGTTATCTATATCTATCCAAAACTGTTAAGTTAAAAGTAGGAGAGTATAATAAGTTAGGGATAATTATTTATTATGTTATTATAGTATAAGGTACTTAGTTATTTCTAATAAACCGTTTTTACTTTTTTAACTTGTCTTTTAGTGTTTACAACTGACATGACGTTATAGTTTGATTGGATTTGGAGTGGTCCTTATAATTAAAAGATAAACGCATTCCAAGAACCCATTTTGCAAAAAAATATAAGTCTGATATTATTAGTCTTCTTCATAGTAAACTGCTAATGTTATCAACGATTTTTTCCTAGGGCCTATCTCAATGAGAAGTTACAGAGTTACGGAGCAAAGATTCAGTTACAATAAGTAAAAAACAAAATCCACAAAAAATCACTATAATTATTTTTTTTCTTCATCTTGTCTATCATTAGGATTGTAACTGTTCCAAATAGAATTGAAGACCGCGTGGATGACACGTCTCCAGATCTGGGTTAAAGCACTGTATTGAACCATCTCGTGGTCGTAGTATGCCATCATGTCATTATCATACAATTGCATGACAAATTCCATAGCATATGGGATACCGTAGATCTAAAAGAATATCTCTGCATCACCTTGGGTAGACTTTTAACAAATAAATAAATATTTCACTACTTACACACAACGCCATCTAGTCCCAAACTAAGCAGAGCTTGTAATGTGGGTACTAGAATAACTGATACTAATACATATATACTTTTTCTTTTGTAAATACATACTTATTATACATAGAAACACCCAGACTAAGACAAACCCCCATGTTCATGCACACAAAGATTTGTCTTAAGCGGGAATCAAACCCGCGACCTCGGCGTCGCAGGCAGGTACACTACCCACTCCGCCATCTGGTCGTCATCAGTCAAAATATCTTTATGCATTACGCCCGCCTCTCACTTCAGGCATAAAGTAAAAATATACTAATGAAGTTATATTAGGAAATGAAGAGCTTTATTGTCATATCAATATCATCGCCATCGTCGCAGCACCTGGGTCAGATGCCCTGACGCAACTTAAATCTTTTGTAGAGGTTTTTATGAAGCTAGTTACCATTTGTATTTTATTACCATCGATTAAATTACACGATCGTTTGTTAATAGCTTAATTCAACTTACAACAGCAGCATAATCCACACTAGATCCCGACACTTTCCCATACCAGTTATACAGAGAATCCACAGTGACGGAGACCACTCTAAAGCTGGCGTTCTTCATGGCCTCTTCGATTTCGCCCCTCATATCAATGTACTTGTCGTCATCAGATTGAGATTCCGAGAAACCACGAGGGTATAACACTGCGTCACCCTAAAAAAAATCGTTTCAATGCACCTAAATACCCGGCGAGTTACGTCAGCGTTGAATCATGACAGCGACGCATTGGATCCGATGCTATATCAGATTTGATGTATGACTTGACAACTGAGTGCAATATACTATGTTTCGCACTGGTGTAAAAGAAGAAAAACTCCAATGGATACTATATAGATAAAGATAAAGATATTTATTTTGTCAAACACGTGTGTACAGTACAAGATATAAGCTTGCATGCAGGGTAGATAATATTGGTTATACATAAGTTCTACATGTTTTGCCATATTAGGCGACTAGGCGTACAAAATGTAATATGGTAGTAAGGTAGTAAGTATGATAGTTTCATTTAACATAATATCAGAATCACAATAACAATTTATGTAGTCAATATTGATATTGATTATATTACTTTAACTGAAGATTTGTATCTATATACCGTGTTCTCTTTTTCCTTTGACTGATTGCCCATAATAGGGTCTGCAAATCATCGATATTTTATAATCTGTCTCAAAACAAAACAAAGACCAACCTCAAACTCTACGAAATTAAAGAATCATAGGACATACTAGTCACAACACGTCTGATGGGAGATGTGTTGCGTATTTGAGGTGACAGATGCAGCCTCCTGAGAATGAACTTAAATATAATATTCAAGTTCGTAAATACAAAAGTCTAAGTGGTGGTAGAGCTCTTGTTAATGAGCTCGAGGGCGGCAGCACCACCGTCTCACCTTTAACCTGCCACCAAATAGTAGTGCTTCTATTACTGTGTTCCGGTTTGGTGGAGAGACCAGGCCTTAAAATTACTGGCACATGAGGCATAACACCGTAGTCCTCAGCTGCAGCGACGCATCTATAATCTGCTTTTGTTTATTGTTAATGTCAATGGGCTGTACTCCACGTACCATCAGGTGGACTACACGTTCGTTTACCGTGGGCGTAGTATAAAAAAAAAGTCTTTACCTTAAAAGTATCTGTATTGTATGTGCCAGCATGTACATTAATATACGCAATGATTTTGTGGCCATAATAATGGAAGACATCTCGAATAGCTCTCGTCTCGGCTTCAGAGAATGGTTCAGGGCCAGGGTACGCAACGCTACACGAGCTCAGCCCATGGGAATGATTCCATGCCACGTCAAAATTTCTGTCCAGAGCTACTCCATTACAATCAGATTGTGGCGACGTATTTTTGTTATATAAATCACTCGTACTAGGTACTAACGAGAGACGGGTCTGAAAAATGAGGAAAGAAGGATTCTATTAAAGGTAATGACCTCTTAAGGTCTTTAAGCAATAGGATTAAAAAAACTGGCCAGGTGCATGTCGAGCCACGCGTAATATGGAGTTTCATGAGCAGCCATAGCAGCATATAAACTTTAAAGGCGTCTACTACCAGTATTGAATACGTAAAAACATCGACATTGGTATGCTATATTCCTCTTGCTTGCTTATTGCTTGCTTACATGCTACATGCTTGTTTGAAATAGCGTCGTTGTGCTAGGATGGGCAAATGAATATTATGGTGAACAAAATAAATAGAAAACTTCATTATTGGATATCAAAAATATAGCACATAATTTTATGTGTTTAAATTATTATGACACTTGACCGATTATGACCAAGGAAATAGGTGAAAATGATATTATGTAATTTCACGACTTTGGCAACTGAAGCGTTACCCTTAATTAAGTTATGGCAAATATAAGTAAATTCCCATAATAGCTACACCACAGAATATCTGTTTACATTCAATATTCGTTTCGCATTTTTTACCGAGATCCATTCCTACGAATTGCAAACTAAGGAACTAGAGTATTAAAATAATAATATTGTCATAAAATTTACATAAGAATACGCGTAGCCATCAGGGTTAGCTATCGGTATCAGAAAAATGTCGAAATGGTGCAGATGCGACAAATAATACTCTAACAGAATTTTCAGTTTCTTCTCCTTGGTGAGGCACTCTAATTGCCATATTCCCATCACAGAGAGCCCGTGTACTATGAATATAATCTTTTTCTCTGGCTCCTCGTCTACGTATTTGTTATCTGCCCTGCTGCGGAGGTATTTCTTCTCTTCCTTGCCAGTGTCACGCTCGGTTATTTTAAACAGCGCTATATCTTTGTATCCAGCCGTGCGACCCAACGTTGATACGGTAACGTTCACATTTTCGAATTCTGACAGGATTGTTTCTACAGTTTGCACAATCTAAAAAAAAGAATAACACTTTGAATAGTTTACGAGTTTATTTTTATTTTCTTAGTCACATCAGTAGAAAAACATAAAAATGCATGCACAATGCAATGATTTGACAGTGACGTTCACCTCTTTGGACTAACTCAATTTGCCACTTTGTCTAAAAAAAATACCACAAAACCATGTCAAAGTGGGAAATATTAACAATAATAAAAATTAAGAATCCAGCAGGACTCGAACCTGCATCCCCTGGGTATACGCCCCAAGTGCGTTGCCAATTCAGCCATGGATTCGTATGCTGCTAAAATTTGCTTTAAAAATAAATATAATATTGTATATTGCAATAATAATATTGTAGACGTATGTGTAAACTAAGAACAATCATAACAATTTTGGATACCGATGAGTTGGTTATTTAAAAAAAGTTAAAGGCTGAGCCATCCAACTCTCGCTCCACACCCGCAAAAATTATAGAATAGAATATACTTTATTGTACACCAAATTTACAGTTGGCGGTGTGAAATGCACAATGGGCGGCTATCGCTAAAGAACAATTTCTTCCAGGCAACCTTTGGATGGATAAGAAGATAGTTTGTGTTTCAGGCAATACGTTATGTTGGTGTACTATTAAAAAAACTGAAGAAATCTTATAACTGATATTTACAAAAAATAGAGATATCCTAATTACAATATTTATATACACTATAAACAACATATAGGCTATAATAACATATATATATACAAATACTAAAATAAATATATAATAATATATAAATATACAATTATATATATAAATACTATAAAAGATAGGAGAAATACAGTTTTACTCATATCTGCTAAGAGTACCAATGTTTAAAAAAATATCGACTATAATAATATGATGCGCAATGCCGCCTTCGCCTACTTTATACTTATTTTGAAAGTTCTAAAAGTGTGTTATTATTTGAGTCTGACTTACACTGAATAGATTTACGTTATTATCCTCTGGAGTTGTCAATAGTGTTGTCGTTTTTCTGTAATCAAACGGAGTAAATTCGACATGGTGGCATTAATTGAAATCAAAGTTTCTAGACCAAGTCAGTGTGCTTATGAGCCAAGTAGACGCAGGCTTCTTGCAAGTGGCTGTGGCCAAAAAGCGCGCTGTCAAAAACTGATATTTTAAATATTTTCCTTAAAAACTATCATCGAACGTCGCATGTGATGAATACCGCCACCTTCGGCCATCTAAATGTTAGTACAAGTTTGTGTTGAATATGTAAGTCTACATTTCATTTTGAGTTCATGCCTAGCTTCACAAGGGTCTTTTTTATTTCGGCTGTGTAGTTTTATGTTCAGTTGCTGACATTTTCTATTTTTTGTTTGAAAACTGTTTCTATTTTCTATTGTAGAAAAGAAAATTATATGGTAAGCTACGTCTTTGTAGATACATAAAACTACCTTTCTTCCAGATACAGCACCCATTGGTATGTATGGGCCAATTGCCATTGATTATAAAACACAAACATTTATAATAAGTATATATAAAGAAAAGCAATTTTCTTCATACCCTCGCTATCAATAGTCAGGGAGCGCAGCAGCCGACTCTTTTCACTAAATAATCGGCAGATTAAATAATTTAAAAAATAGACCGAGACTCTTTTAAAGACTTTTGAAAAAAAACAGACAAAATTCCTTTGCAATCAGAAATAATATTTATAAACAAGCTAGAATAACATTTTAAAAGTTATCGCAGCTAATAAGCTGTTTTAAATAATTTTAAATAATAATTTAAAATAACTTTAAATCAATCTCTTTAAATAATAAATTTGGATAATCAATCGCATCTCAACAATAATAATCTAATAATTGGGTTAGTTAAACGTGGTCACTCTTTTAAATTACCATATTTGTTCTAAAGATTAAATTCTTACAATTAACGCTATCGTAGTACATCCTTTATACTGTTCTGGCAGGACTTTCAACCATCAGAATGTACGGGCAATTTGATTTTACACTTAAACATATGTAAATTACAACATATTAAAACTGCAGCCTTGTGGCAGAAAGTATTAATTTTTTACTTCAAATTTTTTTTTCAATTTGTGGTAATATGACGCAACCGCGAGATGCCGAAAAAACGGTATTTTCTTAACAAACTGATAACAAGTCATCATTTAACCAAATTCCATTTAATTTGATCGGAAATCGTGCAAATTTTCTACATTATGTTTTGTAAGTTTTGTTTTGAATAAAGAAAATAAGAAAGCTCTTTAAAAAATATAAACTTACTCATCTTTTCCGGGTACGTTCTCCCTTTTTGCTTTTCTGTAATAAAATGCTAAATTAAAATGTTATTTTTGGAATTTTAGTTTATCTCTCTGAGTTTAGACATCCTTCTTCTCCTCTTTATTCTTTAGATAAGGTCCATTACATTAAAGTGACTTCGTTATTTTTTTTAATGTTGGTTAAATAAACATTAAATAGCAACGTGTGTAAATATCGAGCGTTTTTTAGAGTAAAATTTAAAATAAATAGAACAATTACCATAATAGACAAAATAATATAAAGCTGATGTAAAGCGTAAAAAAAATTTAATAAATCCGTGAATGACTATGTAGTATAAGATAATTAAGCTATCATATATTTAAATAAACCTAGGAAATCGAAGTTTTAATTTTTAGGGCATGCTATTTAAAGCTTCTCCTACGGCATATCCAAAACTCAGCTTTCTAGGCTCATTTTTATTTATCCAGGCAATTCCCGCATATTATTATAAAACACTACAACACGAGTACCGCAGTTAGAAGGGCACACAAAACACGTCATATTAGGAAAAAATGAAAATCAAACAGCAATGGATTCATAATTATTTTATTCAACAAATAATAATCTCATGTTTTCATGATAGCAAGTACTAATATAACTTCAACATCACGCTTCTATAAGCATGATACTATTAATAAATTTATGGTAGTCAGAAATGTCACCCAGGTACTGCTTTACTACTTTATTTTTAATTCCTAATCTAGTATTACGTAAATAGGTCTTATTAAAAATTTCACTGACTTTTCCTTTTTGTGCATTTTCAGTAATACCATTGCCAGAGTAATCGTTGTAATGTTTCTTGAAAATCATCTTTTGCTCATTTTTCATGAGTGGCTTCAGTTCAAAGACTTCTTTTTCCGTGGAGTTTTTAGTTTTTTCCAGCTCATTTTGATATTTGATTTCCTTTGAGTACGTTTGTGCCTCTATTCTTTGTTGTCTGTCTCTTTCAGCTTCGAAACTCTTCGAGTACCTGAGTCAAAGAAATCACCGTCACATATTTAAAAAATCGGTACTTTTATTGAATTGCTGCTGAAATTATTTAGCAAAATAAAGTCGATCCGTGATATAATAATTAATAATTTTAAAACTTCTCCCTTTTTTTTTCTTCTTTTTCTAGCACGTATTTTTTTCGATGTCCACAATATTTTCACAATTCAAGAATCGTTAGATAGGTCCTTTAAAAACATTGAGGAGTTCTTAAGACAGTTTTTTATTCCAGAGATCCGTTTGCAAAATAATTAACTTAAAATGCAATTTTTTTTCGTGTATCCTCCCCCTCTTAAAGCTTATCATACATACATTAGTTTTTGTACAAAATACAATAAACTTTTGAAAATAATGACTTATACTAAGTTGTTACTTGTTTAATATAGATAGTAAATCCCTTTTAAGTTCAAAATATGTTGTAGCAATTAACTACGGAACCCTATTGCGCGTGGCCCGACACACACTTGGCCGGTCTTTTATCGTGCTAGAAGGTTAGAGTTTGAATTAAACTGACTTCACGTGGTGATGATGATACAGTCTACGCTGAAACACGCATACCTAATTTCTTGCATTTCACGTTTTATTGGTTATTTTAAAATTTATAAAAGATATAAACAATGGCGCTGAACAAAAAATATAATAAAATATAACTTACTGAGCTTCAGTATGTCGAGTTCGTGCTATCCCCTTAGTTGTTGCATTCGTTCGGACATTTTTTTTCTTTGGTGTCCTCCTAGCAGAGTCATATTTAGGATCATTACGCACCCTGTAAATGAAATTAATACAGTATTATTCACATTTTTTGACGTGAAAGTTCGCACAAGCTACATTTTATTTTCATTATTTCAAGTTATATTATTTCTTGCTTACCAAAAATCCAGCACGTTTGATGAGCGGAATACAGCTGGAAAAAAATACACATATTTTTAATTTTAATTTTAAAACATCGAGTCCATTTGATCTCTAAAAGACATTTAACAATTATGATGAAATAGGCTGTTCTTATGATTTGTTATAATTTTTTTTATAAACAAAACAGCATGTATATTCCATTTCATGAATTTATTACCTGGTTTATTTGGCTCCACGGATTCAATATCGAACCAATATGAACTAAAAACTGCTATCATTATCAACCATTCTGTATCGCAAAACATTTTTTAAACTAGATTTTAACAAAACGACGTAAAAATTTTAAATTTTGTGCCAAATATTCTCACACTATAAATAAGTTATTGATATTCTTATCGTCAAATACGTAAAAACCAAATTATTCGATTCTACCAGACGCTTTATCGGAGCTTGTACTTTGTTGCGTGCTGCCGATAATACATTCTCTGCAAGTTCTTTTATATTTTAAACCAACTTCAAAAAATAGAGGAGGTTCTCAATTCGATTCTATTTTTTAATGTTTGTTCGCTGTTACTCGAAGACGCCTGGATCGATTTGAGAAATTCGTTTTGTGTCATCAGGTTACGATCTAAATATGGGATTCTAAAGAAATCGATGGCAACCCCAAAATTTTAAAGTCTTTTATATCGTTTTTTGTATATTAGCTTATTAGTTATTGGCTAGCTAGCTGTCAGCATTTCATGTCGCTGAGCTGGTGCTGGAAGGTACAATTCCTCAACGGTTAGGAGTACGGGGATATTTCTTTAATCCGTTTACTGTATTCTTTTAAGTTATACACAGATGAGGCGAGACATTGAATATTACTTACGTATTTCTTACATTCTAGTGTTTTTTTTTTAATGGGAGTCAGTTTTTTTAAATCAACAATTCAATCAATATTTTTCGTTCAACAAGTTTAAGTTAAAAGCAAGACTTTGTATTCCAGTTTGGTGTGGTAATGTGACGCAACATGACGCTGAAATTATTGACTCCTGCAGTTGCAGGTGCAATTACAGCCTTTAAACATATCTACCATAGGCTTACTAACAAGTATTCGCGCTACTTATCATCAGATTGTCTACAAGGCAGTAATAATGACTAAAATAACCAGATAAAGTAATAGACAAGGTTAGGATGTATGTAGGCTTGAAAGGGTAACGTGTACGAAGGGAAGAACAAATGGGGAAACACTCGGTGGGGCCTATATCCAGCAGCGGACAGCAATAGGCCGATATAATGATAATAATGTTAAATTAAGAGAGGCCTAACTGTTTAATATATCTATGTGAAGATCGGATAGCGGAGTCTGTAGTGCAGCTGTCTGCTACGCAGCAGTCACGGGTTTGATTCTTGCTCAAGACACATCTTTGTGTGCATGAACATAGGGGTTTGTATTGGTCTGGGTGTTTCTATGAATAATAAGTATGTACTTACAAAAGAAAAAGTATATGTATCAGTTATTCTAGTATCCATAGTACAAGCTCTGCTTAGTTTGGGACTAGATGATGTTGTGTGAAAGTTGTATGATATTTATTTATTTTTTTTTCAAAAATTTGACAACGGGTCTAAATTGCGTAATTATAATAAAGGTAAATAATATAAATATAATTACGCGATTTTGACTCGTCCAAAATTTTTGAAAAATGTTTTTATATTTATGTTGTTTATTTATTTTAAGAAAAATGATCGTTAAGTAAGTACCTATATATATCTACGTGTGGCCTTTAAATCTTGACCGCGAGGACGTTAAAAATTTTACGATCCCTTTAAAAGTGTTGTTTTACTCCTCATGGCTGTTATGGCAAAGGCGATTTCTCTGTGGTCCAAGCAAAGAGGTTTAATAAAACATGTTCTAAGGGCGCTTCCGCACTACATCTGATTCATATTCGTCAAACAACAACATGAGATTCGGACAGAATCCGATAAGAGCTCGAACCGCTAGAACTACGATCGGATTATGTCCAATCTCTTATCAATTAGTTGGCTGATAAGATTTAAAAGCGGATGCTATGAAAACGCCCTATCTCTGGCAAATTTAATGTTATATTTTATATTTAATTAAATATTAAAACTGAAAAATTAAGTATCCAGCTGGAATCAAACCTGCACTCCCTGCGTATACGCCCCAAGTGCTTTGCCAATTATATTCAGCTATAGATTCGTATGCTGCTAGACTCGAAATTTCTCAACTCTTTTTGTGCCAGCGTCATGGGTATATATACCTACCTTAGGGTTCTTTTGACGAACAGAGGACCAGATGGCGGAGAGGGTAGTGTACCTGCCAGCGACGCCGAAGTCGCGGGTTCGATTACCGCTTAAGACAAATCTTTGTGTGCATAAACAAGGGGGTTTGTCTTAGTCTGGGTGTTTCTATGTATAATAAGTATGTATTCACAAAAGAAAAGTATATATGTATAAGTATCAGTTATTCTAGTATCCATAGTACAAGCTCTGCTTATTATTATAATTTTGACGGGAATTAACGCGAAACATGCATATTATTTACCTTTTGGCTATACGTTTCGGCAACGGGTTACATTGGCCGTTTTCTATAGCGTACTGTTCAGTACGTCAAAATTATAATCTGCTTAGTTTGGGATTAGTGGGACTTGTGTATAAGTTGTGTGATATTTATTTATTTTTAATTGTACTTTACTCTTCACTTATTTTACCTGATTGATAGGTAGGGGCCACCGCCCACACACAGTTACATCTACCAAAGCTTCGCATCGCTATGATGGAGGATCACGATTAATACGCTTTCTGTGCCAGTAATTCAGGCCACACCACAAATCCAGAAACCTAGGCCCTAGTTAGACACTAGACTAGACGATCGAACTTGGTATCGCTAAACCACAAACCGTTGCGGCAATTAATACATCGAATCGAACGATCGATCGAAATTAAGATATACGATCGAATACGGTACAACAGCGCACAACATCACCATTCCGCTTTATGACAACTTATACACAGTTACGTAGCTACATACACCATTGAAAAATTAAAATGAAAAAATATTTTATTTCAATAACAATCGAGTGCTACAATAATTGATTGGAGTCTCCTTTTAAGCTGAAAAGCTGAAAAGTCCTCATTCGTGGCTTGGCCATACAGTTTTATTACAAAATCTATATATATAAAAATGAAACCCGTTTTCCGTTGTCACGACATAGCATGAAAACGGCTTGACCGATTTGGCTGTTTTTTTTTGTAGTTTTCTAATACTCTGTAAAAGGTACCTACTGAGGAAAAAAAAATAAACATATATTAATAAATTTTCTGTAAATATAAGTGAAAATTAATAGTAATTAAAGAAGAAAAATTAAAGGTACTGTAAAATTATAGATTCCAGTTCAAATTGAATAGGTACGCATGACATGATAGGTCAGCTATACAAAATAAAATAGTGCATCAAATTTACGCTAAGGCGGTACGAAGTTCGCCGGGTCAGCTAAATTATAAATTACAAAATTTATTATTATTTTTACTTATTTATATAAACATATTTATTTATTTACTAAATAAAAAAACCATTAATAACCTAAAATTAATAATTATAATAATTATAAAGGTTGCCGGCAGGCAGAAATTGCATATTGTTATTGTCTTCTAATAGTTGTCTTTAGTTTGTAATGGAATGGTATGCAAATAAAGTTTTATCTATCTATCTATATCCGCATAAAAAAAACATTGGTATTTGGACATAAAATATGACACTTCAATTCTATTTATTTGTATTGAGTATGGAAGAATTCGTTTTATAAACAAAATTTATTAAGATCTAGTTATTACCCAGAAGGTGTGGCAGAGGTGTACCCACACTTCACCTATTACGTTTTAAGTTCCATGGGATAGGGGGTGAGCCTATCGCCATCCACCGGTGATAATTCCAACTCCTTGCTACTATTGATAACACTTTGCCTGACCAAGAAATTGAACCACAGCGAGGTTGCTGAATTAATAACATTAAAAAGGGAACTTCTTATTGACGTACCACGCGGGTAGGAGAGGAGCTAGTTATTCGGTAAGGATGAAAATCGCTACATCTCATACTTCACACCGTATTTATAAAGCGTCGTAAATGCGCTTTAAGATTTACACGTACACAAAAAAACTGTTAGCACTGCGGCTCAATCTACGTCCGGAGGCAGCCGTAAATCGGTGCCGACCTTAAACGCCCGGGATCATGGTAACTGCCCCTTAAAGCCTCCGGACAAGCCATTAGTGGTTGAAACGTATTAAAAGCAAAAGTTTCAATAGAGCTACAGTTTTTGAAGGCAAGGAAATAAACATGGCGCTAGTTGTGTGTTTTTCTGGTGTTTGCCAATTCACGACCGAATTTGACACTACGTCCGCCCAAACAACAACTCACCAACTCATGAGATATGAGACTCCGACAGTCTCTTTCCATATAACCGATTTTAACATTTCTTTCACCATAAGATTTGAGACACAACATGGTATTTTTTTTACGAAATATTAGTTATCTAAATATATATACAAGCCTCGGCTTAGCTTGGGCACCAGTCTCCCACAAAACGAATTTTACTGTACTTTTATCTTAGTTAATGACTTTCTGTATTTAATTTTTGTTGTGGTGAGAAAAATAAATATATTGTCTATATTGTCTATAGTTATCACGTGATATTTACCATGTATTTTGCTGTAGCAAGTTTAGGAAAAAAAATATATCTGAAAACGCTACAGCAGAATACATGGTAAATATCACGTGATATCTAATATTTATTTCAAAGTTCGGAACTCTAGACTCTTTTTGAGTAATATAGGTTACTTTATACCGATGCAAACAGAAGACAGCTTAAATTCTGATTGTGAATATTCACAGGCGGTATACGGTCTTTTATTTACCAGACCTGTATTAAACAGTTTGGACAGCTTCATACCAAACGACGCCCACACTAGGAATAACTCCTGTGTCGCGGGGGTGTTCACAAACATACATTTCACACACTCAACGCATCCCCAGTCAGAAAAAATTGCAAATCACACAAAGAGTTGAAAGTGGCGACGCGTCGATAACGATTTTTTCAAAATGGTTCTTATTTTAATCAAATCTTATTTCAAACAAAAACTTAGACTTGTGAAAAACACAACAATTCAATCCTACACAAATCACACATTCAATCCTACACTATTTACACTATACAGACAAAACAGAAGACACTGGCACTTTGTTTTTTAAATAGCTGGATCATAGAAATTTATACGTCAATGAGCTGGATAAATTATTTATTACAAAACAACAGGATGAGTATGTTTGGCTTGGATGAGTTTTTGAGAACCCCGCTTTTCCCCGATTTTTTTCTTGTTGACAATTATTGTTTGTGGTTGTCAAAAGCATATGGGTGCGTTTCATTTTGATTTAACAATATTTTTGTCATTTGTTTTTGTTAATTTGAAATTGTAATTTAGTTGTTTCACTATAAATGTATTGTATTTATTTATTTTTATTGCTTGTGGCACAAAATTGAAACATGTACATGATGTAATTATTGCTTTTATTATTTTTTCTTTTGTCACACTATTTCTTACTCATTTACTGGGCGCATCAGAATATCAGCGCTGCGGTGCCTTTAGCGCTGCAGTATTGTGCTGAGATGCGTACCATTTCTGGCATTATTAATAGTATTATTTAGTTAAGTAGTATTTTAAATTATTTAGTATTAGATGTATTATAATGTATTCTATTTTTATTATGCCAGAAGAAATGATTTTTCTTTCTTTTTTTCTTTCTTTCATTATTTTTAAGACAACTTTACCAACAAAATGGTACCTTATAAAACTTTGTGTCAGATCTAATGAAACCGAACCCAACCAGCAATAGTGGTCGTGCCGGTACATTGTATATTTTATGTCCAGATTTACAATGTGCTAACCCTCTGGGCCAGGCAACGGGCACGAATCACTAGCACTCACGGAACAACTGCTAAATACTAAAGGATTTGTACTTTGAAACTGAACACTGTTGCTCTTGTTTATTTAGTACTAAGTTGGAATTAAGCGTATCTCTCGAATTATTGTTAGATTGAAATATTCAAGTAAATTTAGAGGAAGAGTACCTACATTTTGACTTAAGCTGACCCCACGCGCGCGATCGTGTGGGCGCGCTGGCAGCACAGTCGTTGCACGGTAGCAACACATGACGCCGTGGGACGTGTGTGCAGCCAGCGCGCCCATCCACCCGACGATCGCGCACGCTAAATCTGGAGGGACGCCTTAATCCCAGTTGGCCACTTAGTGACAGTGGATGGAAAATGTGAAAGTCTTCTTGGATGGTCGGTGGGATCAGTGGAAGATAACTTTAGTCTCCCCGTAGACCCAAAATAACTCCACAACCACAATAAAAGAAGTACCTCTACACGCCTTGACCTTTAGATTCCAGTATGACGTAGTTATAAATTTAGAAACTTCCATTTCTTTTGTCTTTTGAGTTTTTTTATGACGATGATTACGTCATTGTCGAATCTAAATGTCAAGAACGGCCAGCTGTGCTGAGGGTTGCTATTTTTACTTTTTAAGCAAGTCACTTAAACCACAATGCAATCAAAAGTGTCGCTCACCATTCTCCCTTCCCAGCTTCCAAACAGACCTCACTTCATAAAGAAGTAACGCGTTACTCCCCAGAAAGGAAGTAACGGTCCGTAATGGCTATCTGAGAAGTACTTGGCACATTAAGATCAAATTTCGCAGCAGTAAAACAACCGTAAACTCGTCGATTTGAACTAAACGCCCTTTGCATAAAGTACAAGAACTGAACCATGACACGAATTATAATAAATTGCATGAAACTTCGTCCTTAATTTGGTAGGGTATGCCCTATTCTTTTTAATTATGACACTACATTAGTGACACTACATTTAATTGTTTCATAAAGTGAAACTTATAGAAGTACAATATGGGCTTCCTATTTTTTCTTTCAAGCTTCGTTTGAAATTGTCTTATAAGAAAAGGACTTAAAAAAAGGAGGAGCTTCTCAATTCAGTTGTATTTTTTTGACAACTAAAATTTTTTGAATGAAACTTTGATGTTTTAAAGGTCTTTGCAAAATTGTATTAAGGTGGATAATGAATCTTTTAGTCTATAAATACCGTGAAAGTAATACAGTGCAACAGGCTTCCTATTATTTTTAGAGAAATCAGCTGTAATTGATGTTGTAGAAATAAAATAAAAGGATAAGTTAATTAACTCTGAAATATGAGCTACCCTACTACGAAAGAAAAAAGAAAGAGATAGACGGTAGGTATGATTACGGAAGACGGTAGATTTTTTTCTTACGTGCCTTTGTACCGCGTTTAGTGTGAATGATTCAAATTATCATTCACACACTTACATACTTGAACAGCAATAGTATATTCCACCCTAAACCCGCATTAAGTCTAAACACTTCCTCCATTTGACGGAACTTAATTCATTTTTCCCTTTGTTTCACGAGTTCACGACAAATTTATTTTCATAACTGACAATAAATGTCGAGTCATTGTAGTAATAAAGTGAATAGGGCCCACCCCAGCCGGCGATATGTCGCCTTGCTCGTGACACCCTCTGCCTACCCTTGTGAGAATTAACCCCGTGAATGTATAATTAACATTTTTGTTTATCGTTTCAACAGTTACAGATATGATGTGAAGATTGTGTTTTGACAATTAAACCTTATGGGTTGGTTTGTTTAGGGGTTAAGTCGTTTATGATTAAGAAGATAACTGTTTTTTGTTCATACTACGTAGTTTCCTTTACAAGTTGAAGTTTGGGAACACCAAGATGACAATAATCGTATGCAACTTTCGCTCAAATTAAAATCTATTTGAATCTTGGACTTAATTAATTGGATTCTGCTGCATATCATATAGCCAACGTTAATCCAAATACTCTAAGAACCGATAGATACTATTAACTATAGGTCGACTGAAATTCTAGTTTACTTTACACTTACAATCGTCTAGTCCACCTTATGGTAAGTGGTAATAGAAATACAACCAACAACCCATGGACATCCACAATCCAGAATAACATATTGTAGATATCGCTTCATCTGATGACTACCGTAATTAAGCTTCTTTAAATATAATAATAATATTATTTTCAAAAATGCGCTTAGCTCTCAAAGGGACATGGCTGACAACCAGTGTCAGGGACTTTTCAAGTCATTATTTGTCATTATGGCTGGTAAATTAGACAGACAGATAAATACAAACAAAGAATCTATTGAACATTCTAAAAGCTTGAATTTATGTATACGGATCATCATAGTTATTATCATTTTAAGAGGGAAAAGAGACTGCTACTCCCTAACACAGATTATTTAATAATCTAGCTAGGAGGACAGTGCACTTCACCCACTTGATTGTAGACATATTGCATTGTATATTTATATTTCAATTTGTCTTATTTTTAAGTAATTGTTGTAAAAACAACAATCCTTTGTAAAGATAAATAAATATTTATTATTATTTATTATTAAATTGATATTTGTATCACTGTCACTATTTCTAACTCCGTTATTTATTTTTGGAAGTGTTTATATTATGTAATGTTAGATGCAAATAAAAAAAATCTTTCTTCGTTCTTTCTTTCATGAGGCAGGAAATTTCAGGGCTGATCTTACCACCAAACAGGAACACAGTAGTGCACTCCTATTTGACGGATGTGCTGCCGCCCTCGAACTCGTTCAGAAGAGCTCTATCACCATCGCTCACCCATATGCAAAATAACCGCCCACATACTTACGTAACTAGACTATTTCTGTGAAAATTGAGCGCTATTTTCACATAAATTAATCACAATATAAATTAAACATCGCGTAATTTCCACGCATAAATCAGAACTATGCCCTCAATACTTCCACCCACCATATTACTTGTGACATGAAGTCAGTGCTCGTTATTTCAACCGGTGAGCACGTAAACAAAATTTGAATAAAACGCTGTTCAATGGAGTGGTATAGAAATGTTTCAGGGCAAGGTTTTATTCGACGACGGTCGTTGGTGACGGCTTTCCAATCCACTAATACGATGGAACTAAATCTCGAGAGGACGCCACTGGCCTTCCACTCCAACGAAATGACCAGCACGTTAGAATAACACTGGTGTTTTATTCGATATAGAAATAGATATGTATGGTTTTGTGTGTCAGTCAATTTCTTGGCCATACAATACCTATTGTAATTTTATATCTAAGCAAAATTAATATATTATCTTCTATCTTAGCTCTAAATTTATGACATGAGATACAATATATTAAAATTTGAGTAATCGTTACTCTGTAACATTTAAATAAAATCCAACTCTAGATTGTAATAAAAATGCAAAGTTGCTGGCTCATTGCCTCCTTTACAGTCAGAAAGTTGAATCAAACAAAAACCCGTACAAATGCAGCATCTTTAAATACTCCCTTCAGCAATCGACACATGAAACAATCTTATTACATTAGACTTTACTCCTTCGGGCGTCATTTACATACGAACATGCACTCGGACTGATTGGACGGACCAATGACGAGTGCGGACCGCGGGGCTCCGGCACGAAAGGGATACCATTGCACGCTTCAGAGACATTTTATTAGAGAAAACTATACCAAATTGTGTGGGATCGTAGCAAAATTTAGGATAGTTTTGAGGAGTGAATCTTTTCAGTGTTATGTAGCGTAATATTTGTTTGATTAAATGGCGCCTAATACATAAACATGCTTTGTGCGTGACGTTGAATCGTCGACAAATATTATACGTATGCTTAGATTCATAGGCACATTATATAATGTATGGTGGTGGTGTAACCCAGCAATTACATCATACATAATATTAAGATATTAATATTATTCTACATACACACCCAACTAGATATTATGTTTAGCATCCAGTAAGCTTCAATAAAACAACATATCCACATTAATACATAAGCTAAAGTATGGCTACAGCCTCCAGGCCTCTTATAATACAGGTATATAACAGACAAATACCAATATTATTTTATTATAATCCGTGTTTGTTATGCCAAGCGCACGTAATATCGGCAGTTCTCCGATACCGAGGAAACTGTGTCTATGGAACGACGAATAATATCCGGACTTGTATCATTTGCATGCCCGCTCATTGCCCACTATAGTGATGAGCACTACAACTTCTTACAGGCTTACCCTTACCCCCATTCAAACAATTTTGTGCCATATCTTCTGAAAAATACAGCGCAAAATCTCGTGCTGATCACGTTGCAGTTAAGCTATTCAGATATTTCATTAAAATAATAGCCATGTCAAAAGCATGGCTCGACTGACGCGAATACTTTCCGACTGCTTAGCTTTATTTTATTGTGCATGTTTTAATACTAATTGTAAGTTTTCTGGTTGGATGAGCGGCCGACGACTTACGCTAATGTATACGCTTGTCAAAACGTTTACGAATAGTGAAATTCATGGCTGTATTTGCTTGCGCAATTTCCTTCTCGTTATAAGTAAAAGGGAGTCCATATAAAGTAGATGGATTGTTTTACCTTAACTTTGCTGGTACTTCGGAGTTTTGCGTAGACAAAGCGGGAAGTTTTTAAGGGGAAAATTATGACAAAAGCTGAATTTTATAATAAGGTAGGGCCTAGTAGGGTGGAGCTTTGGCACGTGGGGTCACGTGGACGGACCACACTGCAGGTGGAACGTTACGTAGTCACCTTGGTTGGCAACATATTTTGTTGCAAAATTTATATCAGATATTTATTATTACTAACAATTTCTTTCTTTCAATAGACGTATACACAATGACTTGCGATTCTGTCCAGATACCTGCCGAACTACCTAAAGCTGCAATTGCTTTTATAAATGAAAAATTCAGAATAAGATAACAGTAAATTTGTAAATGTATTGGGATAGGGTGATTGTGTAACCGTACCTAATCAGTCGTAAAACAAATATTATAGGTATTATTTGTCGTTTTTTTCTGAATATGCCGAAAAAAAATATTTTCATGTACCTACACTATTTTACTGCGTCACTACGATGACGCTTTGCCTCCAAGTCATGACTTATCCATAATCATTACAGAGAGTTTCATTACAAAAAACGTATCATGAAAAAACGCGTTTATAATTGACCTTTTTTTAAATCAGTTAAATTTTGTACGAGTTTAATTAGGTCTTGAGCTTTTGGATTATTGATACTGCCACAACGCACAGTGGTTATTGTAATGAAAGTACCTACAGATATTTTTAAAAAGGTATAAAACTAAACACCTATAAAAAACAAAAGCTCAACAAAATATGACAAATATTATTTTGTTCGACCAGCAGGACAGCTAAGATTAAAATCTGTGTACAAAAATAACGCGAGGGTCCGTAGATCCCGTTGAAATAGATAAAGCCTGAGATAGACGTCAACGTCGGCTGTCAGTACCGCGTGACAGCTCGTTACTGTGACACTGTGACCAAACGGGACGCGTTGGGAATATCACCATGTGTCAGTAATAAACATTGTTTAGCATTGCGCTGACTATAATGAAATATTATTTATTAAAAAAACAATTTTTTTGTTCCTTTTTTTTCCGATTCCCTGTAGTATGTGCTGTTTCTGCGGTATGGGCAGTTATACTGGGTATTCCGTGGTAGCACCGTCAACGACAGTAGATAATTATCTAGTTGTTCCTTATAGCCTAAATTGCATAACTTTTCTGCATTCATTGCGTTGGTCTGTTTTATGTGCTATCATGGGCGCCTCCGGCAGGGGGGTGCCTTGGGAATCTCGGGATCAACACGAATTATTGAAATAAAAAGCCGTCTATTTGAACCGTGACGACTGGGTACCTATAATATATAATAAATTTATAATGAATAGTCAGAAATGTCTCGAACATTCAGACTAAAATTTTATCTTTTTATTAACAATCATAAACGGCAAAGATTGTAAGAAAACTAAAATCTGCACCACCTGGGCATTATTTCTGCCGGTGCCCGTTGTGCTATGCATTGCTAGCAGGTTCTACGAGAAGAGAGAAAGTGCAATAACGTCAGGATGCGAACCTGCGACCTTCTTATTTAAATCAGACGCCTTATTTATTGATTCTTATTACTATCATCATTATCACAACATAGTATAAAATAAAGTCGATGCCCGCTGTCTGTCTGCCCCTCTATATTTTATTTTATTTTTATATAATATTCTTTAAGGAAACGTACATCTAACTTAAAACTAGAAAAACAGTATGCAGTATTGTATCTTTATAACTCCGCACTGATTATTTAAATAGACATAATTATTCATAACGAAGGTTTTATGTATAAACATGCATATAATGGTACTACTTAGTACTACAAAGTATTTGGAGCGTAGCCAGGGCGACTCGATTGTTATTTACCTAATTGATCACTACATAGTATAAAACAAAGTCGCCTTTTCTGTCCCTATGTGCGCTTAAATCTTTAAAACTACGTAACGGATTTTGATGCGGTTTTTTCCAATAGATAGAGTGATTCAATTCAAGAGGAAGGTTTTTATGTATAATACATGCATAGAAAGGGGGAATTGTTTTACTCCAAATTTAACGCGTGCGGGCCACGGGCAGTAATGAATAAATCAAACTACTGGATCGATTTTAATCATTTTTTCAGTGAGTGACCTAGGCTATATATTATATACCCGTGCGAATCCGGAGCGGGCCGCTGTGTTTTTATATACAACGTTCACAGTTTTTCTGTAGTGTATTTAGTATCAGCATTGTACCCGTGCGAAGCCGGGGCGGGTCGCTAGTTAATTTATAAAATATTAAACCGGCAAAAATACGCTTCGACGCAAATGTTTCACCCGATATAGCGAGCCCCTAGATTTAATATTGGTTTATATAACTAACTCGTTTTACACTAGTTTTTATTTATTTTATAGGAACAGAGTATAGTAAAATAAATATTCATTGAAAAATTGCTGTCTCGTGTACGACAAAATCACTATAAAGTGATCTGTTATTTAGCGCCATCTAGTGCATTCGCATTGGTATATTAATATTAGCACCATCTATTGAATTTTATTAAAGCTCTTTACACAACAGCTATCGTTGATAGTATTGCTATTACACAATAGATGACGTTTATTATTTTAGTAATTCCTACTCATCACTAGATGTCATACTGATTTTTTAAAATGTTGTGCTGCCATATAAATAAAATAATTCGGTAGCTTTTCAAATTTTGTTGAGTTACTTAAAAAAAAATAATAATAGAGAAGTTTCAAATCTACGGAAGGTCAAATGAATTAAATTTAAACATGAAAGTATAAATAGATAAATGCTTAGATAACGACAAAAATATTTTCATCGGTGGTAAGAAAATGGTTATTTATTTAATTTATATGGCAAGTATTGTCCCGGGACTCGGGATGGGTCAAGTTTGGAGAGGAGAGTAGGAGAAAAGTTGACTAGACTGTGGATTGGTGTGTGACTGTCGATTTATGTAGTGTTTTGTTTATGAATTAAAATTGTTTATTTTTTATTTTCGTGCCTGTAACAAACGAACTGCAAGGTAAGTCAGCTCATTATAATCTAGGTTTAAGTCATCAAACTCATGAGATCAGTCATGTGAATATCTTAGCTGAGAACATGTAAATTAAAATGTTTGGGTGTAAAATCCCGTGGTAATTGGTGAACAAATAATTATTTTCCTAAGTCGTTGACACTTTTTTACAAAACAAATACATTTGGTGCCGTTTATGGCTAGCGGTGGAACCCAATGATGACATCGGCATCAGTTAGTTTATCATAAGTGCAATTTACAGAAACAATGCATTTATCGCATCTAAGATCAACTAAAACTTAAATAATCTCTTGACGAGGTTTACCAGACTTGGACATGCTTATTTACAGTTAAGTAAACTTTATCTATAACCTGTCTTTCAAGTTTGCATACATACTACAGGAGCACCTACACAGTGCCCTAATATCGAGTCTGTTACATGTTAATTTAATATCTATGAAAAGTTTTAACCTTTATCTGTATATGTATATATATCATTACCTACTTTAAATATTATATATAAATAAATAAAAACCGAAACATTGCTCTACATTAATTGATACTAACTTATCACAAAGCCAAAGACATTGTTTAGTAGAAGATTTCTGATCACTATGTTGTTAAATTCTACACCTAATTTTAATGAGAGTAAAATAGGTTTGTCAGTATCAGACCAATCAAAAGTCAGGTTTGTCAGTATCAAAATGTTTGGTGCCATGTATTAATTTATAATTTCTTTAAATATGTACACATGGCCCTATGTTTCTAAGTATTTTTTTCTAACTACATACTTCTTTTAATTTATCAAGGTATTGTGTAGGATGAGCTAAGAGAAAATAGATTATACTGATAGATTGTTGTGCCTTATCATTCTCACTGCCAGTCGCACCATATTTTCCTCATTCGATAAGTTTACCATTTAATCTCCGGTATGCATATTTATGAACAATTCAAAAATAAACTCATGATACAATCAGTGACCTAACACATGCATACAATTAAAATAGGTTGAATGACTTTATGATAACAATAGATAACAACATTCTCATCTCATCGGAATGTAGATAGATAAGGTAAAATAAAAAAAAGTAAAATATTTCGTTTTCAGTTTATGAGTTATAATAATAAATAAAAATCCCATAACCTTATTGGCAGGATAAGTTTGTAACACATTAATGAAAGTGACAGCTGTATTCTTTTTTCAAATGTAACTTGAATCACTTTTAAATTTGGTCAAGTTATATTTTATGGGTTGAATATGATCTGTTCAAGCCCCAGAAACAAGCACTGAATGTTATCAATAACAAGTAATTTTCTTATAATTAGTTTTACTGTTATGTATACTGTTAGTAAAGTTCATAATTTTCAAGTTGATGAACCTACTAGTTACAGTAATGAGTAACACAGCCCGAACCTACTTCTATGTAGATATGTCACTTTAATCACACTCACAAAAGGTCATGGACCTCTTTATATAAGCGGCAAGACAAGCTATGGCCCTTTGAATAGAGATGTAAAACCAATTTGCTTATGATTATATTTTATACTTACCATAACTTTTTTATTACCAATGCAGATTGGGATAGAACAATAGGATATTAAAATTATTGACAACATTTTTGGCACAATTTTATTGAATATCATCATAATAAAATTTTCTTAGCAGGATTGTTATATTTATTCTGACTTAATAATTGTTGCTTTCTTTAGTTACAACTTTCCTGAATACATTATTTAAATTGAACTGTAAAAATATTTGGTGAAAAAAAAACTGGAGTGTAATTATTCTGGGTTTATTTAAATGCATTGTTATGTAAAGATATTCTTAGAACATAATAAAATGAATATCTCTTTATTCTACTTCACAGTATTAATCCTTATATGTTCTAACAATACATTACTAGAGATTTGGTCTTATAAGTTATGTATTGTTCCTTAATAGTACCTATTTTTACGTGGCCACGTTAATTTTATTAAACTGTTAAGTATCATTAAGTTATACATAAATGAATTTATTAAGTAGTGTACAATCTCAAGTTCAGCCCTAGATTTCTTTTACCCACGATTTGTTTGAACACCTCTATAAATAAAGGCGAGCTTGTCGACAAGATCAAAACATCAGTCAAACCGCCTACTCAATTCAAATCGTACTGGAATCGTCCTGTTGCCAACGACCAAAGCAACGACACGCAAAATAGTCAAGAACTCAACAGTTTCGTCAACACTATATCGGTTCGTAAGGAGCACACGTCTCCGTACCTCCTGCGGTCATTGACCTCACCTGAAATATCCGAATACATATTGCGCACCATGTGTTGTTCAAATGTCAGCTCAGAAATAGGTCGCATGCATAAAAATATTCTAGTTGTTGTTCACAAACATTCGTGGAGTAAGCATGTGCGGATATAAAACTCCAAGCTTACTTGAATGAAAGCGTAGTTCTTCGTCGCCTTTTTTGCTTTGTTTTTAAAAAGTAGGTGCGAATAATAGGTTTGTAAGTTAGCTGGCCCTTTTAAACCCTTGAATGCCGCGTTATGTGAGCGTCAGAGCTCAAAAGTAGGCTATTAAAGCGGCTTACAGGCCTTGTTCATCTCTATTGATCGTAAAATGTGACAAATATTGTTTAATTAAAGGAAGCACAGGTCTTTCAGGTCCAGGTTGGATACACAACCGTTGTAAGACCATCCCATTGTGTTTATACGATGAATGTGTAAAAAAATATATATGCCAGTAAAATAAACAAGACTAGATCAGTCTTGTTTATTTTACTGGCATATATATTTTTATATCTCTATGGCTAGTATAAATTGGACGATGTACGAGTACAACAAACATTTGTCTGCACGTGTGGTGTAGTGGTTTAAGTGGTTGCCTCGCCGCTCTCCACTTCACTGGTGCTGTGGGTTCGATCCCCACATGGCACCAATCTTTGTGTGATTCGCAAAGATTTGTTCTGAGACTGGGTGTGCTTGTGTGAGTGAATGTGTGTATTTGGCCTTGTCATTGGGACCATTGGATAGTGTAATTGCTTCTGGCGTTCTATCTAATGTAAAAACAATAAAAGAAAAACCGGCCAAGTGCGTGTCGGGCCACGCGCAGTAGGGTTCCGTAGAAAAATATTTTTAATTTTACTTTTTAACTAAATGGCGTCCTTCAGAAAGGAAATGTTTGTAGTACACGAAACCAGCTAGCACGTATGACGAGATGTATGAATGTTGAGGAAGCGAAAGAAGTATGTAAGGAGCGAAGCACATGGCATTCCATCGTCTCTGCCTACCCCCGTGGGATAAAGGCGTGATTTTTTATATGTATTATGTATGTTTATTTATGTTTCAAGAATTTTGAACGAAATATTCTGAGTAACTGCATCTGACATTTCGGACCCCTATTCCTCTTGAACTAATGAAGTGAACTTATCCGCTATAGTTTTCCTTTAAAGTTCATTACATGTACTACCGACACAATTTTTTTCAGATTTTGGGATCCAGTAGTTTAGCTTTTAGAGGGGGGGGGGGACGCCCTACTCGAACAAAAATTTGCTCTTTAAAGTTAATTATCTCGCAAACGGATCTCTAAATCAAAAAACTGTCTTAGCAACCACTAAACGTTTTTAAAAGGCCTATCTAACAATACCCCACACTATGGGGTAGGCGACAAAAAAAAAAAACATCCCTACTTTACATGTAGGGGAGCTACCTGAAAAAAAAATATTTTTCCAAATTTTATTCTACGACTTTCTTTGTTTAGTTAACATACATGTTCATGCAAAATTTCAGTTTTCTAGCACCAACGGTTTCGTCGCTATGCCGTGGACAGACAGACGGACATGGCGAAACTATAAGGGTTCCTTGTAGGTACTACGGCACCCTAAAAAGAAAAAAAAAACACTATCAAACTAATATTACCCAGAAGGGTGTCGCAGAGATGTACAACACCCACACTTCACCTATCCCGGGCACATTTCAAACTCCGTGTTGTTATTGTGAAGTTATTAACCACAATCTCACCACACCACACATCGAGGCAGTTGTGTGCGAATTCTATCAATTCCGAGAAAATAGATACGAACAAACTGTATATTATTATATCTCGTTATTAATTACTTATTTATATATATTTTTTTTAAATACAAAAAAACATTAAAAGTATTTTTATTATTATGTTTAGGAGTATAAATATACCTAAAAACGTCAGATTCGATCCCGCATGCAATGTGCGTGCAGCCAGTAAAGCCAAACCAAATGTGGTAGGTATTCAATAGGAATATTCAATAGGTATTCAATAGGAGTAATAGGATTATTTATAAATTAAGCGACAGTTATCCAAGTCCTTAAAATGTACGGTCTAGCTTTATAGCAGTTCTGAACAGAAGCTATTTTAATTAAAGTAAGTAGCGGGTTTCTCACGGAGCTTTATCACGTATTATAAAATATAAAGGTCGTCACAGCCATAATCCTTGGAGAAAACGCCGCAATTTGCCAAAACGGCATTAGGTCTCAATTTATAATAGGGCCGCGCTTATCAGGCCATCGCCAATTTATCGTCCATAGAGCCAATCTCGTACATTTTCTGTGAATTGGAAGTGCGAAGCGGCTTACCTGAATTATTTTCAAACTATTTTTTATCTCAAACAATTATCTAGCTTTATGTTAAAACTATTATAGGACCTTGTAGTAACAGAAGATAAACTTTGGCTCATGATTTCATTTTTCACATTTCAATAAGTTAACACTATGTTTTTTGTCTTGCTAATGGTAGCAATGCAGGACATAATTTATTTACACATCAAACAACGCGGCCTCGTCCATTTTATGAAACAAAATTAACACAAACTAGTCACCGCTCTCGTTTAATATTAAACATGACATTTGCTTATGCAACGCGCGCGGAGACCACTCGGCATGATAAATTGCACTCTAATATGTCTGCGAAGCCCTAAGTTTTATGCCTCCATACATTTTTGATT
Organism: Hypena proboscidalis; assembly: GCA_905147285.1. Taxonomy (NCBI): domain Eukaryota; kingdom Metazoa; phylum Arthropoda; class Insecta; order Lepidoptera; family Erebidae; genus Hypena; species Hypena proboscidalis. Next base: position 7,127,661 of record LR990144.1, read on the forward strand.
ACCCGTCCATATTCTTTGCGACCTTGGACATGAATCTTGAAAATTGTTTGTCCTCCGGAGATCGCTCGTTACTTTATTTTTTCAACGTTCTGTCAATAAATATTTGAGCGTCTTATCGCAATTGCGTCTTCTCTTTCTTTTCGATTCTTTCAGAATCTAAGAATAAAATGGAGACTGAGGGTTGTGGTTATGTTAAGCACATCGTGCACAATAGGTTTCCAAGGCCTGGATAGGAACAACTTATTCAGTAGGTTTGTTCGGCCACAAAAAAAAAACTGATCGCCAGTCCCTCCGCACTTTCTCCGTCTCGTTCTTTATTCACATTCAAGAACTCCTCACAGCAAGCACACTGATATTTATATAAAACTGGGTTTCTTTTCTTCCTTGCATTTAGCAAAACGCCCATCTCATTCACAACCCTGAAACACTGCTGTTGGTTTTATAGTAATCATCTGGCTATTAGTTTCTATAGCCTCTTACCTTTCATAAACATCAAATATCGGCCTTCATCATACTAAAATCGCCTAAACGTCCATTTTCCGGCTAAACTTTTCCCCATTAAGGATCGTTTAAACTGTTTCCATTAGTCTACTAACTGCTGATTTACATTTTAACCGGCGGCCGGCAAAGATTGCCTGTCGTTTGTCTGAGTCTGGTCTGGAAAGCTACTCGACGCTTGACCCAGTTCCTCTCATTTGCGTACTGTTACCTATTTAGGAGTTGCTTCCTAATAGAAAGACTCGATTGATTCTCAATATCAATCGAAAATTATAGCTGCTCCATTTTTGAAGTGGTCTTTCAAATAGCATTCTTATGTCGATAGTCTTATCCCAAGTTTGGTTAGAAATCTATTTTAGATACAGATTTTATCGATTTAAACCAGAAAATAACTGTGCAAGACTACAGGTGGAATTAATTATGTAATAGGTTAGGTATATGATACAATCTTTTGACTTATCTCGGCGCGCGGCCAACATCTAACTTATGAACTGATACAATCTTTATGGCCCCCAGTTTTAGTTCAAGTGTAGACAAGTTGCTTCGTATAAATTCTGAATAGTGGTTAATACCCATTTTCGTGACAATTGGGCTTTTAAGTTGGACACGTATCGATTACACTGCAGTGTGATTAACCGTATAAGTCTTCCGAATGATCGAAAAAGAGCAATTAGACAGCTTACTCACTTAATCCGCGGTAACCTGTCGATTTTATGAAACAATTAATTAATAATTTGGTTATCTTTTGGCATAGATAGAGTTTTTTTATTAAAACTGACGTGAGTTTGTAACATTATTCAAATTATGAAATACGGGTGTTACTCACGTAATGTTGGTCTATTTCGTTGTGCAAGACTGGCTGCGACTCAGGCGCGACGTATCACACTCCCTTGATAATGCCTAGACGTATAGGCGAAACCGCGGTCGACTAAATAGACCAACATTACGTGAGAAACACCCGTATTTCATAATTTGAATAATAGATAGAGTACCTAGAGGCAAGGTAAGAGATATATGAGTTATAGATATTACTACATAAACAATGTATTTATTCAATTTTACATTAATACTGTTATAAATCACTTTGGCTTTGAGCCCCTCTTATTAGAGCAGGAGGGCACGTAGGAGGGCATCAATATCCACTTGTATATAAATAACTTCACTCAAATTCGCGGGCGTATTTCCGGCCTTCTTTATTTTGAGCTTGTGGGATACTGGCACAAAGCACTATTAATAAAAACTCTCGGATGCAATGTCCGTCTTTTTGTTGAATAGTGTTTTGTTTTCTTTCAATGCTTCTTGTTGCTCTTGTTACAGGCAGTTGCAGACTTTCTTTTTACTTTTTAGGAAACAGGGACCCAAACCCCTGTTGTTTATTTAAAGTGCTGTGAGTTGTCTCATTTTTAAACGAGAAGATACATGTACTATACTATCCACCATAATACTATTTTTGTATAGACATTTCGAAACACTAAAGTCTATATTCTTTTGTTCAGTTAGCAAATGTCAACCTTATTGATTTTGACGATTACAAAGAAAATATTTGTCAAATGGGCCATGAATCCATTGTGCTGATATTACACAAATACATACTTAAATGAAACTGCGTAACTCTAGATATAAAGAAATCATTTCTCTTCATTTACCGCTCATATCTTTATTGCTATTACTCTCAAGTCGTTTTTTATACGGTAATGATATCGTATTTATTGATACAGATGCTTTGCGTGGCACGGAGCGCTCCAACAATCGCCATATCGGACACTGACTAATTTATTACACCATCTGTGCATAGATCGTTTGTTCAGACGTTTTTTGTTTTAAACATAGCGGTGATTTTTTTATTGGGCGAGTCACAACACCATCTAGACAAGCGATCACCGTGACCGTTCCTTCGACCAGAATACTTAATTTTTTGCCGGCAAAAAGCTTCGCTACCTTTATTTTGACAGGTAACATTTGAAGATTTTAATCGGCAAAATTTAGGTACAGCTATAAAGATTCAAACTAGTTTAAAGTAGGTACAATTTCAACAAGGTGTCACGCAATTTTGTGTGACTCCGGTATACCTGGGACTGAAATAACTGAAGTGAAAATTCAATTTGTATTGTTGCGACATGTTACCACACGGGTTGTTACATATGTCTGTGACTCTGTGTATAAATCGGTCACTTGGTAAATGTACAGCGCGGTAAGAATAACCGCGATTGAATCATCAGAATAGTCTGCGACTTGATGAGTCAGATGCTGACATGTAACCCGAGGTCACGCAGGCGCCGACGATGTAATGAACTCGCAGTTTTATAAAACAATGCACCTAGCAACTCAGTACCTACGGCGATATTACAAGCACGAAACTTACAATCTAGATAGACGAGATTCTAGATTGTTTATTTATCTAGTTTATTCGGCTAACTAGATCCTGGAAGATGTAGAAGACGACGAGACGAGAAGTGTTTGCACAAATGCGCCGGGGGTCGCGTGACCAGGTCATCCGGGAACCCTGCATCTGCCAAAGTTCTTCACATAACTAGTTATCCAAAATAACGACATGGTCTGAATTTGTAACTTCTACATTGTATAAAAGGTACTTGGCACAAACCCCTAATAAAGATATAACGTAACAGTACATCATTATATATATCAGCATTGCGCTTGTAAACCCTTAACCAAACCAACGTTTGGGAAGCTTTTAAACGACAAACAAAGCAATGTTCCGGCTAACCCACCGAAATGGATCGCCCGCTGTTTGTACAAATGACATTCCGGATCGGTTACGATCAATAGTGACATCATCACCACCATTAGCCTGCGCGTCCCTTTTCTACAATTACGTTACTAACCACATATTCCATACAGAAAATTCCTGCTAGGTCCGCCTGTGATTCAATGTTTTAATTAGTACCCACTACTCGACTACCCAGTTGTAAGGAATTCATTCGGAAAATTGGAAGCGGATTGGGCATGGTGCCACCTGCTACATTGCTCTTTTATATCGCTTTGAGTCGCTTATGTCCTGAATAGCCTATTCTCAGTGTAATAACGTCTATTTTAAATCTTGTATTTGTGTGGTCGAATAAATTGCATGGGTCAGGCGCTGCTCCAGTTTCGAGACTATTCTATGGAGTGTATAGACCTGCGGGCACTCACATTGTCATCAATGCCGGTCATTGCGGCCAATAAAGTGATTAATTCAGCCCATAAATGTATTCCGCCGATCTATTCTGAATTAAGGTCAGTGTTGGCTTGGCACCCTGGACGATTGCACCATCTTGCCGTCCGTCGGGCAATTGGGCACTTTATAGATATGATAGCTCGTATATTGAATGATGATTGAGCCGGTTGCGTGCGATAGATATTGCAAATCTAAATCGGTTTTTATACGGTTATGTTCTGGTTGGAAACGCTGCGAATGTGAAAACGTAAGCTATTTCGGATGCTAATTGACGTCAATGGTTGGTTATCCGATTGATTTATTTCAATAGAACACTGTATCGTATTTGCGTAATCCTTATACTTTAAAATATTAGAATTGATTTAATATGTTTGATACAAATTTGAGAATTAGTGCATTATTTTATTGGTTTTATTGATTGGAATGAGCTCATTAAATTTTCAATGCAGATAGAAATGCAAACGCATCACAAAGCTATTTGTTTGCAAAAGTGTCATATGCATAGCTAGCATAGCTACCTAAAGAAACAGACACCTTCTACATTTCTTATGCTTGCTTCTTACGTCAATGAAATATGAAATAATATAATCTATAGCCCCATTAAATCATTGTCACTTGTTACTTCCACAATGCACAAAAAAGTGTTTATTTCATCTCCCAACTTATTTAGTGTTGAGGTTCAAAGTTTATTCGATACTAAACTCAGCTAACGAAGTCTATTGAATTCTTCAGTTATTTTATTTTCTCTCACGAATAACTTTCAAGTACTTTCTCCGAGTGTTGAAGATATCATAAAGCATGATTCACAAAGGATTTCGATTTTCGTTTAGAAGTGGTTATTATAACATAAAATACTTTAAGTGGACGAGTGTGAAAGACATAGTTAAGAAATGCAGAGTGCTAGAAATGTATCTTTCAGAAAATTTGGTTTGAATGTAGGTTTTTTTATGATTAAATGAACCGTGAATATATTTGACTTACTGGACTCTGGCCATGACTCACATAAACCAGACAATTTAGATTGGTTTGCATTTTAGATTGTGCCTTAATGTAACATATTAAGTATAATTTATAACATAATTAATAAAAATCGGCCAAGTGCGTGTCGGGCCAATAGGGTTCCGTAGATAGTAGCTACAACATATTTTGGACTTAAAAGAGGGTTTAATAACTGTACATAACATGTAACTACTTGGTATAAGTTATTATTTTCGAAGGTTTTTGTATTATGTATTAACTATTACAACTGTTCTTTACAATTTGAGGCCTTATTATTCTTGAACTGATTACGTTGACATAGCTGCTATAGTTTTCCTTAAAGGTTCATGACATATACTACTGCCAGGATTTTTTTCAGATTTTTGAGCTAACAGCTTTTGCTTTTAGAGGGGGTAGGATGCCCTAAGAAAAATTTGCTTATTTTAAGTTAAACCTTTCATATAGGGTACATTTACTTTGCAATTACCCGAAAAAAAATATTGTCGGTATAGTTCATTTATAAATTCATGCATCATTTCGTTCTAGCTTTAACGGTTTCGATGTTATGCCCCGGACAGACAGACAGACATCGCGGAACTATAAGAAAAAGAGAAAAAGACACTTAAACTATCTAGCTTTTCATTTGTCGAATGCTGAATAATGCATATCTCTAAAATAAATCATGTTTTGTTTGGACTCCCACTTATAATAACAGTGATAGGTCGTTAGAGTAATGTATGTTTTCTCACATTGAGTTATCTCAGAGCACGGATGGGTGCAATGAACCGCAGAGCTTCGGATAAGCCGACTACGACCAGTCGACTAGGCGAGTAGTCGAGTAGTCGACCAGTGGCGTGGGACGACCGTAAAGAGGACACTATAGCTATGCCGGTTGATTGAAATTACTGTTTTATTGGTTTATTTACCATCATTACTGATACCTTGGTCTAAACGTGTGGTCACCAAGATACCAGTCGGCGTAAGTGCGAGATAGATTTTGCCGCGTTTTGTTAGGTTAGGAAAAAACTGCATGTGGAAGAGGCTGACTGTTAGCGACACGAATCTCCTTTTTATAGGTTTTAGTTTTTTAATATTTTTGATAGTTTTTTATGTCACCTTTATGTTTTTGTTCTGAGTCCGACTTTTATGTGTCAATTGTAATTTTCTGAAAAGTAATTAAATCATTAAAATTATCGAAGTTTTCGCCTTTCGAATCCTCGCTCACCAATAACACTGACATTGAGATAAGCAGCTTATTATAATAATTTAAATTTTATATACTAACATTATATAACGATACTTTGTAATTAGTTTAAGTCACTTTGTAATTAGTTTAATTTACCTATTATGTACCATATTCATCCAAAAAAAGTAAGTAAGTAATCTTTACTTACTTACTTTTTTTTTGTTTCCAAATACCAAAATAGGACAAAAACTATCTTGCGTTCGTTATGCTAGTCTCTTACATTTTTAAGATGCTATTTCTCGATTGCTAAATTCAACTCTTTCAGCTCGGTGACATTGTCACTATGTACCTATTACAAAGAGTTTTGAAAGGTTTAGCATCGAAATGGATTATATGAACAGTCTCAAATATTGCGAAATGATCTTGCAGTCCAGGGCTGGATAATGAAATATGTCGTTGTCTATATTTATTTATGTGTTTCATAATTATTCAGACAGACTAGTAGGTGTATAAGTGCAATGTTTTTGCATTAGTACTAGTCTAATTTAGAGTTAAGCCAGAGTGTTAAACACAGATTTATTCGCTAGAAATAATAATAATAAATCAATAAATAAATATTTCACAACTCACACACAACGCCATCTAGTCCCAAACTAAGCGGAGCTTGTACTATGGGTACTAGAATAACTGATACTAATAGATAATATAATATACTTTTTCTTAAATCCATATGGAATGTATAGGTATTTTTTTTCCTTGAGATTTGTGTGTATCGCCTATCAAATTAAGTAATCATTGTCAAGGTAGATGTTATTCATAAAATCAGTGTATGCTTTTTCTATCAATTAGCGTATCCATTCCATTCTCACATTGAATTCTGAAAGTACACGCACGCACATTGCACATCTGGCATAGTCCAAGAATATCTCGGCAACGAGATTCATATGCATGCAAGCGAATGCATAAAAAATATGAATTATTATTATGACATACTTTTTATTTGGACACGAACATATATTTATGATTGATTTATAATTGAAATAATTGACTAGAATGTGTATTGATCATAAATTTAAATATGATTTTCTTTTAGCAACTGTTCGTTAAATATTTCTGCTCTTGTAAATATAAGTATACATCCATTCAAATTAGAAACACATTGTTTTCGAAAATATTTAAAAAATACAAAACATAAAATAAACATAAACCATTCGTTAAGAAAACAACAATATGTAACAAAGACGATGTTACAAATAAATAATGGAATTCGCATTGAGTCTCAATCTATCCTAACCATATATTTATCTTCGTAAAATAAATAATAAGTGCCACCCACGCTGTAATATCGTTTTCATTAGTTTTACCGTTTCGATAAAGTACGTTTATTCTCCCAAAAGAATCCAGTACAAACAAATACTTATCCAATTGTGTGTCTCTCATAAATTGGTTGAACAGCAGGAAAATAATCTGGTAACAAGCAATTTTGTTTTGTCTTATGCCTCTATCCCTTATGCGGTTCACTTACTTATTCCTAAGCCAGTGAGGCAAGATTCGCCCACGCACACGAGATTTCTACCCAACAGGTTATAAGATATAGTTGTTTCATTTGATATCCCACACTTTCTACTACAGGAAGGTTTAATGAAGAGGCTTATTACGCTTACACAGTTTGGTCACGATTGCACCATTTTCTTTTAAACTCCCTCTGATTGGATTTCAAAAGTGAAAAGCAAACTTTTCCCAACTCAAATTCATTTTGGTCCGTCCGCGATTTTAGATGTATAAATTTTGCGTATAAATGGAGCGAAGCGGACGTAACTGACACGCAATTAAAATTTATTTGTGGTGCTCTTGAAGTATTAAGAATGCGGCAAACCTGTAATGGAATATAAACTTACTTATTACGTCAGGCTTTTGCCGGTCTACGCGAGTTTTAAGTCAACTGAAAGCTAGTCGGAATGTCTAGTCGTAGGCAGCAGAATGGCAGCTACTTATGCACGATTGTGATCTTTAATTTAAAATATTGTCCCTAGATATTGACCACGAGTTTGTGTGGGTGTTGTATGGGACTAAGGGATGCATTCGTTCGATTAAACTGTCTGATATACTGTAAACGTTCTCGTTCAGAAATTGCTTTATTCAATAATGTAAATTGATCCTTATCTGAATAGGCCTGTGTGTCTAATTATGAACTAACAATTTTAGAATAGGTACAATCTACAATTTTATTGACGCTAACACATTCTGGTTGGGTCACGGTACGGTACGGTTTATTCTAACACTAGCCATTACGGCTGACTGAAGTCTGTCGAAATTTCAGTCGGGAGCAAGGATAGTGACTTAGATTGCGCCATTCTGGAATGCATTAAAGCAAAGAAATGTTACACCACATTCCTTAAATAAGATAGAAGTCGTTCCTTATTTCGGTAACCCGCTCGGCAAACGTTCCTAGAGATAACTGGTTGCGTCACCGACCAATGTAAATGAGTCCCGTTTATCTCTAGCTTTATTTTTCTCATTTAGAAAGTCGCCGAAAAAGGTATCAATCATTATTTCTTTAATTTAACACCACCCCATTTGGTTAGTCTCCAGTAATAAAGCTGTCGAGAGTAATATATTTTAAGGTACCCAATTTGTTTGGAGGTGTCGACATCTGCTTCCAGTTGCCAGATATTAACGTATAATATTATAGAGACAGTTTTTATGTGTAACCAAGCGTGGTAATCCAATCCTGTTCCACAGATTATGCGTTCATTGTTCGGATTGACTTGAATGTAGGGCTTGCCTCGTTAGAAAGACATTTGTTAAGCTGTTGCTATGTGCTTCAGGCACGAAAATAAATGTTTAGTAGGATTGTGGTATTAAGCTTGTTAGTATGGTATGTTTTGTATTTAGTATAGTGTTTCTTATGCAGGCTATTGACCTAAGTATAAGACTTAAATTTGTCGTTCACTCGTAGCTAACTCTAACTTACGGTTAGCAAGGTGGTAGGAATACCACTGGTTATGCTACCCACCCCTTAGCTATGACCTGTTTTGGTAACTGCTAGCTATCCGCCATTCTGTATATAAAAGCCTATTATCCTGGTTGAAATAAAAAGATAATTAAGGATATCGTCTTAATAGTAGCATCTAATATCACTTAAGCTAGAATCGGTATCCACTTTAGTGAAGAAAAGAAATACTTTTAAAAAGCCAGTAACAAGTTATTTACTAACAGCGATAACAAAATACGGGAATTGTATAGACTATTTAGAGGTATCGCCTCGTTTTGTTACATGATAATTATTCTTAATACACAGATAAGCGCTATTCGATGTGATTGTACCTATATCATTCTCTACAGCTTAGAATATCTATACAAAATTAAGCTAATTTTGTGAGCTCTTGAATTCCAAACTTCCATTAGAATATTTAACTAAAACTCCAGTTCTTATGAAACAGTATGTAAAAGCAATACGAACAAAAACTTAAATGACTACGAACTTATTCAAACTTTCAGTTCGATGTAAAAGATAAATATATATTTATTAGTAACAGTTATTCTAGTACCCTTAGTACAAACTCTGCTTAGTTTGGCACCAGATGGCGTTGTGTCTGTGTTGTGTATAATATTTATTTATAAAAAAAATTAATAAAAAAATTATGTAATGTAAACAAAATTTAAAATTCTATCACTTGAAACGTTTGCCTACGAAGGTTCCCCTACCAATCTAAAGGATTTTTCACATAACCACATGATGGAAACCAGAATGGTGATTGCAGTATGATGTTATTGTTACCAGGGAATGATATCTACTGCCTATGGGTCGTTACGTACGACTCCCAAGTGGCAAGACTGGCAGTTCATCCATACCCAAAACAAACCATAAGTCATAGAGCAAAGTGATGAATTTTCGGTATGTTACGATACTTAGATATGAAAGTTATGTTTACAACTATTTGATCTGAATATTAGGTATATAATCGGAACCATTTTTTTTACTATAAGCAAGCTATATCTTCACAGAGTATCGTAGAATATTTTGTCGAGGTACCACGCGGGCGACGTAGTACATAAATCGCACGATTGCGTTATGTTTATGGATGATATATAACGGTATCTTAAAAATAACATGGAAATATTTTATTTAGTATCATTACTTGTCTTTGCCTAAATTGATTTATCTAGTGTTCGCTCATAATCAATTCCCTGAGTGTCATTGAACTAAGATTAAACAATATTTATTCGGATATATTAAATATATTCTAAATCGTGGCTAGTCTACTCGCCAAATTATAAACGGAAAAATCTGTTTTCCTTACTAAAGGGAGACGCTGAAAGAGATAAAAGTAATAGCCGAATTAATCGAGGATTTACGGAGCCAATATTGTCTGCCCAGTCACCACTAGAGTATGGTATGTCTGAGCATAACTCAAATGGTATCTATCATTGAGCAGGCTTGCTCCATATTAGATATATCGATCAAATTATTTCATTCTACATATTTCTGGGCACGTTACCCGCGGTCGACATCGATACGGACGTATTTTTTGACACCTGAACTTTTTATTAGATCTATTTATTTGATAAGTTTGTATTATTTTTTATTTTTTGGATATATAGTTAGGTATATATTTAGTTTTCACGTTTTTAATACTATAGTGTAATTTTAAATGTTTAATTGTATCATAATAAATGACTAAATAAGCATACGGCGTGCATGTAGCATCCGTTTTTTTTCGTGAAAACAAATTCTTTTCAAACGACAAAGCGTTTGATGATGGCACGGTTTTAAGGACGATATTAGGCCTCAAATGGCACGCCTGCTTTTTATGCTTACTCACTATTCGATTAATATCTGCTGAATCAGTGGGCTTTGTTTTTGTTAGCGATAAATTCCGTTCTAATGCGTTTTGTATATACGCGGTAAATATTGTTATTTTCTTTTTTAAGCGTAAACATAGCACCAAAATACAGGGTGTATTTTTGAAACGGGGCAGTAAGAGCAAGTACCTTAACCGTTGCAGTTACAGCAAAACGTTCTTAAAAGACCTTCCCTAACTTTTTGGGACATTTTGAACTGCATTCACAGATTTTGTAAAAAACTTACAGTTATCAAAAAAAATGCAAAAAGTTCAATTTTTTTTTTTTTATGCCAATCGATCCTATTTCATGTGGGGATCAAAAAACTCTATGGGACCATTTTAGCTTTCAGTACTAGAAAAGACAGAAATCGCCAAAAACGTTTCCCATACATTTCGGCAACAGAAACGAATTTCTACGATGGTCTAACTTTTTGTTATGGCCTGGAAGTGGGTAGAATTGACTGTAAAGTAAATAAAAAGAATTTTTACCCTCAAATTTCGAATTTGATTCGAAAATCAGTGTGTTATACTTAGTTTCAGCTGAGAAACTTCGTATGAGTTATTAATTAAGGATTTTCGCTAAAATGTCTTCTAATCGTGAAAAAATTGACTTATTAGAAGCGTATTTTGAAAGAACCCTGCAATTCCAGGTTTTTCAAAAGATTTGTAATAACCTTTCTTGTTGGCACATGCCGCAACGGATACTTATTGCGGTACCACACTAATGCAGCTCCCGCATTTCGATTATTGACAAAATACGCTTCTAATAAGTCAATTTTTTCACGATTAGAAGACATTTTAGCGAAAATCCTTAATTAATAACTCATACGAAGTTTCTCAGCTGAAACTAAGTATAACACACAGATTTTCGAATCAAATTCGAAATTTGAGGGTAAAAATTCTTTTTATTTACTTTACAGTCAATTCTACCCACTTCCAGGCCATAACAAAAAGTTAGACCATCGTAGAAATTCGTTTCTGTTGCCGAAATGTATGGGAAACGTTTTTGGCGATTTCTGTCTTTTCTAGTACTGAAAGCTAAAATGGTCCCATAGAGTTTTTTGATCCCCACATGAAATAGAATCGATTGGCATAAAAAAAAAAATTTGAACTTTTTGCATTTTTTTTTGCTAACTGTAAGTTTTTTACAAAATCTGTGAATGCAGTTCAAAATGTCCCAAAAAGTTAGGGAAGGTCTTTTAAGAACGTTTTGCTGTAACTGCAACGGTTAAGGTACTTGCCCTTACTACCCCGTTTCAAAAATACACCCTGTATAAGAAGGGAATATTAAAAATTAAATAATAATATAATTTGTGTATAAAGTTCACCACCCAATTAGGACATCATAAAGCCACAGTTCTTTGTTAATTTTGGAAACGAGGGACCGTTTTGTCTAAAACAACGAAAACATATTTTAGCTAGAGAATTAAAAAATAAACTACGTGGGTCTTTTTATCTTTTTACGTCCCCAAACTTTTATAATTGAAAGGATGCGGAACAAATGTCTCTGAATATTAAAAAGTAACTGAGGCACTAAATTTTCTCGAAAATGCCTGCTGGTTGTGGTAAAACTCAGTACAAGCACTGAAGCGTGGCCGTATACTTTTTAATTTCGAGTTTTTATGCTTTACAGTTTTACTTTTCAATTTACACAACGTTTAAGTATTTTTTGCTCAAATAAGAATCAATGCAAGGGATAGCATAAAAACTGGGTGTTTATACGTGGTTGTTCGCAATGTGATTCTTCAATTGTAGCTAGTTGTCTAAAAAGGTTTTTGTTTAAACCTTTCTTAACTATAAGTTTCGTCTTTTTATTCATTATTTTATAGCATTTAGCTATGCCTAGCAAATTATACTAAGAAACAGTCTTAAAACACAGTTGTATCCTACTTAAGCTACGTACTGTTACGTAATGACGTAACATATAATACTATTCAAACTTACGTGAGATGACATTACTATATTGAATCAATATCCCGACAATAATACGTGGGTAACCCATTTATTCTCTAGTACGTAACAAATAGTAAAGTAATAATTCTCTATTTATGACGCCGAGTACTCATCACGACATATTAAAAATTATAAAAACACTAAAAAATACCAACAGTGTGGGATATGATGGCATTTCTACAAAAATTATTAAATACGTAGCTATTACAATAAGCGGTCATTTAAGCCATATACTAAACCTATGTATCACTGAAGGCACGTATCCAAATCACCTAAAAACTTCCGTAATAAAACCACTTCGAAAAAACCAGAAAAATTATAAATTACTGGAATCCTATAGGCCAATTGCACTTGTACCAATACTATCCAAAATATTTGAAAAATATATCCAAGAACAATTATGCAAGTATCTGGAAAGATTTAAAATACTCAAAGATAACCAGAAAGGATTTCGTAAAAACAAAACAATAAATATGGCCGTTTATGATTTTTTGAATGAGGTTATAAGTAACGTAGACAGGAAAACACCTGTGTGTTCCGTATTCTGTGATATGACGCAGGCTTTCGATTACGTAGACCACAAAATATTGCTTGACAAATTAGACGCCTATGGAATAAGAGGAAATATATTAGACTTGTTAAAATCTTATCTGATAAACCGAGAACAATTTGTAGAAATCACTAAACTTAACTCTAAATCTAAATTAATTCAAACGTATCATTCCAAAAAGAGAACAGTAACTTATGGGGTGCCGCAGGGAAGCGTCCTAGGCCCACTTTTATTTATCATATATATAAATGACCTACCTACAGTAACAAATCATAGTATATCACTCTTTGCTGACGATAGCACGGTAACCATCAAATGCTCTAATAAAAATGATTTCGAAAACGACATAAATAATACTATAAACTTAATAATATCCTGGCTTAATAACAATAATCTTAAAATTAATTTCGAAAAAACAAATGCTTTATTTTTTGGTCAAAGAGTAAATAATAATAATAATAACATAAACTTACATTATAATGGTAATATTATAAACCATGTAGAGAAGAATAAGTTTTTAGGCATAACAATAGATCAAAAACTAGATTGGAAAGCACACATAGAAGATCTAAGTAAAAAAGTTAGTAAATCTGCTTATATGCTGTATAAAATTGCCCCAATATTAGGAATTGAAGGTAAATTATCTGCATACCATAGTGTCGTCGGCTCAATCTTAAGATATGGTATAATCTTTTGGGGAAATTCCACCAATAGAGATATAATATTTCGGTCTCAAAAGAAATGTATCCGATCAATGTTTGCACTGAAGTCGACTGATTCTTGTCGACCATTTTTCATAAAATATAAAATACTCACTGTACCATGTCTATTTTTGTATGAGGTTGCAGTTTTTGTAAGGACTAACCCTAATCTATTTAAAAAGCTCTCCGATGTTACCAGCCGTAACCGGCGAGATAATAATAGATTGTGCATAAGAACGTCCAATACTGCTCTTATGCACAAGAGTGTTTTCTGTTTGGCACCTAGAATTTATAATAACCTACCAAAGGCTCTGAAAGACGTAGCAAATACTAGGTTGTTTAAAAAGGGGTTGAGGGACCATCTTGTATTGAAATGCTTTTACAATATAACTGACTACTTCAGCGACAAAACATTGCCCTGAGCTACCTTAGATTTAATTACTTTTGTGAATTGTGTTTTTTTTTTTCTTTTCTCTTGTGCATGCATTTCTGAATAATTATTTTTGTATTTTAATATTATATTTTTTTTTTTTTGTGTAACTTGTATTTGGTGATATTTATATGTGTAAATTTGCACACCTTAAAGGTAGAATGTGACAGACTGCAATTGTAATGTATATAACAACTTCTATAACTCATGTTCCTGCAAATAAATGATTCTTCTTATTCTTAATAGTTGATAAATTTAGGGTCCTGGCAAGAGGTGACCGTAGCTTCGTGGTCAAAGCAGCTGCCCGGAGTGCAGAAGGTCGGTCGGTCCCATAATGTTTTCAACTGTTTCTTAGTATATAAGTTTCGTTGTAATTCGTCTTTGTAGTCGTAGTAAAAACCAACCCAATGAAACACAGGATTAAATAGTAACACGTTCATAACATAAGCCAACGCAATCTTAGAGAAAAATCTAAAGTATTTGATAAGTAGGCACCATCCGCCTGAAAACGGTGTTGTAACAATTAAATGCCATCATAATTCTTTTTTCATTTCCCTTTTGCGTGCCCGGGCTTGCTATCGTTTTACACAAGCCTACCAAATTGTACGTGTATATATAGTAAAGGTGACAAATTGACAAATATCAGGCATTACAAAACTAATGAGCGGAATTCTAGTGTAGTAATTTGGTGAATAATGTAACATGCATTATATCAGTTAGGCATAGATAAATAACACCGTAACAATTCTATGCATTTAGGGCAATATTGTTTTGTATAATTGTTGCGTTTGTGGTATAAGGCAATCATTTATCATTAGTAACAAAACATTTAATGATAATTTAATGTAACTTTCATGTATAGATTTAAGTTTATACATTCTGCAATGTGTCATTTTGATTTGTCACACCATTGATTTTACACGTTAATACTCGTATTTTTTTGTTGGTCTCATATGTTTTGTGTGAAGCGCTGAAGTGTTTGTGTAGCTTTCCTCGTTGATATGACCGCAACGCGAAACATGCCACTGAGCCTCAGTTCATAATGTTCCGGAAGCTGCTAGTACATCTGCAGTTCTATGTCGTCGTAGTCGCAAATCAAGTAAGGAAAGTAACCATTTAAATAAATTACTTGTGAATTTTATTGTTCACGGAAATCATCCGTTTTCGATAGTTGATGAACCACATTTCAAAAAATTTATTCAAAATCTAAATCCTGGCTATTCTGTACTTTGCCGCACACAACTACAAACAAACATTACAAATCTTTTTGAAGAAAAGCAGACTGAGTTAAAAGAGTGTTTGAAAACTGTTACAAAAAAAATTGCATTAACACTAGATTTTTGGACATCTATTACAAATAAGCCTTACATTGTCGTCACAGCACACTTTATGCTAAATTCTAAATTAAGATGAGAGAGGTTCTGGATTATATTTGTCAAGAGAAAAGGGAATACCACCGTTATTTAATAGAAAACTGGGATGTAATAAATAATTTTATAATTTTTCTGAAACCTTTCTATGATCCCATTATAATATACGTTGTTCCCATAATTGACGTCTTACAAAACCAAATTGTACAAAGAATAAACAATGATGACGCAGACGTTGCAGCTCTCAACCTCAATAATTGCGCGAAAGCTATAAAGGAGAAGTTGAACCAATATTTGCCTCATTTATATACAGATTTTGCCATATATGCTGTTATATTAGATCCTCGTTTAAAAATGAATATTTTACAAATCATGGGAAAGAAGAATACTTGGTGCGCTTCAGAGGGTATTTTGAAAGTAATTATGTAAACAATTCACAAGAAGAGGACATCATGCAAAACACACCACCAAGTACATTGCCACCAAGCACGAGCCAAACTGTATTTTCTATGATTTATAGACAGAAAAATACAGTGCAAATTAAAGATGAAATAGAGAAGTATTTTTCTTTGCCAATTGAAACAGAGGACAAAGATGTATTGTCTTGGTGGTTTAATCAAAGAAATTATTTGCCAATTTTGACAAGAATGGCGTTTGATATTTTACCTATTCCGGCTGCTAGTGTTCCCAGTGAGCAAGCCTTTTCTAAAGCTGGAAATCTAATCGTTAAGAAAAGGAACCGATTGGGGAATAAAACTATAAGGGCTTCTATGTGCCTACCTTCTTGGCTCGAAGTGTTAAAGGAAAAAATTAAATGACTAAGCTATAATTGATTTACAAACATAGAAAATTGATTAACCTAAAAAATCTTTGACTTGAATCAAAAATGCTTATTGGTTTTAATTTAGTCTATTTTACTTACTAGTACTTACTTTACAATTATTTTATTTTTAAACTGCTCATCGTATGCTAAACGACTCGAGTCCTTTATTAAAAGACTTGTGATTAACGTTTTATTTCAGAGAAAATTTATAATAACTGGAGTCACCTTAGATTAATAAAAAGACTTGAGTCGAATTTTTTGAGTCGAGTCCTGAAAATTTAGTCTAGTCCTTTCTTAAAGGACTTAAAAGACTCGAGTTCTTTCATCACTGCACTGAGGTATCTAATATAAAGCAAGCGTTAAGGTGGAACGAGCCCGTGCCGGAAGAAATTACTTATATCATTTCTATAGTATGCCATAGAAGTGGGTTTTCCTACAAAAGCTACAGCATGATACAGCCGTGTGCGACAGGATTTGTAGCCTCAAAAAAAATTAAGGTAGCAAGAGATCAATAATAGCAGGCTCTGTATCTTATACATGTCCCTCTGCTGGGCTCGGGCCTCTTCTCATGATGAGAAGGATTTGGCCATAGTCCAATACGCTGGCCAAATGCGGATTGGTTGACTTGACCCTTGAACACTTTTTAGGCACTCTCAGGCATGCAGGTTTCCTCACGATGTTTTCCTTTACCGTTAGCGAGCGATAATTAATATGATAAATACATACATATCTTCAAAAAGAACACCTTAACGAATTATTGACAGAGGTGTATGCCGTAGGTTTGTACCCGAGATCTTTGACTTCGCAGTCCTACAGTCTCCCACTTGGCTATCGGTGCGTTCTAGGAAGAGATACCCGTACCTTATTTTAGACGACATTTTTTTCATTCTGATTGCATTGAGACTGAGAGTGCATCCCAGTAACGTCTCCACCTCTCCATCGTATGTGCTGTTGCATAAGCAGAACTAGGGCAAATGTATTTTTGGTTAAATAAATGGTAGATTTATTTTAGTCGTGTAGTGAATTGATTACTGTATTTTATTTAATGTCTTCTCTTATGATTCTGGTAAGTTTTTGAGTCAGTTAAACTAAAGACAGTCAGTAACAAAAAGTTGTCTTCAAAATTATTATACAATAGATAAAACAGGTTCACAATATGAGGGGGTAGGACTACTATATTATGCTATGCTAATTTTCCGGCACGTCACATCACGCAGCTCACATTTTATACGAACCGCAATTTTCTGACAAACCCTTTGCATTAGGAAACAGAATTTCAAATTCCTATAACCTATTAACAGCAGTGTAACAACCCTAGAATGTTCTTAAATCCTAGACTATACGCGAAATGGAAGGGAATTGTAATCTTTTTAAAGTATACTAGACAACAATATTTCACAATAATCCGTTTTCTTGAGAGGCAAAATGGAATTTTATATTATAACTTCTTTGCTGGTTTGCTATTTTAAAATAGGTTACGCTTTTACAGCTTTTATACTTGAAAAATAAATATTCTTGAAGAAAGATTTGATATAATTATAGGTAGATAAATATTTAACAATGTCTCACGTTATGAAAGCTTTTGTCTTGTCTCACCATAATTCTTGTATTAGTTCCATTTGCTAACTTTAATGATCCAAATATCCAGGGACCTCACTAGTCTTACCTTTTGGGAGAACTCTCAAGGGAAAAGTCATCAGAATCCCCTTCCTCCCCATGCTTTTGAAGTCCATGGCATTACGAATCCGGTTGTCAAGCAAAATAATCTGGGATATAAAATTTTCTTTGATTTGGAAACGGGCCATGTCCATGAACTGTGACGGTAACTGTTTATTGCTATACCGTGACCTGGGATTCTCTGATTCTGTTTTATATGCCTAAAATAACGTGTTATGCTACGGTTGTTCAAACTGTAACTGTTTCAGTCCTGTTTCTTAAAGCTAGTGTAGGTATCAAACGATCTTCTTCGTGTAGACCTAGTAAAATATCAAATTAAACGTTAAATAAAAACGTTATGAATATCGTTTGATAATTTTCACAGCTTTCTTCTAGTTAAAGGGCTGTATGCAGTGAACTCTTTGTGCAACCTGCTTTACGCAACGTAACATAACAAGTTACGTTCGGCTATGCCATATAATCAGGAGCTCAAGCTATAAAGAGGGCCTCATTGTAAACCGAATACTGTAGGTACATCAATAAACAATGTATGAGATCATTCAACGATTCTGTCTGTTCTCGCAAACGCATTAAGAATACTGATCAAATAAAATTAGTATTCATGAAAAAGATGTTGTAGCTTTTAATAAAAAGTAAGTGTAATAAGTATAGAAAGTATATTTTTTACACATATGTATATGTACTTACGTAAGAAAGAAAGAAAGAAAGAAAGAAAAATCATTTATTCTGGCATATAAAAAACAAAGAAAAAAAATACATAAAAAACGTCTTAAACTAAACAATTTCAAAAATCATTCTTAATGCCAGAAATGGTACGCATCTCAGCACAATACTGCGGCGCCAAAAAGCACCGCAGCGCTGTTACTACTTCGTATGATTAGTTCGATGTTTCATATAGAAAACTGCTGCATAGTGCAATGCCTAGCATGAGTCTGTATTACTGCGTTATAACATATTTTAAAATATGTTATGAAAATTAACAATCATTATTTTTTATCAATTGATTATTTTTATAGCATTTAGCTATGCTTAGCAAATTATACTAAGAAACAGATGAAAAAGATATGGGACCGGCAGGATTTGAACCTGCGACCTTACTGCACACCGGGCAGCCGCTTTAGTCATCCAGCTACGGTCGCCTCTTACCAGAACCCTAAATATCTCAACTGTATGATACTTTATTTCGTGACGTCACGTTCATCCATTTGTTCCTATCCTAAGTAGGATATTAACAATCATGGCTTATCACAAGGTAAAATCGTGGTAAAACACGAACCTGTTAACTATAAAAAATAAAAATACACAAAAATTGCAATTAATTCTTTATTTTTATTAGACAATGGCGTGACCTGAAAACGTATACTATTGTATCAAAGTAAAATATACGTCTCAAGATTACGTTTATATTTACATAATTTAATTGTATGACGAATCATTTTTCGTGTATCAAAAGGGGTTAATTGCGGCCACAATTTGAATAGCATTTTCCAGAAACGAAGTCTATCGCTTTTCTTATGAAATTGCAAAGCTTTCAGTGTTCAGAATGCTTTGAATTTATACTTGAAACGCCGACAGAAGAATTTTATTTATATTTCAATAAACTGAATAAACACATTTGTGGTGAAGGTTTAGCGTTTAGCTATTTAGATTGTATCCATATTGCGCAATGGTAATTCTCGATTCGGTGTATTTTTATAGCTTGGTGAACTACTTTTGATGAATCATTCCGATACAGTTATCCCTAAGAAATGAGTTAACAAGACGCTAACACATCTCTCACACTCTTTCATTTGTAAGTTAACACATGTGTGTGACATTCTTAATTATTTTAGTTAATCACGATCATTTGTTACTGTTACATTTCGAAGTTTATTCATGAAACAATTTGGTTTGTTTTGTTATTTTTGTATCCTTCGAAAAAACAGACGTTGTTAGGTCTGGCTCTGTTATTTTTTACTTTTTGTGTAGGATAAACAATTCGAAACCAATTTTCTCACCAAAAATATGGGTCTTGGTCTTATCACGAAACGCAATACCGAAATTGCGTAGAATTTTGTACTACCCTCAAAATAATACCAATATCGATCGGATTCGAAAACAGCTTTTGGAATTTGACCGTGCTAAATTCTACTAAAATAATAATACATAGGAAACCTATATCTCTTCAATGTATGTACTACCTATCTGAACTGCTTCCTAGTAGTCAGTATAAGAGAATATTATCCATACTAAACTGTTATAACAAAGCCTTCTATCGCGGTAGCTTCCAGAATTTCACGATGCTTAAGCCGCCATTAACCGCTAAGAATCTTAACAATCTAAAACTATAAACAAGGGTACGATAAACAAAACCGCCACTAAATATTTGTAAACGATACTTTTAAAGTTTTTATGATATTTAGGAGTTTGGACTGAACAAACACTGGACCACACGCGCAGAACGCATGAGTCACTGCTCATCTTAAGATCTTGATATTCAACACGTGGATTATATCCGTCAAAGGATAGATACTTTACAAGTCTATTTTAGGAACAAAATATTGCTATTTATTTTAAAAGCTAAGTCCTGACAGGCATTTTTATCAATATTTATGTTGTAAATGTAACCAATGTTCACACCGCGTTCGCCCGTTTTACTGGGTATGAGGTGTACTTTAAAACGAATTGAATCGATGAAATTGAAATATTACAAAGAAGTATCCGGAAGAATCATTTTCAAGTATTTTTATTTTCGGACACAAATAAACTAAAATGAATATTTAACAAAGCAACTTCAGTTGCTTCAGTCAGAAGGGATAGCTAAACATAATTTAACGCATGTCGGCCAACCTAATTATTTTTATTGAAATTTACTGTTTAAGTCACTTGGTCATTACGCTTCTGAACCATGTGCTGTTTCTCAAAATATGGGAAATTATTTATACAAAAGCAATCAGTATGATGTCATGGAGATCGCGAAGTGGAGACAGGAGATAATGAAGGCTGACCCCCTTCTTAACTATGTATTTCACCATATATATATAGATATAGACCACCAGATATAGACCATATATAGATATAGAGAGAATGTATATTTTTCAATTCAAATCTAGTCGCATATTTCTGTTAAGTCAGCTTGGTTGACTGTTGACGGAACCTTGATAAAAGGATCCAACCAGATACAAATAGGTCTACCAGTCTAACCTGTACGTTATCTTTGTACGATATCACAGAATTATTCCCTGGTTTACTTAAATTCATTGCCTAGATACCTTCTTATCTGAAATTAAAGGAGTGAGTAAAATAGATACAATATTCTAATAATAAACTTTATCCTTTTTTTACGACATATGTGGTGTACGAGCATATTGTCCAATCACAAATATTACACATGCGAGGCTACCTTTGAGGACCTGCCTCATGCATCAGTAATTTTAGGTCCGAATTCCACCTGGAATAACTACTGATTTTACAAAGTTGATACTGTTATGCTTTCTCCCGCGAGCTTATATACTAAAGCTCTAACACCACCAGTCTTCTCACCAGACTAAGATGAATTAGTACCACCATCTCTTTGGATTGACACTTGTCTAGTACTGTGCAGTTACGTACAGCCTTGATGAGTCCCCGAATCGGCATATTGTAATTAGAGTTTGTCTGCGGCTTGTGGGCCCAGATTGGAACTGCGAACGGTAATACCCGATAGCCGGCCTGATTCGAGAGTATTGTACGTACAGTTAGCGACGAAATAGCTAAACCAAAATCTTCGTTTTAAGGATTAGGACGTTATGTAATTTTATTCGACATATTATATGCCTGAAACAATGAAGACACAATGTTATCCTAGTCTTAAATGAAGAATAAAGCTATAATTCTTAAGTCGATTTGCCGTTCGTTAATGCTAAATTCATAGAAATCTTAATAATTAAGATTTCTATGGCTAAATTCTAGTCAGTTACTATATATAAAAATATTGATCCACATCAGCGAAGTAAATTTTTACCACTATTTTTGTACAGTGGTTTTGGAGTGGTGTAGCTGACTGTACCAGTAGCTATAGGAAATATCGCTATGGACAGCAAACAGTTCGCATGTATCAACTCTCGTCAAATCCTTGCTCTAACGAACGATAAGCTGGCACACGGTGTATGTATTACGTTCATTTTTAGTGCGAAAATCCTGGCATATAAATTTTTGGTGGTAAGCTGCTGACATGACAATGTTTGAGCGAGTGTAAAAAAAGATTTCAACGATAAATGAAAACAAAATTGACCGGAATTGGGTACTAAGGCTAAAATGATTACTAGTATGAATTTTGTTTGTTTTAAGTAGATTGTTCAATTTAGTTCTGTAAAATAATATCATACGACATATCAGAAATTGAAGAGATATTCTAGATACCGTAGGACAAATGACGTATATGGTAAAAAAAACTAGGCACATAGGCAGTCAATCTAGTATATATTACCGCTTACAGCGTCTTTATAATGTACTAGCTGACCCGTGCCCACTTCGTTGGGCATAATGTTCAAAAATATATATCTTTCATAGTTAAGGCAGCGTTCGTAAGAAACGTTTTCATTCGAATGTTTTTTAGGCATATTGACAGAAGTTATGATTTCAAAATAACAACCTAACCTAACCTAATTGCAAAAAACTAAATACCTATAACCTAAATTAATATCTTCATGAAACTAACTTAATACCTATAACCTAAATTAATATCTACACGAAACAAACTTAATACCTACTTAACCTAAATTAATATCTACATGAAACTAACTTAATACCTACCTATAACCTAAATTAATATCTACACAAAACAATCTTAATACCTACCTATAACCTAAATTAATATCTACATGAAACTAACTTAATACCTATAACCTAATTTAATATCTAGGTACATGAAACAAACTTAATGCCTATCTATAACCTAAATTAAATGAAAACTATATAAACATAAAAGATTTTTTTTTTAATGTACCGAAAATAAAATTAATGAATGTCGAAAGTGTGTTACGAAAAATTCAATTTTGGGGACGTCCGCTGCGTAAAGAGCCGACCGCGCGAATGAGCCGCGCGGGTACCTACCTCTCAGATGTAAAAGGAAGGTCACGCCTCCTTCTTCCGAAGTGAGCACGAACGCGAACCGAAATAAGCCAAAACCATCGCGCGCCGCTGCCGCGCTGCTGTGGCCTTCACGTATAACGATGAGTTTTCTCCGATTCTCTTTACAAAACGGACTACCACGTAAAAACCTTTTAATTTTTCGGTTTTTTATATAGCCTATGACACTCAGCGATAATGTGGCTTTCTATTAGTGAAAGAATTTTTAAAATCGGTGCAATAGATTCCGAGATTACCCCTGACAATTTAACAAACACACAAACTTTACCTCTTTATAATATTAGTATAGACGACGAACACCGTTGTTAGAGGTAACAGGTCAGCAGGATGTATGTAGAAGTTGAAGTTGGAGTTTGTAGTCTAAGGGTCGACACACACCAAAAGCGCGTCGAAGCGAAGCGCAGTTTCAGTGTCATATGAATTTTAACTTTATTTTCATTACTATAATACTTATTATCGCATGAGAAACTCTACTATGGAATTCGCCGGAATTCCCGCGGCGCCGCGGGCATCCGCGCGACTCGTTTGAGTTACTCATGCGATAGTAAGTATTATAGTTATGAAAATAAAGTTAAAATTCATATGACACTGAAACTGCGCTTCGATTCGCTGCGCTTCGACGCGCTTTTGGTGTGTGTCGACCCTTATAAGACTTCAACTAAAGGCTGAACCACTGAAGTTGTTCATACACATACATATAAGTAAGTTTAGGTTATAAGTTCTAAGGGTTGATGACTGTAGCATGTATGACATAGATCTAGAAATCACGGTTTTATAAAACCAACCTACAAAAATTTATAAACTCATAAAACCAACGTAAAAAAACTTTTACGGACGATTGCGCTTTGTCAATATACTACCAGAACTAATCAATAAATTGCCACAAACTATTAAGGATAATATTACACATAGAAACATAAAATATAAACTAAAACAGCATTTTATTGAGAATATTAACAAATAAGCCTTTAGCACATATAATAATTAGGTACTTGTGATGTTAACTTGTAGTCAAAAGCATAAAAAAATATACTTACTAAAAAGGAGCATACTGTATCTGCATAAAAATTATTGAGGGTAAACAATAAAAGTTTAAGTGAGCGTTAGATACGTGATGTTCTAACTAACCCGGATTCATTTTTAAACTACCGTCGACGAATCCAAAGGTGTATAGAAAAACCTAGTTAGGTTTATATTACACTGTTACGCATGTCTTTGTATATTAATTGTATTATTAAATAAATAAATAAAATAACATCGTTGTTGTTCTAGAGTCAATTAAATCCTTTATTCACATGACATTATTTCATTTTTTTTCTAGTAGGCTACTAAGCATATAGATAGCGATGATATAGGTCACTAGTCTATCATCCATAAACAGCGTTTTGCCTCTTAGGGCCAGGCAATTCGAAACCTGTCATAAATACTTGAGAGACAAGAACTGCCAAGAGAAGAAAACTATCAAGGATGCTACTACACACAAAATACTGTTAACAGAAGAAGAAACGAAGATAAAACAATCATTAAACAGAATAAAGGAAAGGTTCAGTAGTTCTGAAATAAATCCTAAATATCATCATCAAAATGAATTTCTATGTTACTTATTTCGTGATTTTCAGCGAGAGTTGTACAATTTTTTTAAAACAATAGATAGCATCTTTATAGTCTTTCACCAATAATCAATATATATATTTTAAATTACCCAGTGGGTATTCCAAAAGTAAATCAAAATGTACCAAATATGAAGATTATGCTCGTCAACTGAAACAGGTCGTGAGGGAGAATTGAAGCCATTCAATTATCAACCATATTGACGGAGCAGCAAGCCATAGAATTCAATAAAGAATACATTTCGTGAAAATGCATGGCCTTAACTCAGTGCGTACTTCATCAATAACTGGCAGGTTTTCATGTAAAATACAGGCTGTGGGTACGTAAAGTACCTCTAGAACCTTGAAATAATATTCACCTTGAGAAGGAGCATGCGTGCTAGCTGGCTACCTTTACATTTTTTATGGCAGTTACTAAACCCGTGGCGCCATAATGCCATGATAGAAAGTGTTATATTTTTTTTATTGAGAACATGCAAACATAAAAGACTGGTGCTTGAGGTTTAAATTCTATTGCCTGTAGGCAGTATTACCATGCTTAGAAACAATGGTCCATGTATTTATGACGCATATATTTAATTGTATGTATTTAACTGTGAACCATACATACTATTCTATAAATATGATAATTAAATAATAACAAAAATGTTGTCTTCGATGCTATTAAATACATTTCATATTACATGATTCTTCCCCAACGAAACACACTTCATTTGTGAATATTTGAGCACAAAGGACACAAAGTTTCATATTTTCATTAAAAATACGGAGCCTTGCCGTGGAGAGCTTCACTCAAGTTTTCAGATTGTTATCGTGTTCAGCGTTATAAAGATTACTCGGCAGGCTAATTCCATCGCGTGTGCAAACAATGCCGTGTGGCCCACATAGAGGTAGATAGGCGTGAAGACAGATTAAGGTATCTCGCTAATTCTACATAAACAAACAAGAAAACCTTTCCCTCTTAATTACATCACTAGCATGTATCATCGACCCCGAGACGCCAGATAAATTATAAAAAAGGAAAAACTTAGGCCATTTCCATTCGACAAAAATGTATGAAAAGTTAAACATAACCGCGTCCCCTGTCCTGAAGTTGATTCAGGTCACGTTGGAATTTCATAAATAAAATCTAATTCCGGGAAACGGGGCTCGACTAATGAGGGACGCAATTATGAATCTAGACCTCTTATCCTTAATAGGGATCGCAGTTATCTCGTCTCGTAATTAATATGATCGGATTTACTAACAATTTATCAGGTAATTGCGAAATAACACAGGCGTGGAAATTATTGCGTAGTAAAATATACATTAATACGTTTTAATCGACGGTAAAATTACTCGGCCTTTTTGGTATCAATAACGACAGTTGAAAATATTTACACGATAAAGTTGTGGAATGACCTCCCTGCCAAGGTTTTTCCAATAGAATACAGCAAGGGGTTCTTTAAAAAGAATGCAAGTAGGTTTTTAAAGGGTCGGCAACGCACGCGTGATGCCTCTGGCGTTGCAAGTGTTCATAAGCTACGGTAACTGCTTACCATCAGGCGGGCCGTATGCTTGTTTGCCACCTCAGTGGAATAAAAAAAAAATAATAATAATTACATAAAAATAATTTACTATACCCACAAAAATATGGTAGTTAATACTCTGAATATTACACTACTACATTATTTATGCTGGTTCATGTGGTGCCCTTTAGGCGTAGAAGGTCTAATGTAGGTGCCAAACGGACTTATAAACTATTATAAATTTTGTAACCTGACACATGTAAATAGATTATATATTTTATTCAATTAAATAACAATTTTTAGAAGTGTAAGAAGGCATGTATCAATATTTTCATGTAAGTATCGGCGTGTATACGTATATGATTTCAAGGTGAATTTAATTCCCACCGCGCACACTCAATCAAAAATTCAGTGGAACAAATTTTATAACTCGCAGTAGATGTTAGTACGCCAGCACTTACATTTTCATCCTGGGGGATGTAGTAAACGACTACCGGCTTTCTTTGCTTCGCCTCTGCATCATTTATAATCATAACTCCTGGAGCGAACACTTTAGCTTCGCACCTCGCCTCGCTCTCGCCTTGATGCGACTTAAGTGGAGGAAAACATCGTAGAGAGAGGCTTTTGTGACACAAGCGTCTTTCAATTCTAACTTTTTGCGATACATATGCTGAAATGAGGTGCCGAAATGTCGTTTAGCGAGATGCAATGGCGTATTTTCCTGTTGTTTTATTTACAGCGCAATCCTTTTAGAAGAAATATACCAAAACAGATTTTATACAAACAGTTTTTATTTTAACCGACAATCAGGCAACATTTGATATCTGCGAAAGTCGTTTTACTTTTAAATTGAGTAAGAGAGTGTTCGCCTGAATCAAGACCCTCGAACGCGTGAATAATGCCGGCATCATCGATTACATGTCAAGCCTGAAACAGCTTTTATGATAGAGGGTCGGAGACCTATTCGCCTACGCATTCAGTGACCCACACGCACGCGTCACCACTCGCCAATAAAAGTTATATTAGTTCCACACCAGAATAGAACCGGGGCAAAAATGCGGGGAATATAAAGGGCTTTTCAAGGTAAAATTAACCGCTTATGATGATAGTGTTCACGGTATTGATTCCATTTCTGGAATAATGTCAGCTCTTGCAATATCAAGCACTAAAAGTTCGAAACTTATACTGTGCTTGGTAAATAAGAAATACTATTTGCAACATTCTAAAAGCTTCCATCACTCGTTGGCTGAAAGTTAGAACATTAGAATTGTCATGCCTCTTGAAGGTAAAGAGTTTCTATTATGTCAAATAGGAGATTCAGTAAATTACAGCACTAATTTTCTGGTAAAGGTATAAGTGGAACAAATATTGAGCGCTTCCATTTCAGTTAAAACAAACGCAGGCAATAAGTCTCGGGGCTTGTAATGAAATTCCCGAGCTACGTTTGATTAAAACAAGTCCAAGATGTCGGTCCCGATCCCGCAGAGTCGGAGCAATTGCGTTATTGGATCGCAATTTGTACCAATTTTTTTAAATCGAGGAAATTGTTCAGTCGGGAAATACTTAGATTGTGCACATCAGTCGTTCACCGTTCGTTAGGGACGATTCGCATTGAGAATTCTTAAGGGAAAATAGCCCTTCAGTTCCCTGGCCATCCGCCAATGGGCAATTCTCTGAGGAAGAGAACTGTCCCTTATTTAGTAAATTTAAACTTATTTGTCCTGGATGTCTGTCCAAAAACATATTTACGAAAACCTTAAATAATAAAGCATTTTAAAATTGCTTATAAAACCTGTATTATCTAAATATTAATTTATAGACGTAATTAAAATTAGGATCACATGCAGGTATGTCTTTGTTTGTTAATTTAGTGAGACCTGGCTCTATAACTTTCAGTGGAAACGACTTCGCACATAAAATACCGAAATCTAACCAAAGTCTATAAAGTAGAAAGTTATTGAGGCCTAAGCCGTTTCGCCGAAAAGCCTGAAAGCCTGTATGTTTCCAAATTGTTATGAATGCTTATTGCAAACAAAGCTCGTTAGGACTAAATACCATTAGTGACCACCGTAATACAAAGGTTTATGGAAATATGGACTTTCAATAAACATGGAAGTGATACCGACCGCGATGTTATTAAAAGGGTCAGTTTCATCGGTTCATGGTAAGGCTAATAGATAGTTTACTGCCAGTTAATTCTATAAAATATACAAAATTGACATTTCATCTAGCAAATTACTTCCAAAGCCGCTGTCAAGGACTTATCTGGACATGGAGACAGACAACCATTAAAAAAAATGTTTTGGCTTCTACTGCTGTTATAAAGTATGATATTCTCCTCGTATATTATCTTATATATTATCAACAGACATGGTATTTTTATTTTATATGTATAGATTAAAGTATAACAGCAGCATACAATTTTGTCAAAGTAATGAACAAGAATAAGGAAAAGGATATTATTGTAGTATCGAGGGTTTGGTGACTACCCCATTTTCATAATTTCTCTATTACGCATAACACGTGCGTACCTACTGCGTATTCTGGAATTACATTTCATACAGACTTTTCCTTGAACCCAAACAAAATCACTTTCGGGGCTAATAATCTTAAAGAAAACCGTAGAGTGGCTTTTATTCAGAACATCAAAAGAAATAGAAATACATGCTAACCTTCTAGTAGCGCTTTTGTAAGTATACAAGATTATATAAGACTTTGTATAATCTCTTTTATACCTAGTTGTGCCTAAGGTCTGTATCAAGGAGATTGCAGATTGTATTGTCAGTTAGCCTTTATATTAGCAATACATAAGCTCATTTTCTTTACCGTCTCACCCTACCTGAATGAATTGAATTTATTCTCACACTAGCTTGCCCGCGACTCCGTCCGCGTGGCATTCGTGCAAATAACTGTACCAGTTTAAAAAAACATTGTTAATTTAAAATTGAAAACACACATTTTTATTTAATTTATTTGTATGTATTATAATGATGATAATGGATTCACGTATTTACAAGATTTGTCATAACTATTTTAGCAGATCAAATTAATGATGCGAAACGAAGCCTCTTACATAAATATATGAGCTTCATGTTTACTTAAAATATAGCAAGTTATTTGATTCATAAAACCGTTGTGTATCGAGTGAAGAAGCGATATTATGCACAAGCCAGACAATGTTGGCAAAACTCATTATACTGGAACAACACGGTATATGTTAGGTTAATCTAAATATGAAAATATTTTGTATACAAACCTGGAGCAACAAGGAATGAATGAGGATCTCGTCAGGAAGAATGATGGCGGTTGGCGCCACGTTATGTCTACGATACAGCGTATCCGCATTTTGCTAACGAGTTGCTACCGAAATACCGACTACGCTTTTTGTTTTTAATACAAAAGCGTTTGCTTCTCATCGAATTTCTCGAGTCCCATGTCATGTTACTAAGAGCACTGTAAATTAATGAGTTTTTTTTTTTATTAGCCTGCACTGTCCCACTGCTGGGCAAAGGCCTCCTCCCAACGTTTCCATTCCTCTCTATCTCCTGCAGTTTCCCACCAGTTGTTGTTGTAGGCATCTAGGTCGTCCCGCCAGCGCCTTCTAGGTCTACCCCGACGACGGTGACCTTCTTGGGGCAACGATTTTGTGGCAATCCGTGCCCATTAATAAGATAAATCATAAATTTTTAAATGCATCAGCTCTTAAGTATCACATAATAATGTATTTGTCCGTATGTTTAGTAATGAGCCAAAAACTATAATAAGGAGATAAACGTAGTCTAGAGTTCTAGACTATTCAAAGAACAAAGTTACTAACAACGTACTGTATTATGCAGTGGGAACGTTTCATTGAAACAATACGGGACAACATTCACAGCAAACCGTTTGTTACGTATTATTTACCTTGTTACTAAGCGGCCTTATTTATCCTTTATTTAATTAAACTCATTCATGTGTGCGGACTATTTCTCACGCACGAGGAAGGAAATAATGTTTATTTTATCTTTGCAGGTCAATTACACATCAACCTAGTCTGATAATCAAGACTTCCATTCATACTATAAGGTAAGAAATTGAGTTATTTATTACATCACCAATATTTCTAGACATTTTTCATATTTTGTTACAAACTACAGAAACGGTTAGCACCTCCGGCAATACTCTGGCTTCTAATTACCTTCATCGAGTTATTAACTACGAGTACAGCGTAGTCGCTGATTCTAAGGACCAATTTGGCTTCTCTTTGTTTTAAAATCTTCGTAATAATCCAAACAAGATTCCTGCACTAAGAAAATTGGACGAATCTTAAGGCAAATTATAAAGTCAGGCTGAGTAAGGACTAATGTCCCTTGGGATTTTTTTAAGGAAGCAAAAAACTGTAACAGAAAAAAATCTGTCAGTATTTATTTTTCATACGTACTTATTATATAGGTTGTAATAAAAAATAACCGTTTTCTACCGCTATTCAATGATACTGGAAGTTGTTCCATTTCATACATTGAGAGGCCAGCGTCTTATCGGAAACTCATGAACTAAAGTAACGATCCGATCTTCCTGTACCATCATGAAAGAAAACTACCACTGTTTATATTTAAGTGCGAAACTGAAAAGTGTTCCCTATTTAAGGTATAAATATAAAACAAGTTGATAACGCAAGGAATTTGCTGTTTATAATGAAAAGGCCATATGAATTATTTCTATACAAATACAATATATTATAGAAGACTAAAGCCAAGATAAATTAAATAACCACATTTTTAGTTATATTATTTTTCTGTTAATTCTTTGAAACTTATCAAATATATAATTAAAATATAAAAATAATGTTGTGGTTATTTAAGACCACAACATTATTTCTATTTGCCATAAAAGTTAACGTAGATAGATAGATAGATAGAGAAAACTTTATTTGCACATCAAATTTGTAAAAAACATACAAAGAAATAGGTACTTAAAACTAAAATGTACAAAGGGCGGCCTTATCGCTTGACGCGATCTCTTCCAGGCAACCTTAGGATGGACATAATAGAATGGATATTTGCGGTAGTTTATTGCATTGGATTTGTTGTTTCTTTTTCTTTTTTATTTTGCTCAAGGCTTGTCAAAACTAAATACTAAAATAAAAATAAATAAATAATTAAACATACTAAAATAGTACATGAAATATTGGGTGCATAGGCACTTAAATACACTCTATACAATATAAAAATACATACAATACATAAATACATACTGTACTGTACAATAGATAAAATAAAATAACATAACATAAAATAATAAAAAACATATACATAAAATCATAAATTATACATACTTAATATACACTACAAAATAAATTATTATAATGATAAATAATGTTCATTTAACAATTTTTTGAAAATATTTAAGGATTGTGCTCGTCTGATATTTAGAGGTAATGCAACGTAATTATTTTATTACTTTCGATCAAAGTTCAGTCAATACAAATCGACTGTAAGCCAGTAGATATTAATTTTAGCAAGTTAAAATGCGACTAGAATATAATTTTAAAGAGTATAAACTGTTTCAGGTAGGTATAATTTTTAATATCTCTTCATTCTCGAGTCGACGGCAAAGACAAATTTTATCAGCCCAGTATGTGGCTACCTGAACAGCGTTTTCAAATGCGTTCATTAGCGCGTCCTTCGTGCAGGTAGCGGGGCACGCAGGACAAGTTAGAATATGGGCCATGGTTTGTGTGGCCCCACATTCACAATTTATATCGGTTTCATCTGCAAAACCCCACCGTATCATGTTGTCTTTGCTTCGGCCGACTTGAGCTCGAAGCCTGTTGAGGGACTTCCATAATCGGCCTAGGCAGTTTATGGCCAGGTGGAAGGTTCTCCTCGATTGGAACAAAGGGGGTAGGCAGATTGGCCTTTTGTTGCCAAAGTTGTTGTTTTCCCCTTAAAGTGACACGATGAAATGTAGATTTATCACTACAATACTTCAAAGTAAATGCTTACTATTGCTACTTCTAAAGACAATGTTTACTTAATACTTGAACAATACATTTGAAATGAAGCACGTGGTGGCGGCGTCCCAGTTTAATCTCTCCAACGGACTCGACGCCCACGTAATCACTCGTATAGACTCGTATATGAAAATGTATCGTTTGCTGTATAGACTAGAGATGTGCTGACTCAGTGGTTTTTAGTATTCGATTGAGTACCTGATACATCGGGTAATATAATACTGAATGACAATATTAAAATCGACGTAGGTCAGACAAAGAAACGGCTAAATGCTTATAACAGATTGCTGAAAAAAAAGGAGTTCTCAAAGTAGAAGTAGAATCCAGTAATCGATCGAATTGGGACTTGGGACTTACCGAGTAGTACTATGTTTTTTTTTCCGAAAAGGAGTCATACAGTGTTGTCTGTGCGGTTCGCCGCAGCAGCAGTTGCATTCATTTGCATCGATTGTCTTAGGATACAAGACCTACGCATACACTCGTATAGACTCGTAGATTTAAATAAATCGTTTGCTGTACAGAATAGAGATTTGCTGAGTCAGTGGGTTTTAGTGTTCGATTAAGGCTACAGAGAACTCTCAACTCTAGCGGTTATAACGTTTATATTCGTGTAAATATCTAGAAAGTATTCGAATTCTGTATTTGAAAAAGGGTACCCGTATATACGGTATACCTACCATCTGTATTCGAGTTGTGAAAAATATTCACGATATAAGTAAATATTGAAGTCGACACATCTCTAATGCTGTTGGTGTTATTGCTCGTTTTATTGTCGTACAACTCGAACGCGGTGGCAATGATGATTTTAATGTATTTTTATGCGATTATTCATGTCTGCGTCATGTAATTTGGTTCAATGGTCGCTTTGACCATTTGTGTCGGTTTTATTTGTGTTATGTTTGAGTTGCGTTATATGATATTTAATTTATGTAATATAAAAAAAAATATTTTATTTAAGTTATTTCGCCGTGTATGTTTGATAGAGGTGCCAAATCAAATGATCTGTAAGAGACTATTAATGTAATTGGAACCACACTATTTCCTAACTTGATCACAAAAACCAAAGTACTTCCAAATCAAAATACATGAAAGTGACGTGCTAAAGTAAGAATTAATATTGCATTAAAGGCTCGTTCCAAAACATACACAAAAGGCGTTAAGCTACAAATGTAGCATCAATCATCATTAACGGAAGGCAATATTTGAGATTGTGCGCACGTAACAAATGTATAAGTGTCATAAAAACGATGAAATTTTGAAATTAAGTGAAATAAAAACGATGAGTCAGAGGCACTTTTAACCCAGTTTTTTAATCCATTATGTTCATAAAGTACTAAATAGTGCGTCTCTAGAATCGGAATTGTCAAAATAATATGTGAAACCGTTTTTAACCCATCACATTGTACGAGGCAGTTTGTCTTGCAAACTATCGCCTTAAGTGAAGCGACTCTCTAAGGGGTCACTAAACTTATGGTTTCCCGTGAGCTTCCGTGATCTGTCGCCGTTTCATTCCGCAGAAAGAAGCGAAAAGATTTATATGCATGACTTCTAGTAAATTGCACCAGTTTGTGGCACTTACCAGCACCTCGCCCTACATTCAAAAGCCAGCTATATTTTCATAACCTCCGAAATGAGATATAAACAGTTTGACAGGGTATATACCCTGTCAAACTGTTTATTTATATACGACGCTGATATCTCCGCCCGTTTCATGTTCCCCATTGTTCGTATACATAGCCCTAGGCGTTTTGTAAAAGGATACGGAACAACTGCCACTGGTATACACTAGCTGTCTACTTCTGAATTTCATTCTCCCGGGCTTCAGGGTGCTTCCTGTCGACCTCTACCTGTATTATGAACCTTAAATATGACCCTCGAAATCCCTACAGTATACTTGTTCTGGCTACTTACAGTGAGCTGTGTGTACGTAATTTAGTGATTCCGTTCCACTATGCAGATTAAACGAATGTTTGGATATCGCAATCTCCTCCCCGTGGGAGTAGTCTGGACCGATTTCCCTATTTTCTTTTAGAGGCAATTGCAATCACTATTCGTCGGGTAATTATGTCAAACGGAAAGCTTCCTTAATGCTTCTAAACCTTACGGCTGAAACTTTGTAATAGTGGAACTACATTAAAATCGCTTCAATCAAAGTTAGTTCGCTGAAGAACATTTGCTTGAAACTTGTCTAGCGAAGTGACGAGGTCACTTAATTAAAACTTTTGTGCAATTTTATCATTCTTTTAACTGTCAATGTGATTTTATTATAAAAAGTCAATTGAAATTTATATTCTCACGCTACTACCTCTTCACTTTGAATGAGCTAAATTGTCCCGTCCCACTTCTCTATGCCTCACCTCTTATAAAACTCTTTTGATTTTTTTAAGACTGTCATTTAAATGGATGTAGATGTTATATGTATGATCGAAAAAAAGATAAC
This sequence comes from Hypena proboscidalis, assembly GCA_905147285.1. Classification (NCBI taxonomy): domain Eukaryota; kingdom Metazoa; phylum Arthropoda; class Insecta; order Lepidoptera; family Erebidae; genus Hypena; species Hypena proboscidalis. Next base: position 7,162,508 of record LR990144.1, read on the forward strand.
TTATTTATTTTCTTACTTTCTTTTTAGAAATAAATAAGAAATAAAAAATATCTTATCGGAAGATATATCTTGACGATTTACCGCAAGATATTGTCCTTATTTTTTGACGCTATCCAGCCGGCCTTATTATTACCTGATGAAGTAATAATGTAAGACTCACAAAGTTTCTCTCTGCAAGACTTCATATTTAAAGCAGAAAATTTCGCATCTATAAGTCGAACAAAAGCAGTCCTGTATTCCTCGAAAGTGGCAAAATAAAGTCATGAAATTTTACTCACCAATAGTTTTCTCTAAAACAAATCGAGAGCACTACCAACTTTCAAGTTGGTTCTTTAAATTTTACGAGCGTAGGTACTGCCGTACTGTAGGTATGAAGATAATGTAGGAAAGTCCCGTACTTTTCGGCACTTGCGACTTGGGTTAGGGGCCTATATTTACTACATCTGACTTTTGCTAGGATCGAAGTTTGAGATCCCGCTTTCTGGTTAATCGTTTGTGAAAAAAATATACTTTGAAAAAAGTTAAGTGAAGTCGGCACGGGGATAACAACGCAGGGTGGAGAACTTTTCAACATAATATTCTTATTTAAGGCAGATAGGTTAGATACGTGCAAAAAAATACTACAACATCTTTCTATGCAATCAATTTGTCATAAACAGACCGCCATGTCTGAAAATGGGATCATAAATCAAAAATAGATTTTCTTCGAACCAGAACAGACAAGAACAAAATAGGATGGTCGTTAATTCTTTGAAAATACGCTCTTCAATCACCTCTGTATTCACCGTACAACGTCCAGAATAACCTATTGTTATTTTACAATAAAGCCACTTTCCTAATAAGTTCTATGAAGTGCCTTATTATTATTATTGGGGGAAGAGGCTTTGGGTGTTCACGTCGACCTCCGTGGGTCTATTGTGATTATAGCCTCATTATAGACTCTCCTTTAGGCCAATAGCCTCCATAAACTGGAGCAGTCGGCCGATCGGGAGTGACTTGACATCATCCGGATCCAAGATATGGCGTCCCAGGATGATGCTTCGTCTATGGATCAGTGGCTCGCAGTCGCAAAAGAGGTGCAGCGGTGTTTCCGGTTCCTCTTTACAGAATCTGCAGTAGTCATCGTCCGCATAGCCCATACGGGATAAGTGCCTATTTAGCTTGCAGTGTCCTGTGAGGGATCTGACGGCAAGGGACACCTTGTTCCTACTAAGTGCCAGCAGCTCAGTAGCAAATTTGTTCGAGAAGCCTTCGATAAGGCTTTTGCTGTGATCCATCCCTTGACTCTGTTGCCAGAGTCGTGATGAATCCTCGAATAGCTTTCCCTTGAGGAATTGGTAAGCCTGGTTTTTTGAGATTCCACAGAAAGGCTCCGGTCCTATTTGTAGAATCTCTGTACCAGTTCTGGCCAATTGGTCGGCCTTTTCATTGCCCATAATATCTGAATGTCCGGGGACCCATCCTAGAACAACTTTGTTCTTCTCCCCTACGATATTTAGGCTGTCTACGCAATTCCTGACCAGTTTAGAATCAATTGTGTTTGATTCTAAGGCCTTGAGAGCTGCTTGGCTATCTGAGAAAATATAGATTTGTTGGTTGACGTAGTTCCTTTGTTGCAGCTGGTTCGCACATTCTATAATGGCGTAAACCTCTGCCTGGAAAATGGTGGCCAGCTTACCTAGGTTTATACTCAGATTTACACTAGGTTTTTTGGCATAGACACCACATCCCACATCATTGCCCATTTTAGAGCCATCCGTGTACCAGATGAGACTATTTGCCTTTAAGGAGTTCAGGTTTTCAGGCCATTCCTCCCTTTCTGGCAGTTCCACAGTGAAGTTCTTATTGAAGTTCATCTGTGTGGAGAGAACATCCGTAGTCATGGAAAGGACGGGGACTTTCAAGACTGAGTCTTGCAAAGCTCTCAGCGTTTGTGAGAGCCAGGTCGTCCTCCCCACGGTGTTCATTCTGTACATACACTTTTGCGCCTCCGTTTCCATTAGGAAGTGGAGGGGCGGTAAGTTTAGTAAAGCGTTCAATGCGGCTGAAGGCGTCGTGGACATGGCACCAGTTATGGTAAGGCATGCGGTCCTTTGCAATCCGCAAAGTGTTGCCGCAGCCACCTTTTGCTGTGCCTTTTTGTACCAGACCACAGACGCATAGGTTATTGTGGGCCGGACTATGGTCGTATACATCCATAGGGCGATCCGAGGTTTTAAACCCCAGGTTTTGCCTGCTAATCGACTGCATATTCCCAACGCGATCTTTGCTCTCTGTACCACGTTAGTCATAAGCGTATTCCACGTCAGCTTTTGGTCGAACGTGACGCCCAAGTATTTGACTTCAGTGGAAAGGGGAATTACAGTGCCATTCAGGGAAAGCTTGGTGAGCCTGTCCAGCTTCCTTCTTTTCGTGAATGGATTATGATATGAAGTGCCTTTCTTTAGACCTTTTTTATAAGACACAACCTTTGTCGTTGGTGCTGTCCATTTATCCTGCGAACATTAATAAAACAGTAGTGATAGAAAAAGTAGATTTATGTCTGTATCTTGGCGCGGGTCAGTTCTTATGTGGTTAAAGTACCTTAAACATAAAAGAACTGCATAATTTCTTACTATACACTTATACAGGTTCCATTTAATTAATAGTTTTTGCCTTACTCTTCCGGGAAACCGTTTAAGTTGTCAAGGCAAATTGCATTACCTTACATTGAACTTACAAACCTTGTCCGTCTGACACCAGACGGCGATGACAAGGCGTCTTAAAATTCTCATTGTACTAAAATTAACTCACAAATATCTCGAGAAGTTCGCCTCGTCCTTTGGTTATGCCTAAAGTAAATATTTAACAGTATAGGTATATTATTACGCGGCATCCGGTCTGGCCAAACAAGAAGAGTGCCGCTTCGACGCCGGATGCAAGAGTATCGGCGCACGAGCATGCCCATTCTAGAGTCTGATCCACAAACTCAATGTCCGTCCTCGCACCGGAAAAACATACTGAATTTGAGTGGCAAATTTTTATTTGCAATCCTTAAATTGTTGAACAGTTAAAACGCGTGTTAGGATTATAAACTTAATGGCACTGCATTCGGAAATGTACGGACGCTACGTCCCATTGTATCCTCGCCTCGTGCATAAATTACTAGTGTATAACAATGAAGCTCATACTAGAGGAAGTTGTTCAAATAAATCGATAACAACGCGATTGTTGACCAAATAAATATTACGCTTTGTTGGATTATAGAAATGTGCTATTAATATTTATACCTCAAGTCTTGTTTACAATGAATTCATTCCGTTTCCCGTATCTTAAAGGACAACTAAAAGATAACGATGGCTTGGCCCATCCGTCTTTGTAATGCGTGTACCGTGGCCACTAATCTGTTATCAAAGGTAGGCCCCAAATCGTTCCTTGAGGATCACCCAAACATCAACTTTTTTACAAAATACTTTTTGTGTCATGGTTGGGCAAAGCTGGCCCAAGGCATGGTTAAAATTTTGTTTGAATGAAATTATACCAAACATACATGTATGTGAAAATATTATATAATAAACAAATTGACTTGTAGAGTAAAAAGATTAGTGTCCTTACGTAATTGCGTAAGGACAAGGAACAAGTAGACAACTTGACATTGACGCGCTTCGCCCCGGCCCGCCTCGACCGTCCAGATAAGGACTACAGTGCGTGCCACTTCGCTATAAATAAGTAAGATAAAATACTGGTTACTGCTCCTAATTACCATTTAAAAATGGCCTTGAAGGTTTATTAAACGTGGTGAAGAGCTCACAGCAAAAAATTGTTAAGTTACACTCAGTTAAGTTTATGATAATGCTAACTATTCTCAGTTTGCTGGACTAAGCTAGCTCCTATTAACATCTTTAGATACATAATAAATCATTTTGTTTATAATAAAGTCTCCTTTAGCCTTTATATTGAGAATCTTTTGTTATTGCTGTAGGATTCAACCATTATAATATTAAATATCATCTATCTCGTCAAAACCGTGTTGTATAACTATTAAACCTTCTCTTTTGTTCTCTACAGAGTTAGAAAGGGACAAAGCAAAGCCGTATCAGTATTTATTAGCAAAGGGCTAGCTCCTTAGAGCTAGCTGACCGCTCGTTAAGCCCTTGCTTCTTCCTTTTTAGTTGCCGGCGCCTGTGGGCTGTCAACCCAATAAGGAAGCGATAACACAACCATATTTATGATTGTCTATAAAAGCAAACGTGTTATTATTTTGCCGCCCGTCTTTATATCCTGTGTTTCTCAACATGAACCCCGTAAATATTTGGGGAGCTACACCGTAGGAAAAATAAAAAAATATATAAGGCAGTATATAACTGCCTTTGCAACATAAATGCGATGTTAAACGCGTCGAAGATATTTGCTTATGTATGAGCATGGCCATATTTGAGTAGGTATTACTACTGCCCGAGTAACATTGATCAGCAGAACTATAATTATAATATCTGTTACAAGCGACACGCTATCATGCTTATGGATTTCCATATAAGCAAAAAATAGCGTGTTACTAAATTTGATAGAGAATAAATATTCTGAAGTTTGAAGTACCTTATGAATTTCAGTATCAATCAGTATCAACAAGGAAGTCGTATTTGATCCTGAAACAAGGTTTATTTGTACATAATTATTTAGGCGTTTGTTAGATTTCGGTTCACCCAATAACAAAATGTAGGTGTACACACGTGTGCTGTATTTTATAGGCGGGTTCACCGTAGCAAAGATTGGAAAAGGCTAGAACCAATAAATAATTCATAATGTCTTACCGCAACAATGACTTTATGGTTGCTAGTCAAGTAATGACTAAGCTTCTAATTCTATTTCACAATGCCACTTTAGATCTACAAACAGAGCTAAATAAAGTTATTTCCACCGTAGAATCGTTGATCCTTTAATGAACTCGGCTAATGTGAGTCATTAGCTATTTAAGTGCGCTCTTGCAATGCGTAAACATGATCATAAACATTGCATTCATGTTTTCAAAATAGTAATTAATAACTGATACTCTGTAATGAACAGAAAGTGCACGCGATGGCTAAATACAAAAGAAAATCAATAGTAATAGAATGTTTGGACGAGAGCACGATCGGAGCTTCTGTGGTGGTTAACAATTAAGGCAATTAAAGTGCGTCGACAGCGGCGCGTGAACACTGAACACACCACTCGACTCGTATCATAATATCGCTTAATCAATTTGATCGCGAGCAACTGAACCGGAGGTCATTGACATTCTAGTTTCTTGCTGCGTTGTACGCTATAGTTGCATTAATTAGTTGTACAGAATGTGGTGTCTTTGTGGTCCTGATTGGCGTCAAGATAATCTATGACGGGTTGAAACATAAAATGGTCCGCCGGTATCTGGGACGCGGTGATTGCTCCAACGCCCAGATTCACAGTAACAATGCTCTGTCCCACTCATCAGCGGCCTTTTGTCTTGATACGTCCCATCCCAATCTATTTTCACGAGTAGGTTAATTTTGATATATTTTCTATTAGATTCTTCGCATTGACAGATTTGTGGATGTGCTTTGTGGTTGAAATGCTACATATTAAAATTCCTTTTTGTTCTGATTCTGTGTCTGTACTACAGAAATTATATAAATAATATAAGGATAATGAACAGTTTAGGCCCAAAATGACAAGGTTGAGTTAATGTTTTACTTTTTTCGAGAATAAGTTTAAAGTTAAGTTGAAGTTTTCCATAAAATAGAACACTAATAGCTATATTTTGCCCTTTCGTATAATTCAAAATGGTAGTTGGTTTAAATTCAACTTTGAAATAGCAGTGCCAATAATCATGGCTCTCCGGCGTTGCAACGCATGAATGATGGTATGCAATTATAACTTGCTATTTACCATCAAGTAGAGCGCATCTCGTTTGTGCTCCATCAATAAATATATTAATGGAGTAAACTAACGTTAGCGGTTAATCCACGTACAACTAACTGTATAACGTTATCTGGGGACAAACCAGCGAATACTAATCTGGGAGTCTTTGTCATTTAGAAAAATGTCCTGCCTCGAATTTGCATACAATAACCAGTCGTGAATGGCAGTGTACCGCTCCCTCCTTATTGGTACTGTTCAATGTACAAGTAATTGTAACAAGCCTGATTCGATCCTCACGCTATCGCACAAAACTTTTGCCTAAAACCTACCGGATACCGCGATAGATGGCGTTAGGATCGATTTAGATCGCGATATGGTTTCGTTACCTGGCAGGCTATATAAGGCTCGGGTTTATTTGAATAAAATTGTCTTGCTTTGAAGTACTGCGTTTCATTTAGTATCACTGGTTCCAAGGCAACTTGTACCGATAAAGTACATGGTCCTTCGAGCCGGATGGCGATTTTGAAAGAACATGTGATAAGGATTAGTTCCGTTACTTGACACGACGTGGCGCTAGTAGTCGGTATTAAATAATCCAAGTGTAAGAGATAGTGGATCACGTGAGTAATTTTGTGCTTAAGTGGACAGTGGACATAAAACCGTGAGTACATTCAAGTGTTAATAAATTTGTGCGGTCAGCGACTTAGAATAATTTCGATAAAAACGACCATACATCGAATCTATGCCCGATTTCGAAGCCAAGTGAACAAGTGTTCAAAACACTTAGAAAAATTTCGCTTGCCGGCACTTAGAAAAATTACCCGTGTTGGGACTTAGAAAAATTACTCGTCACTGGACTTATAAAAAATTCTCTTCACTGGACTTAAGAAATTTTTGTAGAAAATATTGTTGACATAAATCATGGAAAAGGAATTAAGAAAGTTGAAGGATGTCAAGGGACAAATTGAGAAGGGCTTAATCAACTTCAGAAAGTCTCCGAAAGATCGAATAAATTCAAATTATGTTGATACACGTCTAGAGATGTTGGAGGACCAATTCAGGAATTTTACGGCGAAATACGAATTGTTAGTAGGCGAATATGAAGGTGAAGAATTATACGAATACTTTCAGGAAGACGTTCATGAAAAGGTTTATGAAACCTATTTAATGTATAAGGTCGAGTTAAAAAATACTTTGTCTCAATTAAAAATTCTTAATTCGAATAAAGAAGTTGGCGATGGTTCATCTGACAGTGTAGGAAGATTGCCAAAAATAGTGTTACCGACTTTTAGTGGAAAATATACAGAGTGGTCATCGTTTCGAGATTTGTTCATATCTTTAGTCCATAATAACAAGAAACTTGATGACGTACAACGTCTGCACTATTTAAAAACTCAGCTGTCAGGTGAAGCAGAGCAACTTATAAGACATGTTCCTATAACTGATGTTAACTATAAAAAATGTTGGGAAATGTTACAACATAGGTTCAATAATAAGAAATTTATGTCAACATGTATATTAAATCGACTATTTGGCCAACGTAATGTTAGCGTCGAATCATCGAAGGCACTTAAAGATTTGCTTGATGTTACAAATGATTGTTTGCACGAACTTGCTAATATTGGGATTGATGTTAGTTCGTGGGACGTTATTGTTGTTTATGTTGCAAGTTTGAAGTTGGACGTAGAATCTAGGAAGCAGTGGGAACTGCATGTTAGTAAATCATCCGACGATCTACCCTCTTTTAAACAGTTTTGCGAGTTTTTAGAGACGCGTTTTCGTGCTCTAGAATGCGTTGAACCTAAACATAAATCAAAATCCGATACTAATTCTACATCTCACGCTAAAGTAATGCATGGTACTATTACTGGATGTCCACATTGTTCTGAGAGTCACAAGCTCACCAATTGTAAGAAGTTTTGTCAACTAGATATTGACGAGCGTCGTACCATTTCAAAGTCTTTGGGTGTATGTTTTAATTGTTTGGGTATTAACCACACTGCCAAATTTTGTCGTGTTCGTTCAAAATGCCGTATATGTCAGAGGAAGCATCATTCGCTGTTGCATCCTAAGAACCTTAGTGGAGCCAGTGGGGATACTACGCCAGCGGTGCCTGCAACCACTCCTGAAGGTACTTCAGAGCCTGTACAGGATGTCAGTGCAAATATAGCAACTCATTTAGTGAATGGACAAGCACAGGGTCAAGTCTTGTTAGCCACGGCTTTAGTAAAGGCTGAATCACAAAATGGGTCCTCTCAAATTTTGAGAGCTTTGTTGGATCAAGGATCCCAAGCGTCTTTTATAACTGAGGCAGCAGCGCAATTGCTTCGTTTAAAGAGAGTAGTCTCGAAGACTACTATTTCAGGTATAGGAGGTGGCCATGGCAGTATCGTTTCTAGACATGTGGTTTCTATTAATATACAATCGTTGCATGATCCCTCTTTTACCCTAAATGTAAATGCGCATGTATTAAGCTCACTGACCTCAGTTATGCCAAATAAAAACTTTGAACTCGAGAATTGGCCAGAAATTCACAGTATACATTTAGCCGACCCAAAGTTCAATTGCCCTAATAGAATCGACATTTTATTAGGAGCTGAAACATATTGCCGTATTTTAAAGGAGGGTCTAATCAAGAGCCCCGCGGGCTCTCCGGTTGCACAAGACACGCATTTAGGTTGGATTGTGTCAGGCCATGTTAATAAAGCAGATAGGTCTCTGGATTCCCATAATACTGTGATCGCGATGCACACTCAAATAGAAGAGAACGAAATGTTAAAACGTTTATGGGAACTAGATTCTGAGCCTGCTTCAACGAAAAGGCTTCTTACGCCTGAAGAACAAGCTTGCGAGGAGTTTTACGCTAAAACAACGAAAAGAGATGAAGATGGGCGTTACGTCGTAAAATTACCTTTTCGTTCAGAAGATCCACTTTGTAAATACGGGCATTCTAAAAATATAGCTGTAAAAAGATTGCTAGGTTTAGAAAGGAAATTGGTTAGGGATCATGAATTAAAATCACAGTATACTGATGTGATAAAGGAGTATTTATTTCTGGGCCATTTAGAGAAAATCACCGACGAATCTGAAATAAATAAAAGTGATGCAGTTTATTTGCCCCATCACGCAGTGATTCGACAAGATAAACTGACCACCAAGGTAAGAGTGGTTTATGACGCGTCATGTAAGGGAACAAACGGGGTTTCCTTAAATGACACCTTAATGGTAGGACCCACTCTTCAGGCAGATTTGAGACATATTGTCATGAGATGGCGACAGCATCCGATCTGTTTGGCAGCAGATATAATAAAAATGTATCGCCAAATCAAAGTAGCGCGGTCAGATGCGGATTTCCAAAGAATTGTTTGGAGAGAGGATCCTAACAAAGACATAGAGGACTTTCGACTTCTGACTGTCACCTTTGGTACGTCATGCGCCCCTTACTTGGCTGTCAAGTCATTGCATCAAGTTGCATGCGATGAAGGTAATAGGTATCCATTGGCTGCTGAAAGGGTGAAGTCAGATTGGTATATGGATGATCTGATGACTGGCTGCCAATCTGAAACAGAAGTAGAAAGAATTTATAGTGAAATGAACAGTTTATTAGAGAAAGGAGGATTTCAATTGCAAAAATGGACAAGCAATAGGATGAGTTTTTTAGAAACATTAAAGGAAAATTCTGGTAGAGATCTGGAAATTAAAACTGATGGGGTAACTAAGATTTTGGGACTTACCTGGAACCGGAACACTGACGAATTTGATTATTCTGTGAAGATGTCACCTCCTGCTGCATCTGAAACAAAAAGAACGGTCATATCAGAAATATCACGGCTTTATGATCCGTTAGGGTGGATAGCGCCGTGCATTATAACCTCGAAGGTCTTCATACAAAAGCTATGGATTAGTGGTATAGGCTGGGATGATGAACTGCCACCAGACCTATCACAAGAATGGAGCTATTACAGATCAGAATTAGAGAAACTGGTGGATTTTCACATCCCCAGATGGATAAGCACAAGCGATGAGGACATTACTATAGAGTTACATGGGTTTAGCGATGCGTCGAATATAGCTTATGCGGCTGTGGTGTATTGTCGCATTATCGATGCTACTGCGCAGATACACTCACATCTTATAACGGCAAAAACGAAGGTAGCTCCTATTAAGCAGATATCTATACCAAGGCTGGAATTGTGTGGTTCTGTTTTAGTAGCAAAACTATTGATCGAAGTAGCTGAAGTAATGAACATTCCGAAGGCTAATATCCATGCTTGGACAGATTCATCTGTTGTCTTGGCTTGGTTAAATGATCATCCAAGTCGTTGGAAAACTTTCGTGGCCAACCGCACTTCTGAGATCCTTAGTTTGCTAGACAATACACAGTGGGCTTATGTTAAATCCACAGACAATCCAGCGGATATCGCTTCTCGTGGAATTTCTCCAGCTGTTCTACTTAATGACGATCTATGGAAACGAGGACCTGGTTGGTTAAGAAATGATCACATAGAATATGTCAGACCTAGTGCAATACGCACTAATGAGGAGAAGAAACCTGTTAAGGTTTACACTGCTAACCTCGTGTCGGAATTTGAAGCCATTTGTGGATCTAGGTATTCATCACTTACACGTTTAGTGAGGGTTGTTGCGTACTGTAAAAGGTTTTTGCAGTCAACAAGATTACGTAAAGTAAATAATAAGTTTACAGCATACCTGTCAGCTTCAGAAATTCGTGAAGCTTTAGATGTGTGTATCAGGCAGAGCCAACAGCAATGGTTTCATGCAGAATTTATGGCCCTGAAAAATAAAGTCTCATTAGACAAAGCGAGTCCATTATATAAATTAAATGTGTTTATTGATAAATGTGAGATATTGCGCGTTGGAGGAAGACTGCGCTATTCTCAACTACTTGATGATACAAAGCACCCAGTAGTTATTCCTCATGATTCAAGTTTGGCCAAGTTAACTGTAGCCGATGCCCATGAAAGGACTTTTCATGGTGGACAGCAACTGGTACTCAATTTTATACGCACTAAGTACTGGATCAGTCGGGTAAAAAATATTGTACGAGCTCATATACGTCGTTGTGTTCCCTGTATTCGTTATGCTGCGACAACAAAACAACAGTTGATGGGAGAACTGCCAGCGTGCAGAGTGACCCCAAGCAAGCCGTTTCTGAACTCCGGGGTCGATTATGCGGGACCCATTAATATGAGGGTCTCTAAGGGTCGAGGGCAGCGGTCGTATAAGGGATACATCTGCTTATTTGTGTGTATGGCCACACGTGCAGTACACATTGAGGCAGTTTCAGACTTAACAACTGAGGGTTTTCTGGCAGCGTTCAAACGGTTCGTTTCCAGGCGTGGCCATTGTCGTCATATCTGGAGCGATAATGGCACCAATTTTGTGGGCGCTGCCAAGGAGTTACAGATACTTTTTAACCAAGAGAGTTCAATGTTTAAAGAAATTGCAGCTGCTATTGCAAACTCTCAAACCGAATGGCACTTTATTCCTCCCCACGCTCCAAATTTTGGTGGATTGTGGGAAGCAGGAGTTAAAAGTGTCAAACACCATTTGAAGCGCGTCATAGGTGACTCTACTTTGACGTTTGAAGAGCTGTCTACAGTTCTTTCACAAATTGAGGCATGCCTAAATTCTAGGCCTTTGTCTCAAGGTAGTAGCGATCCAGAGGATCCTGTACCTTTAACTCCTGGTCATTTTTTAGTGGGTCATCCATTAGTAGTTGCACCTGACTACAATTATGAGCATGCCACCGTTAGTACTTTACGCAGATGGCAATTGGTACAGCGTATGGTGCAACACTTCTGGCGTAGATGGAAACAGGAATATTTAACACAGTTCTTCCAAAGACACAAATGGAATGTTCGTAACCCTGATTATAAAATAGACGATGTAGTATTAATAAAAGAAGATAACTTACCTCCGGCTAAATGGTTATATGGTAGAATTATACAGCTGCATCCGGGTAAAGATAGCTTGACTCGCGTTGTCACTATTCGTTGTAAGGGCACTACGATTAAACGTCCAACTTCAAAATTGTGTTTTCTTCCTGTGACTGAATAAGTCACTAAGCATTCACTTTGTGCTAAGATTTGTTTTTTTTGTATTTTGCTTATGCTGAACTATAATTGTTCTAAATACTGATGTTTGTTTCTATTGTTTTGAATTATGTTATATTTTTTGTGTATTGTGGAACATTACTTTGTGTTTTAATGGAGTTCAAATGAACTCAGTAATGTTATGAAAATGTTTTACTTGTATGTTGTTATTCTACCTTGTCAAGTAGATAAAATTTGTTGTATTTGCCATATTTTGAGGGAAACCATATCTGTCAATCATATTGTAATCATATTATTATGTAATGAAGCCGTCCACTTTTAGTATTTGTTTGTAATTATCCTACAGTCCATTGTTCTTGTTTTTGCTGAGTTTGTTCATGGTGGGCGGTTCTAAAAGGAACATATCCCTTTTGGTGGGCGGAATGTTCAATGTACAAGTAATTGTAACAAGCCTGATTCGATCCTCACGCTATCGCACAAAACTTTTGCCTAAAACCTACCGGATACCGCGATAGATGGCGTTAGGATCGATTTAGATCGCGATATGGTTTCGTTACCTGGCAGGCTATATAAGGCTCGGGTTTATTTGAATAAAATTGTCTTGCTTTGAAGTACTGCGTTTCATTTAGTATCACTGGTTCCAAGGCAACTTGTACCGATAAAGTACAGGTACGAATTACGCATTTTACTTAAAAGTCACGTGACAATTTCCCACACAATGTACCTCCAGACGGTGTCTTGGAACAAAATGAATTTTATTTAAAACATCAAGAACAATTTTTTTTTCAAGGCTTTCGACAGAAGTCAAAGACAACCATTAAATATGTTGATCCCTACAGAGTACTAAAGACTTTTAAAGGACTTAAAACTTCTTAATTTAGGATTAATTGTTTCTAAAGTCAAAGTATTTTATTTGTAAACATAGGTTAAAAGTTGTTACAAAAATTACATAATGGATAGCTATGTTTGGCCTAAGTCATACATAAATATATATGTCTAGATTCTAATAATATAAATAAAACATAAATTTGAAAATTAGAAATAATAGTACAATGCACTCATGCATTTTGAATGTCCCCCAGTGAATTAACTATGTCTTAATATTCTAAAGCTTTTTTGTATACGAGTAACTGAAAAAGATTAAATTAAAAAAATTCATTAACCGGCAGCTGAAACATTTTAACCAAGGAAAATGTACTATGAAAATGTAACACCGTTTTAATCTTAACAATGAAAAGCAGTAATAATTAGTGACGATATAATTATGTGAGTATATGAGAATGTTTTTAAACAAATGGCTTTACATTTTCGTGTAATGGTATATTCAGAGTCGTATGGTATCTCTATTTAGCGACTTTTAGCGTCCCTGAGTACATTATATGAATATTATTCGCATTTATATTGATTACAAGTACTGAATGTCTAATAAATGTATGCAATACTCGTCACTTATCTTGCATAGCGCCATTTGAGCCTTATAACTGTTGTATGTTATGTCATTCCTCCGAATTTATTATCATTTGCTTTACCGCCCTTTTAATTCCTTAATGTACCTACATTACCTACAATGTTATAGAATTTATTGTTGAAATTATTAGATGTTATTGTATTGCTAAGAAACAGTCAAATTGTTTTTTGGCCTGAAGCGGTGTTTGTATATTCACTGATTCAGCTGTCCAAATCTTCGTTTCTGTCGCTCGTCATTTCATTATCAGATTTTCGGTTAGTGAATTTAATATTACTTTTGTCAAAATATTTGCAACACTATTGAACGCAAAATCGTCTAAAAACTAGTTAGGATACACATACCCATATTTAATGCACTGTTAAAAGTAAATGTAGTTTGGTTAAGTTTTATTAATTTAGTTGACACCGTCGTATACCCGTCCGGTTCCATCAGAATATCAGCGTTGCAGGGCCAAATAGAATATAATAGAATATCATTTATTTCTAAGTATATGGTATTACAGGTTTTACAATTTATACAAATGGTTTACATATGCATATTTGAGTGCACGGTTGGCGTAGTGGTTAACGCGGTCGCCTCGCCGCTTTCAACTGCGCTGGTGTTGTGGGTTCGATCCCCACACGGGACAAATCTTTGTGTGATTCGCAAAGATTTGTTCTTACTCTGGGTGTGCTCTGTGTGTGTGAAATGTATGTATGTGAACACCCCCGCGACACAGGAGTAATTCCTAGTGTGGGCGTCGTTTTTTTTAAAAAAAAAAAAAAAAAATATACTACGGTAGCCGGTGTAGAAATATTAAAATTTTTACCTTATAATCTATTTATATACGATTTTACATTTTATTTAGAAAAACAAAAAAGAAGCATTTGAATACATTAAATATGTTATTATGTTAATATTTTTTGTACCTTTATTTATTTTACATTACAAATTTATAATCCATAAAATCTTTAACTGAGTAGAAACATTTGTCCAAAAGCCAAGAAAACATTGCATGTCTAAACTTATTTATAGGTAACTGTCTGATCTGTGGTGGAAGCTTATTGAAAATTGTAACTGCCATGCAGGGAGCATTACGACTATATAATTGAAGCCTCTGAGTTGGTACAGTTAATTGGTTTGGATTTTTATCAAGAATCCTTTTGGAAACATGTTCATGTATTCAAAATAGCACAGTTACTCGTATATATGGCTGAGATGGAGTCCATTTCGGGTAAAAATGTCTTACTTATCTTTTCATTTATATTTCTTTGCTTTACTTAAATACACTTTTATAGGTACAATATCTCCTACCTATACTAGTTGATCGATTCGCAAGAGCTTACCCTATTATAATGCCATCGAAATTCTACCATCGAGTTGAATATCGTGTATCAAAGGAACATCGCGATACAAAGCTTTTGATCACACGCGATATTCTTATCAGAACCAAAAGGACACACTATTAGTAAATGGTATAACATTTCTAACGTACGAATTGATATCAAACATACTGAATTACACTGAATATAACAAGGCGAAATGTTTCCTGCGTGTATATGCTTTTCCTTAATAATTTTACTAAGGTTGTTGCTAAAGGGGACCCGTATTATGTTTGAGTGCTGTATTGCTAAAGTTTGCTTAGATATGTTTCTTCGGGTATTGTTTCCTTTGTTACAGTTTCTAATCTCACGTTTCCCTAAAATTTGTCAATCCTTCGTGATCATGTACAAGAGAACGTGTCCCCGACAAACTAAAACAATAATATAATATCTTAGATTACCAAATGAAGGTAATTCTGTAACCTGAGAATAAAGTTATGTGCGTCGCAAATTTATTCCTTTTCTCTTTATTTTAATAGCTGACATTTGAATATTAAACGAGGCATTAAATTAATCATGGCAGTTATTGTTTCTGATTTGATGACAATAGTATGTTTATGCAATACATTACGGGGGCAAATTGGCTGAGTTAATGTTTTAGCGTGTAATCTGAACGTTTTAAATTACAGTAATGATCGTCGTTAATGACTGGTGCTTGTGAAGTCATTTGAGTGGATTAATCTACTGTGACAGACGATAGCGTAATTTACTTGATCGCCTCGCAAGAGAATCAATTCACTTTCGCTAATGCGCGGTAGTCCCCGTATGCCTCGACAGTGATGAATCGCAGCCATATAGACAAAATGTCTAGATAAGCCTAATTTATTACACCTTATGTACATTGTGCCGTATTAATTAAATCTGCACGACTTGAAGGACGGATCTTCTATTAACCTCATCCAAAAAAGGTGTCAAGGTCACTTACATTCTTTTATTAGCCGTCACGCTTCCTCCACTTACACCTTATCTTATTCGGCAGGTAAACCTATTTAGTAGGTCAAATTGTAACTATGCTCATCCTTTTAAATAAACTTCCTGTCTGATTGGTGAGACTCTTTGTGATACGGACAATAAAATTGATCTTGCAAAGCAGCACGTTAAGATGGTATACAAATCACGCAACGCTCTCCAGCTAAATGGACTTAACAGAACCTTAGGACTAGAATACCGGCAAATAAAAAAAAATCTGGATAATTGTCTAGAACTTATAAGTCTACCGTAAACGTAATATTTAATTTCGAAAGGATCGTGTTCATTACCTGCTCATTAAGAGTAATAAATACGCCAAGAATTAAGAAATAGTGATTCTGAGTATCATGTCATCATCAGCTTGGTCTAGAAATACCAAGGAGATCCAGGAAGAACAACTGACTGCTATAACTAAGAAGAAGCGGTACTTTAGTAAGCAATTCACATACCTACCTAAAACAATTAATTCCGTAAAGTTTCCTAGACTTCTAAAAGTTCAACACAAAAGAAGTTCCCCGGCTTTACTTAAATCCGTGTTTTTTCTACGGAGAGCATCGTAAAAAGCAAACGTTAAAGTTCGATACTTACGAGGTCTGGCGCTCCCCTAAAGGGATCGAGCTTATAGCATTGTCTCGATTTGATGGCGCGCTATCGGATCAGTGCGTCGTGTGTCGTGTCTCTTCTGGAGCCCTCCAGGGAAATTGCATGTTACACGAGCGCTCCAATCTGCTAATACGTCTGCATAAACATGGCGCTCATCAATACAAAGCATATAATCTCTTTAATATCTCATCTCTTTACGCTCTTGGAACATGTGCGTGAATTATATAAGTGAAAGCACTTTATTCCATGTGTGTCACGTTAAATGATTTAACACGTGTTGACATGGAACGACGGAACAATATTAATGAAGCCACCCGTAGTCGGAGTAACGTAATAAAATAAATACAGCCGTACTTTTTGGGCTTGGACGTCTCGACACTTGGCCTTACAAAAACAAGGTAACTATTCGTGTTTAAAACAAACGATAGCTAGTACTGTTTTCAAAACAAAATCCACATTTTCTGTATGAAAGATGAAATTCAAATTGAATACGATTTTACGGGGTCCATATCGGCTCTCATAAAATTTGTATTCATATTTACGATTTTACTACGAATTGGAGTTCATAATAATCACTCTTCATAATTTTTTTCTTCATAAACTTTATGTTCATACATTAATATTCCTATAATCCGAACTCATAACACCCCGTCATCATATTTTTTTATTTCATAATGTTTTCATTAAGAAGGTGTTTAATTAATATTTTTTTTTATTCAGAATAGTTTTCTTCATAAGAGACAATGTTCATATTATTTGTGTACATAACGTTGTATGGAAATAGCCTTTTATTGACTTAATATCTTATTTTTATTGGGGTAGTATTTAAACGCAAATCATAAAATATCCTTTTTCTATGCAATTAAATACCGAATTCCCACGCTTCTTTTTTTGCCCAATAGGCACATTTTTAGCTTCTGCAGGTGGCGCCACGTACTGTCGTCTGTTACGATCTATGATAATAAGAAATTGGTAGGTAGTATAATATTATTTTATTTAGTGGGTGGATTCAAAAAGTGGTCGGAGTATCACACAGATTGATTCTCTTTCTATATTATGGTCGCAGTTATAACCTAACCTAACCTACTACTTTACCCATAATTGACCCATGCCATAACTATAGCTTTTATTTTTATATTATTTACAGCAGTTTAGTTATTATTAGTACTTTTATAGGTAATATACTAAAACAATGCACAAAGATATAGTTCATAAACTAATTTCCACTTAAACTCGAGCAAGTTATATTTATCTAATGAACGAAAACAATAACAAATGCACGAACGGGTGCGCTTTTTCTTACATAACTTTTTAACTCCTAACATCGAAAGTCCGAAAATGTGTTTCATAATGTATGTTTATTAACAGTATGAATTTTGATGTATAGGATAAATAGCACTTCTGATTAAGAAATATATGAAAGCAAAAATGAGTACAAATAAATGTATGAACAATAAAATTATGAAGTCGATTCATTTGGCGTTTTAATATTTATTGAAATAAAAATTATGAAGAGTGATCATTATGAAATAAAATTGTATGAAACACATTTTCGGACTTTCGATGTTAGGAGTTAAAAAGTTATGTAAGAAAAAGCGCACCCGATTTTACGAATGGAAACTTGAGCAGCACTACTTATTTAAATAGTAAATTGAATCCGTGAGTGCCTTCAAGAACCATCAAAGCCCACAATGGAGCTGATAGAGGCTATAAAAAGACAACTAACGATACTCAACTCTTCATATTCGCTTGAAGTGAAATTAATTTCATCAGCGGGCCGCGTCTCATTTCACAAATGGACTTTCAGACGAGTATGAAAGGAATGTGAACTGAACGAGATATTGTTAAAGGCAAATGAGTTGAGTCAATTGTTGATGGCTATTTGTAAAAAAATAGGTCGCCATTGTTCGGTGGTCGACCTGCGTTATTGTGGCTCTCTGGCCAGAAACAAGTTCATTATTTTAATATTGTGTGGAAGTAAACAGTAGTGGGTTATAGATAGATATTGTTTATTGATAACCTCGTTGACATATTAACGAGATGTCGGAACGAATTGCTAAGTAAGCGCGATGAAAGACATAGGCCAGGGCTGCCCGACCGCAGTGGGCTATTTCTGGTGAAGACGTTGACCTGCTGCTATCTACATTTGGAAATACATTCATCGTTCTTCGAACAGTTTTATTACAGTCTTCATAGATCGGCGTCAGCGTGTGACGCGTTTTCACTGTGTTTTATAAAACGTTATCATTCAATTTTCACTTAAAATAGTGGCTTAAAACAAAAATCTGACCTTCTGATTTATCTTCCCAAAATGTTTGGTTATTTTGTGGCAGCGGTCACGGTTTTACGTACGTTTAGCGATGTCATTACCGTCAAACGTTTACTACGGTATAATAAATCAGTTTCATCCCATCGCCAAGGGTCGCCGGGCCGTCCATGTTGTCTATTGTCTGACTACAATGTGCTCCATCTGCAATTGTTTGGTACAATTTATGGCATACACTTGGACCGGGATTTTTTATTCAAACCGATCGCCCACATACGTAGAGTAGTAGTCATTTGGGTATTGCTATAACAGTAAAATAGGTAAACAAAGATTGTTTGGTTTTATATCCATTATGATTGTTCTTAGTACAGATTCTCGGAAGCGTAAAGCTGGATTAGAATTCATTGAGTTAACAATATTTTTGTAATCTTACTTTGTATCGCAGAGGTCGCCCGCTTTTGGTTGCCGCACGAGTATTGATCTACGCTGCGGCAAAGAACTTTCTGTTATTAATACGAAGTATATTCCAACTTTAATCACAGTCAGGCAGACGTTAAGTGGCAATTAAATGAATACATACAAAGGAAACAGAAAGGGAATGGTGGCGATGTGAACCAGTGTATTGCTTCTGTAATTATCTGGACAACTTTATTGTAGTTTTACTTATTTATTTACAAACTTTATAACTACCAACTACACGTGAAACAAAATTAACGTCTAATCTAATGCCTTCATAGAAGACTGCTACTAATGCTTATTTATCAAATGCTTTTCCGTGAATTTCGACTCATCAAAATACATTAATTAATAAAAATTAAAATTCCAACGCTTGCCTTTGATGTCTGACGTATAAAGAAGCCGGCTTTGAAGTCTCTATAGGTACAAGTCCATTTCCCTCAGCACCTTTTAAACTGGGAATAATTTTCCTAGATTTTCCATTACCATATTTGGTAATTGGACCGCGTAGCTCGGACGTGTCAACTCGAATATTATTCTCGTAATCGAATCTTATCGTGCGACGGCGAGTGCTCGAGGCTTTCTCTGAGTTCCAGCACAGCGAACCATCTATCAAAACAGACGTTAATAATTGAATTTTCACGACAAACGGGGACCCGATTCTCCGTGACCTGCTGAAAATTATCTATTTACCGAACCACCTGAACCTCGGTCGTTGACTTAAACATTTTAAAATTAATTTTAAATGTAGGTAAAGTTTCTCGTTGCTTTACATTTTGCATATTCAACGAGTTTAACTTTACTATTGTTGTAGTACTTGAGCTTGTTGTTTAAAGGTAAAACAATCTCATTAGCCTGGTTTCGATCAACATTTTATTTTATCGTTAATAAAAGTTACTGACTTACTCATATTGATTTTCTGCTACTTTTTTTCGTTTATCTAACACATTATGACTTATGTTAATACCAGGTATATTTAAATTTCTAAATCAAAAACACTCCTTAACAAAATATATTTATTTACAAATATTATATTGATACATTACTTACAATGTAAACCTAAGAAAAAAGAATAAATGAAATACCTAACTATATAAACAGCAAATAAAAGAATAATATAAAATACTGTCAAACACAGTTTAAGTACAAAAGTTCAAACTATTAGAGTTTGCAATAAAACCAGCGTGTCTCAGAATCGGATCTCGTCATACAGTGTTACGTTATGGTTGACGATCAACTTGATTATGAAACAAGTTGCCTAGCTTGTGAAGGGACAGATTTAGTTTCTGCGGTCGGACCACAGACAATATGCGCCCACCGCTGCGTTCTGTATTCAAATTGCCTGCGAAATGAATGCATATTATGCATTTTGGATGAGACTTATAAAGATGGGGTCAGACACTGCTTGTATTATGTATGCAGACCCTGGGTTAATATTTAATAATAGTGCATAAATAGGGCCATATTCTCATGACACAATTCTACAGGTCATACTAAATAGTAAATCTAAAATTCTATATACCCTCTTGGTGGAAATCTTCTGTGACTCTTCGCTGAACCTAGTTATACATTTTCGGTAATTGTCGCTGAGTCATCGATTTTTGAAACAGCTTCTTCAGTAACAATATTTTTGATATGATTTTGATGTTACATTAAGATAATGGCATTAATATCATAGCATCCACATCATTTGTCTGCACGTGTGGTGTAGTGGTTTAAGCGGTCGACTAGCCGCTCTCCACTAAACTGATGTTGTGGGTTCGATCCCCACATGGGACAAATCTTTGTGTGATTCGCAATATTTGTTCTGAGACTGGGTGTGCTTGTGTGAATGTGTGTATTTGGCCTTGTCATTGGGACCATTGGATAGTGTAATTGCTTCTGGCGTTTTATCTAATGTAAAAAAAAAAACAAAAACATCCTTTTGTGCAAACGCAGGTTCACGGCAGCATAACTGATGCTACCGAAGCTCGCGCTCGCCTGCGTGTCCTGACTCCTGACCGAACACTATTAGATTACGTATTAAGACAACAAAGCGATGTAATTCCACTCCCGAACCGCAACATTTACGACCTGCTGCGTCCCCTAATAAAACTCTAAATTATTGCTTACTTTCCTCCGTAAAATGTACGCTGAAAATTCTTATAATTGTTTTTTTATGAGAATTTTGCGAATAAACCGTTTACCCCGACTCCGGTATCCCTCAAAAGATTCTGTAGCACGTTCATCTGTATCTACGTCTCGTTGCCGTTTTCTTGTCTGGCCTACATTTTCCAAGTTGATAATGAAAAAGCTCCGTCGCCCCGGCTCGCCGAGTAATTTCACTTCAAAGCTGCCTCGGAGACCCGTTTGTTATTTTATGTAATCACAAGCACGGAATATATTATACGTCGCAGGGCCCTTCCCTTGATGCGTTACATAGAAAATATTTTTCGCGTTCATCGAGTTGTCTAGTTAATTACTCTGCCTTTTTGCACTTTTTGTTCGTCTGGCTTCTGTTTGTGGCACCTAGGACTATATATATATAATCGACATTAATTGCGGTTTGAATTTGAAACTGTGATTTATATGTGTAACAGCGTGTCCATAATTAGTTACTAGCTTTTGCCCGCGACTTCGCCCACGTGGAATTAGTTAGTTACATAGGAGCTGCTCCCGCGCTTTGATCGTTGTTAAAGTCCGCTCCCGTGGTGTTTAGCGCAATGCAAAGTATTTTGAAACCTTTATTGGGAGTTGGACTATCAAAAATAATTATTGCATATTAAAGCAGTAGTTCCCGAGATTAGCTTTATCAACCAAACAAACTATCTTTCACCCGCGGTTTCGTCTGCTTGGTAGGTACATCCATAAAAAGTAACCTATGTTACGCGCTTTGCAGTCAGTTACCAACTCCTAAAATTTTATTAAAATCTGTCTAGCTGTTTAGAAGATTAACCAATTCAAACAGACAGACGAAAATTATGAAAACTGAAATTTAGGCATAAGTATCGTGCAAATAACTATACCAGCTTAAAAAATCAATGTTATTTTGATATAAAAACAGACATACATTTTATTTATTTGTATTGATGATGATTAAGCCTCGATTACTCGGTCGGTCACCTGCGCTCGCGTGACATTGTTTTCTTTTCCTGTTCTTTGAAAGAATAAGATTCCGATGAGATTGTTATAAAGCCTTTATTCAAGATCTTTACAAACCGTTACATTCTTTGAAGACGAAAAATTACAGTCCCTAATTAATTTAACATAGAGCGTACTTTTGCCGAAAATTTCGTTACTGCTCGTTACGCGTATAATTCTTATTCTCCTTTTATGTTTATTTTACAGTACCCATTCTTTGAAAATACGAACCTTAATTTTATAAAAGTCGGTTGTATTTTTTATGAATTTACTCTATAGCTACGTTTTTTGATATATATAAAAAAAGCTGTGCTTTTTATGTAAGTGCGGTTGATCCCTTTCTAATTTGTCAATTTGGGAAAAAGTATTTTCGCAATAAACATTGGCTTTATATTTGCTTTGTATGCCTCGGGGTAGAATACATCAAAGGAAAACTCTGCTTACACGGCCCGAGTTTGCGATACGATGATGAAATAAAAATAAGTTCATAATGACATCGTATAGGTTTTTTTAACGCAAAAGTCCGAGTTCTTTTTGCTTTCTGTGATTGATGATGTTTAAAAAGACGCTGGCCCTAAAATAGTGTTAGGGGCTTGCTTGTGGGTATGAAAAAACAGCTTACTAAAGCGCTTACACGTTGTACAAGTGAATGAAGAGACATAACAGAAAAAGTCTCATTGTTGTTCAAACTATTGTCCAAACCTCATTCACAAAACGATGCATGTGTACTAAATAATATTCTTTCATCATTCTCTGTAGCTCTTTTTATATATTCAACTCATTTTGTACCTAAGCTTTTATTTGCAAGGATTTCTTTGGGTTGGGTTTAACTGCCTCGATGGTCTAGTGGTTAGCGTATGCGCCTCTCACCGCGAGGTCTCGGGTTCGATTCCCGGGTCGAGCAAAGTGTTACTTGTGAACTTTCCGTCAAGAAATTACCGATGGATGGCGATAGGCTCACCCCCTATCCCATGGACCTGAACATAGCAGGTGAAGTTTGGGTGTTGTACACCTCTGCCACACCCTTCTGGGTAATGTAGGCGTGATGTTATGTTATGTGTGATGACGTAAGTTCTTTATGTAATGTGCCAAAGTTCATAAAGCAATCTAAGAGCTTCGATGCGCTAACAAGATTTTCGCTTTTAAAATGTCAGTACTAAACAGTTTTTATGGAGGATGAATATTTTATTTTGTGTTAAATATCGTATTTAAAATCAGAAAAAGTTATAAATTATTAAGGTAAATTTAAATAACTAAACTATGTAACGTATAATTAAAAACGATTTATGTACAATATTTGAATGTACTCCAATTAATTTTAAGACAAACTAGGTAATTAGGGAATTCTACGAAATGACTTAACGATATCGATAATAACATGTTGCTGACAGAGTGACACACTTCGGTGGTATTTGTTTATATAATAAAGCTATCAGTTAATATCAGTAATCTTAGATAAGAGTCGTAGACACAGCTGATGTGTGTGCTTAGCGAGGGGCGGGATCGTACTGGCAGTTGAGTACTGACGAGTTTACTGTTCTCAGTGAAGTTGAATGCTGCATCGCCAGTCAGATGCCTCGCGTCGCCCGTGTCGGTCCTCGGTCGACGCTCCCGTCTCCCTTTAGTTTTCAACGTTTTCATCTCTCATGTAACTCGGTCTTAAACGTGTTAGCCAAGGTGTTTTCTTATAATATTGTGTCAACTGTGATAAGTGATTGAAAAGCGTAGTTTCTCCCAGTTTGCCGGCGTTTCGTGATCTTTACCACTTTTGGAAGTTGGGGTGCCGGTTCAAGGTATTACTTGTAATTTATACAATACTATGACTATCATTGGACTAACCAGCTACTTGTATCTTATCTGGCGTTTTTTAGATAAAAAATGTGTTAGGCTATGAAAGTTGCAGCTCAAATTTTTTTAATTTCGTAGATAATCAGCTTTGTACATAAATGCTTAAATAGTATGACATTTTTCCCTGCTGGCCTTATGGCTCAACTTATCAATATTTTAAATAATTATAATTGAACAATTTTTCAATCACACGCCACGTTATTAACGTCATTCTATTTATTGCCGTCATAAACATTTAAAAAAGGGGTTGAAATATGTGAGGGCTATTGATTCGCAACCCTAATAAAATTCACGTATCGAAAGCGGCCCTATTTCATATATTGAGAGGGAAACGCGCGCATTCGCTTTGGGTTCGTTTTGGATTAAGATCCGTCAATTCAAAGCATGCAATTTATAAAATGAGGCTTCCAAAATATCTTTCATGGCCATTTATTTCTCACGTTCCTTGTAAATCTTCGAGAGGTTTACGAATAAAGCTTTATGTCTAGTGTTTACACAACGTACGGTATGGAATGCTTCCTTTTCCTCGTTTCCTTCACTTGAATTGTTATTACACTCGCGCTGTCGTGCTATTTGGCTTTATGCGTCATTACTTCCCATCATTTGCATACAAGTCTCCATGAAGCTATAATTACCATGCAGGGCACTTGCACTCCGTGCGGCAATATTTATAGCATATTCTAAGTTGCCTTTGTAGTTTAGTGCCCTCTCAAGTCCATCCGGCGTTGGACTGCCTGTAGAATTCTGAGTAGTTAGAAACTGTTGGTTGTCATGGCGACCGGCAGAAGGCACGCAACTCTGGTCACGCTCTGCTGGCTCAGCCGCTGCAAGCCGAAGCGGCGACGTCGCACTCACAATTCCTGTTACTCGCTGATTCGTCTTCATTGAGCTGCATCTAAATTCGCTATTTGAAATCTTGAGACAAATGAAACGTAATTTACTTAAATGGCATAGTATGTCATGTTCGACGCAAATGTCAATAAGTTGGACAGTCTGTGCTGTGATACGTCTCAGATTTTTTAAGTTAGGTTTTGCGTGCCTATTCTTTAATCACCTTAAAATTTACAAGTTGGTCCCTCAAACAATACGCAAAACATACCATAACATGATTGTATGTTCTGAGCAGAACACATCTTAAATGAACAAGAACGAATTTACTAATGCCCTAATCCTTAATCTACCTTACCGAGAGAAAATCTACAGCTAGCTACATAATAACGAGGTGCTGATAACTAACAAGCCATAAATCAATTCGTTCGTAAATTCCTGGCTGATACTTCTGCGTCATTAAGCACCGTACTCATCGAAATCCACTGAAACTTCGCTTAATATATTATTTTATACACGTAGTCGGAACCACAGTCCATTTACTTGAACTTGCTGTCGTATTACATGTTTAATCTCCTATACCTCGTAACCTCACCACGGTCAGTAATATTTGGTATTCAATACAGATCAATGTTAGAAATTTCTTGTTAAAATTAGTGGTTATGTTTGTTATTATTTCATAACATTTTATCTTTATTAACAGCTGGGTTTCTCTCGTATTATGTATTTATTTGACATAGCGACGTGATTTAAGTAATAAATAAATAACGATATATACAGTCGATCACCTAAAGTCGCTTCATATTTATCGAAGTGCACAGCATTCAATCTATTCCAATTACATTAGGGTGTTCAAAGGCACCCCCGTTTTCAATTTTACAGTCCCGTAATTATTGAGAGAATTTTCACCCAGTCACCTTAATATCTTGTTAATGTTATTTGAATCACGTTTGTAATCACGCGGTGATTGTTAAGTCGTTCATCTTGCGAGATCGATCTCTTATTAATTTACATGAAATTAACTTAGGATTAATCCCGACTCTAATATGTTGAGCGTGAGATTATCTGAAACAATCGTCTGTAACTATAATTTTCCTTCTATAAGTAAGTAATTCTGTTATGATGAGACTCATTTTTAGATGATTGAAGTTGCCGGATATCGTTTTATTCGTAATTAAATGCTATCTGATAAACATCACGCGAAAATTCGACGTTATCTTTGTATAACGTAAACAAAATAATAACCTTGCTCGAATGTAGTAGATTAAAAGCTAAAATTTTTATGGATAAGAATGAAAATTATACACGGAATCTTAATGCTGTTTCTCCAAAATCTCTAAATTCTCTTCTCTAATGTGATACGAAAATCTGAGAGCTCGGACAGCAAGATCTATTCTATTCTCAGACGTCTTCACAAAGTTTTTACATACTTAAGAAATGCCCGAAATCTCTGGCTCTTCACGTTTTTTAACGTGATTTATGAACTTAATATATCTCCTTTGTTTTTAGACCGTTGTGCTAGTTATTTTTATTCTTTGCCGATACTAGACCAAATTAACACACTTGAAGAGTTTATTAGATCAATGAACGTTGCGAAGTTGTGATAAAAGTCACCAGCTGATATTGTTCTTTTAAAATTATATATGCAGCAGTAGCAGCGCACACATTGTTTTAATTTCCAGAGTAGCTTTTGTCTGTTCGAGGCTTTGCTTCGATCTACTAAATACCTAAAGTTGTACATTGTACCTAAAGACTGACTGTTTCATGACTGTCGTTAAGCAATACGTTCTGGGAAAACTTTCACAGGATATATTATTTCCCGTGAAAGGTCTCAAAATATGATTACGTATTATGTCAAAACGTGAATATTTATAGCCGAAAATCCAGTTACGTGGAGTATATATTAGTGTTACTATTATCATGCTTCTACAAAACTAGCTAATATAAGAAAGCAGTAGCGTTCCTTATCAATATGTATTTCAACATGTTTTTGTGTACCATTTCGTTCCACGTGGGTAAGCTTTAGCGCCGATAATGATACATTAAATGAAAACAAGCGACAACTGTTATTAACTACTTAGATGATCGATGTTCGCCTTTGAGACACGTTTTCACTTGATATACGGCATTCTTCATTTTTTCCTCGTCAATGTTTTCTATGACTTACTAATGCGAAAGTAGAAGATAGAAAAATCGTTATTTGTCACATTTTCATGAAAATACTACTCAAATGTTTATAACCTTGATTAACACAGGCAAATTTTAATCGATGTTACTATGCGGGCAAAGCGTATGCCAGGATGTAGGCAAGATAGGGTAGATGCGACAGTAAAACGTCTTTTTTTTTTTCGCGTTACAAATTTAAGCCTAGCTTATACCACAGATTCTGTGGTATAAGCTAGTGGTCAGTGTACTATCAACAAAGTAGAATCATGATCCACCTTATTACTATTTTTGTACAGACATTTATAAACACTAAAGTCGACATTCACATGTTCTATCAACAAATGTCAATCTTAGCGACTTTGACAATTTCAAAGAAATTATTTGTGAAATGGGTCTTAAATCAACTTTGCTGATAGTACATTTCCACCGGCTATGAATTGTGAAGCGAAAAAAATAATGGAAATGAACACTGACCACGCACTATGCTTTCAACAAATTTCACTATGTCGCATCCACCGTATATAGGTATGTATAGTATATAAGACATGGTTGACACAGTCATGTTGTAACACAACATTTCACTTGAAACATTTAACTTCCAGTAACATGAGGAACAACCTTCCATCACGCCGTATGCGGTAACATTTCAGTGTTAAAAGCATTATGCTGGAAACTGGAGAATGACGGAAACAAAATTAAATAATTATATGTTCCGGTCTATGTTTCACCGCATAGTTAAGAATTTTAGCGTGAACACTTGAATTTTACATTTGATGGATAGATAGAGAAAACTTTATTTGCACATCAAATTTGTAACAAACATTATAAAGAAATAGGTACTTAAAACTATAACGTACAAAGGGCGGTCTTATCGCTTGACGCGATCTCTTCCAGGCAACCAGGATGGACATAATAGAATGGATATTTGCGGTAGTTTGTTGCATTGGATTAGTTGTTTCTTGTTGAGTAAAGAAACAAATCAAATAAGGTTCGATACCCAGATAGGGCAAAGTGTTATTAGTGAACTCTCCGTCAGGAAATTCAAAAGCAGTACGGAGTTGGAATTGTGCCCGGTGGATGGCGATAGGCTCACTTCCTATCCCATAAGACCTGCACATAACAGGTGAAATGTGGGTGTTGTAAACCCACACCTTTTTGGGTAATAGAAACGTGATATTATGTTATGTTATAAATGGAGTAGGCACTAAAAGACCTTTTTGTAATGCTGTAATTAAAATTACTTATCTATGTATACTAAGCTTAAGTAAAAGAAATTGGTTAATGCTAAAATTGAATGTAGGCATCCTTTGTAGTAAAGCAACAAAGCGTGTTATCCCATTTCAGTATCCCCCTTAGCCAGAAGCGCGTCGAAGGATTACAGACACTCGTTGAAAGGAAAACTGATCAAATGACGAAATGTATCAAATCGTATTATTTATAATTTTGCTTACGAACTTCGTTTTCCGTTTTGATTATTTTCTGCACTTAACGGGGTGTATAGCTTATTTGGCGATCTGCACAAAATGTATTAAAGTGGTGATCCTTAACCTATGTTGTCTTAATAAATAAATAAATTATTATTATTAACGTTGACTTGACTAAAAGATTTATTTATGGAATTAATTTGTTTTATGGACTTATTTTACTCGTACTCGTTGAGCACAAGTTCAGTTTTCTGGCTAGACCAGAAGGATTAAACGAGCCCCAGTGGGCTCGTGACCAAGAATGATGCAAGTCATTCGAAACGTCGAACATAGGTATTTATTTACCTTTATAATAATTACGCGATTTAGACCCGTTGTCTAACTTTTGAAAAAAGTTAATATTACTTGAAATAGGAGTGCCACGTCCGTGACAAGGTGTGCATTTTCAATTTTTTTTTAAATTTCCATAATTTTTCAAATACAAAAACTTGTTTTTTATATTTTTCTGGTAGCTGTCATGTCTTAGCCTAATACCCAATTTCGGCTTTACATCCTAAACTGGGACGCCTTGTATATTTTGAAGCAAAATACATTAACAATAATTACTGACAACATTTTTTTTTTAATTGACAGTCAAAAGCCGTTGGAGCTACATTTATTTCTGGGCCATTTAGTCCAAAACCGGTCAATGTCCTTTCTTTAAAGTGATAAAGGAAACTTCGAAAAAAGTACAATACAATAACTAAAGACTACAAAAAAGGTTATTTAAAGAGAAAGCCCGTTTTATGTAAGAAACACAAAATGTTTAAATCCGACTTGCATTTAGCTGGACCTTGGCTTTCCTTTGATTACCAGCCAGCCAGAAAAACTACAGCATCACCCAATTTGGTCGATCACTCGACTGTGGCAAAGTATTACAGTTCGACGTGACCCTAAATCTGCTCGAGTGTTTTTCTGCCAACGTCACGTCAACTCAATCAGTTGTAACATGAAATCGATAGCATCGAGTGTTGAGATCACGAGAATCGAGAATCGTTCGCGTCTTGATATCGATTGTGACCGGCATATCCTATTTGTTGGAGCAGGTGTTCTCATTTGTTTATTCATGGTATAACACGGCACAAAGGATTCCACGATTCTTCGCGAATGGAATCTTTATCGACAATGATTTAAACTGTTATAAGAAAGGCTTTTGCGAAATATCTTGTTTTTAATATTTCTTTCCTCTTTGCTAGCTCCTTATTAGCAATCTCTTTGTACTATTAGATACACAAGCACCTTTTTAACAGTATATCAATAAATAAATAGAACGTAAATTGGTATTAACTATGAGTAATGGCTTTAAGAAGATCGTATACTGATTGTATAGAATACAGTTTGTAATTTTAATCCTTAGAAACGAACTTAGGACTAATAATAGCAGTAATATAGTAATGGCATAATATTAGTTAATGGCATGATTTTGAATCTGCCAGTAGCTTATCAAAACCCAAAATTATCCAGTAATTTGATACAATTTCGCAATATAGTCGTTCGAGTTATTCCAAACAGTTATCAAAGCATTTTCATTGTGTCAGCAGCCACCGCCTGTAACTACGATTTAACGAGCCAGTGTTTATTATTCTAATTGGTTGTTTCGTTAGTCTATCCACTCCAATGTTTCTTTATAATTTGTTCTTATTAGTACTTTATAATTTGTTCTTATTAGTAAGCTGTGGTAAATGGTGTTGGTGACACAATTGTTAAATAATTTGTAAGCATACCATAGATTTATAAGTATTGTGTTACTGTTTGTTTACCCAAATAAATAAAATAAAATAAAAATGCTGACTTTCAACTAAGAAAAACGTTAAACAAACTCTGAAAGATAAAGTTCAACACATTAAAGAAGCCAAAATGTTACTTGGCACCGAATTTAATATGAAGAGTTTTAATTAGTAAGGCGCGTTCAGTGTTATTCTCAGAGCAATTTAGTGAGCGCGCAAACCGCACTACGGTGTATGGGCTAACATACAAATTATGTGTCAGCCAAGTTTTCAACTCAGTGCTAAAACAACTTGTTCCTACAAGAGATGCATCTCTTTATTCCCACTAGATTACGCTTTTATATCTTCTATACATATTTACCTTTAAGGCCCAATAAGCTTACATTGAAATCTGGAAGGAAACTCAATCCTTTGTTAGGAAAACTTCTAGGAGCCTTTTGCGACCCTTAGGGTCGACACACACCAAAAGCGCGTCGAAACGCAGCGAAGCGCAGTTTCAGTGTCATATGAATTTTAACTTTATTTTCATAACTATATTACTTATTATCGCATGAGAAACTCAAACGAGTCGCGCGGATGCCCGCGGCGCCGCGGGAATTCCGGCGAATTCCATAGTAGTAGTAGCGTAGAGTTTCTCATGCGATAATAAGTATTATAGTAATGAAAATAAAGTTAAAATTCATATGACACTGAAACTGCGCTTCGCTTCGACGCGCTTTTGGTGTGTGTCGACCCTTACTCAAATCCCTTGGGCTTATAAATCCGACAATGGATACGCAAAATTCTGAAATATTGTACTTGCGTAATTGAAGGAATTCAAGTGTCGAGTATCGCCGGAGTCGGGTTTGATAGCTGTTCCCCCACGTCAGCTGCAGGGGCGTGAAGTCACTCACCTCTCGACGTGTTGATAACTTTCAAGAAAAGTCATCGTTATCCACTGGTAAAACAATAATTAAGTAGCAGTATATTCCGTTGAATTACTGTTTTTATGTTGTCTAAAGCATCACTAATACGCGTAAAAAACGTTAATCTTCGTCTTTTGGAATTTAATTGTGATATTTATTTTGCGTGTGCAGTTGAACGATTTTCTAATTAACCAATTACATTTATTAGAAACAGTTTCTGGTCAGTTAATCTTCCATTTGAAGCAGGCACGTAGGTACCGACATGTTTTTTGCTTAATATGTATTTTCGTGTCCAGCGAGATCAGACAGAAAAATGAAAAACAAATCGTCTCGTCTGAATACTAGTTTACGAAGACAAAATTAGTTTTTCATCCCACCTATTCGAAAAAGACGACTTGGTTCGCCTTTAAATGCGACCAAAGTTGGTGTTTTCAGTAAGGAACTTTGAGCGGGCAATAATGAGTTTTTAATCCCCGTTAAGCGGGATTAAAAGTACTTTTAGGCACACTTTTTGAATTTGGAACATCTTAGTGTTCAGCGCCGAGGGAATCGAACGCAAATATAGTTTGAATGACTGGCTGCTAATACGACGGCCCATAGACTCGTTGCCCCGGCTGAATAAAAAAAAAAGAAATCAAATTCAAAGCGCGCGAATTGTACTTACAGTCCGCATTGGTGTAATTTTTTAAAGGATAGAAATTTATAGTAAAACCATTTGAAAAATGAGTTCTTCAAGCGACAGTGACAGTATACAATTAACTCCTGAAAATATAAGAGCTGATGCAAAAAATGTGATTGATAATATATTACCTGCGAAATCCCGGGAGCAATATGTAAAAGCATATAGAAATTTTATTGAATGGAGAAATGCAAGAGGCGCCAAGCATTTTTCCGAATCTGTGTTTTTGGCCTATTTCCAATACTTAGGCAAAACAAAAAAACCTTCTACACTTTGGAGTATCTTCTCGATGTTGAAATCAACAGTCAGCTGTAATAATGACGTAAAACTAGACACATATTCGAAATTAATAGCGTATTTGAAGAGGATGTCTGATGGATATAAACCCAAAAAATCCAAAGTTTTCACTGTCAAAAACGTGGAGAAGTTCCTTAATGAGGCACCCGACGAAGTTTTTCTTGCCGTAAAAGTAAGTAACTACATATAAAGTGTTTTAAAATGCGTATTTTATTGGAAACTTTAGCTTGATAGACATTTATTTAATACACATTCTGTTTTGTTACAGGTGGCTTTAATTTTTGGAATACATGGAGCTTGTCGTGGGAATGAACTTTTAAAAATATCTGTTGATGATATCGAAAATCACTCGGATGATTTACTATTAATAAAGCTGACCGATACAAAAACGAAAATTGACCGATCTTTCGTAATCCGAGGAGAATATAAAACTATTGTACAGAAATACATGGACCTACGTCCTGCTGATATGAAGAGTAATCGGTTTTTCGTTCGTTATCAAAATGGGAAGTGCTTTAAACAAGTAATGGGAAAAAATAAATTTTCTATCATGCCACAAGAAATTGCTACATATTTGAAATTACCAGATATCAAGTTGTACACTGGACATTGTTTTCGTCGTACTTCTGCTACCCTTTTAGCAGATTCTGGGGCGGACTTAACTGTTCTCAAACGACATGGAGGATGGAAGTCGAGTTCTGTAGCAGAGAGCTACATTGAAGATTCCATTGAGAACAAGGTGAAAACTTGTGAACGTATAGTGGAAAACATTAAATTACCACCTACAGTTAATCCCTCCATACCATCGTCACCGCGCCCATCTACATCCAAGCAAGAAGATTTACCGTCGCCTTTTCCTCCGAAGGAGTCAGATTCGGATATTATTACAAACACGCAAAATATAAAAACAATCTCTATTCCTAATAAAACTGTAACAATAAATTTTCACCATTGCGAAAACGTCTCAAATGTAAATATAAATTTTTAGTTATTTAATTATTTGATAGTTACATTTAATTTTAGTTGTAACTATTTTTTTTAAATAATAATATATTATAAGAAAATATGAGGCATCTTTTATTTTCTCATATGGGTGATGAAAAGTAGAGTGTATGACTCGGGCGCAAATATATTTTTGGCTCGGGCGACGTACTTTGAATCCCTCGCTACGTTCAGGATTCTACTATAGAATCCCTCACTTCGCTCTGGATTCAAAAAAGCGCCCTCGCCCTAAAAATATTATTTTGCTCCCTTATGATACAATCTACTATTATGAATTAGTTACAAACAACACTTATCTTTACTACATTCACGTAAAACTTAAAACTTCAGTTATTTTGTGTAAATTCAGATAACAGTCGTGAAACCAGAAAATAATTCCTGAAACCCGGCACAATTATAGGTAATACAAATACTCGAAACTTGTTTATATTACAGTATAGATTAATTAAAATATTCCGGTAGCGTGGTCTAACTGCCCTGAAATTACTGCCAAATAATTATAATTATACATTGATGGTATTCGATATCGAATTCTATCAATGTATAATTAATTAATTATAACGCATTTGTAACCATTTTCATAGTAAAATTATACAATTTTAATAAATTGTTGAAATTTAACATTAAGCTTTGCTAGCATTTGTTATTTTCACAGCAAAAAACAACATAAAATCTAATTAATGAATACGTCACAAGTAATTCATTTATATCAGCATACAATGGAAAAGAGCACGAACTAATCCTATTAACCTTAGTGAACTCGACCATTATCTCGTACTCTACAGTGTGATTTTAAAAATACTTCCTTCTTATGGATAGCTTTTATAGGGACACCATTCCAGACAACTTTAGTTTTATACCTTTTGAAAATGCGAGGAAAGTAGAAATGTGTGACAATTATATTTGCTTAGAAATATTATGACAAATGAACCTCAACAGCGTGGTGCCAAAGGCAAAGATACAGAATAAGTAAAAGTTTTTTTTAGGAAATCTATGACAATCATATTATTTATCATCAAATTATTTGTTATTTTTTCATTAACTTATAATAATTACTTTTCTTTTTCATATGTTGTATGGTATAATTATATCTATTAATAACTTAAAAAAATGAATGATGTCCCAAAATATTTTTAATTAAATAAATAAAATAAATTTAATTATTTTAGTGTAAAAAGTAATATAGCGAAATACCATGCGGAACAATATTAGGTAAAATTTTCTACATCAATGTTGTTCAACATGTTCGCAATAGAGTACAACTGTTGACAACAGCTTTATGATGATACCAGAATTTTTAGAATGACCCTGTTGTGTATGGAATCGAGTATGCACTTTCGTAATGGTCTTAGTAATGAGTGTTAATCGGCCGTTGCCGTGTCAGCCGATTATGTGGATCAAACCAACTATTCTATGAATACTGTTCCAATTTGCTGACAATAACGTACTACAATATTCAGCCTCTGAGTTATTTCTAGGCCGTTCTTCTTCTTCGTCGTGTCGATGGCTGAGTCAAATTTTATTTTGACTTGCCATCGTGGTGAAAGGATTAGCCAATTCGCTTTGAAGTACTTGCGAATTGCCCAGGGTGCGCCGGACGTAGGGAATCGTTGTGTACGTCACTCGGGGAGGTTTCTTTCATGCGCCTCCTAGGCTAGGCCGTATGCTGCGGTTATAAATACTTTCTACAACTATTAGCTGTTAAAAACTAATTTTTCTTTTCTTAATGTCCAAGTCTTCACATTTCGTATCAAAACAACAAAATGTTTATTGCTATTTACTATTTTTCTGTTACATAAGTTAGGTACATCTGACATCTAGCCTTCGGTTAAAAAAATGAATGTTTGTTATGAGCTATCATGTTATAAACACTAAATACATTTAATAATGCATACAGTCGCCATGCTTGCTAAATAGCAATCTCCAAATCCTTGTTGCTAATGCCCCAAACGAACAGAAAACTTGACAGGATAACAAAAATAAAGGAAGTTAAAACGCATAGCAGGAAACATTGAATATTAAATAAAAACTTTATCCCCTCAAAGGAGAAAGACATTAAACAACATTTGTTATCTTGTCCTCATTACCGCGAACTTTCTTGCGCTGCGAGTTGTTCCAATCTCACAGTTTTTCGCTTTTTGTGCGGATCTGTTATACGACTTGAAGGCTATATTTGTAATGTTTATTCCTCGACGACTAACGTGAAGCACGGAGCAAGAAACAACAAAAATAACCTCTGGTACCGTTTAGTTCCGAATACTGTGCGATCAAAGCCAGAGTAATATCCTTGTCGAAAGGAATTTGCGTTTTAACAAAGCATGCGACCGAAAGAGGTCGAAGGACCAGTAAAGTACGGCTTAGTGCCTTACTGCATTGTATGACGAATCGGGGCGACCCGAGTGTATGACAGTTCAGTCACACCGATTAATTTAAGCAGTCGCCGACGCGTGAAGCCACGCCTGCCTGCTGACTGCAAGACGGGATTAGCTTCAACCATATCGAGATTACCGCTGACCTTGAACAACAATCATTTCATCGATTAACAAGTATTCATATCTAAGCCATAATGGAGACTTCATTCTTTAAAAAATCGATTTTCCTAGAAATGAACACTCGTTTCGTCGGATAATCTTTTTCAACACGAATCTATTAAATAAATAGGACCTAAAAACTGATTGTTCACATCGAAACTGTGATTACACTATCAGCGAAATCTAGCATATAAAAACTAGAATAGCTTTCGATATCTGAAATGAACATGAAATACAGTTTTTTGGTTAAAGTGATTCCCTGAATAGTCTGATTCAGATCGTTTGCCCAAACAAATATTGTAGAACAATTTATTCATGCACGTTTTACTCGTTCGACTTTCCGATACACATCTAACATTTAGTGTGACTTTTCAGTGCAGCAAATAGAGCATGACGGTCGGTCGATATACTTGCTTATTTGAGGATCAAACGCGATATAGTATGGATCAAATATCAACCACTCAATGTCAGTTTTCGCAGAGAGGGCAAAATACAGTTCAAAAGATTCTTTGTCTCTATTTTATAACCAGCGCCGCTATTTCCCTCGCACTCATTCCCATTCTGTCAATCAAGTCGACAATCAGCACGCGTAAATTTATGTTCAGATCTTGTTACTTGCTCAGCTACTGTTCCGTCGACATTGACGAAAATCTCATATATCAAACTTGTGCGAAGTTTCACTATGCTGAATATGCGCCAAGCTACGTCAACGCGCTGATTCATAGTATTCATTTGTATCTTATCTGACAGTTAGATATATTCGAAGTCAATTTTCCTTTTACCTAACAGATAAGAAAGGACAACTTGGAATGCGAACTCACGAAGCAGTTATATTTTTTGCTGGTTCCAACTAGTCGTGATTCGTATAACAATGTGGGCGGTAACGTGGATAGCTCCGTAGTGAAGTCGTTTATCACGTCCATTCATAGCCACTGATTTCCGTTTTATCATGCATTATCGCTTACGTGTTAATACAATCATTGAGCCAACCAACTATAATATTTACCTGTATAGAATTGTTTGTGGAGTACGATTATCACCGGCTGAATAATTGATATAATTGACGTTTGTGTAAAGCGAGCCCACATGGGTTGTGCAAGCTCGTGGATGGGCGACAATTGACCGGCGGCCCAGATGACATCATTGCCCTGCCCCTCGCCATCTCGACGACTGCACTGCATCAATGGTGTCGCAACCTCTCTATGGCTATATTAATTTGGGGCATCCATTAGTAATTATTTACGCTCCACTGAGCTTATATTATGGTGTTTTCACCACTTTTACTTTATTGATCAGCTCTTTATCAATAGCGTGTTGTTGTGAAACTTTCTTTCGACATAAAAGTAAGAATACTCGTAATAAAACTATATTGTTGGAAGTATTTATTCGAAGGCTACGAGTAGCTGTGGAATCTCAAACATGTTGGTTGTATTACACCAATAAATGATGCAGGAGATCAGGTTTATATGTTCAAACGTTACCAGAAATTAATTAAGTCATACGTTAATTAGTACGGAGCACAAATAAACTGGGCTTCAACGACTGCCACAACACCCCTATTATCAATTTCTTTTAAATTGGCCTTTATATTCATTTCGGTTACAGCTGGTATCGATTTACGAGCCAATTAAATCGCTATAAAGATTTATCGGTCCACTGGATAAATTGTTGTTCTACAAATATGAGGACATTTTGTTTTAGAGTTCAATATCTACTGACAAGGCTAGTTCAATCTTACTCTTGATTATTCTTTGGTGACCTTCAGATTTTTATCGCCATGAATATGAGAAGATAAACGAGGTACGACTGGATATTGAAACGGGTTTGCGAAGATGGCTAATATATAAACTTGCCTTATATGTAATAATAATATGTTAACACCATAATGATAAGCTGTCTATGGACAAAGGACATTCACAAAGGATGGTATTTTTTTTATTTATATATATATAGAAGCACTATCGTTCCTAAACTACTATTTTATTTTTTTATGATGTTTCTAAACAGTTAGATACTTCATGAAGATACAATCTAGTCTAGATATAAAATGGTATTTTCAATGGTAGAGCTTCTGTAAACGGCTTTGTAAAAACAAACCATGTTCCTCTTAATGTCGCCGTCTTGATGATTTAAAGAAAGTCTGTAATACTCTGCAGATCTATGGACTGCCATCTCAATTAAAAAAAAAAAAAACAAATCTCATTATCGTTTGGCTCTATTACCAACCAAATAAATATGAAATTGGCGTAAGTATATTACACCTAAATATTTCCCTTCCCTTGAACTCTTTCCTAATAACAATCCCATAATGTATGTTTGCAAACAAAACGTACATTAAAAGCATAAGAAAAGAACTCTTTGTTCTTCAGTAATACTTGACTTAAACCGAGTCGAAGACTTAAGCTGACTAAAAGTGAGTATTGCGTGTTTGTTTATACAAATAATGATTCACGTTGACCGATGTGAGCTCATGTTGTTAATTGAACCTTGACTTAGCTTGTCTCGAGGTTTTACAAAAACATGTGAAACAGTCCAAAGAAACACAGAATGTTTTACCTGTTTAATATAATTATATGTTTGCTTGTACCGAATAAGCTCCTATTCTACTGGACGGAAATATTTTTTTATGACTACCTATACAATTATCATTTTATTACTAACAGTGTTAAACAAAACGCAACAAAATTTAAAAACATTATGGATATTCAACAAGCATAAATCTATATATATTTATTTATTTATTTATTTTAAACTTTATGCACATCAATAAGTACAATGGCGGACTTAATGCCTAAGGCATTCTCTACCAGTCAACCATGAGGAGGTGCAGAGACAATAATGGTAGATGCTTTAGAATTTAAAAAAAAAGAAAGTACAATCTATAAATTTACAATCCTAATTTAATGTTTATTCTAATAATTATATTTTAAACAGGATAATATATAATGTAAATATACTAAATATTACTATTACATAATATAAATAATATATAATATAATATATTAAATACATATAATCAGGTAATACATAATTTAAACGTATATATATAATATAATATATAGGTACACAATATCATTTAATTTTTTAATGACTCTGCTGATGATTCTTTGTACAGAAGATTACGTACTCTAGCTTTGAATGCGTCCCGTGTAGTCGACATCCTGATCTCGAGAGGGAGTGCATTCCAGATAAGGATAGACTGAATATAGAAGGAAGAATGTACTAAACTAGAAGTATGAGAAGGACACAAGAGAAGGAGATTATTAGAAGATCTGAGATTCTTATCATGGCTAGAACAGAGATATTGAAAGTGTGGTTTTAAATAAGTAGGAGAATGAGGCGAGTTAATATATAAAAATGAAACCCGTTTTTCGCTGTCACGACATAGCATGAAAACGGCTTGACCGATTTGGCTGATTTTTTTTTGTAGTTTCTAATACTCTGTACAAGGATCTTACGGAAAAAAAATTAAAAAAAAAAAAAAAAAAAAAAAAGTATTCATTTTTATATGGAGGATATAATAGATTCCAGTTCATATTGAATAGGTACGCATACATAAGATAGGTCAGCTATACAAAATAAAGTAGTGCATCAAATTTACGCTAAGGCGGTACGAAGTTCGCTGGGTCAGCTAGTTAATAATAAAATTAATCAATAAATTCGTAAATTAAATTAAGTATATGAAACAAAAATAAAAGCAAATATTTTTCAAATAACGCATAAATCCAATTTGAAATAAAGTATTCCAATTTGATTCTTGTATCTTGATGAAAATTGGTTTGAAGATTATTCAAGACCCCAGGATTACTAAAACAGACTTATTTGACGTACCCCGCAGGTGGAGCCGCGAACGAAAGCTAGCATTGCTATTAAAGTAGCTCGTATCATCTACGGGCGTGATAGGATGAGGTTCCAGCTCTAGACCCATGTAAACCCATAACTGTGTGCCAGACTAACACCCACACTTCACCTCATATCTTAGGTCCCATGTGGTAGGGGTAAGCCTTAGAATATTAGATCATCTACCGCGCACAGTTACAGACTCCGTTACTCTGGGCCAAAAACAGCAATTAACACTTTACTAAGAAACAGTTGAAAAAGATATGGGACCGGCAGGATTTGAACCTGCGACCTTACAGCACACCGGGCAGCCGCTTTAGCCATCCAGCTACGGTCGCCTCTTACCAGCACCCTAAATTTCTCAACTGTATGATACGTCATTTCGTGACGTCACGTTCATCCATTTGTTCCTATCTTTTTCAACAGTTTCTTAGTATAATTTGCTAAGCATAGCTAAATGCTATAAAAATAATCAATTAACACTTTTGCCTTATATAAGGATTAAGACCGAGAACTCACGGTTGCCGCTAGACCAAAAAGGCAGTCACGTTATATTTGCAAAATTGAAAACTACCCTCAAAGTGAAACATTCGCATAAATAATTCTTCGCAATTAACTCTCGCACCCGGTGTTTGTATTAAACGCACGAGTAAAAAGTGCTTTACATAAATTTAGAGGCGGCGCAAACCAAAGGGAATTGCGAAAGTTTCGGAATGAATATGCGAGGAGGCTTTCATGTTGGCGGTGCCGATAAGAGCTTGTTACTCGATTTGCCACCGAGGCACACGTATACCACAGAACAAGGGATAGGAGTAGAAGTAGCGTGAAATTAAGTCATTGTGGCCAACTGCGGTCTTTTGTTTATAACCGTAGTATGATAACAGCATTAAAGCTGAGCAACCGCCACTGTTTTCGTACATATTTATTATTTTTTTTATAATACCTGTTTTTGCATGTGTTAGTTATGTAAGAAAATAAAAATAATTTTCTTTCTTATAGAATCATTAAAATTTGCGCTAATTAATAAGTGACGAATTAATGTTGGCGTGTATCTAAACAAAAAATTAAAACCCATTACTTTTACCTTTTTCGCGCCAATATTTCTTTATCTGACTAATGCCGCTACGTATAATTTCTGAAATTGACTTATTTTCGGATAATATAGTTAACAATAGCTCACACTGTCTGCCTGGCCGTAGCTGCCGTCAGTGTCATCCGAATACTTAAGCATCGACACGCTAGATAGAAGCTTTGCTCGACTATATACAATTTCTATCCGCAGTATAATATGTTCTGTGGATGCACCGACATCACCACCACTCGCATCGCATGCATGCGGTGGGTAGTGCATGCCGGTAACTCGTTGCCTACCTTCTGTCCATGACACCTGATACTAATTCGCTTGTATTCCGTTTATAGGTTAATGACTTTCTATTCACATATTCAGTAAACCTATATAGGTTAATAACGTGCTATCTTCACTATATTGTAAACGCTGGTCGACTGCAAAGCGTAAAACGGAACGTAATATTTGCAGTGCCTGGATTATTCCAGGAGCTTTAATATAATCTGCACCAGTTACCTTTTGTAATATGATGAATAAGCGTTTTCTTCTTTTGAATCTGAAGTGAATTGAGATTTTGTTTTATTTGGGCAGATTTCAAGTAAAGATTATGGTTTATTTTCAGTAGTCGTTTGTTTTTGTAATTATTATGGTGTGGTGTCACTAGAGCACTGAAAATGGTATAATTCCGTGTTTCACGAACGATATAGGACAGGAAGAATGCCAAATAAATACCATTTACACCTTCGTGGTTTCTCCTTAAGTGTGACAGCGATGCTTTGCAAAATAACACTGTGATTATAACAACAATGAAAGCTAAAACGTTGTTTTTTTTATTGCCTAACATAAATGACAACGAAAACAATATAATACAAGTTGTTTGGCAATCCCACCTACCTACACACTTGCTCTGTATTTCCCGTGTAACAAATTATAGACAAGTTTATCTTGATGATAGTAAATCTAGTTTCAATACAGATTTATCTAAAATATCTGCTCTCAATGTTTAAACAGAGCGCTAGATTCCAAATATAAAGTTGGTCGATTGCCTAAGTCTAGGCTAGTTCCCCTATAAACGGAATTTCTCATTTAAACCACAATGTCTGGCTTCGTGAGATAAAATAAAACCAGAAATTATTTCATATTATGCGCAGTTGAAATGCCTGCCTGTAACCACTATTTTCACAGTAAACTAACATTTGAATTAAACAGTCCAACTGACCGAGATTTCAGATCCTCCATAATGTATTTGGCACTCATTTTTCAATTTCATCTTTATTTCGTAAATGTTAGAGTCGAAAATAATGCTACAAGGTTAGCAGATGTTGAATTTCAACAGTGCATTGCGTCGGTAGGTGTACAATATCGCCGCGATCACCAATATTGACACAAGTGGGGGAAACAGCTTATTTTATACTATAGGTAAACGTTACATATCGGATGACATCATGATTTACGATGAGGGTCGATAAAAATAGACTTTAGCCACTAGTTCGTGTAGTAGTTGCAATCAGTAATTCTATTAATGTGTATTAGGTAATAGAGTAAACGAATGAAACTTATACATAACTCATAATTTATCTTATTGCTCAAAGATAGTCTTCACTGCCATAAACCCACACTATGCTTACACATCAATAGACATAACATATAGATTCCTAGGCAAAGAGATCTTAATCTTTATCACTAGAGAGAACCTATATAACCTAAAGCTCTCGACTTAACGTTCTATACATCGAATTTTGAATTAACATACCAGAGATGCAAGCCTACAGCACGCGTATCGTACATTCAATTACGGTGAAAAAACACAGAAGTCGATTTTTCATCAATATTCGGCATTTAACAGCTTTTTTAAAAAGTTTGTCAATGTTAGCATAGCGCCGAACACGCGCCGGAGCTAATATTTTATCTAGGGTGACCTAAAAGTAGTGAAGTGCTATGACCCACAATTCAAGGAATTGAAAATAGGACCTTTTCGTAGTATTTAGTTTCCAAATCTAAATAAAATGGGAAATAAACTTTGTGCTCTGCTTACCTTTTAAGTGTACAATGACACGCTATCCTGGATATTATAATTTTATTATTGTAACTATATGATTTTTTATCAATCATTAATTTGCAAAATTGCGTTTCCAATATTTAGGCACTGTTACGCTCGCTCGAAGGAATTGACCCAATATAACGGAAAGTCAATTCTGCAAATTAACATAGAAAAAAATCCGTTTCATCAAAACGTTTCGTGTCGAACTAAAACTGGATGGAATATAAATTCAACATATTAATCATTCGTATTGTAAACAAATGAATTCATCGACGAATCATTAACGGCTATCCAATGACTAATGGCTTGCTATCTGTCTCTATTATTCAGTATTCTCTTGTCCGTTTTCCTTAAGGGGAAGCTTTTTACCGCTATCTGTGTCTGCCGAATGCATCAGCAATTTGCGGTTTAGCCGCGGCAGTAAGGATATCATTAGAGCCGCTTGGCTAAATGGCAGTGCATGTTGGCTTATCCAGGCGATTAAGAACTCCGCTGTAGAGCTTGCCCACGTTTGTTGCTGGAGCCGAGTATGTCTAGTAAGCGGCTATTATTTGCTTTGTGTCAGCCTACAGCCTACTAGCTATTTTCGCTTAATTTCTTTGTTTACAAAGCTGTGACATGGTTGTCTCTTTTTCTTCTATCAATAGTTCTAAACCTAAGCTTTTCAACTTTATAGAAATGCCGACATACTCAAGAATTCAAATTTGATATTGTTGATATCAACAAATTTGTCAGCAACAACGATTGCACGTACAGATGGTAGTTGAATTCACAGTCTGATTGTTCGAGGTGTGACTTTAATCTAAGCCACATTAAATCTAGTTCTGTTTACGAAGATTCTACAGATATATAAAGCATAGAATTATTTCCAGTTCCGCGGATAATTTCTGACTCTACCTGTGCCTCTCCTGCTTAATTCATGTGCCTATATCAACTACATACACAGCTGAAAGAGCAATGCTTCTGTATTTTCCTGAGTAATCATTCTATTTCCACATTAGTCAACAACTTCATATAACCAAGAACACGTGGTAAACGGAAGTAAACATATAAGGCGGTACTTTTATTCGTGAAA
Organism: Hypena proboscidalis; assembly: GCA_905147285.1. Taxonomy (NCBI): domain Eukaryota; kingdom Metazoa; phylum Arthropoda; class Insecta; order Lepidoptera; family Erebidae; genus Hypena; species Hypena proboscidalis. The sequence goes on from LR990144.1 coordinate 7,206,149, forward strand.
TTGAGCTGAACAAATTCACCAATTGATATACGTACTTACTTTATTTATTTCTCGATATTTTCTGAATGTTATACAGTCGGCAATATCTGTAAATGTCAGAACCCCAGTCGGTTATCGTCCCCTGAAATTTGAAAGGTTGAAGGAGGAAAACGTTGTCAATAGCAGTATTTCGGCAGATTGGTGCGATGTTATTCGCACATCAATAACTGGTAAACACGTTTAGGACCATCAACCATTCTCCTCGAATTGTAACAATACAAAAGGCTTTAAAAATAAACATGTTTTTGTATCATATATCTGTTCCACGTTGTAGCACGAAATAGAAATAGAAATATAAGTTATATATTATTATTATAAAATCATACCTACTTACAAATTAACACACTTTTTCATATTTTTTTTAAAATTATTTAACTATCATATTATTTAACACATGTCATGTAGGTACTTACCATAGAGCAAATACAGAGTAGAGGTGCGGTAACTAGATTTACCTATGAAACAACGCGTGAGGATTTGCGGGGTGAGGGGTGTTAAATCCCGCCCACTTCTACATTTCCCCATCTAGTGGTCAATAGCGAAACGCTTATATCACTTTGTACAGAAGTAATGTAACTATCGCTCACTAGATGTCACTAAATGTCATGCTGCATTCAGACTCTTGACTCACCGCGCGACTCGTGCGATCGCGAGCTTTTAGACGAGCTTCCGTTTACACTCGCGTGCGCTCAGTTCAGTTTCACCTCACGAGAATCTCCGAAAAGTCCCAACTATTGGCTGCTTAGCTCCTGCATTTGATTCTCGTTGATGTTGTATCAATGAATAACTATCTGCTTGGGAAGGAATTATTCCAAGTGCGGGCGTCGTTTCTATTTTAAAAAAATATTTAAATAATTTTATATTATTTTGTTATAACCAAACTTTTTGGTCTAATTACAATGTTCAAGTCAAAAATTACCATAACAAATAAAAAACGGCCTTTAAAAACAACTCGCTCCTGGCGCGAGCGCGCGAGCCTTTTCACGAGTCGCGAGTTTCCTCGCGAGCTCCTGTTCACATTCATCCCCTCGTGCATTTACTCGCGACTTGCCGCGCAATGTTAAGCGAGTCTGAATGCACCATCAAATTTACCCTAAACGTCACCATAGTTACAATAGACTATAACAGGGTCATTCTAAGAATTTCTTTTTTTTTACTTTATAACTTTTTTAAAAACAATTAAAACTTTAGTTGAAATTGTGATATGATAATATTTATGATTTCGTGCCAGCCGAGACGGATTATTATTTTAAAAGCTTTTATTTAACTTGCAATGTATGTATCTATGTATGTAAATATGTATGTTCGGGTGGAATCTTGCAAGCTAAATTTGACCCACTACCCGGTGTCCAATTGAGCTGAAATTTTACGTACTGGTCAAGTTTTGATGACAATGCATGTTTATGATAAGCATGACCTCATGCTGCTGCCAGGATTGGCTGCTGACGAGGAAATTCCTCAACAGTTAACAGTAGAGACATGTAATTTTGTACACTCATTGGAGTATGGATTACAGTTAGTAGGTATGCCATGAAATTGCTGCCACCTTCAGGGTTGGCTTCAAATAGACAAATGCTCAACAGTCGGCAGTAGGGACTAGAAATTTTGAATACCCGTTCGGAACGGTTGGAAGGTCCACCATGAAATTGCCACCACTTTCAGGGTTGGCTCCAAACCAGAGAAATCCTCAACAGTCGGCAGTAGGGTCTTCAAATTTTGAATACCCGTTCAGATATGGTAGACGGTTGGTAGGTCCACCATGAAATTACTGCCACCATCAGGGTTAGCTTCAAACCAGATAAATACTCAGTTTTTATTTTAATTGCAATGTATGTAGGTATGATCTGGTGGAATCTTGATACGTAATGTGAAGCAGATATCTTTAATAAAATATAAATAAAAAATCTTTTTAAAAACAATTAATACTTTTATTTTGTCTTGAAAAATACCTATTATTTATACGTAGTTTTTCTTTTAACTTTGAATTTATCTTGTAGTCCGTTGGTGAAATGGGGTAAAAAAACTGACATAAAAATAGAAAAATAAATAAAATAATAATTTTGATGATAAATTCATTACCAGCATATTAATTATTTTCAGTACTTTCCATTTCATGATCCAGCTGACGTAAAATTATTGAAATGACCCCATTAAGTATCGCCATCTATTGTCGAGTAGAATTTTATTTGAAAACGACGAATCTAAGAATTGTTCTAGAACTTTTCGAATAAATTACGCAAAACTCTACTTACAAATGAAATGTGATACCATCCATAGCATCAGATCGTCTATCCGAGTAGTTCTTACAAGATAAAACACAGCACTTCATTCTTGAATCACTCCTGGCGCAACTATCGAATAAAATGATACCGCACATCAGATGTGCACAGAAGGAAGGCCGCCATTACAATGACGTGTCGTGATGACGTCACGACCAAGCAATTATGTGCACTTTTGATTCAGTGCACATTCGCTTAAGCCACCTCCCCTCTGTATTTGCTCTATGGTACTTACACACAATATAAAAAATAAAATTACAAACTAGAAACATTTTACATATCTTATTATTATTTACACCTTATATATAAAACAATAATTATTATTGACGAAACAAAATAACATACAATGTGGATTTGATTAAGTTTTGCGAAGCCGTCTCAATAGAAAAACGAATTTGTATCAATATCCCTTCATATAATTTGAGTCATGCCGTAAAAATAAAGCGTTTTTTTTTAATCAAGTTTTGAGTTAAATTTTCGGATATATTTCATAATAATATTATGTAGCTTTATAATAAGGAGATGAACATTAAGGTGGTCAATTGCTGTTGCTACTTTCCTAGGTAGGAAAACTGGTGACCTGTATCACAGGTTATTTTATACCTATTTCAGGCACCAGCGATCCTCAACCTACGCTGTAACATAGCTATATAGATTACAATCTTATATGTATGGTTAGAAATAAATTCTTTTTTATTTTTTATTTTTATTTTTTATTTTTATATTTATTATTATTTTATAATAAAAAATGCATACTATTTGTAAAGCAAAGCTCGTACTAACTAACAATTTGTGGTTTAAATCAATTCAAAGAAAAAGTACCGCACGTTCCTGGAACATATCAATCTGAAACAATATTCCAATAATTTTATTCACCATGTTCGTCGAAAGTAGGTCAGGATTGAGTTGGGCTGGGGTTACCATACCTAAGGATTTGTCCTGAAATTGCCGGATTTTTTGGACTTTTTTAGGATTACAGCCGGACTTTATAAATCTGAGGTTATCTCAGTATTTTCAAGATGGATTTAGTAGATTTTTGTATAACCTCAGTATTTTCAATATTTTACCTTTTTATTGAAATGAAAATAATTTTGAATGAAAGAAAATAATTTTCAGCACACAAGAGACTGATTAAATTATAACATTATCAAAAATCTGACATTTTAATTGTACATTAAATTACGTTTAACTTTCTGAAATCTGAAATCTGAACTTGCGACAATATTTTTTTGTATTTTTTTTAAGAAAATCTGATTTTTCTCCGGATTTTTTTCTTCATCTGGAAACCCTAGTCAGGGTAAAGTTGGCGGACGGTGGATGTAGCCACGCGCCGTGAACTCGACTATCCAACAAACTTGTAATACCGCCTCGGACTGGTGCTAAATGCTATTTGCAGAGTTAAACAAAGCTTTGCTTTGTGCGAGCAAACCATAGCATGACACAATACTTGTTGATACCTCTGAGTAAAAATAGAACGTAAACTGCAGGACATCGGCCCTGTTTGCTAACTTTACGTTCTAAACCAACACCTTAACTCGAATGTTCAAGAAGTTAATCAATTTCTATCAAGTCCAATTCGATTAAGGAGCAGCCTGTAACTTTGGCCTCACCAAGTTTATGGACCAATAACTTTACCATGCTTATAGGCGATAATCACGCTTAGTAGACACGTATTGGCGTTTAATTTGTGTGAGTGCGCAGGATTGAGCATTTCGTTATTGATCTCTCTCGTATGAATTGCGCCAGGACTTGGCAAGAGATTCTAATAAGCAATATGTTATTGTGCAGCTGCTTCCAACCACAGAATCATCTGAGGCTGGCCGCACGTACACCCAAACTGTCAGCAGTTGACATTATTCACAATGTCGTGCGACTTCTAATACAGTGCAGTTAATCATAATTGCTTCATGAACTATTTTGATACAACACTGCATTGCAGATTCATAACTCGTTAGATGGGAGATAATTACCATACGCAGTGGTTTCAATTCGACGAGTACCTATATAATTATATCAATAAGCTATTGAATTAATTGGGCGTTAATCACGCTTAGCAGGCGTTCATTGACAACCATTTCATTTCAGTGATAGCCTATATTTCCTACGTCCGGCGCACCCTGGGCAATTCGCGAGTTCTCCAAATCCAATTGACTAATCCTTTCACCACGATGGCAAGTCAAATAAAAATTGACTCAGCCATCGACACGACGAAGAAGAAGAAGTAACCATTATTGATCGTGTTTGACATATAAATTGTGCCAGAATTTGCCGAGGGATAAGGATAATCAATATGTTATTGTGCAGCTGCTTCCAACCAATCATCGGCGTCTCACCGCACGTTATACCACACTGTCAGCAGTTGACAGTATTCAATCTGTCTGGCTTCAGAATATTACGGTTTCAGTGCAGTAAATTATGGTCACATCATGAACTGTTTCTGGTATGAAATACATACTTTGTATGGTTTTACTTCTTGCTACCACCAAACTCCAAAAACAAGACTTAGATAAGACTACAGAAGTGGTATCATTATAATATCTTGACGATAATAATATAATAAATGGCCAAGATATTGCCGAATCCCGCTCTTGAAAACTTGCCCGAAGCTCGCTGATCCAAAACTCACAAGTACATGTTTCACAAAGTTCCAAGTATTCGATAACGAGGGTAACATCCCTACCATATAATTTAAAAACTGCCAGTCTCTAAGATTTATGAATTTCTCTTGTAAATTAATATCTATAAATTCTCTTGTTAATTTCTAACCGCATTAACATAAATTTTGTTTCTTTTCAGGTCTAAAAAGTTCCTGTAACGCCGTCCGTCGCGGCTTTAATTTTAACAAGTGAGTACTTTTGACGTTATTTTAATTAGTGTTTAAAATAGATTCCATTAAAAAACAGGATATTTTATATGACCCTGGTATAAAAGAGACATGCTTTAAAGATATGTATCACAACAAACAGACTCTTCAAGTAGGATAATCAGATAAAGTTCTACACGTAACTTTCATTATTCCTCCAATATGTTTACGACAAGTCAATTAGTTCAATCACTTGCGTAAAAAATAACAAATTAAGAACTAGATAGTTATTTATTTATTTTATTTATTTATTTATTGGAAGACCAACAGCAGTAACAATTTATATTAATAAAAATATTATGAAACATTCAGCCAACTACAGGTCCTCACGAATAAATTACAATATATTATAAAATTAAGAATATATTATGTAATGTTTAATTATATACCACAAACATTACAGTTTAAAATTAAAATGATGCGTTACATTAAACTTAGAAATGAATAAAACAAAGCTTTTAGCCCAGTTTGTCATCATTACTGTATCGGTATGCAACTCAAGCCCCGTGGGTATTAATTAAAACTGCAATTACTATGTGTGCTCTATTTTAATTTAGGCTACAATGTAGCTATTTGAGCTACATTGTATGACAGCGTTCCATCTAATCTAATTGCTTGGCTATCGTTTTACTCAATTAGTTCTAGTAGTAAACGCCCAGCTTACGTGGCCGAATATCGTCGACGTATTTAGTATCATCATGTACCGAATCTTTATAACTTTGAGGTTTTGTAACGTACATAACATCACGTGTATATTACTCAGAAGGGTGTGGCAGAGGACAATACCCACACTTCACCTGTTATGTTTAGGTCCCAAGAGGTAGGTGGTAAGCTTATCGTCATCCACCGGGCAAAATTCGATCTCTGTGCTGCTATTGTGATTTTTCGGACGGAAAGTACACAAATAACACTGCTCGGCCAGAATCGAACACGAGACCTCGCGGTGAGAGGCGCTAACCATAGAGGCAGTTAAACCCAACCCAAAATATCCTTGCAAATAAAAGCTTAACGTAATGTAAGGTACAGAATGAGTTAAATATATGAAAAGAGCATAGAGAATAAAGAAAGTATATAATTAAGTACACATGCGTCGTTTTTTTTTAAACTATAGGTTTTGTATCCTACTTACTATCTAAATGCAACTGAATACATTGATTTTACACAAATTACCTGCCAGTTGACTTGACACAACTCAGTGATCCAGTAAATAGGGCCATTACAGCCACACGTGTTTTTCATTGGACATGTTGTCAGACTTGTAACTATTGTGTTCCAGATTGGCTGTGAAATTCGACCCTAAACTTACTGACACTGATATATCTTGTCGAGCATGGACCACTTGCCAACTGGTGGACTAAAACCCGTACAATACATGCGAAAAAAACAAAAATCAAAACCAACCAACCACCACAATAAAGCATCTAAACTGTTTCCTATTACTTTTATCGAATTACATGACTAATTATTATTAAATAACCATATAATATTCACATAAATTCGACGAAACGCGTAAACAACGTCATGCATATTTTATAAGTTTATAATGAAACCACATCCACATATTTTCGCTCAACTTCACAAGGAAAATATCGCATAAAATCGCAACAATGTTAATAAAAGCTTTTTACTTTTATACAACGGTACGAATGTGCAGTGCTCGTGATTTTTAAACATGAAACTTGGCTATCGTTTCATAAAGAACTGCCGTAAATCAGTTTAACGACGTCTGACTATTATATCCATGGTTCAGTGTATCTGCTAATCCTGCAATATTCTCGAGCAGGGTTGCCAACCCTTATTTTTTTAATCATATCGCACGTTATTGAGGGTTGGCGCTGTTTTTGTTAGTGTCTGAAGAAGCCTGGATGAATGTCTACTTATTTTTTAACCTTTCCTGCTATAGGACGAAGGTTTCTTTCCACTCGCATTATTTTTGTGTCTATAGAAACGATTATTACCTACGAGTAGAAATACTTAATACTGAAAATCTTTGGTAAACTTTATTTCTGTTTTCTTATTTATATTTATAGAGACTAAGCTTAGTTAGAAGTCTATAATAGTTTAACACATATATACCAACTGAAAGCCTTGAATTCTCGCAATTAAGCCCATGAGCAATATTTGTACCGTTAATAGAAAATCCCAACTAATTAAAATCATTCCACTACATTTTCCTCGCTCAATTGGCAATGGAATTGATCTCTAAATGCCCCGTAATGAGAGTGTTCAGTCCGATATAAAATAAATAACATAATTGCCAAAATTTTCCTGTTATTGTTATCATTTCAAACCAAATAAAAAACAAATCAATCTGTAGTTTTCCTCACAGCTTTATCAAATTAATTTTAGAACAATTTGTTCGTTTAAGTGAACAGATTATTCAAGGATAAATAGAATTTTAGGTAGTATTTGTCGACACGTGTAAGCAAATCCTACTTAATCCCGAGGAATCTGTATGTAAATCAGTGCCGGCGAAACCCATCCAGGGTTCAGAGGTGCGTCTAGACAGGCATTGTACTCGGGGACCTAAATGCCTTCACGATTCATATGAATGTATAACATGGCATGTGTTTTGCGGCAACTTGTCTTGTACATATTTACATGAACGGAGTTGTCTTAGTTCTGGTACTTGCCTTCAGACGCAGGTTTGTAAGTGACTTATGCATTTATATCTTTTCGCATTTATAGCTTTTATAAGCTCCTGAATTTTGTTGTGTTTTAGGTACTGTTTGTCATAGTCGGAATAATTTTTTAAACCCATAATACTGTTCCCGCAGCGTTTCACCTATCATTCTAAATTGAAAGACTGGTTGAAAGCTTTGACGGTTTTTATTGCTTGCGCGTTTTATTTTCATTAATGGATTTTGCCGCAGGCTTTTTCAATTAACTAAATCTGTTGAAACATCACATACACACATAAACTTAACGAATAATACAACGTAGGTAGATAACAATCTATCTACAGCCAGTCGAATAAATCGCGGTTCCCCGAAATGTCTGGCCATAAAGGAGAGGTGTTTTGGGCCGGTGCCGTGTAAATCACAGTCTGGTGCAGCCGTGCTGCTGACCGTCCATGTACACAAGTACACACAGCACACACATCCACAACTCTGTAGCCGCCAGCCGGCTTAAACCACGAGCGCACATTGAAATGACAATGTTCCCTTTTATTATGACTACTGAAGTATGCTGTTCCAGTTTCGTTGTACATCTATCTTCCTTTAAAGCCTACCCAGTGTCTTAGAAAGCTGAATCTCCGCGCGTGGAACAATGATAGCCATAACACTTAAAACGTTCTTGTAAGCACTCAGCACACTCATAAGTAAAAGCGAGCTTAGAAAACTATTGAGTGCGGCTGTTGAAGAGCTAATAACGAATAAATAATATAAAGAGCTCTAGAGAATGGACATATGAAGATGAGTGCTATTAAAATAAGCAGCTGGAACGCATTAAAAGTATACTAGCGTAGTATTAAATTAATGAGGACTTATGCGAAAAAAATTACGCACCTTGTTGTCGCCACTTTTGCAATAGGTCTCACCATCAATAATGACCAATATTACGCCCTGCGGCTTTACACTTTTCACAAGTTGCCTCCTCTCGAGTATTATATCTTAGTGTACAACTCCTCGTAGTGAACGAGCACTTCAGAAATCCCTCATTGATATTTTCTTAAATATTACCTTATATTTAAACACGTCTCGTAAATAGCTTTTCATTCTACATTGAGGGAATTTTTATTATGATTATAACATTTATTATATAAAATTCAAATGTTCGTCTCGGACGAAAGCCGCCGAAAAAATCTTAACGGTAGTCGGCACTGAGAGAAATGTACTTTTAGATTGCTTGCGAATTTATCCCATAATTCAGCGCTGCGTTTCCATTTTGGTTTCGACGTAATCGCAAATATATGGTACAAATATATCCGTAGCTGCGCTGGTACGCCTGGTACTGCTTTACATTTTACCTTATTTAAAGAGTTAAGTCTCCTCGGCTGTAATTTACTAAAAAGAGACAACTTCAGACTTAGCACTCTTCTCTTGTCGCTTGCACACTTTTAACTGCATGTGCCTGTGCAATATCGCGTTTGTAGAAATAATATACTGCACCGGCTGGTTCAGGCGTGCCCATGTTATTGTATGAAATTGACGTTGCGACCGGCTTTTTATACACTGCGGTATATTAAAGTGCACAATTTTTGTACATTTATGTTCATCAAAATACGAAATGTGTTGTGCTCATTTCTTTTTTGGTTATATATCAGTCTCCTAAACCGATAAAACGTTGAGTATGTCTGGGTTGTAAAACGGTAGTTCCTCGGAGACGGGGCGGAGCGGTGCTAAGAAATTTCAGTCGATTTATGTTTTAACGTTCAGCTGTTCTTTACTATGCATTTGTTTATGATAACATTCGTTTTAAATTCAAATTTGTAAAAGCGGAGTCTGCGTGTACAACTGCTTTTTCATAATTAACACAAATTCGCGTTTGAAATAGTTACATCTTCCATCACTATCTCGACCGGAGGTGCGAACCGCTTTTTGCCCGAGTTTATTTAAAATTTATTCACAGCCTGAATAGTCTGCCTTAATTAATTCCTCATTGCGGAGGAACTTCACCTAGCTTCATAACTCCACGGTATGATTAAAAAATGTTGTTCCTGGAATAAATATTTGTATTCGTTGGCCAGCAATATATTCCAGCGACTGTCATAAAATAGAGGCACAGGCGCAGCGGCGATAATTTACGACCGGACTATAAAGCACTAACGGACTGAAAATGGATGTGCCATTTTATTATTGTCATTAAACTAGGAATTACTTTCTAACCAGGCTTAACATGTTGAGGAGGGAAGTTGTAGGTCTTCACGGGGCGTAGCGAAAGTGAAGAGCATTTCGTATTCTGCAAACAATCAGCGACGCGAGTGACAGCCTCTTCCGAAAACTCAATTAAGTCGGCTCGTAAAACGTCCCAGACCCAACTTCCTCCCTGTCGTTGCCAACCGCCAATTTATAAGACAAACCACTGAACTACGGTCTCGGTAAGTGACAGACAACTATCGATTTTAAACTCACCTAACATTTCTTGATTACAAAAAAATCTGCCCGAACCATTTTCTTGTACGTGTAGTTTATCAGTCCATCACCTGTGCCGTTTTTACACCCCATACGGCTTGGAAACAATACCCCTTTTTGCCCTTTGCGATTACACACAATAGTCGCTTGGGTGGGCTCCCATTCTCCCATCGATGCCTAGCGCGCGATGCGAACGTAAAACGATAAACATACGAACAGGAGAGACACATGCATATTTATAGCGCCTCAATACTGAGAACTATGGCATTATGATGCACACACGCACAAGTGCAGCACGTGACTTCCGCTGTCGAAATAGACTGACGCTTCGTCCGTGCGTTTCGTGTGCTTACATGATAGTTCTACAGAAATTACACCTACACCTTACGCTAGATGATGGAGCTAAAGCGGTTCATCGTCTTACTACTTGTATAGAGCTCAATAGGGAAGGCATTTTATTATATCGTATTCAGCATTTTTGGCATTACAAAACGATTATGGATATCAAGCTAATGTCACCTCACCTCTACGTCCAAGTGCTAGGTAATGATTAGTCGCCTATAGGCCAATCGTGATAAAGTTCTCGCGGCGTAGTCGTCATCACCATACAAAAATAACCATAATGTTCCTTTCTGGTTTGACATTGTATGATCGTGACTCATTTGTCAGGTAACTTAAAAGGACGTCTGTAGGATAGGACCTTAAACTTTGTAGGGACGTGCAGGGTCAAGCACTATACGCCACGTTATTTAGCAAATTGTATTCGACTGACTGTATTTACTTGTCTCACCCGCACATTTTGACTTTTCAATGGTGCCTACGATGCCGGTGCGGCGTTCACTCGTTGTTAAAGCTATCGATTTTCTTCCTTCCTGTTCCATTTCGTTGAATCCAAAAAATATGGCTCCAAATCTTAGCTTTGAAGCGAATCCCGCCAAGCTTTGCCGCATTTCAGCCATTCGACGAACTGTTTCTTTAAAACGTTTTTAGTGAATGGATCATTTGGAACAGAATGTTTTATACGTATACTTTTAAAGCAGAATTAAACTATTGCTTTTTGAATATAGACAACACATTTTGTCGACAAATGATTCAACGTTGCTTATTAATATATCAGTTAATAACATGTAGAGTAATATCGTGCCAAGGAGCAATAGAAAATATAACAACACTTTATTGCAGCACTAAGATAAACATCATTAAAGAATCGCTTGTCTTCACCGACTTAAGTCATCTTCGTGCACGAAAAGAGCATTTTCCGAGTAAATTCAATCTGATAGTGAATTATTTACGTTATGACGAGCCTGATTACTGGGTGACCTAAATACGCGATGCGGAATGTAGTTCCCTGCCCTGAGTAACCCACCCATCCCCTTAGCGTACTCACCTTTGTGGGTGAACGTGGCAACAAAATCCCACCACCAATTGCCATTATAAATTTCTAACGATTAGAGCCATTTAATTAATAAATTCTGTCTGACCGAAAAAAAACCGAATTTCGTGCCAAAGTTACTAATGTTAATAGTTCATTTGGGACTGTTCTAGAAACCTACTCATGACACCTAAATATTTCGATAATTGTGTCGCTATTTATTTCATCCAACAATAATAGTATCGACAAAAAAGTTCTTAAATAAGACATTCCCTCGTAAACTCGCTAGACATTTAATTATGGAAACACACAAGATCTGATACTTCATTGTAATGTTTGCACCCCAAACAAAGGGGATATTTCCTTTGAACGATTTTTAGGGCAACATACCACCCCTCAAGCACCCATTCTTTTCAATCTTCCTCATTAAATTCGGTAAACTTGCATTATGACGACTTGTATACTCAAAATAAGGGAAAACAGTACTAACAGTGATTACAAAGCAAATATTGGTCATATTACGTAAATATTGTCTCTTGTTAATAACTTTATCGGTTTAGGCTCATAATTCTAATTGATACCGGCGGTTTGAGACGGCAAATACATGTATTGTGAGATATTTACTGTTACAGGTACGATATTGAACACAAACTTGTACGTATACGGTACTTATAGGTATAAACGCAGACGTGATTTTGTCGGGGGAAAGATCCATTGTGGTGGTAACCCTCTTAGGTCGCCGGTCCCCTTACAAACCCAAGGGTAAGCTGCCAGAGTGGCTGGCTGCCTTTAACACGCTTACAAACTTGAAATAGCGAAACTCTGTATCTATCATAAATTTCACGGACGTTAAGGAATATACGAATTTAACGCAGATTTACTTACACGTCTACAAGATACGCCTCAACAATACTGTCTTGAGTATTTTAGTAACGCAAGCGGAATTTCAACAATCACCTTTTATTATTTGCGGATGTAATCAAGGAAGAAAATCTAATTCCGCTTTGAAGTACCTAGCACAAAGTGTAATTAATTAAGAACTTGCGGTTAATCATTTTTCTGTGTTGAAATATCCAAGATATAAATCTCTAAAGAAAATTGTAGCTGGCTAAAAAGCTTTGCCATTTTCTGTACTTTCTAATTAATTTATCTGACGTTTTTATAACTTTTTAAAGTACCGTCAGTTGTATCTTAATTCATATTACTATTTACGCAATATTCAAATTATACATACCAATACCATAATTTTCTCATTGGTATGTTGACTATATTATGCAGTCATTTCTCGTTGTATCAACTCGGCGTGTTGTCAACAGTACTGAATAAAAAAGTAATGTTTACGAAGCTGTTACAAGTTTATGAGTGTCGTAGTTATGAAACGGTCATTTATTTTTGTATGTCATTTCCTATAAACGTTACGTTTTACACTGCATTACTCGGATGGTGGAAGCCAGTAAAGCTACTTCCGATTAAATCTTCCCCATCCCTCTCATCTTTATAGTGCCATTTTGATAAAAACTGCGATCAAAACCCCTTGACCGATGCCCTGCATCCGCTCATTCGAGTATCGATTATTCTTTTCAGCTCGATTAACATATAAAGTTCATCATACAGAAGTGCTTAGTCAGAAACCAGGTCAATTTGTTGCAAATAAATTGTTATATTTACTCGCAGTAACGTTAATGGTACGAAGTGCGATTCATACTGTACCGTTTACTGTCGAGCACGTTTCATCCAAAATGTTTCCGCATCTCGCGCTCATCTTCAAAATAATTGGAGTGGACGACTTGTGTCCAGGATTCCTGGAATTAACATTAATCATTTTTAACGAACCTGTTTATCTCTAAATAATACGTGGAGGTATTTATTTACCGAATTATCATACAACGCTATTCTCCGTTTCATAAGCCGTCAGAATTAACATAGTACTTACATTACTTTGTGTTAATATGTAGCGTTTAGCCCTCGAGGGATTCAGGCTATATTAGTATTTGCGTGTCAGATTACTGCCTTTCCTGACCTACGGCGTTGCCAAACACTTTATAGTCTGGTGTGCTTTTCCCGAGCCAAATTGTCTACGGTTTTAAATAGCTACACAATAAAATTAAGTCGTTTTTGGAATGAAACATTTGTTCCTTCAATATTGGCCTCGTCTCGAGTGGATGTAAAGTAAGTGCCAGTTATTCTGAAAGGAATATAAAAGTATTCCCTGAAGTGGTTTCGCGACAGCATGCTAAGGAAGGGAGCGTTCAAAAGCTGTTTCTATTTGTGTCCAATCATTATGCGCCACCACGCGCCTTTAACTGTGTAACAGTACCCGAGCCGTTTCCGTTTGCCCTCCCCGTCTCTCTTCTTTATTACTAACTCATTTGTACTCGATATTAACGTAAATTTGTCTATATTTGAAACCCATAAGATGTAAGCGTGTTAAAAAAACGAAACATTTCTCCCTTAAGGCTAAGAACTCACGACGCGGAATTCACCCGCGTCCGCGCCCGGTTGCGGGTTAGATACATATTATATCAATGAATGAATGTTATGAAAAACCGTGCGGACGTAGACTGCGCCGTGAAAATTGATTTTGTTTTTACACTAATAGGCTTGTAGTGGTAGAAATGTTAACGGCGTTGGTTCGCAAATAATACCGTTGCATTATTGATATGTTATTAAGGAACCTACCAATAGTCTAAAACCAGATTTGCAACTTCTAAAAACCTTGGCTTGAGAAGCCGTGCCCTAAAAACTACGAAATTTTAGGTGTTTTTTCTGTTTTTACCCGACTGCGTCAGAAGGAAGGTTATGTTTTTCGAACATGTGTATGTATGTCCATTTCTTTGCCACGCTCTACAGTCCGAACGGCTTGACGAATTTTGACAAATGCGCTGTCATTTGTATCATAAAAATAGTGCCAGTGACATAAGCTATATAAATTTTGATCACCTTAGCAATATAAGTATCAAATAAAAGGTCATATAAAGACCATTTCAAAAATATATTATATAAATTCTATCACGTTTCTATTACTGTTTAAACACAAATTGTAATTAAATATATAATAAATATAAAATAAAATTATTATTATTACAACGAAAAATCGGACTGCATTAAAATAATGAACTAAAAAAATCAAAACAAGAATAACAATTTATGGTGCTGCAGGCGCTGACAAACGTAGTAATAAAGTATTGTTTGTTCTCGCCTGCAGCACCATAAATTGTTATACTTTAATCATTTTTTTGCAGTCGGGTATTTTGGTTTTATAATAATAGTTTTGACTGATTTAGTAGTAGTTATTTAGTAATTAGTAGATTCTATGAAAAAGTAGATTTTTACACTTTTCAAGAACACACAATTTATTTTTGTATGAATGTTATTCATCTCAGTTTATCTTGAAATAATTTAAAAAATATAGGTCAAAACAGATCTATTTATCCAAAAAAGTAAGAAATTTAGGTTTATACTGGCTTATGAGCAGAATATTAGCTAGAAAATATATGCTGATAGATACCTATCTATCACAAGCAAGTCATTGAGCAGCAATTTGATTATAAACAATACCATATACCAGTACCATTTTCAATAAACTAGGGGATAAATCAAACAACCAACAAAATATTAATGCTAATGTAAAACCGGGGTTTCCTTACGAGGAAAGAGAGAAACCTTGAAATGCCACCATAATCATTGGAATACATGTATGCATCTCGTCCTATATGCCTTTTTTTTTTTTTTTTTTACTAGCCTGCGGGTGTGTCCCACTGCTGGGCAAAGGCCTCTCCCCATGACTTCCAAGCCTTTCTGTTACTTGCAAATTCTGGCCAATCGTTCTGGAATGCGTCCAAGTCGTCTCGCCATCTCCGTTTCGGCCTTCCTCGTCGCCGTTGACCGTCACGTGGTACCCAGTTGGTCGCTTTTTGGGCCCATCCATTTTTATTACTTCTAACTTCGCATTTCTAAAGGGCAGCTTTGAATAAGTCCATGCTCCTTTTGAATGGCGTTCTCAATCGCATAAGTGCTGTAAAATTCTTTTGTCAATGCACTTATATAGGCTCTTGCGATATGCTTAACTATTTTTATTCTAATACCCTCTTCTTGCGAACTTACGCAATTAAAAAAGTAACTTTACGTATTTTTACAGAAGATAAATTGGGATACAATTTAAGCATAGCTGCAACTCTGTAGGTCAAATAGTTTTTAAATATAGCACTCCGAAAGTATTCCATTCTTTTTTCACAGTTTTGTAGCTGAAGGTCTAACTTAAAAACTGGTAGATATTTTATCTTTGTATTTTATTCCTGGGAGGGTACATATGGGTGTAAGTTTAAATTCCTCAATTTCGTTGGAAATAACATGGAAATATCGAATTTCACGCTAAAAGTAAATAATTATATTACATTTTTCATTCGCTTTCAAGTTATTTTCACGACAAGGTTAGGATTCTTACTTTAAAATATAATTTAATTTAGTTTTTACATCATGACATAATCATAAATAAATATTCTGATTTTCTTAATCATATTTAAAGTTTAATGAGAGAGTTAAATCATAAATGTACAATTCAGTGAATACTGCAATTATTCCTCATAATTTAAATCAAATTAAAACTTGTTATTCATATTCATTCATATTCACATAGACTTCACGCGACTCCCACACATTAATTTAAGAGTTGGCTTACGTAATTATATGAGGATAATAAATAATATATTACGTATGTGCGAGGCATTGAACTCAATGAATCAATCTCTTATCTCCAAATCAGTTATGTTAGTTAATAAAGTAGAAAATATGTATTAAATAAGCAGTAGATATAAAAACGTGATTGTAGAATACACATTGCACGTTTTTGTCGTATATTGATGATCTTTTTACTTTTTTACCAAGCATGCGCACGGCGCGGCGGCGTACGGTGCGCGTGCAAGCACATGCTCATTTACGGCCGATGCCAAAAAACATTTGAGGCAGAATGGATCAATTTCTCTTTTACTTGTACTTGGTTTTCTCTATTTCATTAATATATTTTAAGGAGTAAATAAAAAGAAATGAACTATACGACGAGCAAGATGTGTCCATTTCTTCAAACTTTTTGACACTTGACGGTTTTGAGCAACAAACATCCATTTAATCCCGGTCAGTCCATCTGATAGGAGACCTTTGCTCAACATTTGGCGTAATTATTTGATTGCGAAAAAAAAATCTGCCGGGTAGCACTCAGTTAGCTAATCCATAAATAAATAGTTGCTAAAGATTTTAACTCTTATTTTTATATTGTCCACAGATGATCAAGATGTTTTTATGAGATTGTCTCTTGCTTCGCGGTCAGCGACGGCGTCGCGGTCGAGGCGAGATGGGTCGCGCGCGGTTCATCGCTTGCGCGCTGCTCATGCTATGCCCGCTCGCGCTCACCAGGCATGACGACGACTTCGCCTTTGATAACAGCGAAGAATTTCAGGTCAGTAAGAAAACATTCAGTAGCAGATTAAATATAGGTCACTCACATTTGCCGGTGCTAAACTACGAAGATAAAAGCAGTGATAGCTGAGTGGGCGACCGTAGGACTGCGAAGTTAAAGGTCTCGGGTTCGAACCCACGGCACACACCTCACGTCTTGTCGAAGATATGTGTGTATTTACTATATAAATTTCGCTCGCTAACGGTGAAGGAAAACATCGTGAGGAAACCTACATGCCTGAGAGTGCCTAATAAGTGCTCGAGGGTGTGTGAAGTCTACCAATCTGCACTTGGCCAGCGTGGTGCTATGACCCAACCCTTCTCATCATGAGAAGAGGCCCGAGCCCAGTAGTGGGACATGAATTAAATACAGGGCTGATATTATTATTACTATATTATTATAAACTACTAAGAATCATCAATCCATCTGAAAAATGTCGCCCAAGGCCGCAGTTGCCTATATTTTTGTCTTCGTCCGCGTGATATGTTGATAACGAGTAGTCAGTGTAGTATCATGATGCTCTACCACAATAATGGTGGTTTAGCTGTAAAAATGTAATAAACTTGACTCTCATTGGAATTTTTAATATCAGTTAGACAAGGTCGAAGTCGTTTGAGCATAAGCATAGCCCATCATTCCATAGCTTTCTTTATCATTCATTATTCAGGGTCATTTAAATTTATATCGTTCTTGGCTTGTTAAAATGGGAGGAAAATGAAATTGATATTATCCAAAAGGTACTTTCTAATTGTTGACAGGAAGAGAATGTTTTCGCCAAAATCCACCGTTCATGTGGTATATCAG
This sequence comes from Hypena proboscidalis, assembly GCA_905147285.1. Taxonomy (NCBI): domain Eukaryota; kingdom Metazoa; phylum Arthropoda; class Insecta; order Lepidoptera; family Erebidae; genus Hypena; species Hypena proboscidalis. Next base: position 7,224,033 of record LR990144.1, read on the forward strand.
TAAATATGTTATAATTAAATGCAAACTGTTGGCTTGTCGGTAAGTAGTAGGAAGTATTATACCGTGAGAAAAGGTGGCGAGAAACTGCCGCGGTCAGCGCCCTTCCTACCAATAACGCACAGGATTTCCATGCTCATTTTAGAATATTAATGCCCGAATACGTCATACCGCCGACAATTCTTACAATTCCATGAGTAATTACTTCAGCATTATACCACGCCTGTATTTCTCAGAAAGCGTAGACAGAGAGTTGTCCGTGAATGTTTGATATCTACACTGCATTATGTGTTGGTCCCATTTAATAGGGGATGATTAGACCTATTGCGTACCTTTAGGACTCAGATCTCGATTCAAAATTTCCTGATGGATAAAACAAATAAAAAACTGCTCGAAAGAAAAATCGTATCTGTTGCATAATATAATGATATTATAACTAATCCTAGACAGTCTCTTAGCAGTTGCTAAGCATTAAAACCACATAAAGCAGCCTGGCAGAAATTGCGTCAAGCGATATGGCCGCCTTTTTGCATATTATTGTTATTGTCTTTCAATAGTTGTCTTTAGTTTGTAATGAACTGGTATGCAAATAAAGTTTATCTATATAGTGAGCAACATGGTTCACTCAAATTAACACGGGTTTATGAGTAAACACAAAAAATACTAGAAGAACGATCCAATAAAATTCTTGTGGTAATCCGTTTTTATTTTTTCAGGTTGAATTAACAGCCAACCACTCAGAAATAGCAAAGAATGGCCTAAGAAGGTTATGGGGTGTGCCCGACACATCGGCCTATGTAGGACACCTGTTCCGAATGGAAATCCCAAAGGAAGCTTTCTCGGGCAAAGTACTAGCTTATAAGGTAAGAAAATGTTGGAATAAAAGCTAATGCCGCACTTTGACTTTATAGCTATCTTTAGTCTTACTTTGGAGGTTATTCCAAAGGGTTTTGTGCTCGTACTATCGATTTAAATTGGTAGATTTGTTTCGCCTTAGATGTTTCAAACAAGGTTAAAGTCATTGACTTTTTTAACCTTAATAACATTAATTTCTGATCATGGACACCATACAACAACTCACCATATCTCCTATGTAAATACAAAGGAGATATGGTGAGTTGTTAACAAATAATTGTGAAATTTTACGTGTAGTTGTGGACGACTCAGTCAGTCAGACTTTCCGCCGCGACTCAGACAACCCGACTTTTCTGATAATGTTAAGGTGGTAAGACATTTTAAATGGTAGAACGGATTCTTCGGCACTTCTTAGCCGTATTGAGATATATGTTCCCAATAGACGCACAAGAAATCCGCCTTGTCTAGCAATCTCAGCAGCTGATATGAACTACCGGTCTAATTCGTTCTTCCACCGTGTAGTTAAAAAAACAAACGAATATGTTAGGAAGAAAGATTTGGACATTTTAATGACCACACTCAGTTTCGCAATTTATTAACGAAACAATTTTTCGATCCGTAGTAATGATAATTTATTTGTACTTTAATTTAATTATTATAATATCATAATATATGTGAATTATTTAGATCTGTTATTTATTTTTAATATGTAAGTTTCGAACTTTTTTTTTTTTTTTTTTTTTTTTTTTTTTTTTTTTTTTCTATGGCAATCAGCCGATACTTTCAGCAAATTTTGCCAGTGTCATGTAATGGCTACACATGGGTTTTAAGACTAATTTATAATATATTATTTACAATATATCCGTTAGGAGACCATTGATGTTTGGATCTAGAACAACAAAAATATTAGTTGATAAACCATAATACAACAGACACAGTAAAGACAGACAATTATACAATACTTATTATAATTTTATATTGTTAGCCAAAATAAATTTAATAAAAGCATTAATCATAAGGGGATTTGGGAAAAAGGAAAGGAGATGACGGACATTAACAGGTTTTTGGATTTTCAATTTCGAAATTACTTGATCAAAAGAGAAAGACTGGTTCAACCGACAATCGAGGAAGATATGATCGATGGACCCATCTGCAAGACCACACTCACACAACGAATTGTCACGGACACGAATTTTATTGAGAAAAACTGGAGTGCAGCAATGTCCAATCCGAATCCTACACAACACAGAAGTAACGGTTTTTGAAACCTTCTTATATTTGTAAAACCAAGGTTTAGTGGGTACTTCAGGCTGGATGGAGGCAAACAAACCACCTTTGATTTTGCTTGATTCAGACCATGCTAACTGCCAAGAATTAAATAAGTCAATTTTAGAATTATGGAGTAGGTCATATACTTGGACGGAGTAATGTCTGCGGTCAGCAGAATCACTGACAACAGCAGCCTTAGCTGAGGCATCCGCACATTCATTACCCCTAATACCCATGTGTGACGGAATCCAAACCAACACCACATCAATGTTTTTCAGGTGGCAACCATACAGGCACTGTTTAATTTCAAAAATAATTGGGCTACGTAATTTATCCGAGAAAGGGCTTTTCACTATACTTTCCAAAGCACTTTTGGAGTCAGAAAAAATTACTGCCTTTGAGATGATACTGTGCGATTCTATAAACAAGCTGGCCTCAAGGATGCCAATACACTCACCGGTAAATACTGAAGCTTCTGGAGGGCATTGAAACTGGAGAAAGATCTGAGAATTAGGGCTGTAAACAGCAATGCCAGTTTTACCCTGAGGAGACAGCTTTGAAGCATCAGTATAGAACCTGAAGTGGTCGGGCCACTTTTCATTTATTATCTCCGAAAATTGTTCACTAGCTTGAATTGAGGAGTGGTCCAAATTAATATGGGGAACGTAATTAGGACAAAAATTTATAACGTCGTAAGAACGATCATAGAATGGGAGTTTGGTACATTGTTGTACTGGAGTATTTTCTTCAAGAGAACGAATTTTATTTAAAGTTTTTACAATTAATGGTGGATCTTTCAGTCTCCAATATTGACATCTACTCAATAGTTCATTTAAACAATTCAGTTTTGCAATCAATTCAGAGTTACGAAGAAAATAGGCCTTATAGAGAAATCTGTCCGCCAAGTACTGTCTGCGAAGAAGTAGAGGTGGGTCTCCACTCTCGACCTGCAGAGCATTGGTAGGGGTGGATCTCATGCAACCTAGAACAATACGCAGAGACTTGGACTGTATGATTTCTAGTTTCCTTAACGCGACTTTACTACACGGCTCTAGTAGAAATGTACCATAATCTAGTAAACTTCTAATTGTGGCATTGTAAACAAGCTTGAGAGAGAAGGGGTGAGCTCCCCACCATACGCCAGCGAGGGCACGTAGCATATTAATTTTTCTCTCACATTTATTCACAATGTAATTAAGATGAGCAGCACCTGATAATTTAGAATCCAGGATGACACCCAGAAATTTAACTTTATCTACAACCTTTATGGGAGATCCGTCAATTTCCAAGTGAACATCAGGAACTGTTCTTTTCCGAGTAAAAACCACTACAGAACTCTTAGAAGCAGACAGACCAAGACCATGGTCATTAAGCCAATTGTTCAAGGAGTTAAGGGAAACTTGCATTGAAGGTACGGCTTCCTGAACAGAACCATTGGACAAATACAAAAGTTTCGAACTTAGCCATACATATAAGCGGAAACTATCAATTGGCTTACGTTGTTATTTGTATAAGTTATTTTATTGATTGTCTTAAAAGATGTTTGTTTCCCAAAAATAAATAAATAACGTTACCCACAAACACATTAAAACCTCTGACAGTAAGAGAAAAAAAAATATTAGATAATACATGAATATATTTCTTCTGTAACTTTATGGCACCACCCTAGTTATTACATTTTGCCATTAGTCTAAACCAACCAATTTAACAGAACGATGTCATAGCCGGTCTAATTAATCGACGAGATTAAAAACCGTTTTCAATCGAATGAAATTAGTCGATTATTTCCAATCGATGATTGATAAACAGATAAGCTCGAACTGGTTTTGCTTCCACATATTATAAAAACGACAGCAATTAATCTGATTATTTTATGCTGAAAATATAAACGCGTGGTTAACGGTTATCATATCATGGTTTACAGATGTATGACACCGTTAAAAGATATATATTCTGTCAAGTATCGTAGTTTTAATGAAAAAGCTTGAGTTGGGAAACAATTCCGTCTCGCTCGCCTTTCTTGATTGAATCAGTTCAGTCACTCAGTCAGTTCACTTTCAGTGCCAATATAATATCATGGTCTGGCTGAATTTTTATTCGTAACATAGAAATATAACATCTAGAATTCCAGAACATGCATAAAAAGAGAAGCCACTTTCTTGAGCCGTTTTAACACAACTAACGTACACGTGATTTTTGTTTGTGTGCGTGTCGGCTGAGCAGCGCGTGGTTATTTTTCCTGTGTCACAAAATAAGGAATACAACCTGCGGTGCGGTATTGGTTTTTGGCTTCACTAGGATGAAACGCTTGTATAATAGACTATTTATCTAGGTGTCTTAAATCTATGATTGGTACTCGAAGTATGAATGAATAAGCATCTTTAATCTTTTGCTGATATTTACAGGTATGTGATAACATAACATCACGCGTATGTTACCTAGAAGGGCGTGGCAGAGATGTATGACACTTCACCTTATATGTTTAGGTCCCATGTAATAGGGGGTGAGCATTATAGGCTATAATAGAAACCAATTATCAAAATTTCTGACTATCAGGTCGTTTATTAAATCCCTATCAAAAGCAATACTTACTCATACGCATAGAACATTTGGCCAGTGCAAGTGCGTTCACACTACATCCACACAAACATTTGGCTTGGTTTCGACTAAAAATAGCCTGCCCCATCACTTCCCGTGAATGTCATAACAGGCGATTAAGGCGCGATCGTGAATGGGCGTACCATCAACACTATCTCGAATACCAGCCAGATGCACTGATCAACCTATACATTTCCAGTATGAGCTTGTACTAGAAATGTCTAGGTTGATGTGTACCGTCTGTACTATTACCAGTTGAAACGGTAGCAACACCGCGAGCCAAGTAATTAGTTTCGTACTTATTGTAATGGCGTAGGAGTGTTGCACTATTACCGTTGCGCATGCATAAGCCTTGCCTCCTGACAAATTTCAACCCTTAAATTAGGGCCATTGAACGATTATGTATCTAGGTGGGGTCTACCGGATAGACCCCACCTAGATACATAATCGTTCGTTCGTTAGAAGAAGAAGGATTTTTTCAAATTTCAAATACTTTATTGTACACACACAGAATTTACAATAACATAATAGAAAAGAAACAGTTAAAATATTAGGTACAAAGGCGAGCTTAATTCAATATTGAATTTTCTACCAGCAAACCTTTGAGCCGTAGAGGAAAAGAAGAAATAGAAGACTAGGCAAGAGTAAAGTTGAGTGTACAACTACAAAGTAATAATATTAAAATAATGCTACAAGAATGCTTACATACTATAATAATTTAAATAGGTATATACTACTTGCAATATAATATACTATATATAATATACTAGAAGAAGAAGGATAGACTCTATCCTTCTTCTTCTTCTTCTTGTCGTGACTATAATAAAAATGTGTTTCTTCTATCTATATGGTTTAAGACCAATAAGATGCGTCTAGGACGCCTATTTGGTTGGCCTGCATAAGGTATTTTATGGTACAAAGGTCTATCCAAGAAGGAACGTAGAAATTTGTCTAAAGAAGTCGAAGTCATTAGTACTACACTGGAATAATTCTATTTCAGTTAGAATGTATCACGTACATTGTAATACCTAGTACAGGAGTGGCCACCATTCATTATTACCGTTACTACAAACGATCACGATATCGTTCATCGTTCGATTGTATACTTCCGTGACATCAACCCATCAAAGCCTTTCAATTCTGTAATTACATTTTTAATGATTCCTAGTTTTAAATAGTCACTAATTGCAGTGATAACTGATTCCATAACTATGTTTACCCATCTATTCAAGTATTGGGATTGAGAATCACAATATTAAATGCAGATATTTTTTGCCTTTTTCTCATGAATAGACTTACTGCTGCAATTGTTTCATTCAAGTGGCGCTTACTAGAAACACAGTGAATAAACTAACCACTTTTTCAGTTTCTAAAAGCTTTTTAAACAACATAGTTAAAAAAGAATAAAATCGTCATCGATCACAAAACCTGAAACAGTGCTGAAAACACTATGGCTATGAGCTCTTGAGTTTGCACCATATGTACTTAACTCCAGATCTGGTTTTTGTGTGACCTACAATTTCCAGTTAACTGTACCGAAACTGATTCGTTTCTGCGTCCGTGACTTGTATATGACTTTACATTTCGAGTACCACACTTTAAAGCTTTTCATGTCAAAAAATAACGGAATTTATTACCAGAGGAATGTACTAGCACAAGAGGCGTTTTAATTAAATTATACTATAGAAATATAAGATTTTTGATATATTTATACTAGACTTTATGACAAAAAACTAGGTCTCAACATTTCAAACAAGAAAAATCCAGCTAGTTTAATAGACTTGCCTTGCGAAATGTCTGTATGGCACTTAGAGTGCGCTCGGCTGAGCTCCAAGAGTCTACCATTTCGCGCGGCTGGCGCTGTAAAGGCGACCTCTACACTCCACTCTACGCGATCGTGATCGTTGTTCAGAAAAGAAAGATGGAATTATAAGAATGCCTTCTCCTCTCTTCGCTAAAGATTCAAGAGACCGTGAATTGCAGCCGAGTTACTGTTCTGAAAAACGTTTAAGATTTTGATAAATGGTCGAATAAGGGGTGCGATTGAGGTCGGTCCTCTAGATAATATATCAAGCCAAACACCTTCGATTTGTTGAGTGTTTCCAGCCAAATATAGGTCAATTTCTTTAAAATCTCTGAAGGTAGAATTATACCTGACAATAGACCTTGTGTTAATTTTATTTTGGGTTAAATTTTAACTTCTCTGTTAATAAGTAATTTTACTTATTAACAGAGAACCTATAATTTTTTGTTTAATAGTCCTACTATAACTCAATCTGTTTTGCCAGGTTCGCAGCGAAGATGGTCGCCGCATGCCGGCGTGGCTGGCCGTGGACTCACGGCACGGTCTCGTCAGCGGAGTGCCACAGAAGCAGGACATCGGAGCGCACACCTTCACCGTCATGGCGCACGGCACCACTCACGGCCTCACCGCCACGGACTCCTTCACTATTGAGGTAAGAAACATCAACTGCCACATAGAAGAATACTATTTTTGGTATCAGTCCATTGTGCCCAGCCTAGGCAATATTGCCAAAATCATATTGCCGGCAGTGACAAAATAGGGCAACATGGTTAAAATAAAGTTAATCGACTCCACCCGTAGTGATTCCCTTACGAGCTCACGACACAGTTCTCGTTTATATTATTATATTTATTCTCTGAGTAAACGCGTGCAATGCACGCATTAATACATGGAAATATCCCATCGCCTGTTGATATCCAAATTTCAAGAATGTAAGAGAAAGCTTTCTTGTTGGCATTGTCATCGTTCTTTGTTGAACTCGAACAAACATTGGATGTAAACACATGCCTTAATTATATTTATTTTCATACAGCCCATTCAAACTTATTAAGTGACTAAGTCAACAGTATTAATTGTCTTTTTTTTATGCAAGCAGGTATGTAGGTAAATAAATGGATAAACTAATCTGAAACTAACAAAACACTGACCGACATCATTCAATTCTAACGGAAGTGGGAAGAATTCAAACGATATCATTCATTGGTTTTCAAAAACGGCTTCACGGCTACCCTACATAAAAAAGATTGCACGGTCTTATACATAGTAGGTTCCAACTTAGTCAAACAAGATGACTAGCATGTCCTATTAATATCAAATAGCGACACGAACATACCTCGTGGCACTTAACTGAAATAACATGGCGAATAATACGGGCCATATAGTTAACGTAATGAAATGCGAACATGGCCACTTACACCGTTCAGCAATTAATGGACAGTGTAAACATTGCGTTGACATCACGCGTGCAATTCCGTTATTCAAATAATAACATTAGTCAGGCTGCTTTGTTGATAATACCAAGCCACAATACTAATTACGTATATACAGGCTGTTAATGATATCGCGACGAAGGCTCCAACCAGTAATTCAGTCCATGATTGCCACACAAACCATGGCCCATATTCTAACTTGTCCTGCGTGCCCCACTACCTGCACGAAGGACGCGCTGTTCAGGTAGCCACATACTGGGCTAATAAAATTTGACTTTACTGTTGACTCGAATAAAAAAGACTCCATGCCTCTAAAACTTAAAAATGTTGCTAGTTGGTTAAAAAAAATCATCGCAAAATTCTACACATCTGTGTATTAATAATGCAATAACAATAAAAGAAGATGTAGGTTGAAGATGTCATACCAAAAAGTTTTGTTGTGCTTTGATTAAGAAATCCTCAACCTAGCATTTTGACTATGATATCAAACTAGATTTTAATAGCAATACAACCTCTTCGATCGGATCGTCGGATGACGAAGTATCGTCGTCATCAGCAGATGTGGATGTTTTCTTTAATTGATCTGCTTCCACTGGTGCCTGTTCGTCGCTCTGACAACCAAGCAAAACTTAGGGGGCGATGGGCAAAAAAGTTAAAGAAAAATAAAGTACATTTGTGCATTAGCAAACACGTAAAAGGCTTACCGGATATGTCTCCGGTGGTGTCGGATTTCTATCCCATCGAATATAGTGCGGCAATTAAAACTGCATACACTGGCATACGTTGCATAGTGGTTTCGCCTCGGTTAGCGATGCCCGATCTTGAGAAGCAAAATATGTAACAACATAACATCACGCCTATATTACCCAGAAAGGTGTGGCAGAGGTGGACAACACCCACACTTCACCTGTTATGTTTAGGTCCCATAGGATAGGAAGTGATCCTATCGACATCCAAAGGACACAATCCCGTGCGGCAATTGTGAATTTCCTGACGAAAAGTTCACAAATAACACTTTTCCCGACCCGGGAATCAAACCCGAGACCTCGCGGTGAGAGGCGCATACGCTTATCACTAGACCATCGATGCAGTAAATAATAATATTAATAATTAAAAACATCAAATTACCCAGTTACATTTGACACAACAGAACTTCGGCGGCGCCGCCGACCGACCGCTACTAGGCCCTAGCTTCATATCCGTAGTCGTTATTGTCACTTTTAATTTGGACAATAAACCATCATTAGCAATGAATGAACCCTCAAGAAACCCTGAGCTATCGACAAGCTCTGTGAGCAAACCAAAAGTTAGTGCAATTTGCCGTGATTTCGTCTGCATCATTCGGTCTATCACCGCTTCTTAGTACACACGGTTATCGCCTTATCGAAAGTTAAACATAAATTAAAAATGTTTATACGTTGACAGATACTGCAGTCATAAAATCAACTTTGCAGCAATGTAGCCATATTATTATGTTGTCTTACAGCATACGTGTAACGCATACCAATATATTTTTTATTGCGTTGGAGGGTGCTGACCAATAAAGTTGGCGACAGTTGTGTTCATTCAATTATATTATTGACGTGGTAACGGAGAGGGTGTGGTGCAAATGAAGTCTTGCTGTGCTGTTATTGCTCTGTTTTGTTGTGAAATGTCGGCCATAGTAAAATAGACACTACACATTCAATTCTTCCACTGTTCTAGCCTTTTCCAGATTAGATGATGCACGGAACCTCTTTAAGCAAATGAGACTGATATATTGGTACGGAATGCTATTAGAATTGTTTATTCTTGATGGATATTTACACTATCTGTAGTGATTGTTTAGAAATAACTTTATTTACTACCAAAACTCTGAATTTATAGAAATCTTATTTGATTAAGAAGTTTAAATGTAGCATTTAAATTAGGTAGTAAATTACCGGAGTTTCAAGGAGTTTCAAATCTGTTTGTATATAACGTAAAGTTTATAATTAATTTTGGTAAAACGCTGTCACAAGACGTTGGAATATTCCATACGGGAATATAATTATTATCATTTGGTTATTTAGATTTCATGGAATGCTCATCTTCAAAGGTTCTTCACGACTTTACAATGACATTGATAAGATAGACAGAGTGATGGTAACATAATGTTGGGTTCAAGCAAATTAAAGATATAATCTTCGGTAAATATATAAGTTTTATTGCGATCAAAGTTTTCACATGTGCACGGGAAGAGAAGTGACAGATCAAGGAGCGGGAAAAGTCCAGCGCTACTAGTGGCAAAAACTAGAACTAAACATAAGGTTGCGTTCCATTTACAACACCCACCCCAGAACGCAAACCCATCTTATGAACACAATAGCAATGTTTGTCTACAGTTGTTCCTTTCGTGAAAATATCAGACACATTACAATTACCCTTCACATAACAATATTGTAATTTTAAACTATTTACATGTTCTCTAAGAAAATGATGTCTGATATCAATATGCTTTGACCGCGGTAAATAACAATCATTAGCAGTCAGTTTGATAGCACTTTGGTTATCGCTGTAGATGACTAGAGTTTGAGAATGCTGTCCGCTGAGCTCTCTCTGCAGCTGTTGAAGCCATAGTGCCTCCTGCGCCGCCGCCGACATAGCCATATATTCCGCCTCTGCAGTGGAGAGGGCTACAGTCTGTTGCTTTCGGGAAGCCCATGACACTGCGCCACCCTGTAAAACAAAAATATAGCCCGTGCACGATTTACGGTCACGGGTGTCGCTCGCCCAATCTGCGTCACAATAGCCTGTGATCTCATTATGACCATTCTTGGTATAAGTAAGTTTATAATGTTTGGTGCCCTGTAAGTATCTCATCACCCTTTTCACAGCTGACCAATGCTCAGATTTGGGTTCCTTGTTATACCGACTGAGGGCATTCACAGCATAGGATATATCGGGTCTTGTACCCTGTGCTAAATATAATAAGCAGCCTATAGCATGCTGATAAGGGCAATCAAATATACCTTCTTCTTTGCAATCATCAAATTTCAAACCAACTTCTATAGGAGTTTTTGCTGGCTTACAATTTGCCATATTAAATCTTGATAAAATTTCATTAATATACTTCTCCTGGTCCAATGTAATTTTATCTTCTCCTTTATTTATATTTAGACCCACACATTGCTTAGCTTGACCAAGATCTTTCATTTTCAATTTTGAAGACAACTTTTTCTTTAGTTCTTCAGTAATTGCTGGTTGAGAACTGAATATTATTAAGTCATCAACCCATATTGCAATATAAATGTCTCTATTTATATCAAAATATACACAAGGATCAGTCTTAGATTGTTCTATGCCAATTTCCTTCAAAACTTTGCTTAACTTAAGGTTCCACAATCTGCCTGCCTGTTTGAGCCCATAGATAGACTTGATTAAGTGACATACTTGATTTCCTTGATTATACATCTCTGGCTGTAGCATGTATATGTCAGTATCTATTTCTCCTTGCAGAAATGCTGACACAGCATCCATTTGTTGTATGTTTAGATTGTGCCGTGCTGCTAAAGCAAACAAATAGCGAATAGAGGTATATCTGACCACTGGAGAATAAACTTCTTGGTAATCTATTCCGCCTCTTTGTGCATAACCTTTTATAACAAGTCTTGCCTTATACTGAACTGTATTTCCTTGCTGATCAGTTTTTGTTTTATAGACCCATTTGCATGGCAATGCCCTTTTGTCCTTGGGTAGATCTACAAGCTTCCAAGTATTATTTTCCACTAAAGAGTTATATTCCTCATGCATCGCCTTTTTCCACTCATGTGCATGAGATGATGACAGAGCTTCCTTTACACTTTGTGGATCTGAAATACTTGTGAATAAACAGAGTAATCCTTTGTTGTCATTATTTCTTCTATTACGTGGCCTTAGTGTAATATTATTTATCTGATCATCCTGCTGTATGTTTCTTGGTGGCTGGTAGGTGTCATCAAGTTCACCTGAGTCAGTTTCATACTCACTAGAATCTTCACCTTCAGTTCCTTTCAAAATTGGCTCAACAAGAGTTCCACTTGACTGAGGAATGATGACAGACTCCTTTTGTTCTAAACAAGACTGATCTGCAGACTTAACTGGCTGAATTTCAACAGGATTTACTGTAACTGAACATTGATTATTCTGATTGATATTTTCAAAGAAAATTACATCCCTGCTTTTTGTGACTTGATGAGTTAATGGATTCATAACTCGATATCCTTTTGTGCTGTCACAGTAGCCAACAAATATCATCTCCACTGACTTCTTGTCCCATTTAAGACGTTTGGCTTTTGGGACATGGACCATTGCCTTTGAACCAAAAATCCTAATATGATCTAGACTGGGATCCTTTCCTGTCCACATTTTATATGGAGTTCTATAATCCAGTACTTTTGTAGGAGATCTATTCATAATGTATGCAGCTGTGGCTACAGCTTCAGCCCAGATTTGTTTATCCAAATTTGCATAAAACATCATGCACCTGGCCTTTTCTACTATGCTGCGATTCATTCTCTCACTGAGCCCATTATGCTGAGGTGTATGGGGGGTGGAGGTTTGGTGTACAATTCCACAATTTGCCAAATATGACTCAAAATTTGAATTGCAATACTCTGTTCCATTGTCTGTTCTTATAACTTTAATTGTATGATTCATTTGATTCTCTACTTTTTTCTTAAAATCTTTGAAAACTTCTAATATGTTAAGCTTATTTTTCAGAAAATAGATATGAACCATTCTAGAGAAATCATCAATAAAAGAAATGAAATATTTCATACCTCCATAGGATGCACTTTCCATTGGCCCGCATAAATCTGAATGAATCACTTCTAATGGCTTACTTGCTCTAGTCCCTGTATGCTTGAAAGGCAATCTAGCTTGTTTTCCTTCACAACAGGTGGAACATTGCATATCTTTCTGTGGATCTAGAGACATAACCCCTTCAGTACAGTCAGGCAATTTCTTTAGAGCTGAAACATTTAAATGTGCCATCCGGAGATGCCATAAATTAATATCATGCAGGTTAACTTTATTAGATACTAAGTGTGCACTTTCAACACCATTGGCATAGGTATCTAATACATATAATTTATCAATTAACGTAGCTGAGCATAATATCTTTCCATCTGCATTTTTTATGTGACAACCTTTCTTGTTAAATGCCACCATATAACCATTCTTTGTAATTGTACTGACTGACAATAAATTGGCAGCTAAACCAGGTACATGTAAAACATTTCTTACTTGGATTTTCTCTGTGATGGTTTTAACTGATGGTTCTCGAATGTTGTACATACAGTCTTTGTTACTGACCATGTGCGCTGAACATCCACTGTCGATAAACCATTTATCCTTATTTATATCTGAAAAAGCTGAAAAAACAGAGAAAGCGGCCACAAAACTTTCTTGCTTGTTATTTTCCTGGGTAGCTGTCTTCTTTGAATGTTTACAATGTCTTGCCACATGTCCATAGCCATTGCAGTTGTAACAGCGGGGGCCCTTATGCTTAACAGGTGACTTTGACTTCTGGTTATTACTGTGAGTATGTTGTTTCTTGTGCTTAGAATAGAATGCACTGCTTGTATCTTCAGTTTTCACTTCCTGAAGCAACTTTGTTTTTACAAAATCTGCACTGATTGTAGCACCAGAGTTTTCCAGACCCATTATCATGGGTTTATACTCATCGGGTAAACCAGCCAACATTAGTGTGCCGAGCCATTCATCCTTTACTTCAAAGCCAATATTTCTTAGCTTGTGAGCGGCATTCATGATCCTGCTAACATATTCTTCAACACCAGAGCTTGAATCCAGTGAGGTGTTAATCAATTCCTTCAACAAACCCACTTTTCTGGTTAATCCGTTGTCATCAAAAGCTTTGTTCAGATTATCCCATACCTGCTTGGCAGTACTACACTCTTGTACGTGTACGTAATTCTGAGGGCTAATTAACAAAATAAGCTTGGACTTTGCCTTGATATCTCTCGCTGGGTCGACAGTTTTATTTCCGGTGTCAATACAGTCCCACAGATTTTCATGCTCCAGATATGTTTTGACGCCAAACTTCCAGGTCGCGAAGTTGTCTCGACCGTTTAGCTTTTCAATACTGAACATATTATTTGAGCCCATTTTTCTGGTAGAAAAAAAAACTTGTAGGTAGGCGCCGACCACGCTTCTTCACTTTGCTTCACAATTCGGTAAAACTTCGGTATTACGACGGATATCTTTAATTTTGTGAACCACGCTCTGCTACCATGTTGGGTTCAAGCAAATTAAAGATATAATCTTCGGTAAATATATAAGTTTTATTGCGATCAAAGTTTTCACATGTGCACGGGAAGAGAGAGAAGTGACAGATCAAGGAGCGGGAAAAGTCCAGCGCTACTAGTGGCAAAAACTAGAACTAAACATAAGGTTGCGTTCCATTTACAACACATAAATACATTACAAACATAGGTCTGCCTGCGACGCCGAGGTCGTGGGCTCGATTCCCACTTAAGACAAATCTTTGTGTGCATGAACATGGGGGTTTGTCTTAGTCTGGGTGTTTCTATGTATAATAAGTATGTATTTACAAAAGAAAAGTATATATGTATTAGTATCAGTTATTCTAGTACCCATAGTAAAAGCTCTGCTTAGTTTGGGACTAGATGGCGTTGTGTGTGAGTTGTGGAATATTTATTAATTTATTTATTTATAGGTGTATCCTTTTGACTTTATGTAATTTTGGATTTTGCAGTCATACTTATAAACGTGCAATAAGAATAAATACACTTCTATTTACTACGTTCGTCTGATATGGATAACATTATAAGCAAACTTGAAGCTCTTATACACAAGTTATGTACAGTGGGCCAAGCAGTTAGGTATGCAGGGCAAAAACTTTTACGTCACAATGACACTGACTACACAAGATAAGCATGTGTGAGTATTATATTTAAAAAGTGTGATAAACCCATTATTTAGGTATGTAGCTCACATCTATACAACTGGTGTAGTCAGTCTTCACTAACACGTTTAAGTTTTTGCCCTGCATAAGTTACTGCTTGGCCCACTGTACACTGTACAAATTATAAACATAGCCTCAAGTAAGGTCTTACAACTAATTCTCAAGTCTAGACTTTATCTGAGAGTAACTGAGTCACCCCTATTTGACTCATCTCGTCTAGACAATGCCATTAGACAATAAATAACGAACCCCACAAAAATTCGTCGGCCATTCAACACGTCCTAAATTGCGTCTCGTTTTGTCGCACGCTTGTCACCTCTTTGGTGTAGGTGCTCTTTCGGGCATGGTTTTTGTCGTGATGAAGAAACCTGAAGGTTATGAAATAAGACCTACAAGAATCATGCGCGTGTGTAAGTCTTAAGATGGTTATTATCTAAGTAACTGTCGATGTTAAAATTCATACTGGATTCGTCGAAAAAAATATTTAGTTTTCAAGGATTTTAAAATTGAGTTGTTTAGACTTACTTATCATTTAAGAGTAGACTCCCGAGCAGTGGCGGCTGTACCTTAAGTGCGCTCGTGCGCCGAACCACCAATTTCAAAGATTTAAAAATTACATAGGTAATAATACTTCATCTTTTTGTTTAAAATTACCATTTTAATATTTTTTCTTAAATATACGTACCTAATAAAACATAATATAACAAAAATAAAATTTCCGATTATAACGATTGACAAATAAATTTAAGCGCTTTGCTTAACTACAAAGCTCGTGCGCTACGGCGAGCGCACGAGGACTGCTAGTACAACTTGTATGAACTGTGAGCTAATACGCTTGACGCGTGAAGCAAAAGATAGTTCATAGAAAAGTACCGAGTAATAAGTCTGTTTTCGAGCGCCGCACGAGCGAGCCGAAGATTGCCGAGAGCCCCCGAGGTTTGCCGAAAACGGCCGGCCGCGGCATCGTCCGTCGCTCGGCGGGAAACTACGATGACATTTGACACTTTCTATCATTAATTTCTCTGTATCTGTGACGCGGTAATTGTTTTTTGTTTGTTTTTGTTCTATTCTGTACTGTGAATACAGTGTGTGTTGTGATTGAAAATGAGTTTAAACATTGACTATATTATAGACAATAACAAAACTTTTTAAAATAAAGTCGACATAAAGTTAGCCGGACCACCAAGGCCCTTTTTAAATATAAAACAAGAGTGCAAATCGAAAAATAAAGCATTTACGCGAAGTTTTAAAAGTGAAATGTATAATAGAAAGAAATGGCTGTGTGGATGTGAGCCTCTCAATGCATTCTTTTGTTTTCCTTGCATTACTTGTGGCGGATTTGGACAGAAACTGCAATTAAGGATTTGACGCATTTGAGTAAAAAAAAAAAAAAAATGTGATTTGTTTGTCTGTGTTAGGCACGGTCAACATTCGTAATCAGCTAGATTCTGTTTATAGAAGCAATATCCAAAGCATTTCCTAATCCCAATACTTAGTGAGCAAGTAAAGTGAACCACCAGTTCGAGAACATACCAGCCGCCACTGCTCCCGAGCACCGTGTTTTCATACTAACGTAATATGGGTTCAACTTTAATATTATTATTTTTTGTCTATTTTTATAGACATATCATGCATTTTAGTGTTTTCGATATGATTTGTCGTTAAAAATAAACTCACATTACCTTTGTACAAAAAAAACAAGCAACCGATTGTTTTCCTAAAATTCTCAGTCCATCCATCATGAGTTTCAAGTTACAAGAGCTTTTATATACTACCTCGTATTATTTCGACAGACTAACGAGCAAATGTGCAACCTTATAAAGTAGAACTGACTACAAATACACGAGTTTTAGAATCGCTTAAAATCATGAATATCTTTAATTCACAGGTCAAAAAAGCTCAAGAAAAGCCTCAATCGAAGTACGGCTCTTGCCTGGGAGATGAAAGCAGACTGGTACTGGTGATCCTTATCGACGGCTCCTTCCACAAGATAGCGTCGAAGCAGCGGATACGAGCCCTTATGCAACTCGCTAGCTTCATGGCGCTGGATGGGGTAAGAAAATGTCTTCATTGTTAAGGCTCAAGCCTCAATCCAAGTACGGCTCGTGCCTGGGAGATAAAAGTAAACTGGTGCTGGTAATTTTCATTGACGGCTCTTTCTACAAGATAGCATCGAAGCAGCTGATACTAGTGCTCATGCAATTCGCTAGCTTCATGGCTCTGGATGGGGTAAAATCATGTCTTCATAGTCAAGGCTCAAGCCTCAAGCCTCAATCGAAGTAAGGCTTTTGCCAAGGGTAAGAAAGCAGGATAGTGAACCTTTAATTGAATACGTATTGTTATGTAACTTGCCAGTGTTACGGCTCTAGATGAGGTAATAATTATCTTCATTAGGACTTATTAGCATTTACAGGTATTCTTTACCTGTACTCACACTTTCACTTACAGAATATCTGTTTACGCGATAAGTATTGGCATGGTCGTACTGGCCATTAATTCAGGGTGGCGATCGCCAGCCTTTCTCCCCTCGTTTTGTACCGGGGTTTTCGTACTCCCCTCAGCCCTCCTCGACAAAATGGCTTGTTGGAACAACAAGTCCGCCCCGCCAGGGCACGCCATCCGAGTTCTTCAGGCCCATTCCGACCCTGAGTATTGCTAATAAAGAAGTTTTGACAGTATAAATAATAAGTGAAAAGTGACCATTGCTCATTAACTTTCTTTTATTTATTTATTTATTTATTTAAACTTTATGCACTAAAATTTGCAAAGGCGGACTTAATACTAAAAGTATTTTCTACCAGTCAACCTTAAGGTGATGCAGAGATGTAGATAGTAGGTGCAGTTTTAAACACGTGTGAGGCAGACATTTAGATAATAAGTTAATAGCTATATAAAAAAAGACTAATTTATATTATACTAATACTTACATAATTATTACTATAAAAAATATATATAAACAAAATACAAAATATACATAATATATACCAATACATACATACATACATACACTACAGTAAATAATACATAGTTGAAGACATACACTAATGATTAGATGATTCCGCCAATTCATCAAATAGGAGAGCACGCACCTTCATCTTTTAATGTCGCAGCTGTTATTAATCCTATTCATATTTTCAGGACGAGTTCTGGATGGAAACGTACAAGGCAGAAACACGTGCGGAAACTATACTGAGCGGAACTGGTTCATCACAACGAAGGCATGGCGATGCCACTACAGCCATCTATCTGAATGTAAGATTGTCACACTACTTAACTGGATCATATAATATAACCTCACGCCCGTATTGCCTAGAAGGGTGTTGCAGAGGCATATAACACCAACATTTCACTTGTTATGTTACGGTCCCATTTTTCAGTACGCGAGCCTATTGCCATCCATCAGGCACAATTCTGTGTTGCTATTTAAGAATATCCTGACGAATAAATCCCAAAAACACTTTTGGTTTTGTCGAATAGAGACCTCGAAGATATAATTTGGATTTTTCTACATTAGATAGAACGCCAGAAGCAATAAAATTACACTATCCAATAGTCCCAATGACAAGGCCAAATACACACATTCACTCACACAAGCACACCCAGTCTCAGAATTCTTATTCTTATTCTTATAACACCAGTGCAGTGGAGAGCGGCGAGGCGACCGCTTAAACCACTACGCCACACATGCAGACAAACAACTCAGTCTCTTAGCCGTAAAAGCCATATCAAACAAATAGACTCACATAAACGCAACCGTCCCCGTGCCCAATAAACGCTATAATTAAAATCATAAAATGTTCATATTCATCGTGCTCTCGCAAAGCTTAAATCATATTATCGTGACAGACAGCTACATCACTCAATATTCATAACAGAATTATTCACTGATTGCATATTTATGTTACATGAATACTTCGCGTAATTAGCCTCAAAGAGCTCTTTTACTATCCATGTAGGTCAGGAGCTCATTACCTTGCGAGTTACAAGACTGGCGATAAATCTGTGGTGTTGAACGTTTATGTACAAAGACGCTTTTATATTATCATGTTAATGTATTTTGTAGGTTATCATGGGGCTTAATAAATCGTGGTATAATTATATAGTATGATGTTCAAAAATGTACACTTCTTCTTCGTCTTCTTCTTCGTCGTGTCGATGGCTGAGTCAAATTTTATTTTGACTTGCCATCGTGGTGAAAGGATTAGCCAATTCGCTTTGGAGAATTCGCGAATTGCCCAGGGTGCGCCGGACGTAGGGAATTGTTGTGTACGTCACTCGGGGAGGTTCCTTTCATGCACCCCAATGAACACTGAAATCCTTACTAATATTAGAGATAAAGATAAAGATCATTTATTTTGCTAAATTCATTATAAATAAATGAGAAAGTAACTCTGTCTGTCTGTTACGCCATCAAGGCTAAACTACTGAACCGATCTTGATAAAAAATTGGTATGGAGATAGTTCAAGACCTGAGAAAGGATATGGGCTAAATGTGTCATCACGCCTTAATTACCCAAAAGGCAGAGGTATCTATGGGATAGGGGGTGAGCCTATCGCCATCCACCGGGCACAATTCCAACTCCGTGCTCACAAATAACACTTTGCAAGGCCCCGGAAATGAACCCGAGACTTCGCGGTGAGAAGTACTTACGCTAATAAAGGCGTTATATGTATATACAAAACGTAACTTATGTCAATCCATTTATGGAAAACGCATGCGGGTTCGATTTTCATTCTTGAATAAATAAATAAATAAATATTTCACAACTCACACACATCGCCATCTAGTCCCAAACTAAGCAGAGCTTGCATTATGGGTACTAGAATAACTGATACTAATACAAATATACATTTCTAAAATACATACATATTATACTAAGACAAACCCCCATGTTCATGCACACAAAGATTTGTCTTAAGTGGGAATCGAACCCACGACCTCGGCGTCGCAGGAATACTTTTATTAAGCCGAATGCAGCTCTCGGTGCTCTGTATAGTTGAAGATGTTGTTGAAGTGGTTGGTATAAATACTAATCAATCTATTTAATTCCAGGTGGGTTGCAGCAACAAATTGTGGAGTCACCATAAAGTGCTGGTAGCAGGGCTTCGGGAACAGTCACGAGACGGTACCCTGGCTCACGTGCTGCGATTGCCTGTCATTGGCTGGAGGCTGCTCGCTATACAACCCGCGCCTAGGATTAAGAGACAGGTAAATATGAGATGTGTGAATCAATATGGATATATTAAGTGCCAGTTTCAGAGGTTTTAGATAAAGCTTATTGGCAGGATAAACACATATAAATGTAAATGACAACTGTGTTCGTTATTAGAGTGTTTTTTTTTATTTATTTTTTTATACTACGCCCACAGCGAACGAACGTGTAGTCCACCTGATGGTAAGGGAGTACAGCCCATGGATATCAACAATCCAAAAAAGCAGAATATAGATGCGTCGCTGCAGCTGAGGACTACGGTGTTATGCCTCACGTGCCAGTAATTTCAGGGCCTGATCTCACCACCAAACCGGAACACAGTAATGGAAGCACTACTATTTGGCGGCAGGTTAAAGGTGAGACGGTGGTGCTGCCGCCCTCGAGCTCATTCACAAGAGCTCTGCCACCAGTAAGAGTGTTCGTTGAGTCACTTTTGAAATGTCAAGTTATATTTTATGGGACACATAAGCTAGAGTAATCCGACACCTCTGAAATTGACTCTAAAACAAACAAGCATCCTCAAAAATTATTAGCCTTCGCATGCACCGAAGCTGTGCTCGGCGGCATTCCATAGTTTTTGTTTGTCAAAAACCTAAATATGTGCGCTGTGCGCGCCGGTTCCGAACAAAAATATAACAACGCCTGTATTTTCGGCAACCTTATTTCACAAACACAACATATTGGCAGGATAATGAACTCAAACAAATAACTGTAGGATAAAAGCACATCTATCAGCATCGTCATTGAACGCACCTATTGGATCGAATCGCTTCAATCACTCATTAGTTTATGCCCTCGATTCGTCCGATTTGGTTTTAACAAGTAGATGAAATGTCAATGGTTTCTCTTCAACGAGAGAGCGAAGTTTACCGTCAAATGTTTTCATAAAGAAACATGCTGATTTCCACATATTTCGAACTATTCACCTGAGCGACATCTGGTGGGTGAGTTTGACATTATTTTGTAAATCGCGACCAATCAGAGCAACCCATTTCGAGTCATCATCAGACAAATGTGCGACCGGCTGCATATTCTTCAGCAAAATCCTGATTGTACATTGCCCGCACTATGGATACCTCCTGTCCTCCTCACTCACAAAGCACACCAAGAATCTTAAGAAATCTTTGCAGATCACACAAATATTTGCCACTACACCAGGGCAATTGAAAGCGGCGAGGCGACCGCTATAACAACTAGCGTCCACGCCAATCGTGTACTCAACCATCTTTTAACCAGTGAATGTTTGACAGTCCCCACAGATAGACGGTTCCGGCGACGGTTTCTTCGACGGCGACTACGACGGGGAGGACGAGGACGCCGACGCGGAGTACAGCGGCTACGACGACAACGACGAAGACGAGTACACGAACAATGACGTCGGCCTCACTGACCCGGTGAGTCATATCTATTTGTTCGTGTGGTGTCCCATCGTTTTGATGTCACTTCTTCATGTAACAGTTCTAACGCCTTTCGTCCACTGCGCGACGCCAGTCTCTAATACCCTGCGATTTTGGTATCCTAATGCACGAAATTCGTGACAACATGACACGATGCTTGATGATATCAAATAATATACATTTTGTAACAACACAAAATTTTTATTATGTTAAATTTAACATCGTTCTGTGTTATCTTCCGTTGAAATAGGACTTAAGATTGGTGTATCATATTTTTTTACATCTTACTAATCTGTGAAAGAAATCGTGGTCGAGTTCTCTACGAAACATATACATACATATACAATAGGACAAAATACTATAGAAATAAGAGTATAGAATCCATAAAAATACTCGTGATATAGTATTATATCGTACTTTTTCGTTGCAATTCAAACCGCTTCATTCATTTTATTATGCTGCTATCTGGATCTTTACTAATTACGATAGGTACTTCTCTCTATTGGACCTATGGTAACAAACTTATCTATCTAATTTACCAATGAAATATATATTTTCTTATTAAAATGATTAAGGTGAAATGGGGTAAAAGTAACCATATCTATTTAAGGTTTAATTTCACTGCTTAAAAGCCTTGCTTTAACATGCCGAGTGGGATACTCAAAGTTAAATAAGTAGGTATATCGTAAACAAACATTAATGAATCATTTATCAATGCAAGTCATTTATATTTCTAGCGTGGAATTGTCATACATTCTATTTCTTAGTAATAAGTATCATTCAATTTATTCAGTGGAAAATGTATGACTGAATAATAAAATCAATAATTTGCATAAACTACCCATATTTTAGTTAATAAAGTTGAGAATGCTATTTTCAAGTCTTATATTTTCCTTTGAAAGTTTAGTCATCCCTCATATTCGTACTACGGAATGCATACCTAGCACTTCAGGCTCAGGACCTATTGACAATACAACATACAATAATATACTTAACTATTATTAATATAGAGATCAAATTCAATGTTCTTAAATATCTGAAGTTGTCGCAGATGACTCAATTCATTATATTCCCTAATGCTGTAATTATAGGGTTGTAATTTCTGAAACTAGCTAATCTGTTCTGTCAATAAGTGCTGAACCACATTATGTCACCACATATCATAGAAGCATTCGTACTGGGAACCACATAGCATGGAATGTTGAATGAGATGTATCTTTTCACTTCAATTTCAAGTGTCATCTGTCGTAATGTCGTAAACCCATTTATTTTAAATGTTACCATACAACCATCCATTTACATACAACATACAACCATCGTTACAACAACTTCAAATCATAAATATATATAAACATAAGAATACAATCATAAAATGTATCAATAACATACGAGCTTTGTGTGTGGTTATAACAAAACGCTTAAAATGCAGCTTAATATATCACTGTAACTAACTGAAGCACATTAACCAATGCGGAAAACATTTTTAGCATGGACTGGGAATATTATGGCAGCTATTTTATAAACGCTATGGACCACCCCACATTTAAATACGCAGATACCAGCACACTTGCGTACATAGTTTTAAATAACTCGTTTAGTTTACCCCGTTCTCCTCACCGCTGCGTCTGTGTGAGCGACAAGCTTTATATAACCTATTTAATTTTGTTTTACACTTTTTGCAACACGACAAAGGCTGCACTATAATGCACTAATGAAATTGTAAAATTTAACTAAGTTATTAAAATAATCATGTGTGTTATTTGAGAATTCTAAATATCTATAACTACTGGATGCAGCCATATTGGACTGAAGATTAGTGTTAAGCCAGCTATAATATCCTCGTCCATGCAGCTAAATAACCACAGACAGCGCTCACCCGTAGGGTTCGTATGGGTGGCAGTACTAACGTAGTGTGTGTCGCGGCGCCGCTAGGTGGACCCCCTGACCCCCGCCCCGCACCCTCACCGCCACCACCACGGCGAGACCCCCGCGAATCTGACCCCCGACGCCCCCGCCGCCCCCGGCACCCCCGGCGCGCCACACACCACCACCGACACGTTTCAGACCGAGAGCGCTGCCCCGCTGCCGACCCCCACCTTACCCTTACCTACTGAACTCACCTCGTCAAGTCCCCCCCCTCCCCCCACGACCGTCACGGAGGAAGCGAAAGCCGCCGAAGATATCACTCCCGAGTCCGCAACTTCTAATATGTATACCACGGAGGTTTGTCAACCGGTCTCCTTCAACCGAGCTTTTCGTGTCTTTGCATGTGCGTGTTGTACGAGCGTGTTATCGCATGATGTATGATGTATGCTACTCAACTACTTGTTACTTACGATGTTACCTTGACGGAATACTGATAATCTTACAGCTATGAATATGTAGTATTTGACATTATTAATTTGTTCCATAGTATTTTGTTAATAGACTAGATTTGGGGCAATTTGTAAATCTAACGGTCAAACTATGCTGTGTGCCGAAATTATAAGAGCTTGTACTTTAAGTTTTGTTGTCTCAAGATCTAGCAGCTACTTACAAACCTCTTTAGAATTGATTGTTTCTCAACCTTTATTTAATTGTTATTTTTTTTACTATGAAATCAATACGACCACGATATGAAACGATTCATCTAAGAGAGGTTCATTCAGTTAATGTAACATATTTATTTGAAAACAAAGAAAATAACAACTGTACAGTTCAACTTAAAAAACCCCTATCGACCTAATTTAATTTTAACATTAAGCTTCGATGATGTATCTAGCAAGCCAAATTTTTTGTTCTCGTGATGTCTACATATATAGTATTTACATATTTTTTTATTATATTATTTATGTACATAATAATATGTTATATTTATTTCATACATGATATTACAGCTATTCTAACATTTAAGTTAAATATGTTGAAACTTTATCTATCCTTTAGTCTGAAGTAGTTCGTGATACGTCCTATTTTATTAGTTTAATTTAGAAATTGCATTTTGGACATTATTTATTAGTGCATATGGTAGATTTTAGATATGTTTGTCTTTCGGTAGCATGATTGTGATATTGAAACCAGGCTCGAAATGATCTCTTTATTACAATACAATTATTTAATTAAACATTCTACTATGAAAAACATTCAGCACCTTACACACTATTCGTCCCGTCCGATTAAGACAATTTTTAATAGATAATTAACTTCAATATATGCAATTCTTGAGTCATATTTATCTACAGCACCTTTTCACCCGACTGCCAAGTAATTATATTTTCTTTTACCAAAGTTTTTCATAGTAGTCAACAATAGTACTACAACAGTCACATACAGACTCCGTGACTAACGCACATAGTTTCAACCACAGATATAGATCTACATAGATAACGCAAATGCATGTACTTCGCGTGTCTCAACCCCCACCAAGCGTCGAGGTTGTTCGCCGCTAACTTCAGTCCACGCGCGTCTTTTGTCAGAGAAAATCATAGCGGACGGCTCCAGTTGAACGTACTGGGCATCGGCGGCATCGGTGTCTTTGAATCGGTTTGGATTTCCCGTCACTAAATTTCGGCTGTGACGTCACAAAAGGTATTAAAAAGTCGGCACGCTTGGTTTCAATACAAATCGTGATACTTGCGTTATCTATGTAGATCTATATCTGTGGTTTCAACCTTGCATCACTCCAACAAACCAAAAAGCACATTCATAATATTCCATTTCTCCACAGGATCACAAAGTTACCATAACCGAGATATCCGCATCGCCATCTGAAACCAGCAAAGTCAACTACTCCATCCCTCCTACTCAGGATCTAAGTCCGAGACGAATCGACGACGATACCGCATTTGCTCCTATCGTAGTACCAGAACCTACCACCATGGAACCCGAATTGGTATGTCGAAGACCTTTTTTAATAGTCTAACTGTCACCTGTAAGAGTCCAACTAATAGTGTGTGGAATTTGATTTAATTTAACAAAGGGTAGCTCACGTGGTTCATGCCCATATTAGATAACTGTATATTTGAACTAATATTTCGACGTAAAGACAACGAGGCGAATATAGGACAGCATTCGATGTAATTTAACATACGTCGAATGCTGCTTGTATTAGCGTGTATCATAGTTTGGATGGGTTTTCTATAAATACAACTATCTTCTTGGGTTCTAACTCTCATCATATCTTCTTCTGTACATACAAATTACAACTCTATCGCGTTGTCTTAACGTCTGTAATCACAACACATCGTGTGAGCGTCCGCATGGCACTTTCAGCAAACCGTAATAATCCGTGAGTCCAACGAACTCCCCCCGATGTCGTCTACGGAAAAAGAACTGGTGACGTCACCGTCTTCTTCGTCGGAGATGACGACGCAGCCGGCGACCACTGTAGTAACGACCACTCCGCCGGCGCCGACCACTTTGCCGACCACGCCGTCGTCGACGCTGCCCACAACGCCGGTCACACAGGCGACCACTACGCCCGTGCCTACCACAACACCCCTCCCTGAAACAACATTACAGGAAGTTACTAAGCAGGTCCGTAACGGAAGCATACAATACGTATTTTGAAGTGTGTTCAGGACCAAACTCGAAATTATGAATAGAAGCTGAGTGCCGGAGTTAAAAAGTAAAGACTTAAGTTACAAATATCCTATATTTTAATTAGCTATACATCAAATAAAGTGTCATAACAACATTCATTTTTGAAAATCAGGTGTTACAATCTTATTGCTGCTGTAAATTTTCTACTGCCTCTAATGCTGTCTACACACTGAAGCCTCCGGCATGCCGGCTGCACTGATCACCCTTACATAATAAGCCGTCGTATGCTGGCTGTCTAAGTATGTAAACAGCCATAGTTTCGAATCGTCGGTCCTGAAAACACTTGAAAATAAACCTGAACACAAACTCTTTACATGAATAGTAAGTACGTCACATCCGACCATTTCCATTAGTAAACCATCATAGTGTGAATAGTAATACTAACTCCATCAAATTGTTTGCGTGAAATTGGACATTGTATTTTGCGATTGGCATTCTTGGGTTTTCTAAATTCTAATTGGCATGGTAAATAATTAAGAAATTATTGGATGTAAAAATTAAATCTGGCATAAATACAAAACTTATATAAATAATTATCTACTTTCTTCTTAATAACTTTTCTGGACTGGCATATTATC
Source organism: Hypena proboscidalis (assembly GCA_905147285.1). Taxonomy (NCBI): domain Eukaryota; kingdom Metazoa; phylum Arthropoda; class Insecta; order Lepidoptera; family Erebidae; genus Hypena; species Hypena proboscidalis. The sequence continues at coordinate 7,250,701 of LR990144.1, forward strand.
TTCATAACTTATGTAAAAAAAAAAAACTTTTATATTCTGTCATACTGTAATTAATGAATCATCAAAAGATATCAATAAATAATAAATTATATCTCAATTCAAACTTATTGGCGGCTATGAAGTTGTGTACTCGTACTGGTTGTTCACTCAAATGGTCCTCAATATGGGCCGTTCTATATTTGAATCGTGTTCGATCAACAAAAAGGTCCCCAATACGGGCAGTTCTATATTTGAATCGTGTTCGATCAACAAGAAGGTTCATAAAGATACAATAAAAAAAAACTTGCGATCCAGAAGCGCCAATAAGTTTGAATCTACCTGCACTATAGAAAATAAGTAACCATCAAATATTATAGGAAACGAATCCGACCGAAGGCAGAAGCCCGATAACGGGTCAGACCACGGAGACCGTCAGCGTGATCACGTGGGCCATGCCAGTCAACCAGCCTCCTACGCTCAAGCACCACATGAAGAAACTGGCCATCATTGCTGGCAAGGCTTTCAGGTATGTACAAATATCAGTAATGAAAACTCTTGTAAATTTCTGTATGAATAAATCTTTAATCTGATGATGCTTAATAAATTAGTGGTAAAAAAAGAGAAAAAAGAAGAGCTCTTTTTACAACCTTTGTAATCATAATAATTAATCATTAACTCTAGCATTGAAGTCATCGAAACTGGTCTCATACTGAAAAACAGAGTAGGGCCATTCCAAGTCTTGGCAGTTCGCATAAGGAATAAAAATAATGAAGTGACCCGTGATGAATGAGTGAAATCATTCATTCCTCACGGTTCACGTATATTTTCGTTGGTGGTGAGGAATGAATGAGTGAAACGGTTTGTTATAATGTGAAATATTTAGTAAAGAATAATGTCGAAAAGACCAAATGGGGAAGGCGCAATAATATTGTAGAATATCTTAATAAACACCACTATACGTATTTGACTAAAAACCTATGGTCTGGCAACCCTGTGACGATGATCCATACTATTCCCGGCTTTCGCCAAACGGTTTTATGGAACCCGTATTTGCGTCACTCTCTTATTCAATGTTGGTATAATATGCAACAAATTCTACAATAAAATTGCTTGGTGTTCCAGGTACATAATCCCGGCGGATCTGTTCACGGACCCGGAGGAAGGCAGCAACCTCACGTTCACGATGTACGAGGCGGAGAACGTCCCGCTCAGCAACCATTCCTGGATTCAATTCATTCCTTCCGCGCGGGAAGTATACGGATTGTACGTGTCTCATATATTCTTTACTAATATTATTAAATAAAAAAAATTTTTTTTAGGTTGTTTTTTGGTAACCAAAATTCTTTCGATCTAAAAAAAAAAGAAAATGATTTTGAAAATATTTATTTAGGTCCAAAAAAAACAATGAGCCACACATAAATTAAGTACAAAAATAAATAAATACAGTAATTTATAAGGCTGTATGCCCCAATAGATTCGAAGATTTTTAGTTACCAACAGGTTCGATCATAATAACAATTGGTGTAGAGATCATTCAAGACCCCGGGAATAATATCGGCTCCTAAGCAGCTCTTTGCAATGACAACGTGACATCTCAAAACCTTGTTTTTAACTTAAGTCAAAATGTATATTGATAACAACTAAAGTGATATTTGCCATATTTTAGAAAGCATATTAGCTAAGGCATTGAATTAATATTAATTTCTGCATTTTTATAAATAATTCAAATTAAAAAGTTACTTCTTGTTAAGGTAGGTTATTTCGAAATATTGCGTTATATTGCGTTATACAACGCGGGTGGAGCCGCGAACGTAAGCTAGTGTTTTATAAAAACGATGCTTGCATTATGACTGGATGACTTGGAATAAAACTGTGTCAATAATAAATTCTAACGCAGTGAAAACAACATTTTTCTTCAATATATACCCCAATTACAAATTTACAATCATTAGTCTGCACATTACGAATGGCTGTTAAATGACGTGTGTAATCGCGTGAGATAAAAATGAAGTCGTATTTACGCTCACATAATTTTATTTGAAATTTAATTACTAACTGTGTTATTAATATTCATATAAATTAGAAAAAATCCTAGGCCTTGTTCTCACTTAGATGCACCGTCTTTTGTCTTGTGTATAAATTTAATGAAAGCTTGCCTTATAATACTGCGAACTGCATCGTTGTATAGTGGTATAATTTGCGTACCGCTTACTGTGGGGTCTTGGGTTCGATCCGCGGGTCTGGAATTTTCAAACAGAATTTTCTCAGTAGCAGCACGGTGTCTGGATTGTGCTCAGTAGGTGGCGATAGGCTCACCATCTATCACACGTAACCTTAACATAACTGGTGAAGTGTGGGTGCTGTACAGCTCTGCCTGGGACGGGGTAATATTAGCGTGATGTTATATAATCATGTTAATTATAGAAAGAATAATATTACATTTGTAGGGGCACAACTCTATAACAAATTGCCAAAGGATGTCAAGGATGCGAGTTCGCTCAACATTTTTAAGAAAAGACTATCTAGTCATGTTATCAATGATAAAACACTACTTTAATCTTACCTAGTTACTATAAAATAAAAAATTAATGAAAAAAAAATCTAAATAATCCAGTATTTTAAATAATTATGATCACATAATGAATTGGGCCACCGCCATATACGATCGTTGCGCGAGCTTGCGCGTGCGCATCCTTTGTGCGAATGAAACAATGTAAATATACCCACACCGGGTCGTTTTATATTTTTATATAAGTTTTAATTTGTTTTCTCATGTAAGCGACGATTATCTTTTTGAGAAATAAAGTGTTTTAAACCGAATTATATTCTGTAACGTGCAAATTCTTTGCAGGCCGCTAGAAGCTCATGTATCTCGTTGGAACTTCATAGTCGAAGCTCAAGACAGCGAAGGACTGGTAGCTCGCGGCCCCCTCGACATCACCGTCCAGCAGCACAAGAGCGGCCGCACCATCAACCACCAGTTCGTTATGGAATTCAAGCTCAATAAAGTATACAACAACGCTATAGACTGGCAGATACGGGCCCTGGAAGGAATCGTCAATCTGTTCAGAGATACCGACATGGATCATTTGACAGTGTTGAATACGACGCAGAACGGAGATATGTGCGAGTTTGTTTGGACCAATGACACGTTGCCCAAGGACCCTGCCTGCCCTATGGATGATATTAACAGGCTTATGAAGGTTAGTTAGTACCTACAATACTTACATTATTTACAATCTCAGCAGTTTACCAGCAGTGTACACCGAGTCAATGTGTTTTATTGACATTAATGTACTAGACAGAAAAAAGTAATAGATATTATATGTGTCTCTGTGGTTATGATCGCACCATTTGTAAGATATAAGAAGCTTCGATTATTTTTATAGCATTTAGCTATGCTTAGCAAATTATACTAAGAAACAGTTGAAAAAGATATGGGACCGGCAGGTTTAGAACCTGCGCTTTACTGCACACCGGGCAGCCGCTCTGCCATCCAGCTACGGTCGCCTCTTACCGGCACCCTAAATTTCTCAACTGTATGATACGTCAATTCGTGACGTCACGTTCATCCATTTGTTCCTATCTTAAGTAGGATACAAACCAACATGGTATCCTTTGATTATATATTTCTCTGAGATGGTATCATACAGTTGAGAAATTTAGGGTTCCGGCAAGAGGCGACCGTAGCTGGATGGCTAAGAGCGGCTGCCCGGTGTGCAGTAAGGTCGCAGGTTCAAATCCTGCAGGTCCCATATCTTTTTCAACTGTTTCTTAGTATAAGAAGCTTCATCAAATTAAATCAACGCTAATACGATTATAACAAGCCAATCCAAGATTTTAATACCTGTAATTCGCTTTGGGTTGGGCGTAACCTCGTCCACTGTGAAACTGGAACCAGGGACCAGTTGCCGCAGTTACTGCAGTTACTGCCTCGATGGTCTTCTGGATAGCGTATGCGCTTCTCCCCGCGAGTCCTCGAGTTCGATTCCCGGGTCGGACAAAGTGTTATTTGTGAATTTTCCGTCAGGAAATTTACAATAGAAGCACGGAATTATGACTGGTGGATGACGATAGACTCACTCCTTATCCCTAGGAACCTAAACATAAGAGGTGAAGTGTGGGTGTTGTACACCTCTGCCACACCTTTCTGTGTAATGGCGTGATGTTATGTTAGTTACAATACAACAAGTCATTAGTACATAATTAAGTTTTTGCTTACAAAAACTCTTTTTTTTTTTAATGGCAATCAGCCGATACTATCAGCAAATTCTGCCAGTGTCATGTAATGGCTACACATGGGATTTTGAGACTAATAATATTTATATTTACAACATAGTCATAGTAGATACATTTGGCGTCCAGTGATGATTTGATCTAGAACAGCACAAATTTCTGGTCTGTAATGACGTTTCAATTTATACATCGTTAGTTGACCATGAACTGTCAATTAGCAGACAGTTTCTGTCCACTCGGCGACGGTATCAGACCTAATTGTTACAAGTGAGTTGATGTAATTAATTTATTCAGTTGTGCTGTTGTACTCTGTTAGTCCTGTTGATTTGTGTACTTTTTACATTCTCGTGGCTACTGGTTTATTATCTATTGATGTTTTTTTAACGGGATATAATCCCACCCACACGCCCACCACTGTGACTCCTGTGACGCTAGGATCTACAGCGGTAACTAATTTACTGATCTATTGATAAATGACTACGGTAGTCTGCAGGTTGAATAAAAAATTCTGGTAAACTTTTGTTAGCTACGGCTAAGCTAGATATATTTCGATTTTAATGATGCTAGCTTTACTTTAAATATAAATAATAAATATCACATAACAAACACGCAATGTCATCTATTCCCAAACTAAGCAGAGCTTGGGACTATGGGTACTAGAATAACTGATAATTTTATATATAACATTGTCGTGTCACAATCTTACTCTTTCGAAACGGCTTTACTGATTTTATCAAATTTTATATGCATATTTAGTTGGTCTGAGAATCGGCTACTATCTATTTTTCATACCATTAAGTGATAAGAGTTGTTCACCCTAAACATTTTTTTTTAATTTTGGGACAAAAAAAATATTTTTATTTTTCTATAATGTGACATTAAAAAATACATACAACACAAAATTTTACCCTTTTATCACCAACCCCTATTTTTTAATAGCCATTTTAGTAATTTAATCATTTTTCATTCCGCTCGATAACTGGTCATTTATTTATCAAATGTTTTCATTCTATTTCAATTTAAGTTTTATGGCAAATCAAAAATTTTTAGGCAAAACAACGTTTGCCGGGTCAGCTAGTACATATATATATATTTATTTTTGTAAATACATGCTTAATATGTATAGAAACCCAGACCAAGACAAACCCTCATGCTCGTGCACACAAAGATTTGTCTTCGGTCGTGAAACTTTGGTCGAACTTGATGTGCTTTAAACCCTAAGCTTGCATTGCAGATAATGGAGTCGGAGAGCGCGCCGGGCACGCCGTCCGCGACGCTGGCGCGCGCCATGCAGCCGGAGCTGGCGGCGGCGGGCGTGGCGTGGCGCGGCGCCGGCCGCTGCTCGCCGCGCCACGCCACGCCCGCGCCCGACACCTACCCGCCCGTCACGCGCAACCAGGTGGACCACCTCACCGCCACCGTCGGACACCTGCTCGTCTACAAAGTGCCCGAGGTAAATCGTAATTAAATTAATAACAAATAATAATAATATTTAATTATATATTTAAACTTTATGCACAAAAATGTACTAAGGCGGACTTAATACTAAAAAGTATTTTCTACCAGTCAACCTTTGTGATTATTATATTAAGTTAGTCGAGCAGTCAAAAAATGAGATGTTAATTTTCTCATTTAAAAAAAAATTATTAAATATGTAAATTGGAATTTATATTTTTCTGGTAACTGTCATAATCCAACTCCCGGACTACGGCTGAATTTGAATCTAGGACAGGATACCCTGTATTTACCCACAGAGCGTGCAAGAGACCTCTCAGTTACCTACTTAACCCCGCCCTTATCCTATGACTCGAACAGATTCAAGACATACCAAAATTCACCACATCACATGGTCTTCACCAATATAGCTATGCAACAAAATGAGATGACTCATTTTTCTGCCCCAATTAATACTAGTCAAAAGTTGTTCTCGTATCCTCCAGATATTTCACTCCTATGATTATTTCCAGGACACATTCTTCGACCCAGAAGACGGCGACACTCGCAGTCTAGTCCTGACCCTCCGGTACAGCGACCGCACGGAGCTGCCCGTGGGGCACTGGCTGCAGTTCGATGCCAAGAACCAGGAGTTCTACGGACTGCCCATGCCTAGCGATGAGGGCAGTGTGTCCTATCAACTGGTGAGTCTATACAAATTAATTCGCATCGGAGCTGGTACTTGGATTGATTTTAATTCATATCTCTAAGTTGAATTAAAGTCAATCTAAGCTCCGGTGTCAAATCATTTTATTACAATAAGTATTATAATTTAGTTAGTTAAGTTTATTTTTTTTCAGTATTATGTATATTTATTACGTATTTTATATAATATGTACTTCGTCTATTTACTCAATAATATTCCTTTGTCTTATCTGCACCCAGTGACGTGCATTCCATAGAGACAAATAGACGTTGTCTACCCTAAAAAATCCAATTACATGTACTGAGTAAAAAATAAAAATCACAACCAAAATTAAATGTTAAACGTAAATGTTTTCGAAATTACCGCGCTAAAATGACTCCGGACGCTGGCGTGACCTTCCGCGATTCACCGAGCAAACTCGCCTGTGTTACGTCATCAGGGTAGATTGCTGCATACCGAGTCTACGGAAAGCTACGCACACAATTATAATCTATTGTACTGCGTCTTCGTATTACACGCAATTTTTGACACACACAAGCGTAAAGTATCACCAAATACGTCACAGGATAGACAACGTCTAAATTTGGGTAGTGGTATGAGGCGCTCTTATTGGCTGGTTTCGCGGTTTGAATAATGTAATGCGACCATTTTAAAAATGCACTATTTGATGAAATTATGTAATGAATACCAAAACATTTTTTTTTGTCGTTTTTATTTCGCATTTTGTTTTATTTGCCTCTCACTCACTCTTTTCACTTACTTATTTTCGAGTTTGTTGACAACACAACAGGTGAATTGGAAGTGTTTTGTTTAGTGTTCCATTTGTAATTGTTTATTGTTTATTTCTAGAGTGGAATTTAATTGATAATTTTAATTAAACTTTATCATGGAGTGTGTGGGCTGTGAGCTTTGCGGTAGTTTATGCTTACAAAAGTTAAAGGACGGTGAGTTTGCTATACTTTCATATAATAACAAGTGTAATTATAATATCTATTGGCCGCTGCTTACCGGATTTAAATATTGTACAATTATACGACAAAGGTACTCGCAGTCGCAAGTTTAATATTAAGGAATACGACTGTTTTAATTGGCTTACAGGATGTAAGCATACAAAAAGCTTAATTGTTTTGTCTGTTTATTATTTGCAACATATAAAACTGATTCCGGGTATGTGAATGTCCATAATTTTAAGTTTTGCGATTTGCAAACTGATAGTTACAATACCGGTAAGCAGCGCCTCGACCGAAAGATCGTTTTCATCTTTAAAACGCATTCACACGTATTTAAGAAATACGCAAGGGTAACAACGTTTGACAGATTTATCTATGATTTTTTTTAGTACTTACTCCCACTTGCTTTTTGTTTATAAATACTAAGAAAACGGTCCTTTTCAAGACCACCTCGTGTATTCCAAAATTAATATGTTCATTAAATCAATTAATTTATGGATATGTGTGGTAGACCATCTGACACATCATGGAAACAAGAAAACAGTCATAAACTTCAAGTGGCGGCTTTCGCTAAGTTTTTTTGTCTACCCTGCTAAAAATATCTATGCACGTCACTGTCTGCACCTACCTATGCTTATCTCCGCACCACCCTAGGTTGACTGTAAGAGAATGCCAAAGGCATTAAGTCCGCCTATGTACTATTTATTTGTGCAAAAAGTTAAATAAATAAAAATAAATAAAATAAATAAGTTTTATTTTAATTTTATATTTTTTGTATTTTGATGTTTGTTTTGACGTGTTCAAGCGCCCCTTGAGGCCCATGGAAATAAATGATTTGATTTGATTTGAATGTAGCATCCCAAAACAAAAAACTCCGATTATAGGATATGGACGTGAATAAATTGAAGATATTGACTCAATCGATCTTCCAGACGTGGAAGACCGTAGGACTGCGAAGTCAAAGGTCAATAATTCGTTTAGATTCGTTTTTTCGAAGATAAGTAGCTACTAAAAAATATGTGTTGCCAAACCGCCACCAAAGCGCCATCACCGCAAAAAAGTGAAGCGACGTTAAAGGAACAGATTTTTTAAATATTACCTTTTAAACGAGGACGCAGGCGCCTGTGCCTTTAAGGTCATACTGGGCACTAAGAAGCCTTTACTGCCAAAATCAAGAAGGTGTCAATGGCGTCTCTTGACCCTAAGCGTCTAGAGAGCCCGCTTTGTTTGCCCTATGGATGGTCCAGCCCTGGATAGCTGACTACATGCCGCGTAACTTAGGTTATTTATTTATTTACACATCTACCAGGCGGGTAAAACCATGAGACAAACTCGCGGGCTACAGGCAACAATTATATTTTCTTTACAGATTCCATATTGAATTTTCCAAAAACATTCGCTTAGATTCTTGCAAGTACGAACCCGAGTAATGAGCGAATATTTGCGAATGCGTATGCGAACATCTAGTATATCACTAATATAATAACAAACCAACTAATATCAGATCGCGGAAGACTCGAGCAAGAAGAGCGCATACGACAGCCTCATAGTAGAAGTAGCGAAGGCGCCCACGATCCGTCCCACCGTCGAGTTCCAAATGACCATGGACTACCCGTTCCCGAACCTCGCCTACGACGCCAATAACAAACGCAAGGTTGTCGAGAAACTGTCGGCGCTGTTCGGACAGAGAGAAACCGATAATATCAGGATACAGAGCATTACGGACAACCCTACTACTATTATTTGGTGAGTTTCAGTCGTTTTGATTAATATCAATCATTGTACACATCATTAACTTTGTGCAAATCCAGGGTGTCCCCGGACATGCCACATGGAGGGAAAGTATCTTAAATATTATAGATTTTATAGTTTTTACTGAAACAAGACGTCTTTATTTTATTTTTTTTAAACATTACTAGCTGTGTTCAAAGATTTTTGGAAAGCTTTCACGAAGTATGTCCACCCTGTTTAAGGTATTTATTTTACATGTGCAAACAACTTTTCTTATTGAACGACTGGACCGATCTTGATAAAGTTTGAGATATTTGTTACCCTCAGAAAGCATTCATTTTATCGACATGAGATTCATCTCGTGCATTACATTTTTAATGCGTTTACAATATGAGTAGAATCATCATTATTCAAAAAGTTCTATTTATTTTCACGACCTCCTCGTAAGTTAATATTATTCACAACCAAATGGTCTAATTTTAAATATTTTTTCAGGTATAACACCAGCCTGCCAATGGACCGATGTCCCAAAAAGGAGATCGAGGAACTCCGCAAGATGATAATAGTAGACGAACGAGGAACAACAGGCGGAGCGCTCAAAGAGAACGTCGACCATGTCTTCGATAAAGAAATGAAAGTTATGTCCATAAGGCTCATACCTCTCGGTCTTTGCGCCGATCAGAATACTAAGGTGCCGAAGACTACAGTACAGGTGCATTCCGGAGCCACGAACCTACAGAATAGCAAGGCCAGCAATGCAGCAGACCAGAGTTACTTGGTGACGTTCATCATCCCGGCCGTCGTGATTGTTTGTATGATTCTGCTGGCGGGCATCATCGCCTGCGTGCTGTATAGAAGGCGACGGACAGGTATTACATTTTTTGATATTTTGTTTGTGAATTTGAGACATTTATTATTTCCTACTGTTTAGGGGGCGTTCAAGTATTACGTAACGCAATTAGGGTGGGGTAGGGGATTTCGTAAAACGTTACGATGCGTTACAGGGCGGGGAGGGGGGGGTATTTCTTATAACACTTTACATAACATTGTTTTTTAAAAATTGTGTGTAGGCATAGCAAAAATTTATAAAAAATAAACAAAATATGCAGGTGTCGCGAATAAAAATTGTATTGTTTTAAATTAAATTGTTAAATTATATTGTTTTATTATTTAAGTAGATTAAAACTATACCAAGTGTAAAAAGTATTACATAACTATTTTCGACTTTAGGTCAAATTGATCAGTTGAGTGTTACGTAACGTTTAAAGAGGGGGGGGGGGTTACAGAAAAACGTTACGGTGCGTTACAATGAGGGGGTCAAAAATATTCAAAAATTACGTTACGTAATACTTGAACGCTCCCTTAGTTGTATAACTGCAACTAAAATGTATGTATGTTTAATACAGTCATGTGTTAAATTGTGAAAATAACCCAATAAGCTAATGTCTTTCTGAATCAACTTACATGTTAAGCATAACAACGTCGAAACTTTTACTAAAATTCACTTATGATTGCTAACTTAAACTAATACATAGTTTTAATTCTGTAGGAGGTGAGAATACTGATAATGCTTGAAAACAAGGTGATATAAAACTACGCAAACAATTATTTTAGTGTTTCACAATATTTTAATTAAATACCATCGCTTTTCACGTACTTTTCAAGCTATTTTTCAAAAAACTACATCAGTCACCGTATTGCTTGTGAACGCTCAAATATCACGAAGTACTTATCAATTGCTTAAAATATTCGCTAATTAAATTAAAATTATCATCTCCTGAGGCTGCATCCAATATATTGGAGTCGGTTACTAGTCTAACGGATTTAGGTCCGCCACGGCACAATATTTTATGTGCAAGAAGTTTTAAAAAAAAATAAATAAATAGCTGAGTATCCAACTGACTGATATCCAACCTCTTAACCCAGCTCGGTGCGATACAATACTCTTTGTTAGAATAGTCAGACTTTTTTGCTTCTGACCTGTAAAGACTGTTTTTGCTAATTGAAAGTACTTGTAAATAACCCCGTGTTTTGCACTCCAGGCGATTGAATTTAAATAGCAAAATTAGTCCGCTAGGTGGCGTCACAATCGTTTGTAATAAAACAACTCCGTAGCTCATTCAAGAGATAAATAAAAATCCAATGTTTAAAGAAATATAACACAAGCAAAACTCACACAAAAAAGCAATATGCGTGTGTTTCTTGTTATGTGCGCTGTGGAAATAAATAATTCATTTGAATGGCAATTGTTTTTACTACTTGAGAACACTTAAGTCGAATCTACATTTTTATAATTTCTAAATATATTAACAATAAAAAAATCATAATCGTTGTCATTTTCAGAAAACAATTTTACAAACTACTGGCTAAAATTCACTTTTATACCTGTCGTTGTTGGAAAACAATTGTTTGAATTTTATTTATTTCGTGTTTGGTACTCCGCAAGTCCAGCATTGCTGTATGAGGCAGCCAGCTTAGTGTTGTTTATAACTAATTTTTTTTTTTTTATTGGTGCAATATTTATTGTTAGGCGTGAAAAAGCAAGCACCTTGAAAGCAAAGCACCATTTATTCCTGGTAATTAACAACCGCAGGTGTTTCAGGCAAAATGAGCGTGGGCGACGAAGAGGAGCGCCAGGCGTTCCGCTCCAAGGGCATCCCCGTCATCTTCCAGGATGAGCTCGAGGAGCGCGGCGACGCCGAACCCGTGCACAAGAGCCCCGTCATCATGCGCGAGGAGAAGCCACCCCTGCTCCCCCCCGCCCCCGACTACCGCCATGACGAAGCGCCCTTCCCGCGCCCCGAAGACGCGCCCTACCGCCCTCCACCGCCCTTCGCGCCGAGCCGCACGCCGCCGCGCCCCAAGGCCACGCCCACCTACCGCAAACCACCACCCTACGTGCCGCCCTAAGCCTGCCACTGAGCAACCACCTCCTTGCCTCACGATCTTGATTTGCCTCGGACACACCTGCATCTTAATGCTATGTCCACACTTTAGACTATAACTATAACTGTGACACATGCAGCAAAAGTGATTACTAAATGAGCTCGTAGCATTACGATGCAGTTGATACCGATCATCATAAATCAACTTGGGGGTTCTAGCACGTACGATCTTTAGTATTTACAAATATTTACCTTCGATTGAAAAGTGCGGCTCACCTAGTCGACGCGAGGCCGCCACACTTTCTACGACTATTTATTGAAATCTCCTCACTTATGAACTTTACTTATGATATTAAATCGGCCGCACCGATGAGATGCATTTATAAGTAAGTTAGGGGTACCCGAATTCGTCGAAACGAGGAATTGTGCACAGTTTCATGTGACTACGAATTTCTTATAATGTAAGTGCGCGTCACGAGCCGGCAAATACGTGACGCGGTGTCGATGTTTCAATTATGTAAAAACTGGAGACTTCACAATACAAAAGTACCTCTAGTGTTATTGTTGAAGTAGATGATGTTACATTAGCTCTTAGGGTAAGCCGAAGTTCGATCGGAAGCGTGTGAATGGTGTCGTATATTTAAATTTGAATCGTTCCCACGCGGCAGTAGTACGAAACTTTTGTAAGATACACGAATATTTTGGCTTTAAGAACCGAGTGGTCCTTCGATGAATGTTCGAGAGCTTGGACAACACGAAGCGTCGATTTCATGCCGTGTCAATTACATGCAAGCGTACATTCATAACCACTTAATTTATTTGCTAACATACCAAAATAACGGAAATGCAAGTGTTTGGCTTAAAATGTGCCATTGTTCTGACAGTTGTTATTTAATGTAATTTAAAATAAAACATATCGAAAGTGTAACATTTTAGCCTTTAGCGTAGATCTTCCATACACGTTATATTTATAAGTAGTGCGTGTGTGTGTGAAGAATCGAGTTGCAGTCTGCATCGAGTGAGAGACTGCGGCCTCGACTTACGAATCGCTGTGTATATGCGTGGTTGTCAATGGTCATGTTAGCTGGTGTGTAAACTATAATTACAATTAACATACTATTGTAATGAAATATACAACTGACTCTAGTTATAGGTTACGAATAGATATTTTTAAGAATGGAATATCATTTTGTACTTGTCTAATATTACCATAGGTGTAAGGTTAACAAATTGTGTAAACTTAGGGACTTGAACGAAATGAGCTATAATGATAACTTTTCCTTTGGATGTATTTTTTTCTACTGTATACTCATTTAGAGTTTTGCATTTATAGATCTTTTTAGTGTTATTAAATATACAATTTTATAGGCCAGCTACATTGGAGTGTTCATTTTATTTTCTTCTTTTTTTTAAGTTTAATAGGCGTACTTAATGATGTCCACACAAAACCGTACCATTTTCATTGTTTAGACTTATCCATGATAGCTTTTTTCTTTTGTACCATTCTAATTATATACGCACATAATTTATGTAATTAATGAGCTTTTTATTTTCAATAAATAAAATTGGTCTAGAGACAACTTGTTTGATTTTTCTCTAACATTTTCTTAACCTTTTAACCGCCAGAGTCGGATTTATCCGACAAAAAAAATCGGGCCCATTCCGCCTGAATCGGATTTATCCGACACAAAATACTGTACTATATATTCGATTTCTAAGCTAATATTACGACATTTTTGCCGCAAAGGACTAATTTTATCGAATGATTATCTATCAAACCTTTTATTTCGTGTTATATTTCAGACTTACCATATCTAGAAAACAATAAAATGCAATTTCAATTAAGGTAAATTTGCTATTATTTTCTTGGAGAACGTCTATCGACTTTCAACGCCTATGTCGTATAAATCCGACAGTAGTGACGAGACATTTTAGAATTTAGAAGCTAAGACATAACGCATAAACGAAAATATTATAATGAAATACTGCGTAATTTATTAAAAAAAATACATCATGAAATTGTTATAAACTACATTACAAAATTATTATAAGAAATGAGCGATTTAGTTATTTTTGTACGGGCTAATATAGATGCAAATGCCCATCCCTAGACTGTGTTCCTTTGACTCCCCTTCGCTAGTATAGCCAGCGCCTGCGTCGGATAAATACGACCGCTTATGACGTCACAACCGAGTTCAGTCGTATTGAATTTTAAATTGGTGTTGTGCGCGATTTTGTGAATGTACATTATTATATCGACATTTATTTTGCTTTATTTCGTATTGGCTACAGTTGGAATTAATTTGTATCTTGAAAGGTGACGATGAAAAACAATTCGAATCAGATGAAGAGATGGAAATTGTTGAACAAGTAGGTATTTTCTTCATTTGTATTATTTTCGTTCGATTAATATTTTCGAAATATGTTAAAACCTACAAGTTTAATGAGTTTACGTAAATCTTCAAATGTAAACAAAAATGAAAGTATGTAATAATGTAGGTAGTATAATTTATCGAGTAGGTAAGTGTCTCCATTATTATAAGTACAAACCTTTCTTTTGGTAAATGTTTTGTAATATTACGATGACAATGATGAATTATATCAGACGAAGAGTTGAACATTGATGGAGAGGTATTTTTTTTATTATTACTACATATTTCAATTTAATGTGTAGTATGGTAGTGATGGCTGAATGGAAATTTTATAATCGCCGAGCGATGAGAATGCGCGCGCTGTCACTCTGGATCGGTGATTCTGATTGGTTGTATTGCGGGTCGCGTGAACGCTGCGGTCCCTCGTAGATACGAAGGTAGTTTGCCGTCGCATGCAAAACTGAGAGTGTATGGCCACCATAAATCAATAAGTGAACAAATAGCGACAGAGACGAAACAATTTTTTTTTTAACTCTTTTTGTTTTTATTTGATAGAACCAGTGAATTAACGTACATTGTGATTTTAGACTGTTTTATTATTTATTATACTCAAGTTTCTAGTCTATATAAGTAGGCACAAACATATTTTCTTTTAATTTCAGAAAACCCACCTGTGGAACTCCCTGCCTTCGTCTGTGTTTTCGAGTTCATATAGACCGGATCTATGCAAGTCGCGAGTGAATAGGCTTTTGGCAAAAAACTTTGACTGAAGTAGTTAGTAGACAAAAATAGAAGGAAGAAACTTTAGACCAGGAGTTAAGATTTTGTTTCTTTGATACTTATTTTATACTGGTACTTGTTACTAGGGACAATGTTACATAAAACAAATATGAAAATATCTAAGTTAGTAATCAGTTTTTATTTATATGAAACGAAATATCGACATCGAAGTATAAAGTATTGCACTTCCCTCTTTGTTGTAGGCATAGACTACATAAAAAAAAGCGTTGTAGGTATTTAATTTTCGATTTCTGGGCCTGGCGCTGGGGGCACGACAATTGATATAAAGTCAAGCGGTTAAAAGGTTAATTATGTCCTGTCATAATGACGGATGCTTGAGTTTGCACAAACACTTAGCGTCTATTCACACTGAACAATAGATCACAGGATCAAGCGCTGGCATGCGTCAGTGTAGGATCTACCCAAGCAACGGATTGGCTGTCTTTCACGCGCTCGATTGCGACGTCCAATCAGATGTGTGCGTGCGGCCGAGGATTAGCTGGCCTCGCACGTTGGGTCATCTCTCGCTCCCCTTTCATCGGATTTTCAAAAAAAAACAAATGTCTAATTGAACTGTTCCAAGTTATGTATATTATTCAGGATATATAAATGTTTGATAATATAGAAAAATAAATCCAGTTTTACTGTTAAAACACCATCAAAGACGCTAGTTTAGAGATTTTAGGTTTTCCATCAAATTTTTAATCTTTACTGAACTACTAATAAACTTCTAATGTCGTCCTTAACTTTTAATATGACTTTCTTAGTTCAATAAATAACTTTACCAATAAAATAAGAAAACTTGGCGCTGCCGTATAGGAAACGGAAGTAAGCGACCAGGCGAGGAAACGGAAGCGATGTACTCTCATAATAGACTTTGAACATTGATAACTTTGAACGTCAAATTTAACGTATAATAAATGATTAGGAAAATCGACTAAAATAAAAATCGAGTTCCGACATTCGTTATGAATTTGACATTTTGTCAAACATTGACAGATTTGCTAGCTACTGTCACTCTGTCACTCCTTTGATCCTGTCAGTTGTAGTTAGTAGTCGATGTTCGTGAAATATTTATTAAATAAATGTTGTGATTAAAAATATTTAATTCTCTTATCGAATACTTCCCTTATTTCAATTTAAATAAGATGTTCATGCACGTTTTACTTATTGACCAATAAATCAGTTAAAAATGACTGAAACACAAAGGAATATGAATTTTCGAAGTCTTCGGCTTTCCTTAAGATACCGGCCCAAAATCCTGAAACTTATACTCAAAATGAGACAGTGTATTAGAAAGAAAAACGCAGCTATCGCTAAATTAAAGCAACAGTTAAGAGAAAGGGTATCAAAACATATAACTAACCTAAAATATTTAGTACCTAAATTAAACGTTTATTTTGTGCTCACTTCCGTATTATTTTTCAGGCTAACAAAACGAAAGATAGATCAAATCTTCAAATTAATGTTGCTACTGCCAGTTTAGTAGCAACAGAATCAAATACAAGTGAATCACCTAAAGAAGTAGCTCAAAATAAAATTCAAATATCTGATTTGTCTCATTCTCTGCATGAAGGTGTTGAAAAGAAACCAAAGACTAAAAATAAGTCCACACAGACTGATAATGACACAAGCATAAATAACAACAGTCTAGATCTTAAAAAAGTAGAGCGAAAGCCACAGGATTCAGGTTGGAAGGTAAATAAGGAGAATGAGACCAAGAGTATAGCTGAGCAAGTCAAAGAAGCGGCTCAGGATGCTATGAAGCAGTCAGGCATGGTGTATGTGGAGTCTGCTGGCATGTATTATGACTATAAGACTGGTTATTATTACAATTCTGTAAGTAAATATGTATCAATCCATTACCTTCCCATTTACTTCTAGATTACCTATTCCTGTCCTGCTTCTCCATGCCTTACCTCTTGTCAGGGCTGGGCAGTATTTGAAATACTTGTAATTGAAATACGTAATTAAAATACAAATACGTATTTGGTATTTGTATTTTAATTACTTCCTATAAATGTAATTTGTAATTCGTATTTTAAATACCTGACAGTGGAGTATTTAGTATTTAGTATTTTAAATACTTATGGTCTCAGAATACATTTTAAGAAATACACCATGATCAGAACGTGTTTCCTTCTGAAAATATCGGTCGAAAGCTTCAGCAAGCAGTAAGGCGACTGTTAAATAAGGCAATCTTGAGTTGTTAACACTGCGCTTGTACTGTACAGGAGGCTACACATTAACTTATATAATTCCAGTTTAAGATGGTCTCGCGTCGTACAGGCTTCCCGTTCAACGCGAGACCAGCTTATACTGGAAATGTATAGGTTGATCGGTAGCCGTGTGAACGTCAAAATTTGACATTTGACATTGATTTGGCGGTAAAATCAACGGGTGTAAATGACATGGTGACGAAGCCGCTTACCAGTGACTCAGTACATGATTCTGAGACCCTGGGTGCAAAAAAATTCATCCATCAACTCCTCCTTTTTGAAAGTCTTATAAAACTTGGGATTATCTAAATAACTCGTTATGATATGAGAAAGGTTAGGTCATAATCCACCCAAGTGCGGGTTAGTTAGTAGAACTATTTACATTACCTGTGTGTATTTTGTAATTTGTATTTTGTATTTTAAATAAAAACAGCACATTACTGTATTTTGTATTTTGTATTTCAAATACAGGACGTAAAAGTATTTTGTATTTGGTATTTTAAATACATGCCCGAAAGTATCTTGTAATTTGTATTTCAATTAAAGCAATACATGTATTTTGCCCAGCCCTGCCTCTTGTAGGCTCCTAGCATGTCAAACAAGGCATGGTCAAACCAGTCAGTGAGGAATCTTTATAATTGAACATACCATATGGCATTTTCATCTACTTCCATTTTTTCACATCTTCCTCTCACTGATTTCAAACAGCAATATTAGTAAATTGTATTCTTAACATTTCAGGAACTTGGTCTCTACTACCACCCAGACACAGAATGCTATTATTACTATTCTGAAGAGAAGCACACCTTTGTGTTTCACTCATACCCAGACAGAAGTGCTTCTGCCGCACAAGCATCGCTCGCAGCCCACATGAAAAAGAAAGCTAAAAAACATAAAGTGGTTAGTATTATTATAATTGTCTATGATTTAATTATTTTATATAATATTATATGTAAAAAATTAAGAATCCAGCAGGACTCGAACCTGCAATCCTGGGTATACACCCCAAATGCTTTACCAATTCAGCAGAAAAAGGCATGGCAAAGCTAAAATTTGCTTTAAAATATTACAAGGATTTAATTATTTTCGAAGAGGATTATATTTATAGTCGTAGTCACGAGCCTTGTTGTATTTTATTGTTACCAAAATGGTTAAGAAATAAATAAATGACTTATTACTATTAAGTACCTTATTTTTTTGTTGGTTTAACATAATCTGTAGATTTTTTTTTTCATTTTAATTTAAAGAAAAAAGCTTATTAGTATTTTGCGAATACAAATTACTAGAATTCTTGTTAACCCCATCCAGCTAAGCTTTATTTGCTTGTGTTAGAAGGAAGTTCATGTCTGTGGTGTAATGGCCAGTTCGAAACCACAACCTATTGATCGTAAGACCAATGCCTTATCCATTCAAATTTTTAAATAAATATAATAACCTCGTTTTTTAGCAGCCTAAAGTTAAGAATATGTATTATATTTTCAGGACCAGAAAGGGGAAGAAGAAATCAATAACCTGACGAAAAATCTATCTCAGGTTTCACTCCGAGGCAATGCCGCCTTAGGTAAATAAAGTAAAGAATAGTTTCACCCATACCAACATTCTAAATGTTATCTTACAGGATGGTGAAGACTGCAATGTCGCAAAGAAGCCCAAACGGAAGAAGAGTAAGAAAAAGATAGAAGAAAAGGATTCTCTCGTAAATAAGAAAGATGATAAGAATTCTCAGATTAATACAGAAGCCAATAAAGTTTTGGCTTCTGAAGTTAAAAAAGATGAAGACATATTTGAAATAGGTAAAGAAGCTACCTCTGAGGTTAAAGAAGATGGAGAAATTGATGAGCTAACTGAAGAAGTCAAGAAAGAAATTGAGCCTTGTAAGAATAAAGAGGGGGAAAAGAAAGGAGAAGTAATTACAGAAGAGAATAAGCCAGAAGAATTGGAGGATGGCGAGTGCAGTGATACAGGCTCAGAAGAGTCAAGGTCTGATGATGAAGAGGTCAAATCCAATGCTAGTACACACTCTGCTAGTGATGATGGTAAATTGGACCTTTTTAGCCTCTATTTTTAACTTTCGAACGCATGATATGTTGGTAAGTAGTAACCTATATCCCTTGGAAAGAGGCTATGAATGAATTTGTTTCATTTGACTAGTGGTTCCAAAAACTTTCTACTAACAAATTCTGATTGTATCATCACTTACCATCAGGTTCAAATGTGTGCCTATGGTAGATAGAGATGCCTATGGTCAAAAAAACTGTACCTCTTCATAATGTAACAAATATTTATGTTTTGACTAAATTCTCAGTAGCATGAAGTCTGGATTTGGGATAACTATCACATTGTTATCCTAAACATATGCTGCCGTGGTATAACTAAAATGCCGTTATCTGCTAAAACCATTTTTTGGATAACAAATAAAAACCGCGGCAAAAATTTAAACCACGGCAGTATGTATAATAATGTACACTCTGTCACACCCATAGAAATCTTAATAATAAGGCAATAGAAATGTCAAAGACGCGTGACCTTGTCGCCGCGCATCTGTCTAGTCAAACACAAGTTCGAGTTGAGGAATTGTCGTCTTAATGTCATCGCAAAAAGAATAGTTTTGTTTGCAGGAATACAAGCGCATGAGTCTAATCGAACACAAGTGCGAGTTGAGGAATTGTCGTCTTAATGTCATCGCCAAAAAGAATAATTTTGTTTGCAGGAATACAAAAAGTGGTATTTGAAAAACGGCGACATGCGTCCCAGTGTTAAAAGATACCCGATAGCATTTCTATTGACTAGTTATTAAGATTTCTATGGTCACACCCCTCTAGGTATATATGATGAGTTATTTTTGTTTTAGAATCAATAGCGCGGAACTTTCCCCCGTGCATGCGCGTGATAGTCCGGGAGACGAGCCTGCCGAAGCTGCGAGTGGGCAGTTTGTTCATCGTGACGAAAGATGGCGGCACCATCGGCAGGGAAGGCGAACATCACACTGTGCTGCTGCCTGATACTAATGTATCTAGGGTGAGCGAGTAAATTTCAAAACTAAATTAGTATTATACTAAGAAACAGTTGAAAAAGATATGGGACTGGCATGATTTAAAACTGCGACCTACCTATCCTACTTAAGATAGGAACAAATGGATGAACGTGACGTCATGAAATGACGTAACTTACAGTTGAGTAATTTTGGGACCTTGCAAGAGGCGACCGTAGCTGGTTGGCTAAAGCGACTGCCTGGTGTGCAGAAGGTCGCAGGTTCAAATCCTGCCGGTCCTATATCTTTTCAACTGTTTCTTAGTATAATTTGCTAAGCATAGCTAAATGCTATAAAAATAATTAGTATTTATTAGGTTTCTATATCTATTTGATTTGATAATATCAGAATATTGTCGCAAAATTCATATAGGACGAACATCTGAGAGTTGAACTTATCTTCGACGTGTTTAGTGAAGCGAATTAGGTTGGTCCAACTGAATGTGTAAGTGCTCTTGGGCTGCATGAAAATCTACAAAAGTTTGCAGACGCCTCGATGGACCATCGTCTCCATTAACCTGCCGCGAAATTGCTACTGGTGTACCGATTTAGTGGTGCGTTACTGGCAAGTACATAGAGCTTAATATCGTATACTCAGATGTCTCGACGCGTCTGCAACCTTATGTGGATGTTGTGTGGATGGAATCCAAGTGCATATTTATTTATTTATTTATTTATTTATTTATGTATTGAAACAATCAACGTAATTCATTTATATACAAACTGAAAAATATATATCTTAAATATTTACAACTATACACTAAGAATTAAAAATTATGTATAGGAAGATCAACAGCATGTAACAATTTGAATAGCTTAACGTAAATAAGTGACAGAGAGCCAATAACAGATCTTCACGAATAAACTTTTGAATATGAATCGAAATTTTGTGAACATCAAAAACAAAAGTACAAAAGTAAGCGCTTAATTATTACACTAAAACTAAAAAATAAAACACATAAAAGATCGCTATAAATATTTGAAAAAGAAATCCTGACTGAGTATCCGTCTAGACGGTCCAATTTTTGTATTAAATATATCAATATCTGAATATTTGCATAGTGTGTTAGTACTACTGCTCGCTCGCCACAAAAATGCATTCTGACGATAATTCGTGGTCACCAAGGGGAGATGGATAGGATTGGTATATTATGGTGCCTGCTACCTCCAGCTCGTTCTCAAGTTTTACCACCAGTTTAATCCTGTTATTTCTTCTTCTTGCGGTGTCTCCCCACTACTGAAGCTTGACTATCAGCTGTGCGTATTACTCTCTATTTTTGCCAAGATAGGCGTTCTACGTTGGTGATGCCAATCCACTTTCTAGCGTTGCGAATCTAGGACAATTACGTATTGCTGACGCGTCGTTTCGCTTGCCCTTGACTCTGCCCATTATTATAAGTAAGAGAAGATAGTATCGCTCGTGTCTCATACGTACTATATACAGGAGTACAAGAAAGGAGCCTCCCCGATTGACGTACACAACGATTCCCTACGTCCGGCGCACCCTGGGCAATTCGCAAGTTCTCCAAAGCGAATTGGCTAATCCTTTCACCACGATGGCAAGTCAAAATAAAATTTGACTCAGCCATTGACACGACGAAGAAGATATACATACATACTTTTACTACTCCTCTTGATGGTCATCACTTATTTGCGGTTTTGATAACACGTCTAAGAATGTCGACATTCATATTATATTATATTATATATATTGGTGACTATGTATACAGCTAGGTGGGATTCACACTGCACTTGATAATAACATGCTTGTTGCAGAACCATATGGACATAAGGTACAACAGCAGTGGACAGACGTACATGGCCACGGACCTCGGCTCCAAGAACGGGAGCATATTGAACGGCACTCGTATGTCAGAGAGTCAAGTCATAAGCCACCCTATGGAGGTAATTCTAAGTGCTATACAATATTACTAAACTAATTAGGATATTTAAAGAATAGCCTGCATTTGATTAAAGTGTTTCTTATTTTGAACAAGGTATACATAAGAATACAATTTATAACCAATAACGACCATATATATTTTAGATTGTTCACGGAAGTACGTTACAACTCGGCGAAACCAAATTGTTATGTCATATACACCCAGGGAATGACACTTGTGGACATTGTGAACCAGGACTGCTTATAGAAGGTAAGTTTTTCTGCCTGCCATTACTCCATTTTATTTGGACGGCGCAAAACGTCTTCCTTTAATTTACCTGTCAGCTGTCTTCCTATCACTAGGTAACATATTATAAATGGTGAGAAATGCATTTAAATCGTATCGATTAGATGTATAATTGTAAACAAACCAAATTAATTGTAAAAAAACTCCCAACTTTTTTTACCAGCTTCCGCCCGCGTAGTTCGTTTACCTGTCAACAAGGGGTAAAAAAAATACCTACGTCCTGTTCTCAGACTTACCGAACGTACACGAAAAAAAAAAACAATATTCGGTCAAGGTCGTTTCGGAGGCGTTCTGATAACAAACACAAGATTTTTATATTTGGAAGGCTTTTATAAAAAAAATATTAACTTGTCTTGATTGATTGATTTTATAAACAGTAGTTATCAACGACCGATAACAATGTATTAATTAATTTATTCAAAATTTGACCTGTGATAAATAAAATATTTCCTTATTACTTATCACAAGAGCGTCACGATAAAATGTTCTAATAAAAATATCAGGCGCTAGGTACCAAAAGAAAAACTATATGTGATATGTAATATTTTACCGCCATCTCTCTCGCATCTACAGCCATAGAAAAAGAGAAGAAAGTCGCGTACACACGGACATGCAGCGTCAAAAAGCAGTACGAGCTAGAACTAGCTCGACTGAAGAACGTATATGGCGTCAAACCAATGCTGGCTATTGAACAAACGCCTTACAATGACAGAGCACAAGCCCGGCGCGAAGCTGTGGGCTCGTCGCATCACTCTGAGAAAACGCAAGCCACTGATATTGATACGTAAGTATCTCATATGAGTATTCGTCCGATAAAAGTAGTAGCCCATTGTTTTTTTTTTATCTTTAGAAGATGTTCTTACAGTTTACATAGTACAATAGGAAGACAATAACAAGGATAAGGCTATTTACAAGATTTCGTTTATAACAGAAATAAATAACTTGAACAAAAACTAACCAGCATGCGACACACACACTATACCTTATATATTTTCTTTTTGACAGCTCACGCCTATGGATAACTATTTTTTTTCGGAATAATATTATTATAAATCGATAGAATAAAAAACGATAATTTGACTTTATTCATGTATTGTATCTGTAAATTTAATAAAAAAGAAAATTAAAATAGTATCATGCCTCCATAATTATTTATTTGCGAAAAATTAAGTAAAAACCTAGGAATTTCAAATGAAACAAATACAATTATTATTAAATATAGTTGACTACAATGATTCATCAGACTCTTCTTTAAGAAAATATTTATATACGCACAATTATTAATATATTATTATGTATAATAATATAAATGTCGATTTAAATCGATATAAAGTCCTTCTTAAATGAAATCGAATTGTGTATATCTCTAATGTTGAAATGTCAAAATGAAAATTAAACGGTTAGACGAGGTATTAGTTATTTATGGTACAAGTGAGAAAAAGTTTATATTTCTGTTGTGAGTGCCAATTTTAAATCTTGAGTTTGCGAAGTAGTCTTAAATTGAATCACGAGCATAGCGAGTGATTCTAATAAAGACTACTTCGCAAGCGAAAGATTTTAAGAGGTCACGAACTGGAAATTAAATTTTCTCACGCGTTGCAATACAAAACTTTTCACCTCTTCCAGTGAGAAAATATTAAGATTTAAATAAGCTCGTACTCGATTGCTTAACCTTAAATAATTCCATGAAATACGACAGTAATACCGATTCATAATGCGTTTTAGGGCCTTTTGAAAGTCACCACTAATTAAATATGTCGTACGTTTTCAAATACTTTTCACGTGAATTTTCTGGTAAAAAAGAAAACTGTGTTAGAAGCAAGTTGTTGCAACTCTTTTTTGGAGTTCCATAAAGTTCTTCATCACTGGATTCACTATTTTTTTTGTTAAAAAGTTCTAGTAAACAATTAAACATAAACTGAAAAGAAATTATACTTGCCCGCGATAACTGACACAGACACAGACTTTTTTTTTTTTAATCTTGCGTTCGGAAATTCGTTCCGTAACATTTATTTATAGAGTCTAATATTAAGTACCCGATTTTAATTAATTTAATGGTTAATCACGAATATAAAACCATGAAAATACTAAACAAGCGTGTATTTATGTAATTTAAAATAAATAAAACGTATCGTTTGTAGTTTTAAAATAAAATTGATGTCAATGTTTATTACTAACCTACATGGTGGCTGTTTGGTTTTTTTTAGCGCCTATTCATTGGAAGGATTTAGTGATTCGAAATTTAAATCACTTTGCCTCACTAGTGAGTAATAAGCGTTATTACTCACTGAATTCTCGCAAGCAAACGATCTTTTTCGTGCTGGTGTGGTGAAAAATAAATTATTTACGATCATGTCCAAAAAACGACTATGCTATGCCTAGAGCTTGACCTACACATTTTCAGATCGGTTCAGTTTATAGATTCTGGTTAAAGATATTTATTTCTCAAAAATGATACAATTCACTTATTATGAGAAATACATGCTAAACTTATTCTATGAGCGTATACAATAGCGTTACTTATAAAATATATCATGCAATAAATAATGTGGGTAACTAAATGAATACATGCACTTATTACATATCCGGATTTAATAACAATAATAATTAAGTTTGGAGCTTATTAGGTGCAAGCAAACCAACAGAAACATCTTTTCTCTTTACATCCTGTCCTACTAATATTATAAATGCGATTGTTTGTGAAGTACTACGAGAGTGGAGCCGGGAATCAGCTGATCAACTAATTCTTTAGGATTTCATTACATATTATTCGCTCGATCTCGATCGATCGTCGAACAGCGCAGTGGTTATGACGCTCTTATTGGCTTTTTAACGACAAATACATCGATTAATTTAGGTGAAAGAATATCCTTATTCATCGGCATAATCGTCCATCACCTTCCTGTTATTACTCTTCAAACTAAATCTTGTCTTTATTAAATAATCAAAATTGTTTATCAGGCCCGTGGCGCCCGACAACAAGGGTTTCAAGTTGCTGGAGAAGATGGGCTGGAACAAGGGTGAGGGGCTCGGCAAGGATTGCCAAGGAAAGGTCGAACCGGTGAGTTTACAAAATTGCTTTATTATTTCTGCAGCGTCGTCTTAGTTTAGTGTTTGTCTGCAATTTTTGTTATAAGCGTACACTCAAGCCTTAGTGTGTACGCTAATAACAAAAGCATAAGATTAGTGATATGCTATGAAAACATTTCATAAACCGAATTCATCGAATTTTGAATTGACTTTTTATATGTTTATTACCCAATTTGCTGTTAACCGACTTCGAAAAAAAGATGGAAGTTCTCAAAAAGTTTTATTTTAAAGAGCTGAATACCGCTTAATATTTCAAAACTGTCCGTAACAATACAAATCGGCGAGTATTAAGGTCACTTATTAATAGTGACTTTTGAGATGATAGTTGACATTCTAAAAGCTGGTCTGAAATCGTTAGCGCGCAATATACGTGAGCACTTTTAGTGCGCTAACGATTACGGACCGACTAGATTAAGATCATTAGCGGCTTAAAGAAATAAGCGATTGGGACCGCAGGATTTTTAATTTTTTTTTAAATAAATAAATAAATATCACACAACGCCATCTAGTCCCGAACTAAGCAGATCTTGTACTATGGGGTACTAGGATAACTGATCCAACCAACCAATATGATTTTATTTATCAATTCTAGCCAAGGTCTTTACTTTGTCGTAGCATAAATGTTACGATTTTTTATTCATGCACTTTCTAAAATACATCAAAACATTTTATAAAAAAAACTGGACCAAAATGCCTCAAATAAAAGTAAAACCATAGTGCGCATACCGAAGTCTGGCATTAGTGAAAAAAATATAATGGTCCATTATCTGATGTGGAGTAAAACTACAAAATGAATTATAACTCCATTTCGCTTTGACGTGACTAATTACTTCAGGCCAAATAATATCTTTAACCTTGCTTGCGTCGTAAAAACTGAAAATATGGCCAAGCGCGAGTCGAGCCTCGCCATCGCGACAAAACACAAATATTTTTTTAAACTTTCGCGATTTAAGAAATTTTTTCAAAAATTTGACAACGGGTCTAAATCGCGTAATTATTGTAAAGGTAAATAAATACCTATGCTCGACGTTTCGAATTTCGAAAACACAAATTTAATATCTCATTTTTATGTGCACAAAAAGTTTGGTCCCTTATTAGTATTTGAACATTTTATTAGTCTCCAAAAAGATATTCTTTGGGAGATAATTGTTATTTTGTATCACTTTGAATTCGAGTATTGCGGTCGTAAACATTCGGAATGTGTTTTTGTGAATTAAAAGGCCGTAAGTTTTAACAATTTGGGCAAAATTTACATTTCGAAAATGATACTTTGGTTAAAAAATCAGTAACTTGCATTTATTGGATACCTCAATCGTTCTAAATTTAGTTTTTGTATTTTATATGCCTTATAAAATGATATGTCAGTTATAAATTCACTTTTTATATAGTTATATTGATTAGCATCCGTTATTGATGTGGTACTAAATTGAAACATCATTTTTATCCGACTTCTAAAAAAGGAGGAGGTTCTCAATTCGATTCGTATATATGTTGCTTTTTTTTTTTTTATGTGTGTTCACGGATATCTCCGTCGTTTATAAACTGATTTTGATGATTCTTTTTTTGTTGGACAGGAGATGATTCCAAAAGGGTCCCATCGTCAGCATGTCGTGATCTGATGATGGGATCTCAGAGAAATCGAGGGCAACCCTCGAATTTTTTAGGCACATGTAATGTTTTTAGTGTGTTTTTCAAAGCTGCACCAGTATTTACATATTTTTATGTGGATGAGCTGATGATGGAAGGTCAACTCCTCAATGGTTAGGAGTTAAAGGATAATTCTTTCACTACTGTACACATATTCAGACTGCTAGTTATGATGTCAAGTGAGCTGTTGGAACGGAGATATTTCAAAGGTGGTCCCATTGTCAGCATGTCATGATCTGATGATGGGATCCCAGAGAAATCGGGGGCAACCCTCATATTTTATTAATCGAGGCCAGGATTTACGCTTGGTCGCAATAATTTTATGTGGTTGAGCTGATGATGGAAGGTCAACTCCTCAATAGTTAGGAGTTAAAGGATAATTCTTTCACTACTGTGCGCGTATTCCTGCTGCTAGTTATTGTGTCAAATGAGCTGATGATGGAAGGTCGTGACCCTCAATAGTCAGGCGAAAGGATTTAATTCTTGTCTATTATTAATAAGTTTTCCGTCTCAAGCAACCGTCGTCTCCTCATTCGAGAAACATTCTTGCTCGGTCTACCCATCACTTAAAATCGTAAAATAAAATAATTTTTAACAAAAAAAAAAACCGACTTCAAAAAGTAGGTAAACTAAAAAGCAAAAAATAAATTTACTTCGCACAAAATAATACGTTTTTTCATTTAGTTAAATAGAAATTATTAAATATTTATTTTATAATTCTGAAGTCGGTGCCAAGTAAACAATTAATAACTCTGTATAGATAATATCAATCGTTCTAACAACTTTTTTCTGACTGAATATTAGTTATATTTCTGTGGTAAGTACCAATACTGGGCGACCGCGCACTAGCACAACTACGCCTCCCTTTTAGTGTGAACTGTAATTTGATATTGTAGAAAGGTTGTTTTTACTTGGCACCGACTTCAGAATTATAAAATAAATATTTAATAATTTCTATTTAACTAAATGAAAAAACGTATTATTTTGTGCGAAGTAAATTTTTTTTTTGCTTTTTAGTTTACCTACTTTTTGAAGTCGGTTTTTTTTTGTCACTAGTATTTTTGTCGGCAATACCGTCATCGATAATATAATTTATACATATGTACAGTGGGCCAAGCAATTAGCTATGCAGGGCAAAAACTTCTACGCCATACTGAAAACTGACTGCAATAGATATGCATGAGTGAATTACATATTTAATAAGTGTTATATATGCACTATTTAGATATGTAACTCACTTATCCATAACTGGTGTAGTAAGTCTTTACTATGACATAGAAGTTTTTGCCCTGCATAGCTTTGGCCCATTGTACATAAAATCACGGGTCCGTGGGTTACGCCCCCAGTGTGTTTTGCCCCCGTGGTGGAAGCCCCCGATTTCGTTTTAGTACTATAATATTTATTAGTTAAATATTTTTATCAAAAGTACAGTCAGATAGCAAAGTGTAACCTATTATAAAAAATGTCCAAGTCATGGTTCATTATTAAAATCAAAATCATAGTTTATTATTATAAATCTTTATTAACAATGTCGGTGTAACAAACGTTTGCTTATCTAATAATAGGTACTAATGATGGGTAATAATAGGTAATACGTAGGTACTTAATATGTAATAAAAATTAAATTAAATGTCTAATAAATAATAATAGGTATCTACGTAAATACAACTTTGATAACAAATAAAACCAAACATTAAAATAAAGCAACAATAACATGCAAAATCACAGATACGAAATTAAAAATCACAGTTTAAAATTAGGATTATTTTAAGTACTTATATACTATTTACGTACTAAGTATATAGGTAGGCATCTACTTAAATATTTAGAAGATTGGTAACAGAATGTTCAAACACTAAAATATAATAAAAACAATTAACATTTAAAATCACAGATAACAAAAGTAACAAAAGAAGAAAAACATAGTAAAAATATTAGGATGATTTGAACTTTGTAATTAAATTATGTAATTTAAGTCATTTATATGCAGTGACTATGGAGGTTACAACATTGATATAGATATAAAATTAAAATGTAGTAATTATGTAACAATAAACATGCAAAATCATTATTTTTAAGCTAAGTAAGTAGGTGATTATTTTTGCTTGACTTGCACATACGGACGGATTTGTTCCAAAAACTCCATAATTGTAATTTGTTTCTTTTCATATTTGTCTGTCAGCTTAGCAATGAGTTTGTCATTGATTATTGAAGATTTTTTCCTTTTACATATAGGACTGTCATTTCTTCGTAATCTGAAAGTATAAGATAAAGATTATTTACTAAGAGTAAAATAAATGAATTACTGATATATTAAGCGTTATGTAAGTAATCAGCATTTTACCTCACTTGACCTGTGCTATACGTAGAAATATCAGTTGTTATAACTTCCAAAAACGATAATAATGATGGTTTTCGGCCCAGATAGCACTGAAGCCGTTGATTCCAGGCCTCCACTAAATTTGTGGTTCTATGTCGTTCTTTATAGCAACACCACTTTGAGATCATCCCCGGAGGCTCAAGCCATTGTTCAACGAAATAATCGTTGAATTGGGTGACTTTTTCATCGGGAATACTGAAAACAAAAATTATGATATATATGACATGTCGTATATACCTAAGCATTATTTTTATTTTTGCGTACTTATAAAAACAATCTATGAGCTGTTAAAACTTTAAAATAAAATGAAAATTAAAATTACCTGTTTTCCATTACGGAAAGCCAACCATCTTCTATATCTTCTTTAGGAAGAAATGCTAGACAGGTGCACAGTTTCACATACAATGTTGTTTCTTCGTGTGCCAATAAACCTAAAGACTTCGCTTTTCTGTAAATGGCTCTTTGGAAGTGAACATTACAGCCATGTATTGTGACCGCTGGCAATACCTCTTTTATTGCCAGCATTGTAGCTAATTCAAAATCTACAGTGAATTTCATGGGGCTGAAGTCCGGCACAGCTTCTTTAATTTTTTTAAACATGACTTCATATGTACTTTTTTCTTTATTAACTAGTAGCACATAAAATATAGGCACAATATTGGTTGCTTGTGCATCACTTCCCATATCTCCATGAATGGTAAATATTTGGTAAAATGGACCTGGACAACAATCAAATGTACCATCCCCGAAGTAGTGTTGTATATTTTTGATGTGTTTTAAAGCCTGTGCTGATACGAATACTATAATTCTGTTGTCGTTCTCACAGTAATCAACTAATAGATATTTTTGAAAAATCTCAGGTATAATGACTTCAGCTGGATTACGAAACTGTGTCTTTTCTACATTTAAGGCTTTCTTTCGAGAGTTGTATAACTGTTGCTTGATATTATTGAATTTGGGTATGTATTCATCGAAGGCTGTGTCTGTGTTTTTTAACTCGGCAAATTTTGTTTCAAATTTTTGTTGTATAGAGCTCGAGAAACTCGTTTTCACTTCCTTTTTTAATTTTTCCATAACAACTCTAACTTCATTGTTCATTAAGTTAGGTTGACACTCAGCATTATGACACTTTTGGATTTGTACATTGTCACTTTCCTCACTTAATTTTATAGAACCACTACACTTGCCATGTCTTTTATTTACGCATGTCCACACACTCGATTTATTATTTTTCCTATGAAGATTATAAGCAAATCCGACATGTAGTAACGTTCTTCCACCTAGTTTATTTGAAATTATTTTGTAATTGGTTTGTGCTAAACCCCGTGAAGGACCTGGACTTGCCATTTTGAGTTAACATGACCGACTAAACTTTCTTATCAGTAACATATTGCAACTATGTGGGAAAGGGATAGAAATAGTGCCCATCGCTATGTTTGCTATTTTCACTGTCCGTCACCCTGGACTCTATTGTTTTCAACCCTATCTTTCCCTTTCTTTGACTACCTATCTCTTTCTTTTAGAATTCGATCTGGCTATTGTGTAAAACCAGTTTGGCCGGGCACGGGCGCCTCGTTTAGACAAAGTACAAAGTAATGCATCTAAAGTAAATAATTGTAATATAGTAATATAGTGAATATCCTTGTAGCATGTTTATAGTATCCAATATTGTGTTAGTTAGAATACTTATTTAGTAAGTTTGTCTACGTATTTGGTTCCGAAACACTTTTTTCATCGTCTGTATCTAGTAAAAAATATTTTTATTTCGGCGAAATCAACTATAATAACTTAATTTAAAATCGGGGGCTTCCACCACGGGGGCAAAACACACTGGGGGCGTAACCCACGGACCCAAAATCACGCCCTTATGCTATGGGGGTAGCAGAGACAATGGAACGCTATGCTCTATATATACTTCTTTAGCTTCCTCCAATCATACATCTCGTCATATATGCTCGCCGGTTTCGTGTCCTACTTGTCTTTTCTGAAGGACACCACTTATCGGGTCCCAGTATGGCTTCCAAGGATTTCATCGGTACTTACAGTTAATGTATTCCTTATGGAGAGCTCTAAAGATTTGCAAGTACCTTACAGCTACGTTAACGGTTAAACCGAGAGATCAGCTCATACGCAAAATAACTTACAAACTCGAAGATCTTGAGCCTGAATTTTAAGTATAATTTTATATTCATATATTTCACCGTGTAGTTAAAAAAGAAACGAATATGTTAGGAAAGAAGATTCGGACATTTTCAACGATCACACTCAGTTTAGCAATATCATAACAAAACAATTTTTCAAGCCGTAATAATGATAATATATTTGTATTTACTATTATTTTAATTTATTTGTATCCTGTCGACATGTTCAAATCAAAAATCAAATCATTTATTTCTATCTAACAACAGCATGCACAAATTAAATATAAAATTATTAGTTTAATACAACCAAAAAAAAAAGTGTTTATTCTTATTATCTTATATTTAATTATTCAGAACTTGTTATGTATTCATTTTGAATATGTAAGTTTCGAACTTAGCCAAGCATATAAGCAGAACTGTCAATTGGCTTACGTTGTAATTTTTATGTTTGTGTTAATAGCTGTTTGTTTCCCGAAGAATAAATAAATAAATATGCAAAGCGCCTAAATCAGGGTTGTAACTCACTCATACGGTACTCTAAACCGTGGTCAGGTTTTGTTCATTTTGGCAATAAGTCGGTGTCTGTAGGTCAGGCGGGCGCGGGCCTACCTGTCCATTTAAAACAATTTGCGCACTCGTTTTATTGGCCGTCGCGCGTTAGACGGCCGAATGATGACCGGCCATTATGGGCCCAGGCTGAGGGCACAGACGGTGACGTTTATGTTTCGAGTAATATGTTTATGTTCATATGAATGTTCTATATTTACATGTAATATATTTGACGACCGGATGGCGGAGTGGGTAGTGTACCTGCTTGCGACGCCGAGGTCGTGGGTTCGATTCCCACTTAAGACCAATCTTTGTGTGCATGAACGTGGGGGTTTGTCTTAGTCTGGGTGTTTTTATGTATAATAAGTATGGTATTTACAAAAGAAAAGTATATATGTATTAGTATCAGTTATTCTAGTACCCATAGTACAAGCTCTGCTTAGTTTGGGACTAGATGGCGTTGTGTGTAAGCTATGAGATATTTATTTATTTATTTAGATATTTAATATCTTTGGCGGAGTTTAATATGGATTCTTGGAAAAAACAAGCTCAATTTTTATTTTTTGTTTTTACACAGACTGTCTTGTTGGTCTAGCGGTATAATTTGTGTATCACTCACCACAAAGTCAAAGGGTTTGATTCTCGGGTCGGACAAAATTGTTATTTTCAATTGAAATTTTCAATAGCAGCCCGGCGTTGGAATTTTGCCCGGTGGATGGCGATCAGTTCACCTCCTATACCATGGGGCCTTAACGTAATAGGTGAAATGTTGGATTTATATACACCTGCCACACCCTTCTGGACAATATATATGAAATAATATGTTAGATATGTAGTTCTTTTTCTTACAAACGCACTTATAAAAATGTCGTCATTATAAAAAAAACATAAAAAATAATTTTTAACAAAAAAAAAACCGACTTCAAAAAGTAGGTAAACTAAAAATCAAAAAATAAATTTACTTCGCACAAAATAATACGGATTTTCATTAGTTATAAATTATTAAATAATTATTTATAATTCTGAAGTCGGTGCCAAGTAAATCGGATAATTAAGATCTAATATTCAGTCAGAAAATAGTTGTTAGAAAGATTGATATTATCTATACAGAGTTACTGTTTACTTGGCACCGACTTCAGAATTATAAAATAATTATTTAATAATTTATATTTAACTAAATGAAAATTCGTATTATTTTGTGCGAAGTAAATTTATTTTTTGCTTTTTAGTTTACCTACTTTTTGAAGTCGGTTTTTTTTTGTTAAAAATTATTTTATTTTACGATTTTAAGTGATGGGTAGACCAGAATGTTTCTCGAATGAGGAGACGACGGTTACTTGAGACGGAAAACTTATTAATAATAATCCCCGTACTCCTAACCGTTGAGGAGTTGTACCTTCCAGCATCAGCTCAGCAACTTGAAATGCAAATATCCAAGTAGTTTTAGGTAATATTCGAAAAACAATATAGAAGCCTTTGAAATTTGAGGGTTACCCATGATTTCTCTAGGATCCCATCATCAAATCATGACCTCATATGATGAATATACATAAGTAATATTCAACGTCTCGCCTCATCTGTGTATAACTTGAAATAATACAGTACACGGCCTCAAGGAGCCTATATTTAAAGAATTATCCCCGTACTCCTAACCGTTGAGGAGTTGTACCTTCCAGCATCAGCTCAGCAACATAAAATGCTGACTACTAGATGCAAATATCCGAGTAGCTTTAGATAATATACAAAAAACAATATAGAAGCCTTTTAAATTTGAGGGTTGCCCTCAATTTCTCTAAGATCCCATCATCAGAACGTGACTTGAAAAAAATGGGACCACATGACAAGTATATCCTTTCAAACAAAAAAAGAATTTCTCAAATCGGTCCCGGCGCCTTCGAGTAATCGGCGAACAAACATAAAAAAAAAATACAACCGAATTGAGAACCTCCTCCTTTTTTTGAAGTCGGTTAAAAATAAATAATTGATTCTTTGGTCAACAAGGTTTAAATTGGTAATACTTTTTTCATGTGAAATTTGTGGAATAAAATATTGTGTGCATTTGTCTGCAAGTGGTCACGATCATGAAACCCGCGGTACATTGCGTTGGCTGTCGCGACTGCAGGCTATTTAGTGCAAATAAACGATGGCTGTAAGTACAACATGTCACGGATCACTCCGCTGCGGCAGACGGCTGTGGTGCAGTGTGCAGTAACCATCATTCTTTCATGTTTGCTTGGACTACCCATTTTAATTAATTCCGTAGGTGATTTAATTAAATTGATTTGGCTAGTCATTGATGTATTATGTGTGGAATATCTGGTTTTGGTGTCCTTTTCTTTGCATATTAACTACTAACTTCTGTGCGCTGTCTCGCGTGTTAGGTATGTCCTTCTTCAGATCTTGACCTAACTCCATGCCAATTTTTTTATCAAGATCAGTTTAGAAGTTTAGCCGTAAAAAGTTACGGACAGACAGGCAGACAAAAGTTACTATCGCATTTATAATATTATTGTAGGGATAAAAGATTTTATAGAAGTCCTGCAGAACTAATTAGCCATTTTTTTGTATTATTAGGCGTCAAATCAAACAATCTGATATTTCTTCCAAAAAAAATGCTATATATTAATCAGTTGAAAAGGAGGGTCTTTACAAAAGTGCATCTCGCATTATCATTCACACAGTTTGAACATAACAACACTGAACCATCGAATCTGCAAATCAATTATGACCCGAATACGAAATGCTCAGTCGTCTGTCGTGAATTAACATCTTATTGAAGTACGACGCTGTTCGGTACCCCTGACTCATATCTACCTATCACCAAATACCTACCTTCCTACCTACCTTGGTATGGACTCAAAACAGATACATTTAGAGTACAGAAGTGAAACTGGGTGAAAAGTGTATAAGACGTTGCTATCGGATACTTATTTATTTATTGATTTACTTTAAGGAAAATATACAGCATTATTAGTACAGTTTGAAACAGAAAGGCAACAAAGTTTTCACAATAACATTATACACAAATCGAAATTAAAGAAAGAACATAACATTTTATATAATTACTAATATTACAAGAAATGTTATAATATGTATATATATATTTTAGATTTAAAGTTTCAACATTACATAAATACTATTTAGAAAAATTATGAATGGAATGAACATGCGATTGCTTTTACAGAGTTGAAATAAGTTATGCTTGAGACGAGCTCTAGCAATTAAACGGTTTTTACAATAGTTAGTTGTACAAGTAGGGGTGAAATATATATATACGGTATATAATTCTGAAATGTTGAGTGCAAAAGAAAACATCAGAAAGGTCCACATATCGGAAAATTGGTCTTGGATTACACGTCATAATTATGACAATGAGAGAGCGTTTGCGAAAACATTTTTGTTGTTCTTGTTGAACATGAGTTTAAAGCTCTAGTTTCGAAAAACAATACTGAAAAATTCTACAAATGGCAAAATTACATACAAGTCTGAATTTTTTTTTGTTTTTGATAATAAATAATCATAAATTTTCCGGTGAAGATGGTGCATCTTCACCGGAAAATTTATGATTATTTGGATTGGGTCTCGGAATCTGTTGTATCATTGGTAACCGGCTTCGTCACAATAGCGATGTTATTTACACGCTTACGCTTCCGAGCAACGCGTTGATGTCTTCGACATTAGTTTATTTTCGTCTCAAAGAATAAAGAAACGCGGGTGTTACTAACGTAATGTTGGTCTATTTAGTCGACCGCGGTTTCGCCTATACATCTCTCAGTGCAAGACTGGCTGCGACTCAGGCGCGACGTATCGCACTCTCTTGATAATGCCTAGACGTATAGGCGAAACCGCGGTCGACTAAATAGACCAACATTACGTGAGTAACACCCGTATTTCATAATTTTAATAAAGAAACGGTCTTAATTTTTTTTGTGTTAAGCTTAATTTCTGCCCTCTCGTTATTTTGTGGTACGGGGCGATTGTCATCAATCATGAGGGCAAGGGCTCCGACTAATGAGACTCTTTGCATTCGTCGACAACCTTCATATAAACTTTGAATACTGCAAAATGATTTTCCTTACTGTTTAGTGCATTATAATTTCGCATTTTGATGCTTTATGTGCAGGCAAAAGTCTTTGTTCGTGTGTCTTCATCGTTATTTGAGCCTAATACTATATAAGCAATTTGCTCTGATCTCCACAACTCGGGACGAGCAATATCATTCTTAGGTGTCCAATAGTCGATATATGCATTAACAGTCGGTAGCTAATTAGTCAGGTTAAGTAAGTCTGATATTTCTAGACCGGATGGCGGAGTGGGTAGTGTACCTGCCTACGACGCCGAGGTCGTGGGTTCGATTCCCACTTAAGACACATCATTGTGTGCATGAACATGGGGGTTTGTCTTAGTCTGGGTGTTTCTATGTATAATAAGTATGTATTTACAAAAGAAAAGTATGTATGTATTAGTATTAGTTATTCTAGTACCCATAGTACAAGCTCTGCTTAGTTTGGGACTAGATGGCGTTGTGTGTGAGTTGTGGCATATTTTTATTTATTTATATTTACTAGCACATGAGGCGACGACGACAACGACACAAACTTGCCGATACTATCATCACATCGAACACGAACATTAATTACAGCACGAAAAAATTTGAACTATTTTAATTTTTTGTATGACAAAAAGACGATACATTTAGATGCCACTTAAAATTGGCTCTGGCCTAGATTTCTTTAATTTGATGAATGTATTCATAACTTTGTCAAATATTTATTATAGCTTATTATTTTTGCTATTATTATCTATTTATTATATTTATTATAGCTATGGTCTGTGTCTGCAGATGCCTCAAGAACTCTAGTATTAGAGCCACTTATTAACTTATAACTTATTCTTTATCAAAATGGCATTTTGATCTTGCCATTTGCCGTAACTCAGGTCCCACAGTCTGATCCTAGAACAAGATTGAAGATCGTTTCAATCTTCCTGCTCTTGAATGCATTGGGCGTAGTCCCTCGCCAATAACGCTGGTATCAAGTCATAGCATCTTTATGACCACCATAAAAATTATGTCCGGCCGATACAATCACAATATTAAACAACGCGTAATTAAAGGGAAAACGTTACTGACGCGAATACTTTATACAAGTCTATGCATAGAAAACTCGTCAATTTACTTTGATGGCATATAATAACACGACTGGTATAGTATACGTCGATAATATTAAATCATGGTCACTATATCGTTTCTCATATAAGTATGTTACCGTTATTGGTTCCGAGGCAATTTAGTCATTTGTCGAGTGTCTGCCGTGGGCCGTGGGGCGTCTGCCGCGCCCGCCAGGTTACATTGTTGCAGCCTTGCAAGCCTGCCGCCTGCCTGCCCGCGTCTCTTCCACACGTCGTAAATTATCCACCGACGAGCTACACGAACATTAGGCACACTATTAACGTATAATAGTCACTATAACCAATTTATATGAAACGCCGCGTACAACAGATTATAGATTCTCCTGTACCTGATTACAGGCTCCGCATGATTATGTGAAATTAAATAGCATTTTGTAGATTTTCAATCTAATCTTGATGGCGGGTTTGATGTGAATACAAGTTTTGTTAAGTAAATAGCAGGCTTGCATCGCAAATGCGTTTGCGGTGGCGGTGGCCATATTATTATTTGTTTATTACTTACACGGTAGGCTGTCTTACTTGACATTTTTGATATTGACTGGCAGACAATATGTACGACAAGGCTGGTAAGTTTTGCTAAGGTGGGTGACATACGTAGGCAGGGTGTCGCGTCATCAGTGATGCATATTGGCATGTCATTGGTGTCTGCAGATCTTTTTTTAAACGTCCGATTTGTATTTACCGAATTTTGGAACACACGACGCAAGCTGACTTAATCATGTTGTTATTAAGCCGGGTCCAAGTTCAGGTGCCCATTTGGAATATTTTTTCTAGTCTAGATTCTAGAACATACATAGCAATTTTATAACATACGGAATGCAGTATAGATCTTCATTGTCATTGTGTAGTATTCTAGCTGTGTCCGGGACAGTCCATCGCGTCTCGCCATGCGTTCCGGCACTGGTGTAAGTGTAGTGTCAACAGTCAACACGACAAGTGTCCCATGTGTCCGCGCTCACCCTAATGTGTTTTATGTCTTGGAGTATCTTGGAAAACGCGCTAAGAGCGCGAGCGCCACAAAGCGCTTTCTCGATGTCTTTCGTATGTCGTTTTTCACTTGTGAGAAACACAAGTTTCTCTCTATGATTTTGTCGTGTATATTTGCTAACTAGTGACTTTTTGTAATTAGGTACATCGCTTTTTTCAGGCTCTTGATTCACACTTTTCAAGTGTTCATAACAACTGTGTCCTTCCCGAAAATTCGTTCAGATGCTTGACTATTGGACCTTTTTAAGGTAGAATTATTTGGGCTGAGGTCTAGAGCCCAAATCTTAATTGATCTGCGTTTCATCTCAGCTCACTGCTTGTGTCGAAATTAATAATACATGTTATCTAAGTTTAAGGTCGGACTGAAATAATAAAATTGGTTACATATTATATATGATAAAATGCGTTTTTTACTGTTGTCTCTAAAAAATACAATTTATGGCGTCGTTAAACGATAAAAAGCCCAGTTTCACTGATCTGTTTAGTATGTACTAAGTACGTCTAAGTACGTACAATTTGCTGCCACAATACAGCCGAAGCCGGCGGCAAAACGCGTAAACCATAACATTGCGAAGTTACGACATTATTCAAAGCTGACAATGTTAAACGATTGAAAACAGTAAAACAAACGAAATATTACTGTTTATAAAAGAAATACAGTAGCCATTTGTATTTACATAGTTTTTATATGGAAATTGCCTGTTAGTTGTTACCCTACGGCTACGCGGTGGGATTTTTACATATTCATGTGTGATATAATGAAGATGGTTAATTGTTGATCATTATCTGATATTAAATAAATAAAGTATGTAATTTTCTGTAAATCTCTATGTTATAATTTCCCTTAGCCTTAAGGCTTACCCCATATTAGACGTGTGCGATCGACGGGCGTGTGGGCGCGCTGGCTGCACACACGCCTTAATAGTAGAAGTAGCGAGGTTCTTTTAAGTAGCGAGCTGGCTAGATTCTAATCCAAGCTATCGCTATGCTGATATAATAAATAACTATCTCCAGTTCTTTTTTATTTGAGGGTCTAATTACAATTTCTACCAACTATATTTTACACATAAGAAATAAAAATGATTTAAAATTATATTTAAAAAATATGAGAACCTAACTAGTACAAATATCTTAGCCTCTTTTGTTTAAAAGTGAAAAGTGATAACACCAAAAATTACAAAAAACGCATCACACTTCGGATTACAATCTTACTATGTATAGCTACATGCCACGCTTTTATATAGCTGTAGCACAGATACATATTATAGGTTTCGCAAGCAATTGCTGAATACAGAATTCGTAATTAATTTTATCTACACCCATGCTGTAAATCCTCTATAAACGTTCTTGAAACAGTTAGCTAATTGCCAACATTAAAACAGCCAGTGTCATAATAACCATTATAACACCCAAACGGGTGTTATAATGTTGTACTGAAATTCATTATGCAACTCCTTTTTTACTCATCGAACAGCCACATTCTCATGGCATCTTTATGAATTTCAAAAAAAGAACATGTCATGCACGCGCGTTTCACTACCACAGCGCCTTAATTTTAATAAAAACTTATTCGAATTTTTGAATTGACGTCGTATCCCGCCATTTTATTTAATAATAGTATTGAAAAAATACTTTTTAATAATTGTACGATCCAAAATGTAAATAATTATTACAATAAATAATTATATTATTACCTATACATAGTTTTATTGTATTAGATACTCACTAATTAAACTTTCCATGAATTTACATAGAGTTCTTACAACACTGTACCCTAATACCCTATGGTTTCAGAACATTTATAGAGGATTCATATCATGGGTGTAGATAAAGTCTTAACCCACACTCGTGTTTTAATACCCCTCATTATAGAACAGTTGCATAAATAACTATGAATCCATACTTCACATTAAACGCCTGAGTTAAATCGGCAGACGATGCATTTAAATGCAATACCATTACAATTTTTAACAGAAAATTAAATTATAAATACGTACAACAAGTCGCCAACGAATTACCGTAACCCGATTGCATTTATGAACGTTAATACATTGCACTTTAGTGAGAAATTATTCAAATTAGTTAAATCGTGCATCATTAATTTACTTGGTACCGTACCCTCGCTACAATGTTGCATCGGCCGCCTCTGGAATCCTGACGTCCAATGTTCTTCCATGTTATGAAAAGTGAACCGAGAGCGGAAAGAGAATTTTTATTTTTACAAAATAAGCGGTCCAACCCACGCAGCTGACAATAAACTTTATTTTGGGACTCCACAAAATGCGATGTCTTAAAATCTACCCTTTTTTACTTTTACTGAAACCGCATTTTAACCGGTCGGAAAGGTACAAAAATTGAAAAAAGTTTGAGTAAATGTTAACATCAATCTGTGGCGGATGTCGGGTCCGAGTGATAATAATTGTTGTGCTCATATTACATGCGTCATATTTTGGAGGTGTTTAATGTTTGCTAACCTTTTCTTGACTGTCTCGAGGGTAAGGCGACCGTTAAATTATGTTTATTATTGACTTAGGTCTAAGGTTGTTAAGAGTTTGGAAACGTTGTAATGTCTTAACCTACAAATGTTTGGTCTGAAGAACTTTTTTATATTGTCTTTGAACTGCTGCCCAAAAATTATATTATTTCTTTTTAAAAGTCGCACATATCTGTGTTATGTAATTACTATTTTTTATAACTTATTTTCTACTCTAGTAAATGGGTATAGAGTCGACCATCGCGTCGTGACCATCAAACGAACTACAAGTTTGATTTGGCATTCATTGAGTAGGATGATTCAAACATCATTGTTCTTAAGTATCAATACTTGAATAAGCGACAGGATACAATTCAATTTAAAAAAAAAAAAAAAATATATCAGTCCTCTAAAACATACCGTGCTACGTAGTGAAACTCAGTGAAAGTTAGCCAATCCTATTCAAGCAATTTATATTAGTCATTCTTACTGTGATTGTCCCTCGGACGAGTGAGCTAGATTTATCTTCTATAATTATTTACATATCCTCATCCGCTTATTACACGCAGGAGACACTAATAGGTGCCTTATTACGTGTTACTGTGAGTGTGAAGTAATAGCACAGTGGATAACAGTAATTGGTCTGACAATGCGTCACTAGAGCACATCAGACCGACTGGTACGTTTCAGAACTTCGGTCTGTTTTGAGCCTTTATCTTCGGAACACTACAGACTTTAAGCTTATACTTAAATGTACTTGATTTTGAAAAATACCTATGCTTAGCGATTTTTATACTGCCTATGTAGCGAACGGGCGCGTAGTCCACCGGATAATTAGTGGCAATTAGGTATAGCCTGTAAAAAAGTGGACATTTGGGCACTACAATCTTATGCCTTATGTACCAGTAATTTAAGGGCTTTATCTGACCGCCAAACTGGAAAACATTATTACACACACTACTATTTGGCGACTTGTTAACTTACTTACTTAACTAATGCTTTCTCCTTCTAGGTCTTTCTCAAAACCAGTAAAATATGTGGTACAAACTCGTGCACTCAATTCATTCCAAAATCCGTGTATATATCCTTAAGTGCGTTAAATGAAGCTTATTTTCTGTACTGTGTATTATTATGTGAAGTGACGTCTGTAGCCTGCATTGGTTGCAACCTTGTTGCATGAATGTGCACGTCCAAGGAGATAACTCGTGACAGCTGCGGATATCGTCAGTATTCAGTACTACTTTGTTGCACAGCCTTTGAGATTTACATTGGGAATTGTGAGGCTTAATAAGATTGGACCAAACTGAAGTTAGGTATTATCTATTCTTGGATTTTGTGGACGTGTGCATACAAGAGACGAATATGAAATCTATTATTGTATAGTTGAAGAAGAAACAAGAATATTTAGGTACTTTGCATTAAATATCTCATTCAATGGCCGTAATAAGCTACTTATTTAAATATAAATAAATATTTCACAACTCACACACAATGCCATCTAGTCCCAAACTAAGCAGAGCTTGTACCATGGGTACTAAAATAACTGATACTAATACATATATACTTTTCTTTTGTAAATACATACTTATTATACATAGAAACACCCAGACTAAGACAAACCCCCTTGTTCATGTACACAAAGATTTGTCTTAAGCGGGAATCGAACCCACGACCTCGGCGTCACCCACTCCGCCATCCGGTCGTCATTTAGACTCGGTCGAACATATCCTGTTCAGGAATAGTCGTTTTTATAACTTTCATAGTATTGAAAGTCTATTATCTACATAATAATACTTGAAATAATTTAGTGATTTAACTTAACAGTAGCCCAATTACTGGTTTTATAAAGTTCATGGGATAAATTAGGTTCTACATTTTGCATTCCTATCCCTGGATAGACTAGATTATTGACAAAGGCTTGCATCCTAAGACCAGCGATATCTATCCTTGGCAGCTGTCACAAAGATTCGAGAAATGAGAGCATTACTGTATAATAGTAATGCATGCAACATGTGATACTTGTTGTACTTAGACGAATGACTCGGCGACTTTAAATCTACCTTCAATTTAGGTACGTTGTTATTTCTTCAAGTATTTTCCCAGTTACACTGGGGTCAGCTTGTAGTCTAAAGAATTTAGCTAAATATCAGTATTTTATGTGGAGCGTTTCTAAGTCTCTAGTGAGCTTCTGTGTTTTATGAGTGAAGCTGAACTGCATCAATTCCTATTTAACCACAACGGCAGTCTCAAAAATTTTTAAAGTTCTCCAATTTCACATTAAAGCCCGTTTTTGAAATATTTTCAATATTTTTAGTAAAAATGTAGTTGGAAATGATTCAGAAAATGCTTGGCTGTAGTTTATCATGAACGTTCAATGTCAATCTAGCACGCGATGCAGTTAAAGCCAAGCGCGCTGTGCACACAAAAACGTGCAAAGTGTGGAATTAGCCAGCGGGATTTAGCTCCGATAATATTGCACTAATAGCTCTCGAGTGTTGGGTACAATGTAACGTCGTGTCGCGTCGCTCCTCACACTGATTAAGTACATGCAGAAGGTTAATTCTGTGGTACATCTAAATTAAATCTCTCGTTGTTAGTGATTGACTCGAGTAATTATACAACCCAGACTCTGAACGTTCGATATTGTTAAGCTTATCATATGTCGCAATTAGCCCAGGTTCGAAGAAGCGAAGAAAAGAAATGCACAGTGTACCTAAAAAAATTCAGAAGACCGTGACACTTCACAGACTGAGCTCGTTGATGTCTTTAAAGGACAAGTAACAAGTATTTACTTCTTCTTCGTCTTGTCGATGGCTGAGTCAGTATTATTTTGACTTGCCATCGTGGTGAAAGGATTAGCCAATTCGCTTTGAAGAACTCGCGAATTGCCCAGGGTGCGCCGGACGTAGGCAATCGTTGTGTACGTCACTCGGGGAGGCTCCTTTCATGCACCCCTTTTATTTACTTAAAAGTACGCTTTATAGTTCACTTGCCATATGTGTTGTCCGTCCGTCTTTTGAGTTTAGTGGTCGTTGGGAGTCTTAATGTGAAACACGGCGTCAACTGCAGTTATTGTTATAATACCAAATCTAGCAAGTATTGCCCAATCAAGTGACAGACTTTCAAAGCTGATTTGTGAGTTTTACATTCAATAGGCTCACGACATTTATTTATTTATTTAACTTTTTGCACATACAAATAGTACATAGGCGGACTTAATGCCTTATGGCATTCTCTTACAATAAACTTAGGGTGGTGCAGAGATAAGCATAGGTAGGTGCAGATTAGACAGAGGAATAGTTATTGATATGTAAATAGAAGAAGTACATGTTATATAAAATACGTAA
The DNA here is from genome assembly GCA_905147285.1 of Hypena proboscidalis. NCBI lineage: Eukaryota > Metazoa > Arthropoda > Insecta > Lepidoptera > Erebidae > Hypena > Hypena proboscidalis. The sequence continues at coordinate 7,295,016 of LR990144.1, forward strand.
TAGAGATACATAATATTGAAAATAAAGAAATATTATAATTTATAACATAATAAATACATACATTTATAAATAAAATAATAATAATATATAAATAATTATACAGGTTAGCCTTACAGGTGGAGTTGATAATTATATAAGATAAATAAGATATATTATGATAGTTCTGCCAATTGCTCAGTCAACAGTTTACGCACATTAATCTTAAAACTGTAACGTGTTGCTGCCATTATATCTGTCAGAAAAAGAAAATTCTTTAAATTGAACTATGCATCGGGCACAAATAAATGAATTCTATCACAATTGAACCTTCTGTGTCCCAGTACAGTGTAGGTGCCGCCACTCCAGAGCCGCGCTCTGTGGCGTATTACAAATCGCCCCGACCCGCAATCTTTACACGCTCGCAACTATCTGGCTAGCCCTGCACATTGTTTGTACGCTTTAATAGGATGCCATATTTCACCTGTCAAACCGCCACTATAACGAACAACTAAAATTGACCACTCGCCGATGCTCGTAACTCCAAACAACCCACTAACCAGCTCTACATTTACATATTAATCCCAGACACTGCATTTATTTGCATAGTTGTCGAAAACGCCAAATTATTTACTGTAATCTGCAACTCGCTGTCCTTACATTAATAATCAATTTAAATTTCTGTCTGCACGTGGGAGTAAACAAAAAGTATAATTTTCGAAACCTCATGCATCATTATACGGGTTAACTGCATCTTAATTGAAGATTAAATTGAGCTCTCGCGTTCATCGAGATTTAAAATCGAAATTAATTAAAATACATGGAGATGTAGGACTGTACCGAGGGCAGGCCGCGTCGCTGGTCAGGTGGCCAGGCCGGCCACACTCAAGACACAATGCAAATTGGGTGCGTTCGCCAAACACCCGCTGCTCGCTCACACACCACAACACCACTGTTTCATTATCTCGTACCTTCACAAACCAATTTCATTTCAACGCATACCAAGTTCGTTGCACTTTTTTAATTCTTTAAATATTTCGTGCCTTTGCGAATTACATCGTCTTGTTTGCCGTATTATGTTTTGTGTCATAAGACGCACCTACAGACAGCGTAGGACGTACCTTTACATCCGCTATAAAATCCAAATGAACCGATTTTGATTCAAATGCAGTAAGTACCGTGATACAATAAGGCGGTCGTAAACTGGCATAAGCTGATAAACTATTCTAGTAGTGGTGGGCAAGGAGCTGGGCTCGCAATGTGCTCGTTTAACTTCGAATTAACAATGACAGCACCGCATACATTACGGAAGAAAATAAGGTCCGAGCGTTGCAATACTCATACGTGGCATACGTGCGTAGTCTATTACGTCTTGTGCGCATTTCATGCGATGTTTAAAATCGAGCCGTTATCAGATTCGCGTCCATTATCGTTTTAGTGCGGATGTATTTTACATTTTTAAACGTGTGGCTACTCGGCAGGGAGCTATTTAGTAAAGCTTTTAGCACGTACGCCACTCGTAAGCGAACGAAGGCCGACGTCTGAAATGAGTTGGACGTAGGCTCCGGACACTTAAATCGAAACTTTACGGTAGTCTTTATCGATACGATTGTATGTTTAAATGTGAAAACATAACGATGCAAGCCACAAACGGTCGGACACCGCTCGTTTCGGGCTTATCTAGCTTTTTATTTTTTACAGAATATTTTTTATGGTCGTCTCTTAACATTTAGACTTCTCGTAATGGTGCGTGAAGGTGGCATTTTGATATTTTACACGTGAGCTGACGGGAAGTGTTGCATTAAGAAGAGTCCTTATCGATTCGGGATCTCATGACAGTTTATTGTATGTGATCGAAATGTTGCGAAGGTGTGGTTCGAATATAGTAAAAATCTTTGTGTAGTATGGCAGGGCTGGCACCCGCTGGGGATGGACTCAGTTCATGTTTGGATAAATCACATACGGAGTGCACGGTTGGCGTAGTGGTTAAAGCGGTCGCCTCGTCGCTTTCTACTGCGCTGGTGTTGTGGGTTCGATCCCCAAAAGGAACAAATTTTTGAGTGATTCGCAAATATTTGTTCTGACTCTGAGTGTGCTCTGTGTGTGTGAAATGTATGTTTGTGAATACCCCTGTGACACAGGAGTTATTCCTAGTGCGGGCGCCGTAAAAAGAAATTCAACATCGGCTGTGAAGTTAAGTTAGGACTCGTAAATGTTTCTGTCAATGGGATGTGTGTTTACTTCCAGAACAAATAAGTCGTTAATTATTTTAATTTGTTATTTATTGTTCCTTCTTTACCAAAAAATACTCGCAGAGCCAGCGCGGGCCCAACTAACGTAGCCCTATTTTTATATATCGTGTTATGAAAACTAACGTAGCCCTATTTTTATATAGCGTGTTAACCACAGGGCACCGTATACCGTCAGCGACACTGCGACCGTGCATTGGTGAATGCTCATAAGGCTACATTAGCAGGTCCCGCAATTCCTATGCAGATGGGCGCTTGACACGCGAGCACACGCTAAGTGCACGATATATTTACTTGACATTGATATTTGAGCAACCATTGTTATCAGTTCTTTATTTCTCCGACCAACTCCTGCCCGCAGCTACGTTTATATAAAGTAACCTGTGTTCCTCCTGGGGCCCAAGGCTAAAAACACACAACGCGGCTTTCGCCCGCGCCGGCTACGGTTGCGGCGACGGTGCCGCAGCTTCCGTAGAATGCAGATATGAGTGTAAATAAATAATAGTTAAAAAAAACTAAAAAACACGCTTTTAAAGTACTTCTAACTAAAAAGTGAAAATAATTCCTAATATAAGACGAAAAATATGGCACAGAGCGCCTCACGCTTCTTTCAGCTTCTAATAGGAATTATTTTTCACTTTTTCGTTAGAAGTACTTTAAAAGCGTGTTTTTTATTTTTTTTAACTATTATTTATCTTCTACTTTTTAGTTTGGTTTATTAATAAGAGCGTTTTTTTAAAAAAAAACTTTTTTATTTTTTATTTTTTTTTATCGAATTATTGTATTGTCATCGATCTTTGACAGGTGTGCAAAATTTTAATGAAATCTGTCCGTTTAAAGTTGGTCAAAATCGAGTCCAAAGGAGTCGGTTACATACATACATACATACATACATACATACAGGTGAAGCTAATATAAGCGTGTTAAAAACAAAACAATGTCCGCAATCAGACGCCTTAGTCTAGCCGCTTAGCCTTACACTATCTAGTTACCAAACATCGGGATCGGTTCAGTGGTTTTGCCGTGAAGCCGTAACAGACAAACAGGGTTACTTTCGAATGTTGATATGAGTAGGGATGTTCATTTTTTTTCCGAAAACATATGTGCAGTCGGCCAATGAGTTGGGTATGCAGGGCAAAAACTACTACGCTATAATAAAAACTGACTGCAATAGATATGCAAGTTTGTATTTCATATTTAATAATACACTATTTAGATATATAACTCACTTATACTTAACTGGTGTCGTAAGTCTTTACTATGACTTAGAAGTTTTTTGCCCTGCATACCCAACTCATTGGCCGACTGTACATACACAAGCGCAGTTATCGCAAGTGTCGCTTTTGTGTGGCAGAGATGTGTAAGACCCCACTTTTGACCTGTTACGTTTAGAATCATTTTGATAGGGGTTGATCCTATCGCCATCCACATAGCAGGGACATGGACAATTCCAACTCCTTGCTCCTATAACCCGAGAATCGAACCAGAACCCTCGCGATGAGAGACCGCATACGCATGTGGTCTCTCATATAGAATATCGTATAGAAATTACGATATTCGGTACCATCTCGGTATAGGAATTTAGAGAAGAATATAAATAAATAAATATTTCACAACTCACACACAACGCCATCTAGTCCCAAACTAAGCAGAGCTTGTACTATGGGTACTAGAATAACTGATACTAATACATATATACTTTTTTTTTGTAAATACATACATAATATACATAGAAACACCCAGACTAAGACAAACCCCCATGTTCATGCACACAAAGATTTGTCTCAAGTGGGAATCGAACCCATGACCTCAGCATCGCAGGCAGGTACACTACCCACTCCGCCATCCGGTCGTCCCAAATATGTTTGTAGGACGATTCTAAATGCTTTGTGAAGTGTAAGAAATTAAGGTATTTTCATCTTATTTCATTCCGTCTAATCTTGTCATTGCGAATATTAAGATGGATGATCTTAATATTCGCATCTTAATTCTGCCCTATCTATATAAAATTGCTCTGGGTATATCATAACATAAGGCATATCTTAAGCGTGTATCAGTGGAGGCCAGAAATGGGTCATCTTGTGAAAAGAAGTGCACATTCATCTAAGCTACTATGAAAAGACGACTGATGTACTCATATTTTTAAAGCCTATCTCGTCTTTATACAGCAGCGCCGCTGTTGAAATTTAACTAGTTACCTGGCTGAAATGGGTCATCTTGTGAAAAGTTTGTACCGTGCATATTTTTTTGAGCTACTAGTATGCCATACCAAACAACCCAAAAACTGACGAAGAGGTTTTTAGTTTTGCTCACATTATAGTGTTTTTTTTAAATTTACAAATTGGGTACTAGCCAGAGATGACTGACTACTTAAAATACAATGTAATAGTTGTGAGTGCACGGTTGGCGTAGCGGTTAAAGCGGTCGCCTCGCCGCTTTCAACTACGCTGGTGTTGTGGGTTCGATCCCTACATGGGACAAATCTTTGTGTGATTCGCAAAGATTTGTTCTGACTCTGGATGTGCTTTGTTCGTGTGAAATGTGTGTTTGTGAAAACCCCCGCGACACAAGAATTATTTCTAGGACGGGCGTCGTTTAATAAAAAAAAAAAAAAATTTGGAACTAAGCAAACATGTGTAGTTGTAGACAGTGCGTCAGAGTCGGACATTGCGTCGGCGGCTATCTAAACTGCATCGCGTCCCGCGCCCTCACTCGCATGACAAAATGCATCGCAAGATACCGCACGCCGCTTACCACGTAATTGTCCCTAATGCCCATATCAAGAACAACCCCACTTAAATATGCACATTCACAATATTATTACATCTTAAATTACTTTATTGTCTTGCATATCATACGCCCGCGGCTGAATCATAAACTTGTCTCGTTTTGTTACTTTCTAAGAAGTTTTTGTGAACTTGATCTTTTTCGTTTCCGAAAATTTGGATTTGCTCTCTGTTGTTATAAAGGTTTTAGTTTTACTTTTAGAATTATTGTTATTGATAAAATTATATACATAAAATGTTGTATGTAATTATGTATAAAGTTTTATTGCCCACAGGCGCAGACTTTATTATGTTTCGTTTATATGAATTGACATCGGCTTGAGAATTACTATCAAATCACGGCTTGAAATTCAATTTTATCATGACAGAGTTGAATGCAAGAAAAAAAATACCATAGTACAAATTTCAAGCTGATTATTCATCCATAGAAGTAAAAGATCTGATCACTTGTATGTAATGCCAAAGGATGCGGTGGAAAACAAATGAACGACAAGGCAAATTGCATAACTACACAGGCTCTACAAATAACATCTTTCAAGTCTTGTACTTATTTTCTTATATAAGATTCACTGGGCGTTATTACTTAAAGTAGGCGGGCATCTTTAGGTCTGAGACTGACAAACTTATTTGTATTATTGATATTGTTGGCTTTTTCCGGTGTAATAGTAGCTCGGTGTTTGAAGCTGAAGGAGTGGCGGGTTTGCAACATTGTTGGGCCTCGGAGATATAACCGCGAGCGAGCCGTTGACCACGAGGCTGCGGGAATAGTGTGTCTGACTGGCTGTGGTTACGCGACGGTCTCTATGGTGTTAGATGCGCATATTGTGTAATCATACGTGTAGCTCTGCCTACTAGCATTGCTTTTGTAAATCATCACCCGCCTGTCCTCAATCGCTCAATCACCTGGGGTGGGCGCAATTTGTTTTAGTCTTCCGTATTTCTTCTGTCAGTTGTATTTTCAGCACCCTTTCTAGCTATGTTATGGTATATATTTCTCCCATCTTCTTTAACTTTGCTTTTACTGTAACAAATGCTTAAAACCAAAAACTCTTTATTTTTTTTATATTTAATTTTATACTTGTTGTTTATGCAGGATTAAATTATTATTTTTTAATTTACTAAAAGTTTATTTGCGAAATACAAAATAATTAATGGGTTAGCATTAGTAGCAATGGAATATGAATCACATAATCTTCCATACACAGACATAATTAATTATGAACCTTCTAGACCAAGTCACTATGATTTCATTCACATTGATATTCTCGCGGGGTGCCAATAATGAAAACCTATCTACCGGAATGCATTTATGACTAGCAGTTTTTATGCTTACAAAAAATAGTCTAGCCATGCAGTGACCGGCATTGAAGCCGCTATACAAGGAATTGTTTGGCTGCACCGCATGCCGGCATCACCGTACCGCCATACGGGCCCAGCCGCGCGCCCGCTCGCCAGCTCGTATGTATGGCAGGAAATCTACACTTCCGTCCGTCTAGGATATTCACCTGGCTAGACTATGAATCGCTAATCACACATTGTATGTGCGTCTGTATGTCGTTAAACGTAATGCATGCGTAGTTACCCGTCATTTATGGTCTACTGATTCAACAAGTACTTTTTTCTACCGCTCCACCTGCGTTAATGAAAGCCCTGTGTTGAATAGCCATTATTTTGGTACATTGCGGTTTCATTTTACACAATTTGAAATGTGTATTTGTATTTTAACAACGAGTAGGGTTGTAACTTGCCTCACACAACATTAAAGACTCCAAACACGTAATGGGTTTACTTATAAAAAGGAAAACATTAGCCGCTTTGGCTCGCCGCTATCTCGCCTTTAATTTTATATGACGTTGAGAGATAATATAAATGGAAAACTCGCTTAAACATTTCTTAATTTTTGAAATAACTTTAATTCTACAAGGGCGAATAATTCCCGTTCATTATGGGCTAGATAAATGGCCATGTTTTTCTGTAATGAGTGGTGGAACAGGTTTAAGTATCCTGTTGTTCGCAGACAGCTACTGGTCCGGCTTACGGCTCACGGCTCACGGCCCGTTATCCGTAATGTGTGGGGAATATTGTCTGGATTAATTTACCTAATACTAATTGGAATACGCATTATGTCTAGCGGTCAAACAGGGCAGGCATATATATTATGATCCTTTTCATATTCCCGTCAGAAAATTAATTGCCAAATATTTTCCAATTTAAATTATGTTTGAGGTATCTTTTGTTTCATATTTTTTTATGAAAGGTAAAATAAAGTAAGTAAGTTGAAGTATAGATTAGGTTTACCTTTTCAAAAGAGTACACGGAGTTCTACAGTTTCTGCATACCCCAAAAAGTATAAAATGTGACTTTATGTATGTCTATTTGCATTTACGATGACCTATGTTTGGTTTGTTACAGGTACCTCTGGTTTCCAACGAAGGTAAGACAGGCTTAGGAGCTATTCCCACGCCGATAGCCCCCGGCAACAGACTCAGCAAAGCTACCATGGTCCTGGCTTCCAGGTCCAAGCTGTTGAAACCACCAGCGAAAGCATTCCAGGGCATTTTCGATGAAGATTCTGAATAATTGCATTCCATGTCAATAGGATTTTTTTAATTCTTCTCACTTTTACAGAAGCGTCTCTATGAAAAATGCTTACTACAATTTGTATTGATATATGTATAAATATTCTACATAAACGTACTTATCTACAAATATATGGTATAATAACTATGTCCTCGATTGTAGAGATATTTTAAGTTTTAAAGCTCCATGTTACAATGAAGTAAAACAGTCATTGTAAATAAATTAAAATATTGTTTTAATTTTACGGTGCAGAAAGTACAGTCGAGTACAGGAATCGGCTATGAAAGTTACGTCTATAAGACATTATTATCCTCTACGTGGGCACAAATCACTAGAGAACGTACCTAGCGCCGTTACTACAAATGTACCTAAAGGCAGAAGAAGACAAAACATTTTTTGTGAAAATGGAACCATTTTACTATATTCATAGTGTCTATATCAACATTTATCTATCTAATAGCATTATTATAATTACATTATTATTCTAACTACAATTTAATCGTGAAAACTACAGACATACTTTTCTATATAATTATATTCGTACATTACTATCTAATTCTATGTATATACCTGTAATTAAATAGCTCATTGAAATGGGACTTCATAATTTTGGCGGCAGTCGATAGTCAATAAAGCAGTATTTATTAGAATTGCGATAGACTGGTCGTCAAACAGGAGTACCAATTCCCTTTCAATATGCAGATCTGTTATCAAGCCAATAATTATTTCAAGTATAGTGCCCAATTACTGATTTTATGAGTGCACCAATCTGAGGTTTGTAAATAGTATGTAAATGAGAGATCAAGGTTCGGTTCCGCTCTAGTAGTTAGTGTCAACTATTTGTGCCACTATAACTTGATTTTATTTATTGTCACGAAAACAGATAACGCTCAGTTATCGCCTGATTTGATGTATTATTCATTAGACGTGAAGGTAAATAGTTACTTATATGTTTTAATAAATAGTATGATAATGTACTGGATTTAAGAAGGATTGAATAAATGATTTTCACGTGAAATATATTGTTTTTCTTCCGCTGTAATATTAATTATTAAAAAATATAAAGTTGAAATAAAAAATTATATTTGTAAGAAACTTGCCCGCACGGGATGATCGGCAAATAAGTTGCTTTGGTCTTTCAGGAAGAGTCAAGTAACATATGATTCTTGCAACATAGTGAATGGATCAGTCATTCACTATGTTGCAAGAAATGGAAGCTTTTTTAACGATTCATATGTATTGGATGACAGTGAACAACGTGCGACAAGGTTCTATCGCACGGTAAGATGTCCTTTTGACTCCTAGACGGTCATAAACGTCAAAAGAATCCCATTGCTAATTTGTGGTAATAAAGTTGGCATCACTCTTCTGTGTCGTGGTGCAATCGGCAGCATACATTTTGTACAGGAAAGAAACACACTTTTGTGTAATTTCGTGTTGTGGCGTTTCATACAAAATACACGATCTGGCGCGCCCCAACATATAAGTGTGTCTCCGACTCTATGCGTGTTTGATACGTATATTAGTTCGTCAATTAGACACAAATCTTGTCAGGGACTGGGGTATTGGTATTCAACGAACAATGTTTTTCTAGTATTTCTACCAAATGTATTTCTCAGCAAGCAATATGATAGACGTAGACATTATTCCCAGCAATTAAATAAATATCATATGAAATCGACGACATAAATGGCGGCTACCGGCGATCGATTTCAAACCAGTGTGCAGGCCGAGCAGTTTCTACAATTACAACTATTACAACCACTATTTAAAATGTCGTTCCTAACTTGTAAAGGAAACAGACAATTATATAAATACACAGAATATGCTCGTTCTCAGGCCGTGTTTACTTATTGGTCGTGTTGCTGACTACTCAGGCGTATCATTTGTGCGTCACATTAGACATGTAGAAGAAGAAATAGCACTTATTTCTTGACTGATTGAGGAAACTCCGCATTAAAGTAGCTATGGTATAGGGTTACCATTACCATACGACGGGTATATTATGGTTCGAGGCGTTAGAGCGATCGCTAATGTTACAATGTATGTAGGTACTCTTGATGTTTTTTTTTTTTTTCTATACTACGACCACAGCGAACGAACGTGTAGTCCATCTGATGGTAAGTGGAGTACAGCCCATGGACATCAACAATCCACAAAATTAGATTATAGATGCGTCGCTGCAGCTGAGGACTACGGTGTTATGCCTCATGTGCCAGTAATTTCAGGGCCTAATCTCACCACCAAACCGGAACACAGTAATGGAAGCACTACTATTTGGCGGCAGGTTAAAGGTGAGACGGTGGTGCTGCCGCCCATGAGCTCATTCACAAGAGCTCTACCACCAGTTCTTGTTTTTCAGTTATATTGCTATTATTAGTTTTACAATCGTCATGTAAACTTTACTCAAAGGTTAACGTATAACACAAACAAATTAAAGTTTTGTGTGTTTATACTCTCTCTATTATATTCTCTTACTTGACGATTGTGAAACAGGGCTTTAATGTAGCAAAACACAAAAACAGAAAAGTGAAAATTGTAGTCTAATGATATTGATGTTAAATGTTAATAAATGAATAGGAACACGATACGGTATTACAATACATTGCTTGTAAGTTTATCACCTAAGGGCTCTCGCCCACGACCGATAATCGGTGACCAGTTAAAAAAATCTTCAAGTAGATGTCGTAGCCTAAGAACCAGTGGCCGACTTATGTAATTTTATAAAAGCTTAAATTTTCGAGTGCACGGTTGGCGTAGCGGTTAAAGCGGTCGCCTCGCCGCTTTCAACTACGCTGGTGTTGTGGGTTCGATCCCCACATGGGACAAATCTTTGTTTGATTCGCAATGATTTGTTCTGACTCTGGGTGTGCTTTGTGTATGTGAAATGTATGTTTGTTAACACCCGCGCGACGCAGGAGTTATTCCTAGTGCGGGCATCTTTAAAAAAAAAAAGAAAATTACCTGTAGGTACACCTCTAGCATAGGTAAAAACGATCACTAAATATGGAATTGGGTCCGCGCTGGCTTTCGGAATTACAAGATATTAAAGAAGTAAAAAAACTTACCCTTGTTACGTCAAAATACATAAAAAAAAATTGAATATCATGGTGATGATATACCCCTCAATGACTGACACGTAGCACGGTTCCAAACCTAAGCCAAAGTTTAAAAATGTATGACCCGTGTCCTCAAAAGATGAAACTGTAGAATGCGATTTGCATTTATCGAGCGAATCCTTGTATAAATTGAGTGAACTATTCGTAAAAGTTATACTAAGTGAATGATTAAAAATATTAATTAATGCTTTTTCTTTTATCACATCAAAAGATTTTTCCAGATTTAATTCGACTACTTTTACTTACTCTGTTGCAAACCTCTATATATTATGAAGTTTTTTTTTATCGATCACCGATCATCGCCCGTGTGCAAGAGCCCTAAAGTCGACTCCAGACTAGTCAAGACGCTTAGCTAACAATGGCAAACGGCGAAAACCAAAGAACAAACACCAACATGTGGATTGGCGTTTGTTAGTGTTTGCCTGTTTCTGTTTGTGTTCGCCTGGTTTCGGGGACGGTGTCGGTTTTCTTCACAAATCTACGGATGATCGGCAAACGGTTTGCTGTTCGCGGTTTGACGTTTGCGACAAATAACCAGCGTCTGGAGCTATTATATTGGTGATTGTGTCGATATGGGTTTCAGGTATATCTTCTTCTTCTCTTTTCATCCCATCATGATTTACTCCTTTCCGTGAGTATATTCTGCAGCCGAATTTAGTGACGCTTCTATGGAAGTGGCAGCTGCGTACCTAAAAAATATTTAAGAGGCAACCCTGCTTCGTTGAGTATTGAAAGGTAGCAATTAATAGCCAGTTCCCGAGGAGAGCGAGCCGTGAGCAAATGACACCCGACGCGTTTCCACCACGTTTCCTAGAAGGGGGCGTGGCCTGCCAGCATAACTACCACGTCCTGTCAACTATCGTGATCATTTGATGTCAGAAATAAACATGTCACTTCTAATTAGCCGAAGAAGTTCCATAGATCAAGGTATGGTAGATTTCAATTAATTTTGATGTTAGATAAGTTGTTGATCTCTACTGATTCATATAACTTTATAACTTATGACTCTAGAAGTCCTCTTAGTATGGAAGCATCAAATCTAGCAAAAATTATGGCAGTCTATTACGACCGGGCGATGTACATATATTATTAAAAAAAACTACTACTATTACAAAAAATGCCCTGAATAGTAAGAATTATTCATAAGTAATATTCAACGTCTTGTGTATAACTTGAAAGAATCCAGTTAACAGCCTTAAGGTGCCTATATTATAAAGAATTATCTCCGTACCTACTTTTAAACGTTGAGGAGTCGTACCTTCCAGCATCAATTCAGCAACATGAAATGCTGACTGCTAGATGCAAATATCCGAGAAGCAATTCTCGAATCGGTCCAGACGTCTCTAATTGGCGAACAAACAAAAAAATACAATGGAATTGAGAACCTCCTCCATGTTTTTGAAGTCGGTTAAAAATGAGCTGAAATAGACATGAACGAGACAATGAGCTAATTACTAGTGCGAAATGATTAACTTTTCTACTAATCAGAAAATTCCTTCCATACTTAATTCCGTTAGACCGTATAATCCACTAAAATATGATTGTTCGCTACTACAGTAAACAGATAACGTAGCAATTTTAATAAGGTACGAATATATTAATTAAAATTCTTTCCATTAAAACTAATTAAGATTCTGCCGTCTTATTGTCCGTGAACTTTAAAAATACCCCAGATTACGACTGTTTTGTCGGCTGTAAAATGAACGTGTGAATATTTACCCTGCATCGTTAACATTACGTATCTCGAATGTCTAATGCAGCCAGCGACCATATAATCCAGACGCCAGTGCGATATGGTTCACCGAATTAATTTCGTCAAGTAGCTCAGGTAAGTGAAGGCGGGCAATAAAGAGAAAATGTAATTTATATCTTCTAATCTAATCTAATATTCATAAAAATCTCGTATCTCAGTGTTAGTTATCAAACGCATCCAAACGGGCAATACCAATTTTATGATATTTTTACGTATATTTGGGAGGTCTGAGAATAGGTCTTAGGCTATTTTACATCGATGTACCACGCAGGCGGAGCCGAGGACGGAAGCTTTCATGTAAGAAACGCGTCTTTTGCCTGGTGGTGAACGCGTTGATGTCTTTTGTAGGGCAATTAATATTCCGAATCATGCTATTGCTTTTATTGTAATTATTTTTTGCCGCCCAGCCCTACAAAAGGCTTGTTCGCATGCCTGATATCTGTGAGTAAAAGTAGTTTTTACTTACTTGTGAGAAAAAGTGTTCAAATTTCAAAACACACTATCCTGCCAGTAAATAGGCTCTGAAAACGGCTAGTTTTTTTATAACTTTAAGTGTGTATTGTGGTCTGTAAGGACTATTAAGTCGCAATGTAATCTAAAAATGTACTATTAAACGGTTTCTACGAATATATTTTCGCTATATTTAGCTTTCAACTCTCTAGTGCAGTAGTCGGCAACCTGCGGCCCGCGGCTATCATCCTTGTGGCTGTGATTGCGTTTAAAAATAGTCAGCATATATACTTATAGAAAATACATAAAAAAGTAGACGCCCCGGCACCTTATTCATATTTCTGACATAGTTGAACAGAAAGTAGTAGTAGTAAGTCTACGTGTTACGTTGTTCCAGTTTAGCGATTTATTTTGGCAGTATGTGTCCCTTGCCTGCAAAACGGTTGCCGACCGCTGCTCTAGAGTACCCATAGCCGACAATTCTTTAGCTTAATAGCTAACTAAATAGGCAAGACATGTCATGATTAGTGTGACGTGGGAAATGGTGACGGGATGTAGAACCTACCACTGCCACTACTGAGTATTGCTACGGGACTGTACTTAGTGAGAAACTCCGATAATTGTGCGTCGCTTTGTGTGAGATGACCACTATGATCAGCATTTTAGATGATAGGTTAGGCTGTAGTAATGTTGTTCACAATTAGATGTTGAGAAAATAGAAGTCAGGTAAGACATTCTGATATAGACAGTCTGGTATTCTAGGTTAGACTAAAACCCAAGACGTCTTCCTAACATTTGTTGCTACTTGGATGAGACTGTTAACTTGAATGTTATTCGCAGCCTGATGCTAGAATTTTGAGATTGGCTCTCACGATTCAATGGTACCGGGTGAATTTTCTAGGCCTTTATGGAGACTACGGGATGGTAGGATACTGGTAGCCCTTTTGCTCTTATACTAGTTTCCGCCACGGACAAAACCAGATTAGTAGCAGGAGTCTAGCTTAGTCTAGGCATTATATTGCCAGAACAAATTATCAGTTGACAACAACTGTCTCTTTAGGTAATATCGACTGGTTCATTATTATGCTAAAGTTCTAAGCTTCTGTCCAGATCTGACAGAAATCGCAGAGAAATTTGAGTCAGACAGAGTTCTTTCTACAGTAGTCTTAGAGCAAGAAATGTGTTCGCGTGTGGAGCGCACCTGCGACACCGCGACATGCACTTTCATGGCAGTGATTAGGCGCGGAAACACCGCCGCCAGCTCTCAATGGTGGCGTGTGAGCACGCGAATTGCTCGCCGCATAAAAACCATCGATGTTTTTATTGCAGCACATTCTCGATGCTTCAAATTCTTCGTATTTATATCCCATTCCTTGTTGACGAAACAAGTAGGTTACAATTCCTCGGAATTGGTTCAAATCAACCTTCGAAAAGCATAAACACTTCAGTTTATTTTAGTTTCAATCTTATATCAAAGAAGCCAATACTCGAAATGCAAAACAGACGTATCCATGCGGTTCCAGAATACATGGTTGTTCAAATCTTTAATTGGGTTTCGATAGTGAGACACTGGGTCGTCCACCTGTAAATGGTGTCTGAGTGGAGGCAGATACCACCCCCTGATCGTAAACAACGTGTTTTATTCAACTTGGCCCGGTTCGATACATGGTGCATTTATTTAATTAGCGTCCGTTGCCAAATGCAAGACGAAAGAAGCAGTTCTTGAGACAAATGATTTCGCAGAAGGATTTTTGTGTTAGTCACTAAATGACCAGCAAATTTCATAGGTATGTCTCGAAGCATTCGGAATGTATAAAAAGTCCTGACGCTTACGTCATCCATTTAGGATTTGGGTCGGTTTTTTTTTTTTTATTTATAACAGTCAGCGTGAAATTCGACGTCGGTGGAACATCATAATATCCAAAAATAGGTTCCATTTCACGGTTCTATCGCTTTTTGTATGGATTCCATACATTGACGAGTTAATCGAGTTATACGCTGTGATATCGAGCCGTTTTTCGTAATCTGAAAAGTGATATTTCAGATTGAATATTGATTTTTATGATTGTTTGTGTAATTATAAAAATAATGAAGAGTAATTTATTAGGTATTCCTCTAAATAGGAACTATTAAGGAAATCCATATAATAATAAAAAAATAATGTGCCACCGGTGCCACCCTCTTTTTTATGTTTTGACGGGTTATTATGTTATTTTCCTTTAACTGAATTTTCGATGTTCCCAGCGTTCTCAGTTTGATAAATATAATCATCCAAAATTACCAAATACGCCAAATTCAATCAGGCAGATGGATTTCAACTGTGGCGAAATTGAAATCCATTAGTGTTATCATGTGGAAACCGTCAAAATAATATAATATTTTGTCGAGATGAACTAACCTATTGAATTATGTTAGTCATTATCAAAAATTATATATACCTTCGACATTAACTACAGAAATCCCAAAAAAAATTGTATGGGTAAAAAAATGCATCTAGAGTTCGATTAAATTTGTTACCAAGCTACGGTAATTTGCTCCAATCCGTGATGAAACAGAAGATTATGAAAGATTCCTGACATAGGATTAGTCTCATCACATGTTTTATCAACGATCTGTCCGTTTACGTTGTTGTTAACCGACTGCGCTGTTATAACCGGTTATAGCCGGTTATGTATCTTAGCACTAATTTCATTAGCTTAAAAATTGTCTTTAAGGTGCCTTATCCTCTGAGACCTAATTCAGCATCTGAACTCTTAAAATTCGTGCTTCTCTAAGCTCCAAACACACATGCACATTAGCTCTCTATCTGAAGTTGTGTCGGACTTTCCCGCCCTTGGTTTTCCACGTGGCTCGCTAAGGTCAGGGTGACCCGGCAGGTGGCGCCTGTCGCATTAGTTATGCGCCGCCGGCGGGTGCGCCGTCTGCCGCGCTTCCTGTCCAACCCCGCCACCCCGCCGACCCGCACCCCGCACACCCCTGGCGACCGTTGGCGAAATTTCATCTTGTATTGTGTTAATTATTAATTGTAAGGGAAATCTTTGATTAGTATGTGTAAAGGCTTGTTTACATGTGAAAGCGACGACGGCAATGATACGAGATCTGTTAGAAACTAAATTCCTGAGTCTGGTTTACCATATACCTTATATTAGGAACGTTTGTATGCGAATGTTTACCTTTACGGCATTCAAATCCTATCGACTTTACTTTCTTGAAAAATACTGTAAGGTAGAATTTGTCATGCTTCTAAAAGATGGCAACAAAATATCCACTATTTCTTGAGAGCATTCCGAAAATAGTTATTTATGTAGCCACATCTACTTGCGAAAAAAAAAATATAAAATTATTTCATCGTGAGGATTATTTCGGGAGTTACAGATATTTTTTTTTTGATTAATTAAGCTTTTGAATCTTATATTTCAGGTAACCATATAATTGCCTTAGAATTATAGGTAATTTGCCAGGCAGTTATGACAGTTCCGTGGTGGAGCCACTATCAGTTCCTGCATTAAACTAAACTTTCAGTTGCTATAAATAAAATAATAAACTATGCTTTTATAAAAAAGGCCCCTGTTTTATTGCTTAGTACTTGATGGTATAATAGGCCCTAGGTAAGGATTTCTCCTTCAGTTAGGCTAAATATATAATATATATATTTTGTGTTAGGAGGTTCAAATCTGTTGCAGTGGCTAGTCATCGAACCAAAACTGTCCAAATTCGTATCCGACTAGTCAAGGAGAAGGCATGCATTTCCCGTTCATAATAACAATATACATCATACAGAATTCATAAAAATAATTTCGTAAATTTTCCGTTTATTTTTTTATAAAATTTGCTTGACTCTTTATCCTTAATTAACACATACATAATAAACGTTACCACTTTACTCACCGTTGTGGAATAATTAAATAGATACCACAATCATTTAGTTTACTTCTCAATCGTTAACACAATCTAATTACCATAATTACACACTAAGATCAAACTAATCTTTATTACTACATAAACTGCGAATTTCAAGGACCGAAATACGAATATTTACTCATCACTTAATATGTAGCTTTAACAAGAAGATATAAAAATATTAACATGAAGAGTATTTGTACAGTATTATTATACGAACGTACAAAAAATCCACAAAAAAATGTCTAGACAAGGTAAATAAGTGAGTTTATTTTTACTATAACATGTAAACTGTTTTTTTTTCGGTCGTACCGTGCCAATTATTTAGTTGTTAATGTTTAAAGTTATTTTATCTCAAAAATTTGGTAGTAGACTTTAAATATAAACATCACTAGTTAAATAGTAACAACATCCTAAGGGTCCTTTCATCGGCGCCATAGTATGCTCGCAACTCGGCAATCCACGAGTACCTGGAACTGCCAACCATCGAGCAAGAAATAATAAACTACTCGGACAACTATAGGGACCGTCTATCAACCCATCCAAACCCATTATCCAGCATGCTTTAGCAGCCAAATCCAATTGGAAGACTCAAGAGAGCCGACGTGCTGACTCACTAAGGGGAGATGGGGCAATGGCTCTACCTCGGCTAACGCTAACTTCTTGCAACTCTCCTGATTATAGTCTCCACGACTGATCGCAGGACATCAAAAGGAAAAAAAATATATAAAAACAAAAAAAAGTTATATAGTAAATAGCGATGATTGTGCTGGCAATACATTACATCCTCTTCCACGATTACATTGGGGTCCGAGCCAGTCTAACGGATTTAACTTAATATCAGTATTTTATGTGGTACTTCTACCATCAGACCTGCACAACCCAGTACGAGGTGATATGGTACTCTTTGTTAGGCTAGTTTTCTAACCTTCCGGCCTCTTAACTACCCGTAACTACTGCCATAGATCTTCAAATGGTAACCGGGGCCAGCAATTGCAATACTGAGAACTATAATTAAGGTGAAATTAATAAAGAAGACCCTACAGCGACTGGTACTGGAACAGGACACATGATATGCAGACTTATTATCTATAAATGCAGTGAACCTATCAACCGATTTCCAAAGATTACTTACCAACACGTGGAAAACTAAAATACGTTGCTACAGTAAATATTTTAGTTTTGTTACTATTAACTTTGTGAAAACCTTCTAAAAATAAACATCTCAAAATTAACTAGATTTATTAAGATTAGTCGAAATGTCTGGTTTCTAAAATTATTCTTGAGAAAACATTAACCACTTGTGTTGACTTGCGAGTTTAGGTACTCTCGTCTAGAATTCGTGTTCCGCGCCGACAGACAGGTAAACATTACAGAATAGTCATTGTTTATATTTGCTAAGTACCTTTAGAGAGTTATAGTTGCGTGTAGACTCTAGACAGAATTTTAAACAAATCGCCCTGAGTCAATAGCTGTCTGATTGGTATAAAGCGAAACTTACATGTTCCAGAAGTAGTCGAGTAAATAAATGAGTTTAATTTGGTTGAACATGTTTTAAATATGGGATTACACGTGTAAACGTCTTGTTTTTGCAGACGAGATTCTAGAAAAGAGACGATTGTTTACGTTTATGAGTATATATTATAGACTAATATAAATAGATGGGTGTGACTGAGTCTCTAGTTTCTAGACTGACTGGCGCTGAATTATTGTGATGAAGTCGAGACTTAATTCAGAATAATTTTGCATGTAAGTTACAACTGAATCTTTATTTCAAACAAACAATGCATTTGTGAAAACAGTAAGCTGCTTTTATGAATTTTAATGGTATTTTACCCTTAAACAGTAATAGCAGAAGCAATAAACAATTAAAAGGCTCTAAAACATGTATCATTTGAATAATTGGCACGTTAGGCCATGTTGCGACGACATGGCATGAGTAAGCCGTAGCCGCAACAGGTGCAGACCATGGCCAGACGTGGTCGTTTGTTACTTGTATCATCACGGCGAGCCCCCAGGGATTCGGCAAGCGACAGATGGCGCTCTAACTAGTACGTTATTATTTTGTATTGCGAATGTTGGTATGTTTTAGTGACGGTAATTAGGTAGTAAGTATTTGAACTTTTACTTTGTAGACATTTTCGATCAAAGAGGGAAAGGATACGTTCAATATCACTCAGTACGTATGATGAGATATAATCACTCAGGACGTATGGTACCCCAAGATTAGATTTATTTTCTGCGTGCTTACTTACCTACTAAAAGAGCTTCTTCAGTCTAACAAAAATCTAACTTCTGGGTAGATTCTATAAAAAAGATAATTTGGAAATATAATTTGAAGAGGAAGGAGGTATGTGTGCCCATTTAAAAAGCAGAGGTAGTCCTTGCACTTATTTTTAAATGTAGAAATTTTCGGTTGGGTGCATCGGTGTCTGAATGGTAGTGCAGCAGACACAGGTGCGTGCCAGTCAAGGGACCAAGCCACCAAGGTCGCAGACGTCGTGACGATGCTCCGGGGAGCGCCTACACCCAGTGCCTATATGCGTGATAGTCAGAAGGTCCACTGCGTGTGTGTCTTCATCAGTGTTCTATGGTAAATTATAGCCAGGCTCAGCGTCAAGTGGCCAAGGTCACAAACGGCGAGACGATGCTACGGGGAGCGTGAATATAGCCAGGCACAGGTAACAAGAGTCAGTATTCTACGTAGAATGGAATAAAGTGTAGTTTAAAGGAGTCAAGGTGCGAAGGCGATGACGAGGCTCCGCTGACGGACACTTCTGAAAGGTTCATATGAATTTAATATGATTCAGATAGCAATTGGTGGGTTAGTAAGGTTATATGGAGAATTGTGTAACTCATTTTGAGAGCTCTATTAAATAAACAGTAGGTTTATAACTAAGCCATTCCTTTTAATCAGTACCTAATTACCATAACTTATATTTAAATGCGTTGATGTATTTTGTTGTGGCATCCCTTTCTCCTGACGTGAGGTAAAGGTAATACTTTCAGTCCGTCTACAAAATATAGTTTTAAGCGCTTCAACAACAAACTACAGTCTTTGCTATTGTATTGATGACAAAACGCTTACTGCACTTGGACTGAAATAATAGTAAACCAGTCTAAAATCTTGGTTAAGCGGCACTCACCAGACTGACGACTGACGAGAAACGCAAGCGTATCCATTATAGAAATATATACAATACAATGTGACGCCCATTCTGTTCAGGAATTTTCTTTGTCGACAAATACTTGTAAGCTAATAACAAATAGACCTTCTGACTTCAACATATTTGCACTTTGCGGTCTGAGCTTCGGGTAGGCCTTAAAGAACATAAATTATTAATTAGTTCAATGTCTACTCAATTGCTATACAAAGAAGAGATCCAGTTTAATGCATTTGCCAGAGGTGATCGTAGGTACGGTCCCTGGTTAGTTTCTTTTAAAATTATAAGTATCTCGAACAAGTCCCAATTGAAAAATCGAACGTCATCGGAATCAAACACGGACACCGAAATTTTGCAATCGATTTCATAACAGAAGAATTAAAATGAAAACAGCTTTATCCTTTAGTTTCACAAAGCACTTATCTCATCTTATTACTACACAAGTACTTTCATGGACTCTGGGCCCATGAGAAAAGTGCGTAAATTACTATGTCCATGAGAAAATAGTTATTTATTTATTTATTAGTTTTCACCCGTAACATACACAACTTTTCACCTCTTCCAGTGAGACTCCTCACTAGTGAGTAAAAATGCATTTTACTCACTGCAAGCAAACGATCTTTTTCGTGCTGGTGTGGTGAAAATTAAATTAATTCAGGACATTATTTCAGGAGCATATTTCCACTAAACCGAGCCAGTGTTACAGTCTACTAAAGATTCATATACGAATATTTAATTTATAATAACATTTCGGTGTACTTGGGTATTTACCTAACTGTGTTAAATTTTTTCACGATATTAATTCCTATAACGTGCGTTTTTACGACTTAATAATAAATCATGTCCAGTATATTTTAATTTGATTTATATCTTTGTATACTTTTCTAAAAATCTTAATAGTTTATGCTTTGTCGGTTGTATAGTATTCCAAAATTACAATTACAGACCAAATTACAGGCTAGCCTAGACTGTAATTTGGGCTGAAACGGAGAGACGCTCTTATCTCGTGAATAGCCTGCCAGTGGTTTATATGTGTTGTAGGGATACGATATCATCATACATTTTAATATTTATAATAAAGATGTTTTTAATTGATTCACATTATTATTACATTATTTATTTTTAGTATATACAAAATAAATATTACAATAAATTAACATAACACATCACACCTACACAATCATGTAAGTTTTTGAAAGTATAAAAATGTTACCACCCATTTTAGTTTAAACAAATTTATTTTAATTTATTAGATTTAAAAATAAAATAAACGCCCTTCATCTTCTCTCCTACACTTTTGCTGTGCCCGACAGGGTCCATAATTGATACAATTTAATATGTTTACCACCTAACAAAACATTGTGGAATGCAATAAAGAATTGAGTATTGAGTTTTTTTTTAAAGTATCATTTATTCATGCTTAGCAATCTAATATGTACCTACTAAGAAACAGTCGAAAAATTGTTTGGTCTTGAAGCGGGGTTTGAATCCGCGACATTATAGGATTAGTCCAAGTAGAATACAGTCAAAAGATTCGTGAACATGGAGTGTGGCTTGGATAGCTCGGATGGGAGGGCGATATATGGGTGATTCCTGAGAGAAGCGTTCCTGGCGTAAGATCCATGGCATTTTTTTTTTTCAAGTTTTGTGAAAACAAAAAATATGAAGCAAAAGAGAGCTTAAAAACAAACTTTTCTGTCCATAAGGCAGTCACGTAAACATAATAGTTTCGGAAATAAAAATATGTTTGTTTTGGGTCGCCACGGATCTCACGTAAAAAACCATGGATCTTAGGTAGCATATGAAATACGAGGCGGCATAGCTTAAAAGTCGTTTATTTTAAAGAATATTAAACGAAATTGTAAATAAAACATCATTTGTCTAGTAATAATATTTTTATTCACAACAGAATCATTGAAGTCAACTCAAAATAAATATGATTTATCACTTAAAGAAATTAATGAGTACTCAAAGGCCATGGATGATCTCTTGAAATTAAGTAATGACAACACAGAGCGCTTTAATTCACTTGTTAACAACCATTCATGTCAGTGCGCTCGCTCTAGTTCACCACAGCCAGTGAGTGCTCCCTTAGTTTGCTGTGACAATAGTAAGAACTTGTGTGATGGCTCTCATACTAGTATTAGGACTCAGCAGTCATTAGGTGCATCAATTGATGTAACATGTTGTACACCAAGTGATGCACAAAGTACTATTATGTTTAGTGATGGTATTGGAAAACATATGGGCTCAAAACTGAATTCTCTTGTTAAGGGACAATCAGTTGTTAACCATTGCTTACCATCTGCAACATATGATTTTATTATGAAAAGAATTTTAAGTTATAACTTCAGTAATTATAGAAATCTTATTATTTTAGTGGAAAATAGGGGTAATGTTACCAAAAAGGATTTAGTTAATTATTTTGATAATTTATTATCTCTAGGCTTAAGTAGTATCATTTTGTTCACATTCCCCTACTGTAGGAGCCTGTCAGATGCGGAAAATAATCTTAGATATAAGTTGAACAATGTACTACACACTATAAGTACATATAATGATAGTATTCATTTGATTGATACTAACAGTTTTGTTAGCAGCAAATTATATTTGACTAAAGGTAACTATTACCTTTCTGCTAGTTTTAAGCGACAGATAGCAATTTCGCTATCCTATTTTATTGACATTACAGCCAAGAACTTGGCTACTAACAGATCTGCTTCTATTGAGCAGACTAATGACATGCAATTATCGAATGATTATTTGAATCATGACATGAATTATAACTTAGCCTCTATTGAGGGTACTTCTGACATTCTTAATATTAATGATATTGACATTTCTAATTCTCATATTAATTCTGAAATCTGCAATCATTTAAATTAGTTGATGAGACAACAGAGGTAGCAACCTCTAGCTCTAATTTATTACATGTACAATTGATCAATTTAGCTGCAGAATCAAATAGTAATTATATGTCAAAACACCCACAAAAATGTACTAATTACAATACAAACGAAAATATAAACCTGGTGCATCAAAATATATGTTGTTTAAATCTGGGTAAGCAACTAGAACTGGAATTATTCATGAAATCTGAAAATATTAGTATAATGTGTGTTACTGAGCATTGGCTTAAGGGGCATCAGCTCATGTTTAATTTCAGCAACCACCAGGTTGGTAGTTCATTCTGCAGGGTCAACACAATACATGGGGGGTCCCTAATTTTACTTAATAAGAAACTTAAATTTAAAGAACGGAAAGATATTGTGTCCCTCTCTGTAGAATGTTCCATAGAACTCTCCTGTGTACAATTAGAGCAGTTCATTATTATATGCGTATATAAACCTCCCTCCGCAGACCTTAATTTATTTTTAGAAATCATGGATGAAGCCCTATGCAGAGTAAATAATTTGGGTAAAACAATTTTAGTCTGTGGAGATTTTAATATTAATATTCTAGTTAATACAACTGCATCATGTCAAATTTTGAGTCTTTTTAAATCCCATAATTTAATAAACTTATTTATGGAGCCTACTAGAATAAGTGCCACCACTGCTACATGCTTAGACAATATTTATACAGATATTAGTCCAACTCACAGAAGTATTATTAATAAACTAGATTCTGATCATTCTGGGCAAATGATAAGTTTTAAAATAAAAAGTAAAAATGTAGTTAGGAAAAAAATTACTTCTATACCAGTAACAGCTAGTCGCTTTGAACGTATGAGAGTTAACCTAGCTAATAACTTACCTTTCTTAGATAATTACATAGAGCCTAATGTAATGTATAATTCGTTTTTTGATTCATTTCTTCGCGATTTTAACTCAATATTTACTTCCAAGGAGATTACTGTTACTAGTAGTCCTGTCTTTGGTGACTGGGCAACCGCAGGTATCCATAAGAGTAGGCAAACATTGTACATTTTATACTATGAAAGACAATTTAATAGCAGTGAAGAGTTTAAAGAACATGTCAAATCATACTCGAAGATTTTTAAACGCGTTTGTAAAATTGCCAAATCTACATTTATTAAATCTAAAATCAAAAAAAGTAGTAATAAAATTAAATAATTATAAAAACGTGTTTAATTTTAACAAATAATAAAGGTAAGTCAGGGATGGTGGTAGAGGAGCTCAAGGGGTGGTAAAGCCGCCATCCTACCTTAAACTACCACCAAATACGAATGCTTTCACTACTGTGATCCAGTTCGGTGGTGAAATCAGGTCCTGAAATTACAGGTACATGAAGCAAAGCACCGTAGCCCTCAGATGAAGCGACGCATCTACAATCTGCTTTGTGGATTGTAGATATATTCATGGGCTACAGCTACATATAACATCAGGTGCACTACATGCTCGTTCGCTACATACGTCGTATAAAGTAAATATAAAAACTAGACAATTGAGGACTCTAATAATGCTGGACTACCGTTTTTTTTTTCCCAGTGCATGGAAAAGCATAATTATAAACCGGCCAAGTGCTTGTTGGGCCAAATGCAGTGTAGGGTTCCATAATCAACCGTTAGAACATACCTAGTAATACAGATTTAAGAGGGGCTCACTGCTTGACCTACTTGTATTAAATATACTTGTATTAATTAATTTTATTAAATAAGTAACAACTTCAAACAATTCATTATTAACAAAGGTTATGAATTTTGTACGAATTATTTCAAGTAATTGCATTTTTCAATTCGGACTTAGCCGTGACACTTTTCCTTCATTATATTATAATACTACCACAAAATCGTTGGCTACAGAAAACTAGCTCATGCATATACCTAAGTTGCTATACCTACACTCGGCGGGCACGCGGGGGTCCAGGGGCCGTACGCGTGCGAACGAAAGTAGTCTTAGAAATTGTGTCTGTGAGCGATGCCCGAGCAACGCAAACATAGAGCGCGCAACGTATGTAGCATGTCTTCTGTACCGTATTCAGTAATACCACAGTAACGAATTATTCTGTATTTCTTGAGCCAATTGTTTAGCTTTTAGAGGGGGAGGGCTATTTAAACAAAAAAATACTATCCATGGTTAAAAATATTTTTAGCAGATCTCAGAGTAAAAAAATTACCTTTGCATACCCTTAATGCTTTTAAAAGACCTATTTAATGATACTCTACATTAAGAGGTACGTGAAAGAAAAAAAAAACCCCTTTACTCTTAGCAAAAGTACCTACCCCATTTTTTTTTTCTTCAAGATTTAATTTTATCACTTTGTAGCCATAGTTATCATACATATGTTTACAAAATTTCAGCTTACCGGCACTAACAGTCTAGATGCTAGGGCCCGGACAGACAAACATAGTGAAACTATATGGCTTTCTAGTAGATAATACGGAACTCTAAAAAACACTTTCATTAATTGACATCATTAGTAAATAGATAAATAGCAAGAACAGTGTCAGTCTACAAGGTAGTACCTTTGGCAGAACTCGCCAGCGTACAGGACAAAGATTCATGGCCGAAAACAAAGATCCGTGGAATTCAGCTATGGATTCGTATGCTGCCGGACTCGAAATTTCTCAACTCTTTTTGTGCCAGCTTTTAGCAATTGCAAAGCACTTGGGGCGTATACCCAGGGGGTGCAGGTTCGAGTCCTGCTGGATTCTTAATTTTTCAACTTTAATATTTTATAAATTACAAAAAGGCATAGCAAAGCTAAAATTTGCTTTAAAATATTACAACAATGAATCTATTAATAATATTATACATATTTTTACTTGAAAGTTTACTCAAGGATATAAGTATTCATGATCTTAAAGCATTAAGGTGAAAGTATTTTCAACTACGTAGTAAAACAAGCTATGGAATGTATCAACCCTGTAGGACCAAAACGTGTAGTAGTCAAAGAACTCACCTAACTTATTTTGCGCGAAACTGAGCGACACCACCTTTACGTCTGAGCACTGCCAGTAAACTGGCGATGTGTCGAACCAATCGCGAGATGCCTACCACGTTCGAACCGAATTTGGTTGCTATTTTACGTCGCACGGTTGAAACGACGCCCGCCGCGTGACATGTTTTTAAATGACTATAGCTACTATAAGTTTAATTTTTTTATAACAGTTTGATTATAATAGGATAGCAGCACTTTCTAGGTATTCAAAAATATATGAATTAATATAAAGCTATAAGCGTAGACAAAATAAATCGTCATTACAAAGTACAGGTTACGCGTGTGACACGTAAAATTCAAGCTAAATCACCCCGTTTTTCAGTTTCAAATGGATTTTAAACCAACTTTCAGTTTTACATTGTTATTTTAATCAATAGGCCTCATTACTATAATAGTCAAGGAATCGTATGAGTGCTAATTAAGTTATGTATGTCTATTATTTTAGATAATATTACGATGTGACCGTCAAAATCAAGCTTCCCAGGAATCACCCATATATTTATTATATACGGGGTGGATGCGACATAGCGACATTTATTGAAACCACAGCTTCTATACATGGTAAGTATCAATTTCCACCGGATAAAAATTCTCTGGCGAAAAAAATAAAATCACGTTCTCCGAACAATTTGAACATTGCGATCGTGCAATTTGTTCGGAAGACGTGGATTTTTTTTTTCGCCAGAGAATTTTTTATCCGGTGGAAATGCATACTGGCCATGTATAGAAGCTGTGGTTTCAATAAATGTCGCTATGTCGCATCCACCCTGTATGTTTTATTGTTATATTTTTTATTTTAAAGATGGTTCACCTCAGTTTCTCACCAGCTCTTCTCATAATGCAATACCCATCGGAGCTGGTACTTGGATTGATTTTAATTTGATTCTAAACAGTTTGATTAAAATTAATGTAAGCCCCGGTTATTCAAATCATTGTAATTAGTATAACTTAGTACTATTTATGATTAATTTTTATATATTTTTTTGTAATGTTTTGACGTGTTCAAGCGCCTCTTGGGGCCTATGAAATAAATTATTTGAATTTGAATTTGATAGGACAGATCCTAAGGTCGCGAATTCAAACCCCGCTTCAAGATCAAACAATTTTTCGACTGTTTCTTAGTATAAAGTATGGCAGTAGTTCAACATGTATTATTCTATAAATGAAATCACATAAAAATGTTTTTTTGACAAGCAATTTTTTGATAATTATGGAGATAAGGGAGCACTTAAATTTTGCAATCGGTCGTTTCATTTGCAAAATCAAACCACCAAATATAATAATTATGTCACGACTGCTAAGACTAGAAATCTATCCAATTTTAAGGCTATATCGTACCTAGATAGATTGAAATGTAGACAAAGCAACGTGTGGTGTAGTGGTTTAAGTGGTCACCTCGCCGCTCTCCACTGCAATGGCGTTGTGGGTTCGATCCCACGTGGAACAAATCTTTGTGTGATTTGCAAAGATTTGTTCTGAGACTGGATGTGCTTGTGTGAGTGAATGTGTGTATTTGACCTTGTCGTTGGGACCATTGGATAGCGTAATTGCTTCTGGCGTTCAAAAACCAAACGCAATATTCTCACTTCTCCTATAAATTTACCCAGCCGATTTTAATAGAACACATTGGCACATATTTCAAAACTGATATATTACCTATTGTTTTAAAC
The DNA here is from genome assembly GCA_905147285.1 of Hypena proboscidalis. NCBI lineage: Eukaryota > Metazoa > Arthropoda > Insecta > Lepidoptera > Erebidae > Hypena > Hypena proboscidalis. The sequence goes on from LR990144.1 coordinate 7,322,567, forward strand.
GCGCTTAGTTTCTATGGCCAATAAAGATAATTACTAATTTATCACACATTGTTTCCCTCGTACCTACTTCTAATCAGAAATTGACATTTGGACAATAAAATCAATCTTACAGATCGTTTCCCGCCCCTCGCCGTATTACTTTACGGCGTATTCATCTATCCAAAAGGTTCTATTGGATATATCGTCATTACCATCGAATATTGAGTGACTAAACAAGGGTGTGGCAGAGGTGTGGGTACCACATTTCATCTGTTATGTTAAGGTCCTATGTTATAGGGGGTTAGCCTATCGCTATCCACCGAGCGCAATTTCAACTCCGTGTTGCTGTTGAAAATTTTTCGGACGGAAAGTTCACAAATAACAATATTGTGTGACAGACATTATTATTATTGAGAACTGCCTGGGTAGCCCAGTCTCGGGTTTGATTACCGGACCGAACAAAAGAGTTATTTGGGCTGCTCAGGTAATTCTCAAATAGCAGCACCGAGTTGAAATTGTGTCCGCTGGATGGCGATAGGCTCACCCCCTGTCCCATAGAACATCAACATAACATATGAAATGTGGTACCCACACCTCTGCCACACCCTTCTGAGTAATATCAGCGTGATGTTTAATTATTCTTAAATAATTAACGACACAAATCAATATCAGCAATAGAACGTAAGTCACCATACACTAATAATGTTAAATATCTACTGCAGTAATTAACACCCATTCGGTTCATATGCCACTGCTTTACGACCGGAAACACAGCCTTAATAAACTAAAGAAACTTCAATTGATCAGAATAAACGCTGACCTGGAATTTAATATGGACTCATATTTCTGACAACATTAAAACACACATAGGCATGAAATCAATGATTTAAGTCTTGGATCACTGTGATTAAACGCTGTTAAATTCAATTAATTGAATAATAATTACCATTTCAATAAACCAGATATAACTCTTCAGAATAAAAACGACAACAGTGTCTATATTATCGATATATCCATCCGCAATACGCACAATGTCCAATCTACCATCTCAGATAAGAAAGTTGCGGAAAAATAGGCAAGAAGAGCGTACATTTTATTTGATTCTTTGTAAAAATATGGTAAAAGTGTCAGATAGATAATCATAATGAATAACATATAATTTTACGCATTTTTTTCTTTTGTGAGAAATTTTTACCCTTTATGAGGGCCCCAAATATTTTTTTATATATACGGGAAAAAGGTACCTACGCTACGCCATTGTTTGAGTCTCAAATTTTATGCCTCGAAATTTCAAAACAAATACAAGTATTATATTTTAATTAAGTTATGTTTGATTTATGATTTGAAGAATATGGAATTATTTGTGCAATATCTTTGAAATAAATAAGTTATGCCGAAAACCATTCATTAGTTCCAATGACTTGATACAAATAAATGTTCTTAGACGCAATACTTAAACTTACAACGTAAGTAGCAGACATTGATAGAATTCCTAAAAGCAATTAGTGTCCAATCTAAGCACACCTGTCTGCAAATTGAACATTAATAATGTCTATCGTTACCATTATATATATTACTCGTAAATTGAGAACATATGACATTAATAAAAAAAAAAAAAAAAAAAATTGGATTTTTTACATTAGATAGAACGCCAGGAGCAATTACACTATCCAATGGTTCCAATGTCAAGGCCAAATACACACATTCACTCACACAAGCACACCTAGTCTCAGAACAAATCTTTTTTTTTCAAATACTTTATTGTACACACACAGAATTTACAATTACTTATTAGAAAAAACAGTTATAATATTGGGTACACAGATGAGCTTAATTCAATATTGAATTTTCTACTAGCAAACCTTTGAGCCGTAAAGGAAGAGAAGAAATAGAAGACTAGGCAAGAGTAAAGTTGAGTTTACAACTACAAGAATGCTTACATACTATAATAATTTAAATAGCTATATACTACCTAATTTTGCAATATAATATACTACTTAATATAATATTTATTTTACTTATAAAATACATGCATACATACAATACTTACATATTATAATATAAACATACTTCAACAATTTTTATTTTAGAGAGAAAATGCTCTATAACTCTTTTCTTGAAGACATCTACCGTAGAACTATCGCGTATTGAGTGTGGAATAGAGTTCCACAGCCGAACAGCACGAATAGAAAAAGAGCCATCGTAACAGCTTGAGGTATGGAGGTGTTCTAAGGAGAAGGGCAGATGAAGAGCGACAAGGTTTGTCCCTAGCCGCAAGAAACTCAAAGCGATCACGAAGGTAAGAAGGAGAACAGGGATTACGAAGGACAGAAAACAAAAGAGAGAATCACAAAAATCTTCGTGAATCACACAAAGATTTGTCCCATGTGGGGATCGAATCCACAACACCAGTGCAGTGGAGAGCGGCGAGGCGACTGCTTAAACGACTACAATAAATAAATGCTTAAAACTAAATAATACTAGAATTTGTATAATGGTATGTTAATTGTTGTAAAACAAACAAAACAGCTCAAAATATAGTGTGTATTTTTTGCAATGTCCAATTATATAGTGCTTACATTAAGCTAGGTACAGACGGGAATATCCTGTGACACGTGATTACAGTGTTCGTCACGGTTATTATGTGCGATCAGTGTGTGTAATGTGTGTATCTGAGCTTCGGCCATAGAGCATTGAGCAATCAGCGTCTTTGTCTAGAGTGTAGGCTGTGGGCCTAGTAACTGTGTGCTAACTATGTACAACACAGTCATTTGAGAGTCCGGCCAAAGCGGGATGTGCGAATAGTTCACACGCTCTCCGTTGGATGTGACGTTTATTTTCCTTTATTTTGTTTATTCTTGTTATTGAAACGAAGTTTATCTTATAGAAAGAAACCGTCTGATTAACACGTAAGGGGAAAAGTATATACAAGTAGACTTGAAAATCTCCACTGTTTTTTCCGTCGGTTAAAAGATATATGAATTCGTTCGGTTTCTTAAAATAACATTGTAGCAAAGATACCCCTAATCCATACGTGTTAATATCACGCCTATATTACCCAGAAGGGTATGGCAGAGGTGTAGAACACCCACAATTCACCTGTTATGTTTAGTCCCATGGGATAGGGAGTGAGTCTATCGCCATCCACCGGGTACAATTCCAACTCACTTTGGGCGCCAAATTCGCAATATATTTCTTAGTAAAACATCTAAATCGCTGGTCATAGGTAGACTCTACCAAAAGCAAAACCAAATACATTAAATAAATAAAGTCAATCGACTATGTGATTGTTTATCGCTGCTGTGCTATCTATTCCGTGGCTTTGTCAAGATAAAAACTGCTGTATTGTATGTAGAATAATATGAAAGTTTAATTTTAAGCCGGTTATTTTCATAGTAAGCTGGGATGTCATGAAAAGAGGTTGTAAACAAGTGCAAAAAACGTGATAATTCTATCAAAACAAAATTAGATTCTAGTTCATCCTTCATGTTTAAATAGAAAATCTCTTTTGTTTATAAAATCCCGCATAAGTTATGTCTCTTATTACTAGATAATCGTCCTACACAAAACTAGAAATTATTTACTATCTTATATTCGTGACACAAGGGTTTTGGCGATACAGTTTTTGGGCATTGCCTTTTAGCCCCAATTTCACAGGAGTTTCATCAACCTTATTGGCAGAATAAGCATATAACACACATAAATGGAAGTGACAGCTGTGTTCCTTTTTCAAGTGTAACTTGTGTTACTTTTAAATTCGGTCAGGTTATATTTTTATGGATCGGATAAGATCTATCCGGAACCTCAGAAACTGGCTCTTAATCTGATTCTTCTTCGTCGTGTCGATGGCTGAGTCAAATTTAATTTTGACTTGCCATCGTGGTGAAAGGATTAGCCAATTCGCTTTGGAGGACTCGCGAATTGCCCAGGGTGTGCCGGACGTAGGGAATCGTTTTGTACGTCATTCGGAGAGGCTCCTTTCATGCACCCCTCTTAATCTGATATAAAGCTATTTGTGTTGCCACTGCTCACTACAATAATAGCACTCGCTACCTAGGGGCGGGAGTGCTTTCCATCAAATGCTATTTACTAAGTTCCTAGTTTTAGAAAATAATTAACTTAAAGCCTACTTGTTAACCCTGAGTGGTTCTTGCTTTTACGTTGAAGTACACTGTCATCATTTCAGATTGTTCTGCCACTATGATACTAAAAAAAATATAAAAAAACACCTAGAAATACGAAATGCAATGCAAAATGCATGTCTCTTTGAACTTTTGTTTTCTTGAATATTTTTTCTGCTACTAATCAGTTTCTTGTCTTTCTCTGAAAATTACGGATCCATCTTTTTGGCTATTCGAGAATTATCGTAGGGATACCGTCTATAGGTACTTTTCATTTTCATTTTTTTTTTTTTTTTTTTAAAAGCTTACTAATGTAATTTGCAAATACAAATTACTAGTATTCTTGTTAACCCCCTCCTGCTAAGCTTAATTCGCTTGTGTTAGGAGGAAGTTTACGTCCGTGGTGTAATGGCCAGGATTCGAACCCACGACCTCTCGATCGTAAGACCGTTGCCTTATCCATTGCGCCACGGCCGCTTTCATTTTCAATGAAAGTAATTTCCTTAAAAAACATGGTCCTTACACTCATATGGTTTCGTTTAATTTTTTTGCGCAATCACCTCCGCTGTCCGCTGACTTTTGCACCTTTTACCCTCGACAGCTTCTGATTCTCAATCCGATTTTGCTCATAAAAATAAAGCTCTCGAAAAGAAATCCGATTTCAACATAATCGTTAATATGTCCACCTGATCGATTTATATTTAATTTACAATCCAATAAACAACAGCTTAGTCATTCTGATCACATCCGCGCGTTCGTACCTCTGTGAGTTTCATGTATGCTGCCAGACGTGCACTTAGCATGTTCGGCCGGCCGAAACGTGATCTCGCAAATCGCAATGGCCTGGGGGGCGATGCTCGAACCGTAGAGATATACTGACACTCGACATACATATGATAAAATATACATTTCTATCAAAAATATAGATCCAACAGCATTTGAACGAATCTGTGCATTATCAATGGAAAAGCCGAGATGAAGTTCAAAGAACATCTCTATCATGTTCGATAAATGTGGTATCACGATTGTGAGATAATATCTATTGTACAACAATCGGAGCCCTGTCTAGACACCGGAGGCCGCCTGTCTGGCCTAGCTAGTCTGATGGCCCATACAAAGCCACCAATTACCTATCCGGTAGCCGGCGCGGCGTACCAACATGCGTATTGTTCATATTTCAACGAGTCGACTACACCATGTTAATTAATACTCTCAGGCTTTTTATACGGCCAACGAACTATCGGAGCCGAATGATAAACATAATAATATATTCAATCGAATGGAAATAAACGCCGTGATGAAAATGATTTGAGTGTTTCGTCAGATTTTTTACGAGCGTTTTTGTCGTACGGTAGCTGTAGAGTTTGTTAGATGGAATGATATGTCAGTAATTGGAAAATAATCAAACGCCGTAAGGCACAGACGCTGAAAAAGATTTTATTGTATAAATGCATGCTGTGTACCTAACAATAATTTAAATTAGGTATGTACACAGGATACAATCATTTATTTTTGACATTTAATCGTCTTTATGATTCGTCGAAACTGAACAGAAGTTGATTTTCAACTACTATTCTAGACCTCTGTTCTAGCAAACACTATCTACATTTGCATAAAATGAAGAAGCAGCAATGATTAAGCGACAACTAGTGATATCACGCATCTGCTCCAAGGAAAGCAGCACAAAATGCATGCTGTATTACTTACTTATATTTACAATTAAAACGGGTCCATGTTTTGTTGAGTCTGCCGGGTAACCGCAAAATTACGTTAAACTGAAACTACATCATTCGAAAAACCAAACATTATGATTATGGTTTGCCGTTGCATACAGCAATTTATGCCTAATGACAAAATAACGACAAATACATACATACATATATCACCTCGTTATACATAATTGCAGTCTGCACCATCCGGGGCTAATGATAAATGAACCTAAGTGTATGGCTAACACTTTTTGTGAGCATCTGACAATTGCCCAAGTCATTTATTTACAAAGTAATATGGCCATTTGTTACGGCTACCGTGATACACACAGTAATTCTTATACATTAGATAGAAGGCGTAAGTAAACACAGACGAGTCCAGACCATCATCAATCGAATCGGACAGAAAACAAGGAGGTGAAGAGGGAGGGGTAAAAAGTGGCGCAGACGCGGATATGCGAGCAAGGAAAAAAACTAGTTGCATCCAGCGACTCGTGCGCAGGCGCGTTCCGAACGCCGCCGTGGCTGGCCTGCAGCGTGCGCGGCTACGGCCTGCGTCCAACATCTAAGACGATGAACAAAAGGTTCACTAAGTGCCTCGAGAGACTAAGATTTCCACTTTTGGCAAATAAACAAAATAAGAATATAACCAACATGGATGGCATTCTGCTCGGCTGTAAAACACGCAGCTATATCTGAACAAAGCTTAGCCAAGTACAAGAAAAAGAGCACACAGTCCAAGTTCTTCAGTTGAGTACCATGCAGCATCAAATTGCTGGCTGGGTCGATGTGTTAACGTCCCGGCCAGAAAACTTGCTTATTCCGGGTCGCAAAATGGTGTTCTCCCGAGGTTATTGTTGCAAGCTTATGCTATTGCCTCTACCTCTTCCCGCGTCAAACTTTTATCTAAGCATCCTAGTTTGTGTCGCTGGGATCCTAAGTTGGGGTCGCTGGTAGAGTGATCAGGATCCTGGGAAACAGAAACCTTCCTAGACAGAACCTCCCATGCCAAGGTGCCACGATTGCGGTGGCTTCGCGTACCTACGTGCAGGCACTACCTTGGTTGCTGCTGCCGTTGTATTATTGGAGTCCTGGTGCGACGAAGTTGTTTTCAGCGGCTGGGCCCTAGAACCATATAGTACCCTCGATGTTCAAGAAACACTTGGCCATGTGGCCAAGGTGACAGTGACTAAAGGTGGTAGATAGAGATAGATAAGTACTACCACTGTGTCGGCTTGTAGTGGTTGGCGGCATATAAATAAAGAATAGAGCACTCGACTGAATGTTCAGTTGACATTCTTGCGAACTCGAACAGCAGTGACCCTTCTGTGGCACTGTAGGTATTGTGTAGTGCGACCGTGAGACGCGCGCACGGTCACAAAAACTACACTCACCATGTTCAATGAATCGTGAACTTCTCGCATTATTCTCGTATTGATTGCTGAACTTGCTTGTGCTTTTACTTGCACTAATTGCTATTGCAACCATGCAGTACGAACATTTGCGAACTGCATGATCCTCACGCTGTTTGGCACTAACAGATATGTATAAAAAAAACCGGCCAAGTGCGAGTCAGACTCGCGCACCGAGGGTTCCGTACAAACCTGTAGGTATATAAGTAAAAGTTATGGTATTTTTATTGCTAAATGAAATCCATAACATAACAATGTGGAAAGCTGACGGTACCTTGTCAATACATATATGAAAACATTATGTATGTTCGGAAAAATCTTCATCTCTTTAAGAAGAGAAGTGATAGACATAATTTTAATACTAGAAATAGGCACAATTTGGATCAATCTCGGTTTAGATTGGCTAAGGTACGAAATTCTTTTATGGGGAATTGTGTAAAATTTTATAATAAAATACCACTGCGGATTCTACAACTGAACGAGACAAAATTTAAAACATGCATAAAACGCACACTATGTAGACAAGCATATTATAAATTAGAGGATTATATCCTTGATAAAAAAGCTTGGCTTAATGCTGGTCCTGCTCCACAGTCACAGCCACTTGGGTCCACTAATTAGTTTTCTTTTATATTATATTTGGAAGAGATGCTCTCCCTTTTATTTTTATAAACATGGTTTTTTTTTTTTTTTTTTTAAATCGTATTTTTTTTTTTTTTTGGAGTAAATGTTTAATCTTTTTATTTTTAACTTTTGAAAAGTTATAGTATTGTATAACTTCGAAGCATTTTTTATTTATTTTGTAAATATGAGTACCACGTGTAATATAATGTAACTGTTTTTGTTTTTTTTTTTTTTGACATGAACGAGCATGGCAATTGAGAGTTTGTCATGCTCACTCAAATGTCTCGCTGATGGTGGCACGTGTGTTGGGTCATTGCGAGTTTCAAAATATGCGGCTTTAATTGCTGTATCTTTTGATTGCGTTGACGTAGAAGTTTGATTTTGTTACAGCTTAAAGATATTATAGACTTGAGTATTTGTTAAGAATTTCAATATAATACCACTACGCGTTCATGAGTAAAGGGGTAATAAGTTTAAAATTATTAAAAATATTTTTATTATATGATGTAACTAAAAATTTATGCTTTTCGCAATTTTTCCTTTATCTGTGTTATAAGACGTTGCTTCGTACCAAATTTCAAGATTCTGAGTTCACGGGAAGTACCCTGTAGGTTTTGATTCCCTTGCGAGTGTCGAAAATTTGCGGCATAAACGGGAGTATCTTTTGATCGCGTTGACTTAGAAGTTTGATTTTTTCACAGCTCCAAGAGACCATAGACTTGAGTATATGATATGAATTTCAGCTTGATACCTCCACGCGTTCCTGAGAAAAAAGGTCTTGACAGACAGACAGACAGACAGACAGACAGACGGACAACAAAGTGATCCTATAAGGGTTCCGTTTTTACCTTTTGAGGTACGGAACCCTAAAAAAGTATGAAAGACATTCAGAGAGGGCTGAAGAAGCGAAGTGCTCATCAATTATGCTAACTTTCGAGTTCGTTCAGACGAGCTCTTCAAATTAGTGGCCTTAGAATACCCGTGATGACTGCCATAGTTCTTCAAATGGCAACCGAGATCAACTTAACGTGAGCTCCGAGGCACGGTGACAAACTTGTGATGTTAAGATGCTCACCCATCCATGGGCCGACCGCGGTTAGCATTGCTTTACCTGTAAGATCGGTCAGTCCTTGCGGCATTGACTTAGCCACGAGCTCCTCACACGAGCTGTGTCTATCATCTAATCTTCCCATCTGCCGGAGCTTTTCCCAATTACATGTCTTCTAGTCTAAGGGATTTAGCTGAATATCAGGCTTTTAATTGGAGTGACTGGCATCAGACCTCCGCAACCCAGTACGATGTAATACGATACTCTATGTTAGAATAGTTGTCAGAATTTCTGGTCTCTGACCACCCGTAACGACTGCCATAGATGTTCAAACGACAACCGGGAGCGCCGGCTTAACGTGTTCTCTGAGGCATTTAGAATATCTCATTGTGTTAAGATGGTTACCCATCCACGGCCGACCTCGGTTAGCATTGCTTAACCTGGAACATCGAACAGTCCACGCGGCTTTGACTTAGCCACGAGCTCATTGTTTTGTAATTCTATCATCATTGAGTAAAAATCTCATCAATTTAAATAAATATTTTACAACTCACACACAACGCCACCTAGTCCCAAACTAAGCAGAGCTTGTACTATGGGTACTAGAATAACTGATACTAATACATATATACTTTTCTTTTGTAAATATATACTTATTATACATAGAAACACCCAGACTAAGACAAACCCCCATGTTCATGCACACAAAGATTTGTCTTAAGTGGGAATCGAACTGACGACCTCGGCGTCGCAGGCAGGTACACAACCCACTCCGCCATCCGGTCGTCAAATTTAACACGCTATTTATTCAAAACTAGAAATGTTATTCAAAAATCATCGTCGTAAGTTATCCCGACTCACTTAAGATGCCGCGCTAGCAGATAAAACGCATGCGGAATTCGAGCTATTGTTATCTTAAGTTCTCATATAGTTATCTGCTATCATACAATAAATACTAGCAATAGCAGTACCGACTCGGTAATTGGCGCATACAGATAGATAGTTTATTCGAGTGGCTGTCTCCACGGGATAAAGTCAAATTAAATTATTACTGGTTTCATAATCACGCCACCCTGTATAAGGCGGTGCACACACTACAATGACCAAAGTAACTTTCTTAACTACTATACTGAAAATTAATAAATAGATAAATAGATAGACGACCGGATGGCGGAGTGGGTAGTGTACCTGCCTGCTACGCCGAGGTCGCGGGTTCGATTCCCGCTTAAGACAAATCTTTGTGTGCATGAACATGGGGGTTTGTCTTAGTCTGGGTGTTTCTATGTATAATAAGTTTGTATTTACAAAAGAAAAGTATATAAGTATTAGTATCAGTTATTCTAGTACCCATAGTACAGGCTCATAGTTTGGTACTAGATGGCGTTGTGTGTAAGTTGGGAGATATTTATTTATTTATAGAGAAAACTTTATTTGCACATCAAATTTGTAACAAACATACAAAGAAATAAGTACTTAAAACTATAACGTACAAAGGGAGGCCTTATCGCTTGACGCAATTTCTTCCAGGCAACCTTAGGATGGACATAATAGAGTGGATATTTGCGGTTGTTTATTGCATTGGATTTGTTGTTTCTTTTTCTTTTAATTTTGCTTATGGCTTGTCAAGATTAAAGACTAAAAAATGACTAATGTAGCAGTTAAGTGACCTTACTAAAAAAAGTGTATAATAAAATAAAAAAACAAGATTAACTTTTAACTTTTTTATGAAATTGTATTGCAAGTCTTGATAGATTTCACTGATACATGAAAGGAGCCTTGGGGTGCATGAAAGGAGCCTCCCCGAGTGACGTACACAACGATCCCCTACGTCCGGCGCACCCTGGGCAATTCGCGAGTTCTCCAAAGCGAATTGGCTAATTCTTTTACCACGATGGCAAGTCAAAACCTTGACCACCTTACTGACTGTCCAAAATGCCCTACCACCTGCACAAGAGAGACGCTCATGAACGACGACGAGAGCACCGTAACAGTGGCCCCTTATTGGACCAATAAAATTTGACTCAGCCATCGACACGACGAAGAAGAAGAAGACTGATACATTATTAATCATGGCTGGTTTTATGGTATGCTAAACGGTCCCATTATTCCCAAAAAGAGAGAAAGAGAGGAGGAGAGAGAGAGAGATAGGTTTAAAATTAAGTTAAAAGCTTGTTAAGTCTAGTGGTGGTAATTTAAGGACGGAAAGGCATGTACAATAAATTAAAAAAATGTATTCGTTTAACTGAATGTTTACAGGAGTTTAAATTTAAGTTAAGATCATTTTTAATACAAAAATCATATTACTCAATTGGTGAATATGACATTGACATTCCATTTTGATCTCTATTTATTTTTCAACCAAGGTATTTAATATTTAATAATTTGTATTCATAATTATATTGATTTATTTTGACATCTAGTTTTTAATTTGCTCCACTAAGTTGACATGTACTATTTTAACTTGAAAATTTTTAACAATAGTAATTTGGCACAATAAATTGTTATGTTATAGATCTTGATTGTTACTTGATTGTTATGATACTTCAATGCTATTTTCTATTATTCTGAGTATTATTATGTTTTTTCTGTTAAGTAAGCATGCATTTATGTGTTATTTTTATTTAATTAATTTGTAAACCACGATTAGTGGTAGAACATAGTGCACATAGGTATATTAGATTATAAGACCTTTGTAAGTTTCCTATGTTTCACAAATAAAGAATTATGAATTATTATGAAAAGGCGTGTCAAAGACTAGTAGAAGCAGAAACCTTCAGGTTAGTTTCCGTAAATCGCAACCGATAACTATTACAATGTATAAGGGACTTTAGCTACTTATCATTATCACCGGCTATAAGTTAGCCGATAGCCGTTAGCCTTACCGATCGTAGCCGATCCAGGTGCTGCTGCATAATTGTCCATTCCTATCGATTCACGTGCTCTATATTAATTTGAGTGATCGAAAATTATTATTCTCAGATAAAATCTACGCATGTTAATTTGTTGCGAAACTTTGGTTTCAGTACTTTGGATAGAACGTCCTCTTTAGAGTCTTGGTACTAAAACGTATGCTCTGGACTTTAAAAATACGTGCGTACACTTATCACAGGAAAAAAATAAAAAAACTTTAACAAGTGCAACATTTTATTCATATTTAACTGAGTTTTAGAACGGTAACTTTTCAAAAAATCCATTTTTCCACATCGAGAAAATACCTACATTAACTTTTTTTTTTATTCGAAAGTAATTCTTAATTTAATTGAGTAACACAAGCATAAACGTTAAACTTGTAATTTCGTGGTTATATAAACTTTTTTTTTATTTAATTTTGATTTAATTTTCAAATTTACTGGTAAGGTAACTTATTTACGCTATTGCCCTTATATATTTTATTTTAAATAGATCAATGACCACATATTGATCTATGATTCTGTAATTTCAGGATCTGCTAAACACACACACACACACACACAGCAGTGGTTTTCACGTACTAAGTAGTAGACATAAAGTGTTGATCCTGTTTGCCTCGTGTTGTGTGTTTGCTCATAAAAACTGCAATACCTAAATTAATTTATTTTAAATACATAGTTACATTTAAATTTTAAAAAAAAACGCCGAAATAATCGTATTTCTTTTTAGTTCACTTGATCATAAAATAACACCGCTATAAAATTTGAATGTTTTAAAAAAAATAGGACGCATATTGGTTCATGAAATGCATATCGATTTAATTGAATCAGACAAAATCAAATTTTCAGTAAAGAACTTACTGGAAATTTGATTTTGCCTTTAGCATCAACTCTAGGACTTCTCTGGCATTCAAAAATTTATTATTTTTACGGTTCATTCGCATTTCCAAATGTTTATTTTGACTGGACTCTAAAGTACTAAGTTGATTTAATTGTAATATACCTGTATAAACATTATTTTCTTACTGTCTCAAGTGCTTCTAGTCTGTATAAATATAAGACATATATATATATATATATATATAAGTATTTGTTTATAATAAGTTGGTACAAGGCCGATGGCGACGCGAACGCTTGCGTAGACGCCGCAAAAACGTACAGTTTTTAGTCAGAAGATCGATAATGCGTTTTTAATCGATTTTTTGCCAGCGTTCTCGGCGTCCGTAAAGGAGACTATCCATTTACGTCCACAAATAATTAAAGAGAAATTATAATCGCAAACAAATTATTCGTTTAGTTATGGTTAAGTTACATTTAATTTGATGTCCGACTTAAACATGGTCAGTTTAATCATTGGTACCAGAATTATATGTGTTATACAATTTAGGTTTGTTTTTCAATGTTGCAAGCAGCCCTACAGTAAAATAATATAATGTTACGTGAACATGAACATCTATAACTTGATGGCATTGTCACACAAGAGGATGATATTGTGCCTTATACGCCAATTAGACATTTATCAGGTAATGTACTTAGTACCACAGTACCCAGTACTCTGACTCAATCCTATTACTTAAAATAACAAAATACAATCACGCGATACACGATAGGGCTGCCTACTTACTGTATTTTAATATCATGTTCACACGGCTACCGATCAACCTATACATTTCAAGTATAGTATAAGCTGATCTCGCATTGCACGACAATGTATAGGTTGATGTGTAGCCGCCTGTACCTGTACATGACTGCTATCATTCTTTTTTTGATTTTGGTTTCGTGGTCACAGAGTGGCGCATCCCTGTCTTTTGTTGGTCCCTTTAATGCGTTCTTATTCTGAGGCGCAGGCACGTGACGCGTGCCGACCGTTTTTATGAAGATGAACTACTCGGTCTTTACTCTGTTAGTACATTCAGTTATTATAGATTTTACATAGTCTTTTGATGAGGACTAATGAGGAAACTCATTAGTCCTCGATCCTCATCATAAAACTGTCTCACATTATATTCATAAATTGGACAAATCACTGTTCCAACCTCTTAACCTTACCTACTAAAAGAAACCAAAGGGTATAGTCACCACCGCATCAGTCACCTGTCGCTCTAGGTCACTCAGGACGTGTGATATTCGCCCATAATTAAGGCTAGGTTCTCCGATCAGCGTAAATGTAAATAAATTCGAAAGAAGTCTGTTGTAAAGACAACCCAGGGCTGGTTTTTAAGGCTTTGATACCCCGCGTCAAGGAAAGTGCGGAGGCTTCTATTCAGGGCCGTATCCGTATTATATGTTTTTAACGTCGAGCATAAATATTTATTTACCTTTATAATAATTACGCGATTCAGACCCGTTGTCTAATTTTTGAAAAACGTATTCGTATTAGCTGTGCTGTGGGGGCGCTCTAATTTGTGGGGTCCCGGTGACAGCTGCCCCGTTTGCCGGGCCCTAAATCCAGCCCTGGAATTACCACCGACAAGATCATGATTAAAATCGATATGAAGATGGCTTATGACCGCGGAAAGAACATAGGATTTTTAGTGTAGCACGCGAGCATAAAACCCTCTCCTTAAGGTAGGTCGTCTCGTAGGTGGATATCGACACGTAGCCAATAAAAACTTCAGAGTTAGTCACAATAAGGCGAATCGCGGTAAGGCGAATTTGTACGTGATCATGATTATGAGATAGCTCTCATATGAGTAATGTTCAGTTTTAAATTTGTTCGTGTCAAAGAAAATGATAATCTTCATTCTTCCACTAATATATATGGATATGGAAAAAAAAGAAACAAATTTAAAAACCAAAGTGTTGGCGGCAAATGGGTTTATAGCAAATTAATGTGCAGTCCCAAAATTCACCATTAGCTAAAGCGATCAATCGCGAAGGAAAACATTGAAAGATATCAATGAAATGCGACGGAAGTGAGCATGAATCAACTATTTTATTAATGGTAAAATAAGTTCTGTCAGATGCTCAGATTACAATATTAACTCTGTAATCTGAGGTCTGATATTTGATTGCTTTTTAGTTCTATGAGACAAAGCTTTTCCCACAAGCTGCTTGTTCATTAATAAACCACATATAAGAACTGATAATCTACCAGACTGTGTCCATTAGCTCCCGTTGGTCCAAGTTATCCATTAAAAGCATAATAAAGTCGCAAGTCGGCGCAACAGTGGTATCGGTAATGCAACAATGTTGCTATTAGGGCCGACCACCACACGGTATATCTGTCTGTCTGTCAATATCCTTAATGTAAAATGAAAAATGACATCAGCATTTTGCATGCGTCAAAACTCAGCATTTATTCATTTTGCCTGCTGCTGTAAAAATGACTGGAGTTAATCGTGATAAGGAATGCGTTTGCATTGCGTATTTACAACGTTCCTGACATGTCCCTATATTGCCGATAAAGCCGCTGACCGCGGTTTTGGCCGCGATAAATTCAATTCAATCATTTATTTATCTAATTTGACAGATTCATACACTTATTATTAAATTAAAATTATATCAATGCTTACTGCGCAGCCCTCCTTGAAAATTCATGGGAGGTTTCGAGGAAGAAATCAATTTAAAATCACTCTATTGTTTTTTGTTGCTAATGTGACTTCTTCCTCGACAAATAAACTGTTCAATACTAAAAAGATGTTTCGATTCGAACCAGTAGCTCCTGAACTAGGCGCGTTCATGAAACACTCTGCCCTTCGAGTCTCTTATTTAATTGATAACCTAAGCAGAGTAAATATTTACAACTGTCTTTTGCTGTTTCAAGCAAAGTCATAATACTCGGTAGATATCTATACTCTGACCTAAGGGTGCTCCCAGATCGATTGTAATGTTTTTTACACTAAATTAAAATTTGTAATTGCATCATTTAGGTGCTGAACGTTACATTACAATCTAATGCTCGTGGTCTGGGAACCTTAATAGACTGTGTTAGCTTGCGTTGAATAGATTTCCATTACAGGTACAATAAAGACGCAACAGTTGTATCGGTACTGCAACAATGTAGCCACTACTCGCACGATATACCTGTCTTACGAAGTCCAACATAATAATTGTATTGACATCAACAACATCGTTAGGCGAATCGATTGCATCGCCTGCAAATTAAACTGATAGGCGATAAACAGTAGTCGGTTCTTTTTGTTAATAGTGAAATATCAATGGTAGAAACATTGCAATTTACTGGTCAGCTTTGAAATTTGTCAATTAAATACGAATACGAAATTTATGCACGTTCCGACCAGAATACAAATGGGACAGAATACATAACAAAACCAAAATCGTCATAAACGTATCTTAGTAGTAGATAGAAAAGAAAAAGGATAAATAATAAAATTGAAAATTGCAGGTATGGGTGTGCAGGCCATTTGAAATAAAGAACACCATTGTCAGTTTTGACCATAATCATGGTGAATTGATCACCATGAGCTGCCATTACTCGACAATGGCAGAAATTATTATAAAAATCTAAAAATTTACATGAAAAAAAGCATTCAATAAGGCCTACTTAGTGCTTCAAATAGTACTAACACACCTATTCGTTGGGCCGGTTGTAATACGACTTTAGACGAATTAAATAATTTGGCAAACATTAGACTACATCCTTAGAGGTTCCTCTGTTTGGTAATGTTCTATTTTTAAATAATGATATCTTGTCATCACCACAAAACTAATTTGACAATTTTTTGTCAATTTAATTTGACAATATATTTATTTTCTCACCACAACAAAAATTAAATACAGAATGTCATTTGCTAGTATGGATGGAGGATGTCAAGTATAGTAAAATTCTATTTCGTTATTGTGGGAGACTAGTGCCCAAGCTAAGCCGAGACTTGTGTTTCAGGTCACCAGTTGACCACCCTGGCTTACAGTAGGTATTGTTACAAATATCTGTAGAATGGTAGTATAAAGTGTTACAATTTTCGTGGTATCGTTAGGGTTAGGATATAGGTATAGGCGTAGTACGTCTTAATAATAAAAAAATAAAAATAAAAATAATATCTTTTTATTTACCAAACCAATCATACACAACATGTTGGAGTAATAAATTCGGCATTTTAATTAAACAGGGCAATATGGCTATATATTTAAATGACTATTTGATTTATTTAGGGCCTGTTACAAAATTGTCATGTAACAGATAAAACCGTCTCAGATAAATTATAACTCAACCGAATATATAACTGACACAATTCAAACATGAAATCGAAATCGCGCTGCAGGGCTTAGTTGCTCTGCAGCATGGCTGAGATTGTGTCATTTCTGGCAAAAAAAAATGTTTAGTATTGTAAGTTTCTTTTTTATTTTCTATTAGTATTATTTCTCTTTATTTATTTCTTAACTTATTTTATAATTTTTAAATATGATTTATCAAAAATACAAAAAAAAAACATTTAAAATATTAAAAAACAGTGTCCCACCGACATCAGGTGCAGGGACCAAGCTGCCGATGGTTAGGGCTCCAGAGAGAGGAACCTCCTCACGATGCGTGCCGTGTCCAAAAGGACCTAATAATAATACCTTTTTTTGTTTTTTCGTTGGAATTTGTACGTGATCATGATTATGAGATAGCTCTCATATGAGTAATGTTCAGTTTTAAATTTGTTCGTGTCAAAGAAAATGATAATCTTCATTCTTCCACTAATATATATGGATATGGAAAAAAAAGAAACAAATTTAAAAACCAAAGTGTTGGCGGCAAATGGGTTTATAGCAAATTAATGTGCAGTCCCAAAATTCACCATTAGCTAAAGCGATCAATCGCGAAGGAAAACATTGAAAGATATCAATGAAATGCGACGGAAGTGAGCATGAATCAACTATTTTATTAATGGTAAAATAAGTTCTGTCAGATGCTCAGATTACAATATTAACTCTGTAATCTGAGGTCTGATATTTGATTGCTTTTTAGTTCTATGAGACAAAGCTTTTCCCACAAGCTGCTTGTTCATTAATAAACCACATATAAGAACTGATAATCTACCAGACTGTGTCCATTAGCTCCCGTTGGTCCAAGTTATCCATTAAAAGCATAATAAAGTCGCAAGTCGGCGCAACAGTGGTATCGGTAATGCAACAATGTTGCTATTAGGGCCGACCACCACACGGTATATCTGTCTGTCTGTCAATATCCTTAATGTAAAATGAAAAATGACATCAGCATTTTGCATGCGTCAAAACTCAGCATTTATTCATTTTGCCTGCTGCTGTAAAAATGACTGGAGTTAATCGTGATAAGGAATGCGTTTGCATTGCGTATTTACAACGTTCCTGACATGTCCCTATATTGCCGATAAAGCCGCTGACCGCGGTTTTGGCCGCGATAAATTCAATTCAATCATTTATTTATCTAATTTGACAGATTCATACACTTATTATTAAATTAAAATTATATCAATGCTTACTGCGCAGCCCTCCTTGAAAATTCATGGGAGGTTTCGAGGAAGAAATCAATTTAAAATCACTCTATTGTTTTTTGTTGCTAATGTGACTTCTTCCTCGACAAATAAACTGTTCAATACTAAAAAGATGTTTCGATTCGAACCAGTAGCTCCTGAACTAGGCGCGTTCATGAAACACTCTGCCCTTCGAGTCTCTTATTTAATTGATAACCTAAGCAGAGTAAATATTTACAACTGTCTTTTGCTGTTTCAAGCAAAGTCATAATACTCGGTAGATATCTATACTCTGACCTAAGGGTGCTCCCAGATCGATTGTAATGTTTTTTACACTAAATTAAAATTTGTAATTGCATCATTTAGGTGCTGAACGTTACATTACAATCTAATGCTCGTGGTCTGGGAACCTTAATAGACTGTGTTAGCTTGCGTTGAATAGATTTCCATTACAGGTACAATAAAGACGCAACAGTTGTATCGGTACTGCAACAATGTAGCCACTACTCGCACGATATACCTGTCTTACGAAGTCCAACATAATAATTGTATTGACATCAACAACATCGTTAGGCGAATCGATTGCATCGCCTGCAAATTAAACTGATAGGCGATAAACAGTAGTCGGTTCTTTTTGTTAATAGTGAAATATCAATGGTAGAAACATTGCAATTTACTGGTCAGCTTTGAAATTTGTCAATTAAATACGAATACGAAATTTATGCACGTTCCGACCAGAATACAAATGGGACAGATTACATAACAAAACCAAAATCGTCATATAGTAGTAGATAGAAAAGAAAAAGGATAAATAATAAAATTGAAAATTGCAGGTATGGGTGTGCAGGCCATTTGAAATAAAGAACACCATTGTCAGTTTTGACCATAATCATGGTGAATTGATCACCATGAGCTGCCATTACTCGACAATGGCAGAAATTATTATAAAAATCTAAAAATTTACATGAAAAAAAGCATTCAATAAGGCCTACTTAGTGCTTCAAATAGTACTAACACACCTATTCGTTGGGCCGGTTGTAATACGACTTTAGACGAATTAAATAATTTGGCAAACATTAGACTACATCCTTAGAGGTTCCTCTGTTTGGTAATGTTCTATTTTTAAATAATGATATCTGTCATCACCACAAAACTAATTTGACAATTTTTTGTCAATTTAATTTGACAATATATTTATTTTCTCACCACAACAAAAA
This sequence comes from Hypena proboscidalis, assembly GCA_905147285.1. Classification (NCBI taxonomy): domain Eukaryota; kingdom Metazoa; phylum Arthropoda; class Insecta; order Lepidoptera; family Erebidae; genus Hypena; species Hypena proboscidalis. The sequence goes on from LR990144.1 coordinate 7,341,984, forward strand.
TTAAATACAGAATGTCATTTGCTAGTATGGATGGAGGATGTCAAGTATAGTAAAATTCTATTTCGTTATTGTGGGAGACTAGTGCCCAAGCTAAGCCGAGACTTGTGTTTCAGGTCACCAGTTGACCACCCTGGCTTACAGTAGGTATTGTTACAAATATCTGTAGAATGGTAGTATAAAGTGTTACAATTTTCGTGGTATCGTTAGGGTTAGGATATAGGTATAGGCGTAGTACGTCTTAATAATAAAAAAATAAAAATAAAAATAATATCTTTTTATTTACCAAACCAATCATACACAACATGTTGGAGTAATAAATTCGGCATTTTAATTAAACAGGGCAATATGGCTATATATTTAAATGACTATTTGATTTATTTAGGGCCTGTTACAAAATTGTCATGTAACAGATAAAACCGTCTCAGATAAATTATAACTCAACCGAATATATAACTGACACAATTCAAACATGAAATCGAAATCGCGCTGCAGGGCTTAGTTGCTCTGCAGCATGGCTGAGATTGTGTCATTTCTGGCAAAAAAAAATGTTTAGTATTGTAAGTTTCTTTTTTATTTTCTATTAGTATTATTTCTCTTTATTTATTTCTTAACTTATTTTATAATTTTTAAATATGATTTATCAAAAATACAAAAAAAAAACATTTAAAATATTAAAAAACAGTGTCCCACCGACATCAGGTGCAGGGACCAAGCTGCCGATGGTTAGGGCTCCAGAGAGAGGAACCTCCTCACGATGCGTGCCGTGTCCAAAAGGACCGCCTTTTGCATCTTATCTTTTTCATCATCTTTTAGTATTATTCTTATTTGTTTTTTGTCAGAATAAATATGTTTACTTTCTTTCTTCTTTCAAATGGAACGCAGCTGTACCTTTAATTTGTTTGTTATTTTACCAGCTATTTTTAGGCTTATATTACGAGTAACGTTACTTGGCGATCTTGATTCGTAATACAAGGTCCTAAAATAAATTACAAAAATACGAACTATTTCGGGGTATTTAGTATAGTTATGTATAACATGTATTTATAAATAAAAAAATAAACCATGTATATTTGTTGTAGCGAGTTATTTCAATGATCTGGTAAAATATCCCGTGATTTCTAATATTTCATAGGAAAATAACCATTTTAGTCTCAAAACTATAACCAACTAGCTGACCCGACAGACGCGGTCCTGTCTTAACAATAAATATTTTGAAACACGCATTACGTCAATGATATGTTAAACCCCGTTATATATGTCATATGTCAATATGAACCCTGAATTTGTTTCATTTCAAATTGTTTGCGGTGGATGGCGATACGCTTATCATTCATGAAGTGTTAGAATCATACACCTCTGCCACATCCTTCTATGTAATATATGGGCGTGATGTAATGCATGTTTATACAACTTCTTCTTCTTCGTCGTCGTGTCGATGGCTGAGTCAAATTTTATTTTGACTTGCCATCGCGGTGAAAGGCCAATTCGCTTTGGAGAACTCGCGAATTGCCGAGGTTGCGCCGGACGTAGGGAATCGTTGTGTACGTCACTCGGGGAGGACTCCTTTCATGCACCCCTGTTTATACAACTGAAGATGCCATATCATTTACTTGATATTTAAAAAAAAAGTCGTTATTTTGACCATGTTGCGTTAAATATATTAAAGTTAATTTATTATCCTGCTAACTATAGACACTTTATATTTTAATGTTATAATTACTTTTCTGACCTTTTCATATATCTGCCTATTTATGGCCACAAATTAAAACAGTTGAAAGTGGTTACTGTAAGCAAATAACTCTTTAGTGAGCTCGTAAACCAATGTATAAATAATTTACTTTCGACCGCCTCTTCGTCGAAGTTACCTCAATAAAAATAATACTAGTAATCTAAGCTACATTAATATATCATTATCATAATCATCATTATCAGTCCAGAGACGTCCACTGCAGGACATAGGCCTTACCAATCGATTGCCGTCATTTATATATAGGTACCAAATTTTTGCAAAATCTGTTTAGAATTCAGGCGTGAAAGCAAAATAAGATAATGTCATTTCAGTTCATTTTTTGGCCACTACATGGCGTTTTAGACAAGGCACATAAAACATTGAATAGTATTATGTAGATAGACTGTAGAAAGCCAATTTTCTGCTGGGAATATCTCAAGCTGCTAACGAGACCGAGCTCACACACTGCCCCTAGAATACTGTCTTTTTCGTGAAAATATAGAATAGAAAAGAATAGAAAAAAACTTTATTTGCATACATACCATTTTCATAAAATAAAGCAACAATAAAGAAAACAACAATATGCAAAGGGCGGCCTTATCGCTTAAAGTGATCTCTTCCAGGCAACCTTTGAATGGAGAGATAGGCAAAAGAAATTGTGGTAGTTTAATAATCTAAAGATTTTTTTTATGAAAATATGTCTTATATTTGCGTTATCTTTTGGCAGACTAGAGGATTCTTCCGAGAAGAGTGTTATAAACATACTAAGAAACAGTTGAAAAAGATATGGGACCGGCAGGATTTGAACCTGCGACCTTACTGCACACCGGGCAGCCGCTTGTTTCTTAGTATAATTTGCGAAGCATAGCTAAATGCTATAAAAATAATCAATTAGAAGTTAAAATAACGTACACGTTCATTCGTTACAACATTTGTGCCGAATGTAATTTCGCCATGTTGGTTTGTATACTACTTAAGATAGGAACAAATGGATGAACGTGATGTCACGAAATGACGTATCATACAGTTGAGAAATTTAGGGTTCTGGTAAGAGGCGACCGTAGCTGGATGGCTAAAGCGGCTGCCCGGTGTGCAGTAAGGTCGCAGGTTCAAATCCTGCCGGTCCCATATCTTTTTCAACTGTTTCTTAGTATAATTTGCTAAGCATAGCTAAATGCTATAAAAATAATCAATTAGATGTTATAAACATATTCTCAATTTTATTATATCCAAAACTTTTCATATCCATAATCCATCATCTTCCAAACTCCCAATAAAAGAACAAACTTCACTCTGTTTTCACCCCCGCGAAAAGTGTCACACAAGAAAATACCAAGTAAGCCGTGTTGCCGCCAAAACATCGCGTCACGTTTGTAAATAAGGCCTGCCGCAGACGGCGCGTTTCATAGTATTCACAAGAGATCCTGTGTCGTGTATAATGGGCACATTCACGACGCGTGTGTGCCATCATGGATCAAAACAATGTGATTAAGTGCGTTAATCGTTTAATCGTTATTAGTACTTGGTAATTTGTAGTGATGTGACAATTACCAGTAGTTGTTTTTTATATATATCAGCTACGAATATAGGTATTTGCCAAACAGAAAAAAATAAATATCTCAGTACTTACGTCAATTTTACAATATAAACATTAATAATTAAACAAAATATTTTCATTACGGGTCAGCGGTCAAATTAGCATAATTAATTGAAATTATTTAGGTAATTTAATATTAATTAATTTATTAACTGTAATTCAAAGAAAATATCTACTTTTAGATAATTTTATATCAAATATAATTCCACATTTATTTTTCAAAATTGAACAATTGCTTTTTATAAAAAAAAAAAATATTTCAATTAGCGTCTATAAATTAAATTATTATATTTCATAATATAATAGTTAAAATAGTCATATTTATCATCATCATATAAACATTAATAATTAAACAAAATATTTTCATTACGGGTCAGCGGTCAAATTAGCATAATTAATTGAAATTATTTAGGTAATTTAATATTAATTAATTTATTAACTGTAATTCAAAGAAAATATCTACTTTTAGATAATTTTATATCAAATATAATTCCACATTTATTTTTCAAAATTGAACAATTGCTTTTTATAAAAAAAAATTATTTCAATTAGCGTCTATAAATTAAATTATTATATTTCATAATATAATAGTTAAAATAGTTATATTTATCAGTGATTTTTAAATACAAGGTAGACTGATGTAGAAGTGTCTGGCACAGCAGTCAACATAGTGAGATGCTTGTTTACTCCCCGGCTAGACGAGATGACATAATGATTGTCTGCGCCGCGCCGCCCGGTCAGCGGTCAGCGGCTCTGCAAGGAATGCAAGGCTACCATTTTTTCACGGTAGTATTAATGTACTGTACAGTAATACTTTCACACTACTTTAAAAATGATTTATCGAGTAAAGAAAACAAGTGCTCACAAATAATAAGAACTGTAGCTTTCGTATAATATAAGTGAAACCTCGTCACAATTTACTTGTATTGAGATGATTCTTCCACGCTCGATTAAATTGTGGAAAGATCTCTCTGCCGAGGTTTTCCTAAGAGGTAGTCCCTTACGAAAACCTCGTCAGGGAGCATGAAGTTTTCAAAAAAATGCGAATGGCTTTTTAAATGGTCGGCAACCCACGATGATCCTGATGTTGCTAATGTCTATAAACTACGGTAACTGCTAACCATCAGGTGGGCCGTATGATTGTTTAGCTTAGAAGAATATTTTTTTTATTATTATCTGCAGCTCCAGCACTATTTTTAGCACGGTAACTGTCATTAAGAATGATCAATTTTTTCGGCAAACGGGCAAAGCTTTATCGCAAGATTTTTTTGAAAATACAGTTTAAAAATACAAATACTAGATGTGGTCAGTGTGACCGCATCTAGAATAACTATTTTTAATAAGTGTCCATATATCTCATCAACCCTGTTATTATCATAATTATTACGTATCGTTTGTAAATCCACGGGAAATTCTGTGTTGAAAGCCGTCGGCAATAGTTGGGCAATTCTCTGAAATACGATTTTCTGGGTTTTTCATCTGATCACGTATGTTAGATAATAGTTTTGTAATGTGATTATTTTTTATATATAGTTTTTATTCGTTATCTGTTATGGCCTCTGAGACTCACAAAAAAAATACACCTAAAATCTATTTTACATGTCGTATCCGAACGTGAAATTACCCTAATTTTACTTTTAAAACATGGAATAATTTGTAAAAAAGGAAAATAAAAGTTAAATTATACAAAATATTACACCTCAGCGATTTGCCTAATTACCTATTATTTTTTGGAATAAACCAAATACAGGTAAAAAGTTTTTAGTCAAGTGCACCGCAGCTCTCGGCACTCTTAACAAATATTCGGAATACTTTGTGCTGGACCTAAATAATTTTGCCATTAGATCAACAAGGTGTCTAGAAAGAAACAGCGGATAAACAAACATTGCTAATAGACAGATTGGTACGCGTATCTAATAATCACACTTTTTAATTCCGCCACGGAGACAAATCTCCAAACTTCTTCGAACTTCGCATAGATGTCGGTGACACTTCACACAGTATTAGGTACAGACATTTTGTCGATAACTTTGTAGACGGCACGTGTATTAAACTTTAGACATAACATGAACTGCCAAGGACGAAGGCCTAAACAATTTTGTTAATATTACTTACTCGCCGCTCAAGATATAATACTTGAAAACAAATTCGATTTTGAAGTTGGTATCCAATCAATCAAAGTTAATATTGATAAGAGACAAGTGCGAGTCTAAAAACACGGGAAGGAAAGCTGTTTCACACGCAAGGGTAGTTGTATATTCTCGTTAAATTATAAAGAAGAAAGTCGATAGCATAATTAGGATGCAAATTGTATCATGATGAAGCCAGATATTCAAGTTCATGTTTCTGAGACTCTAGGTGCATTTTTTGTATTGAAAATGTCAATAAATCGTAAACAGGTCCTAAAAATCGAAAATGTATGAGAAAAAGCTTGCGAAAACACTTTTTAGTGATTAAGAACATGATTTTACGTTGTTGACGTCGACGTCCTTACCGCTGAAAGACTTCTGAGCCTTCTTCACTGATGTTACTTTACTTCTTGTCTGTCCGACTTTCGAAGCAAAAGCTGCCAACGGTGTAATTACTGTGGGATTTAAATAAACCTGCGTTAGCGCACTTTATTGAAGCCAGTGACGGCCACGTTTTATAAACGTCGGCAATAGAATGAAATTGAATGCGGTGCAGCCATTGAAATTATTTTATAGCGAACTTTTTATGAAATGATTGACTTAATCCTATGGAAGTATAATTGAAAAATTGTTGAGTTTTTTTGCGAGGAACTGAGGAAAAAGAAAAGAGGGTGTAAATGACATTGTCACAAAACTGCTTTCCTGTGATTTAATACATGATTCTGAGACCCAGGTGCAATAGCTTTACAGTGAAAAATTTATAAAGATAGGAAAAGTTTTCCTTCAATGCAATTTTTCCAACTGAATTTCATTTTTTTTTAATTTCTCGAATGCATTTGCAATTTGCCGGTCAAACGATCAACAAGAGCTTTAAAATCTAACGTAAGCGATTTTTTATGACGAGTAAAAAAACCCAGTTTTTCCGATGTGTCGAAATTGCTGATGTTTTTTTTACATCCAGTGTCTCGAAATATGTGCTGCATGGTAACACTTTGTCTCGATGTAATTTACACCCTGTATATTTAATACTCAATTTTAATGCGTTTATGCTTTAACTGACTTGCAATATACAGGGTGTATTTTTGAAACGGGGCAGTAAGGGCAAGTACCTTAACCGTTGCAGTTACAGCAAAACGTTCTTAAAAGACCTTCCCTAACTTTTTGGGACATTTTGAACTGCATTCACAGATTTTGTAAAAAACTTACAGTTAGCAAAAAAAATGCAAAAAGTTCAAATATTTTTTTTTATGCCAATCGATTCTATTTCATGTGGGGATCAAAAAACTCTATGGGACTATTTTAGCTTTCAGTACTAGAAAAGACAGAAATCGCCAAAAACGTTTCCCATACATTTCGGCAACAGAAACGAATTTCTACGATGGTCTAACTTTTTGTTATGGCCTGGAAGTGGGTAGAATTGACTGTAAAGTAAATAAAAAGAATTTTTACCCTCAAATTTCGAATTTGATTCGAAAATCTGTGTGTTATACTTAGTTTCAGCTGAGAAACTTCGTATGAGTTATTAATTAAGAATTTTCGCTAAAATGTCTTCTAATCGTGAAAAAATTGACTTATTAGAAGCGTATTTTGTCAATAATCGAAATGCGGGAGCTGCATTAGTGTGGTACCGCAATAAGTATCCGTTGCGGCATGTGCCAACAAGAAAGGTTATTACAAATCTTTTGAAAAACCTGGAATTGCAGGGTTCTTTCAAAATACGCTTCTAATAAGTCATTTTTTTCACGATTAGAAGACATTTTAGCGAAAATCCTTAATTAATAACTCATACGAAGTTTCTCAGCTGAAACTAAGTATAACACACAGATTTTCGAACCAAATTCGAAATTTGAGGGTAAAAATTCTTTTTATTTACTTTACAGTCAATTCTACCCACTTCCAGGCCATAACAAAAAGTTAGACCATCGTAGAAATTCGTTTCTGTTGCCGAAATGTATGGGAAACGTTTTGGCGATTTCTGTCTTTTCTAGTACTGAAAGCTAAAATGGTCCCATAGAGTTTTTTGATCCCCACATGAAATAGAATCGATTGGCATAAAAAAAAAATTTTTGAACTTTTTGCAAGTTTTTTACAAAATCTGTGAATGCAGTTCAAAATGTCCCAAAAAGTTAGGGAAGGTCTTTTAAGAACGTTTTGCTGTAACTGCAACGGTTAAGGTACTTGCCCTTACTGCCCCGTTTCAAAAATACACCCTGTATATAAGATGCTTGGTTTTATCAGTATTGATTCAATTTATTATATTGATTTTATCTTTCCGCAAACGTATCCTAAGAGCATAATTTGAAACTTTATAAAATATCCTTACCGTCTGCTTGTTAGGAAAAAAGCTAAACCAATTTAGGCGAAAATTGGAATTTATTTACTTAAATTAGATCAGTAATTATACCAATTACTATAATTTAAAATAGTTGTATACTTAATTAACACAGTTAAATTAACCATACAGAGAATACAAAAGAAATCATATGGAAAAAAAAAGTAGTTATAATAATATACCCACTCAAACAAAAATGAAAAGATCATCCATCTTTTTAGCAAAAACTCAAACACACTGTTAACACATTTCTCCATCCATCCGTTCCAGGGTTGGAATCCAGGAGAGCGTTGAATGCAGAGAGGGTGCATGGCATAGCTGACTGAACCCGTGGCACGGTGCGACACGCTGGCACAGCAAATAACACATGCTTTTTTTTATATTTATATACTGGCAAATGCCTGACGCCTACCACTGATCCGGGCAGAGTCAGTGGTTATGTCCGAATTTCACGGACTAAAACCCAGTGTGTTCCGTCAACAAGACTTTGCCGGGGTGCCAGGTATCGCTCGCGCAAATAACACATTCTTGCGATTGCGACGATAGTTGTCTCAGACGAAGAATCGATACACAATCGAAATGGATATTGTGTTAGCTTGGGATAGGACATAAGTTACAACATATCGATATACTACGTAATAAAGGTTTTGTTTAATATAAACTTGCATAGATTTAGAGCGGTTCGGTTTGGATGACCTAAAGATTCAAGCAGAGGCTACCGCTGTATCTGACGTATCAATTAAACGGGGCCCCCGGCATACAAAGTGTTCCCGTAAGTAAGAAAGTAAAAAATTACCTAACATCTTCGATGGGATATGAACGCCTGTCAGACTTCCCAGTATTGTCTATATAGGCAGCAACTTTAAAAACTAAAGTCATCATTAGCTATAAATTATTTCATAAATCGGTTTACCGAAAAAAAGGCAAGAAGAGAGTATATTTAATTTGAATTGTTTGTAAAAAATATGGTAAAAGTGACAGATAAATAATTATGATAAATAAATATAATTTTATGCATACTTTTTTTCTTTTGTGAGAAATCTTTACCGAAAGCCCCTAAATATTGTTTTATGCAGGGCCCCGCCAAGGTACGCTACGCCACTGGATTCAAGCCTTCCATTTTTTCTGACCTGTTAAATCAGGGTCGTATATTCTTTCTACTTATCTCTACAGAGCTATTTCATTATTAGAAAATTCTTTGTCTAAAAGAAACACAATAAGCTATTACAATAATGTTTTCCATCATTAAAGTAATGCGTTCGCCTTATGCTGGGTCCACACCTGACCAACGAAGGCCAACGAACGGCTAAGGATGTTACAAAATTATTCGCTTGACATATATCGATTAGTGTTTATTCGATTATTAATAACTTACATAAGTTAATAATCAAGTAGCAATTACTTATTTTTAACTATTGATGCCATTTCGAGTGGATTATTCGCGAGTCCCGTCAGTCTTCATCGTTTACTTGGTCCAATACACATTCAAACATAAGCTACACACAAATTCAAATCGAATGAAACGTAATGTATATAGGTGATGCGAATAACTTTATCACATCCCTAGCCTTCGTTGGTCGTTCGTTGGCTCGGTGTGGACCCAGCATTATACCTTCCAGAGTGGAGATTGGATCATCTGTATTGAACTCCACTCAGTGTTCCCTACATTAAAATTAAGTGATGGTAAATATACCTTGTCTGGGTAATCTATCATCGGACTACGAGAGTAGACTGCCTCCCTTATTGCCAGTTAGACCTTATAATGCTGTAGTCTGACACAAAAAAAAAATGAAAATAATCGTTACTGTGGTACCTTATTATAACATTTAAACCGGAAGCTTAAATGACTAATTATTTCTTAAAATCTAATACTGCTTCTTTTTTCTTGAAAAAAATCACATAACATCACGCCTATATTACGCAGAACAGTGTGACAGAGGTGTACAACATCCACATTTCACCTGTTATGTTTAGGTCCCATAGGAAGTGAGCCTATCGCCATCCACCGGGCCATGATTCTTCATCCAAAGTCCAACTCCGTGCTGCTATTGAGAATTTCCTGACGATAATAACTCTTTGCCCGACCCGGGAATCGAACACGAGACTTCGCAGTGAGGCGCATACGCTAACCACTAGACCAAGAAAGCTGTAGCAATGTTCGATATTGTTCAGAAAAATCTTTGTTATAGATGTATAAAGAATCGGTAAATGAATGAGATGACTAGATATTAATGCTATGTATCTACTAGTGCTTGTCGATGTAAAAGGAACCGGGATACAAAATGGGATGGCTAGACAACACTAAAAAAAAATTTGCGGCTGAACGCGTTGATGTCTTTTATAGGGTACCTACAAAGGGTACGCAAAAGCTTCGCAAAAGCTTGCGAAGAGTACTTTTCTGTGATTGAGCATATGATTTGAAGCTTGGTGAGAAAATCTTTGATCATAGTTATCGCAAAATCGGTCAATTTCAAATGTATTGAGATAGATTACTATTCCGTAATCAGTCGTAAATAATTGCCAAAAATGGAAAATTCCTCGGAAAAGTAATGAAATTTCCGGTGAAAAATATGAATCAAAAAAATATTTTGATTTCAGAATCATGTACTGAATCACTGATAAGTCACGATGTCATTTGCACCCAGTATACCTCTTCTTCTTCTTCGTCGTGTCGATGGCTGAGTCAAATTTTATTTTGACTTACCATCGTGGTGAAAGGATTAGCCAATTCGCTTTGGAGAACTTGCCAATTGCCCAGGGTGCGCCGGACATAGGGGAATCGTTGTGTACATCACTCGGGGAGGTATCGATAGTAAATCTACCTGAAGATAACAACAAGTATAAAGCGAGATGGTAAAAATGCCGTGTATGCTATCCTATTGTGACTTTGTGACTAATGTGGCAACCATGCGTACTTTAGATATTCCTTGCGAAACAAAAAGTATCACAAAAAGTACACGTGGATCTATTAAAGAGTTAATTGTCGGTTCATTACACCTATTTAAATTATTTGATAGAGATGTATCTATAGACTCGTGACGATAATATTTGACACCAAAAAAAAAAAGAAAAGGAAGAGAATACAACGAAAATGAAAGGAAAAAAATACTGGTGGAAGTGGGCGGGGTCGTTAAAGGAGAAAAAATGGTTCTATTTAAATTTTTACGCTCGCGCCGTGGGGTCCAGGGGCTCACGCTCTTTATAAAGTTCGCTCAACGTTTAGTTAAGTCAACCCGTGCCCGAAGTGCTGGCATTTTCTTCGGTCAACGAATAAGCATTGCCATACAGCGTGGCAATGCTGCCAGCATTTCGGGCACGAAGCCCACTGGTAGCGGTTTACTGTAGTGTATAGTTTTAGTAATTGTTATTATAGGTTTAGTTATTTTATTTTTATAATTAACAGAAATGTATTTTGTTGTGAAATAAAAAATATATTACTTCAAAAGAAAATCCGGTAAATCTACAACTTCTAAAAAAAAATGTTCAATTACAAAGTTGTAGGTAATAAAAAGATCTACAACTATAGTTATTTACACTTTTTTCATAAAATGTTAAGTGAAATGTTTAAATGATCAAGTTTTTGGTATTATATTTTTATCTTCTACAATCATATTTTTGCTTTCACGCATTTTTGTGAAAATTTACCTTATTATATCCCTAAAACACTTTGTCGTTTTTTTTTACCTTATTTGACATATTATCGATGTGCAAATATTTAATTCCTAATTCTCTAAATCTTTATTTTTTCAGTGGATGATATTAACGTAGCACAAGGCGTTTTATTGCCTTTACCTACCACCGTGAGATAAATGGGTAATTTTATGTACTGCGTTAACTTTTTGGCCACCACAGACAAGATATTATAAAAAATAGGTTTAGGTAGTTCGTTTCCATTCTAAAAGTAAACCTCACAATTTAAAAACCAGCAATTTAATTTTGTTTGTCCGAATATCTTGGAATGAATAGCGGCTTCGTCCTGGTTGACCCCGACCATCGACAGTCACAGAGCGGCCAAATGCGAAACAATCAGAAACCTATAAAAGTAACGACTATCGCGTACTCTCACGAATTAGTTTGAACTTGTTTTTTATAATAAAGACCCCCCCACCAATTTACTTCTCGTTGCAATCTCCGAAACACAACAACTAAATAAGGTTTGATTCACCAAACTAAGAAATACATTCGTTTTGTATTTCAATTTACGAGAGTATATAATTCTTTTTGATATTTTATTAAATTGCTTGCGATGCCGTTTGCGATGTAGATCTTTCATGTAACTTTTGTCCTTTCCTTTTCTATGCCTTCAACTATCTCCATGCAAATTATTACCAATATCGATTCAGTCCTTTAAGAGCGTTTATTCCTTTTCAAAATGTAACTGTCAATTTTTGTAGTGTTTTGGGAATATTTCGTAAAAACTGAATGAAAGTATGATTTTATTCAACTAACTTTTTAGAATGCAAGTTTTGAAAGGTAAATATAACAATTTCATTCGTAAATACAGCATAATTTTGTAATATAACAACTTAACAGTTAATATTCTTTCAACTGATAAAATAGAAAAGTATGCTTTAGTTATTAAATTTAATTGTCATATTTACCTTTTAAAGCCCACATTCTAAAAAGTTAGTTGAATAAAATCATACTTTCATTCAGTTTTTACGAAATATTCCCAAAACACTACAAAAATTGACAGTTACATTTTGAAAAGGAATACACGCTCTTAATAACAGACGCGAAAAATGAAAATAGACAGCCGAAGTTACTTGTGAATTTATAATACTCGTTGCTATAATAAACCCATATACACATCTATCCAAAACATTGCATGTTGTAGGTATAAGACAAAATAACGGTACTGTAGTAACTAATAATACCGTATTATAAATATAGTGTAGATTCAGAAATAGCTGTTGCCGCGAGGTAAACAAGTGCCTAAAGGTGGCGAATCACCAAATTCCTGGCATCGTGCGGCCGCCTGCGTGTACTCAGTCTTGGGCAGTATTCGATAATGGGGTGTAGAAGGCATGGCGATGGTAAACGGACCGACATTATACAAGCTATGGTTTGACAGTGTGGACGGTAGACGGAAAAAAAAATAACCAGAAGAAAAATAACGTGAAAACAGTTTTGAAAACACTAATCCTTTTGGCGGCAGCTTTAGTAATGGTGATGCTTTCTCCAATTAGTTTCATAGTCATAAAAACTTAATTTAATGATCGATACTCTTTTTCTTATCTAGTTATCAACTTCCATAAAACTAATTACAAATAAAAAATCTCAATAGATACTCCTTCCATAATTTTAACAAATTTATCACATTTTAACTTCACCAGGACGACGACGACCGCATGGCGGAGTGGGTAGTTTACCTGCCTGCGACGCCGAGGTCGTGGGTTCGATTCCCACTTCAGACAAATCTTTGTGTGCATGAACATGGGGGTATGACTTAGTCTGTGTGTTTCTATGTATAATAAGTATGTATTTACAAAAGAAAGGTATATATGAATTAGTATTAGTTATTCTAGTACCCATAGTACAAGCTCTGCTTAGTTTGGGACTAGATGGCGTTGTGTGTGAGTTGTGAAATATTTATTTATTTATTTAAAATAACACAAATAAAACTACGCAATGCGCTTCCCCAGACATTAATTCCTACAACACATAGTATCACACATAATATCCGCTCTCTATATCTCTAGCACGATCACACGTGCATTTAATTTGCGAATAAAGCTGTATATAGGTCCACGGAGTGAAATAGAGCGTGCCGGACAGACAGACCGACTGATTATAACCAGGAGATTGCTCAACAAGTGCTCGCAGGGCTGCAAATATGTTTGGATTAGCCTAAATATACCAGGCCCTAGTTTCAGGTACATTAAATTGACTAGTGCACCGTGCCGAGCGTTACGTGAATTTACATTGAATCAAATCGTACCGGATTTCTGGTAGCTTTGAAGTAGAAATACATTAATCTTTAACAGTTCCGTCTGGTAATTTCCAGGAACTCGAATTCAGGTTTGGTGGTATATTTTTGGACAAACTTAAAAGCTCTTTCAATCTGCGTTGAAGAGCTTCGTTCTTTATATCACTAAATTCAGTATGTAATAGACAGAGGAGATGATGAAACAATGTACCTTTAATCTTTAGCAGGGACATCTTGTTTGAACGGTAGCGACATTTTTTTTATAACCATGGCCTTGTTGTAATAAGGATTATTCTTAAAATTTGTCTCAAACATTTTTCTCTACGCAGGCGAGGCTACGCACTTAGCACGTCTTCTTTTGTGCAGGTGGTGCGGTACGTAGGGCAGGTCATGAGGTGGGCCATAGTTTGTATAGCACTACACTCGCAATGTATGTTTGATTCGTCGGCCAAACCCCAGGGTTTTGCTCTGCATGCTCTGATCTGTGTGATTGTGATTTTTGACGTCTACGACCAAATAAACTCGCACTCTCATCTTTAACTCACAACTCTTTAAGTGGTTGACCGATATTGCTTGTTTTACCGACCTAAAGCAATCGAAACCCTACTGCTATTACTACTAGGCTCTAAGATCATATCGAATCAAAGGAAAACCTGACAATACTGCAATAATAATCTCCTTCAGATTATCACTCTCCTTGACGGTAAACAAACACGGGATGTGATAAATTATGACATTACAAGCTTGGCGCTAGTGGTGGCGTTTTGGTAGTTTAAATTCATTCTATGGTTATCTGTATATATTTATTTATTTAAATGATATACTCGTAGTAAGTATCAAATATTTATCATGTAGTAATATTCAATTAAGTATGTAGTTGTAGTAAGTTTATTAGTAGTTAAAGTTCTACCTTCCGGTGTTTGCCTATTCTCCTGTAGATTGGACACACCCTTATTATCCTATCACATCTCCACCACTCAAAGATTTGCCCGAAAAAAAACAGTGTTTGATTAGGCTCGAAGAATGATTTTAACATAATTTTGAAAAATAATTTCAATATATTCAAGCTTAATTATTATGTTTTCTTCGTTTCAAGATGTTTTATAAGTAATTTAAAGAAATCATAACTATTCCCCATTAGTAAATAACATTGCGATTCAATTTTCACGGCTATAAATCAATATTGACATAATTGAACAACAACATTCCCTCACGAAAATGAAACCCTACTGCTATTACTACTAGGCTCTAAGATCATATCGAATCAAAGGAAAACCTGACAATACTGCAATAATAATCTCCTTCAGATTATCACTCTCCTTGACGGTAAACAAACACGGGATGTGATAAATTATGACATTACAAGCTTGGCGCTAGTGGTGGCGTTTTGGTAGTTTAAATTCATTCTATGGTTATCTGTATATATTTATTTATTTAAATGATATACTCGTAGTAAGTATCAAATATTTATCATGTAGTAATATTCAATTAAGTATGTAGTTGTAGTAAGTTTATTAGTAGTTAAAGTTCTACCTTCCGGTGTTTGCCTATTCTCCTGTAGATTGGACACACCCTTATTATCCTATCACATCTCCACCACTCAAAGGTTTGCCCGAAAAAAAACAGTGTTTGATTAGGCTCGAAGAATGATTTTAACATAATTTTGAAAAATAATTTCAATATATTCAAGCTTAATTATTATGTTTTCTTCGTTTCAAGATGTTTTATAAGTAATTTAAAGAAATCATAACTATTCCCCATTAGTAAATAACATTGCGATTCAATTTTCACGGCTATAAATCAATATTGACATAATTGAACAACAACATTCCCTCACGAAAATGAAACCCTACTGCTATTACTACTAGGCTCTAAGATCATATCGAATCAAAGGAAAACCTGACAATACTGCAATAATAATCTCCTTCAGATTATCACTCTCCTTGACGGTAAACAAACACGGGATGTGATAAATTATGACATTACAAGCTTGGCGCTAGTGGTGGCGTTTTGGTAGTTTAAATTCATTCTATGGTTATCTGTATATATTTATTTATTTAAATGATATACTCGTAGTAAGTATCAAATATTTATCATGTAGTAATATTCAATTAAGTATGTAGTTGTAGTAAGTTTATTAGTAGTTAAAGTTCTACCTTCCGGTGTTTGCCTATTCTCCTGTAGATTGGACACACCCTTATTATCCTATCACATCTCCACCACTCAAAGGTTTGCCCGAAAAAAAACAGTGTTTGATTAGGCTCGAAGAATGATTTTAACATAATTTTGAAAAATAATTTCAATATATTCAAGCTTAATTATTATGTTTTCTTCGTTTCAAGATGTTTTATAAGTAATTTAAAGAAATCATAACTATTCCCCATTAGTAAATAACATTGCGATTCAATTTTCACGGCTATAAATCAATATTGACATAATTGAACAACAACATTCCCTCACGAAAATGAATACAGACGCTCAATAGCCGTATTAGTGAAATATTAGCAAGCTTCTTGTTCATGTGGAAATAGTAAATCTTATAGTGCCAATATCATGCATACATGAACATAAGTTAGCACCAGTGTCAAAGGAACACTATAAATATTGGCAACTATAAATTATTTCACGACATAAAACATAAATTTTGAACAATTTTATTTGTATGTTTGTCACGTTTTATAATAACTTTAGTCACAAGTTGGTTTAAGCAACTTGAATTTAAATAGACAGTCGCCCCGTGGCTACCCTGGTATCTGGCACAAAATATACATACACAGAAATGCTAAACGCTTAGTATTGTGTTTAATAAATG
Source organism: Hypena proboscidalis (assembly GCA_905147285.1). Lineage (NCBI taxonomy): Eukaryota > Metazoa > Arthropoda > Insecta > Lepidoptera > Erebidae > Hypena > Hypena proboscidalis. The sequence goes on from LR990144.1 coordinate 7,358,512, forward strand.
TTATGTAGCTTATTATAATAACAAGCGGAATAGAAACCGCACTACATACAAATAAGAAGCAATTTGTGAAACTGTACTTAGTACTCACTTAGTAGGAGAGAGAGTACATACAGGGTCTTTTTAAAAATGCTTATAAACTCTTAGGGCAGCCCTACATCAAACTTAACAACATTTTGTTTTATGACTTTTAAAGATACTCAATATTATTCTAAGCCTTGCGCACCTTCTTCTTGTTCATCCAACTTCATCCATCGTAGAAATACTAATTTAATTGATGCTTACTTATCATGATGATAGCTCACCGGATAGCAAAGCTGAAGAGGCTATGGGCAGGGTACATAGCTCGCAGAACGGGTGACTGTTGGAGCAGAAAAGTTGTCGAGTGGCGGCCACGAACCTGCAGGAGCAGCGTTGTGGCAGAAATAATGTGGACGTCGTAAGGTTGAAATGATGATGATGATGATAACTTTTCAAAACATATATTTTAAAATACTGTTAAATCTTATATTTTACAATGGGAAATTTAATGTTGAACTTGGACAAGCCGTAGAAAAAGATCAGGGTAGTGTGTAATGCAGAAGCCGTCTGTAAGAGATTATTTTTTTTAAATTACCCTGTATATATCTGTTATTTGCAAAATAAGTGGACGAAACGTTGGTGCGCTGGTGTATGATTGAGACTCAAAGCCGGAAATGTAGTCTGTCAATTACACCAATTACCCCAGCCTTGTACAGTGGAATATAACGGTTTCCATGAACTGCACAGGAAATATAAAAAAATAAAAGGCGCAAGTCTCGAGTCAGGTCGAATATTTTTAATGCTCTACTCTCGCGTAAAATATCTGGACACTGCCAAACAGGGGAAATTGGAAATCACTGCAACGAGGCTCAGATATTTTGGTGAAATTACTCTTTGCAAAGTTCATTTATCTTTATAAAAATATTTTATAATCATAGCACAATGTACACAAATATGCTGTGACCATAGATTACAATTTGATAGGAAATAAATTTAACTTTCTGGTAGGTACTACCGGTACCACCTTATTTTTATTAAAACTGACGTAACTGGCTGCGACTCATGCGCGACGTATCGCACTCTCTTGATAATGCCTAAAAATTTAGGTGAAACCGCGGTCGACTAAATAGACCAACATTATGTGAGTAACACCCGTATTTCATAATTTGAATAATGGTGGTACCATTAACCTTGCTCGGTTTTAAATATTATTGTACTATCCATCGGCAATTTCTTAGCTGCAGACCTACGGAATCTCTACTTGGTATGGCTGAAAACTTTTGAGTAGTTGATTTTCTGAATGTTTGCGCCGAATGTCTTCGAGTATTTTATGTTTAGAAAATAATAAACAAATTATTTTATACTATTTACACTTAGATAAACATCGGGATATTAAACAGAAATCGACACAATTTTTCTAGTTAGTAGGTGTAGCTATTATGGATTACAGCTATACCTAAATGTTACTACAGATGTAAATCTATACTTTCGACATTAAGTAAAAAAAAAAATGTCTCGCTGTAAACCAAACGTTACAGCGAGTCAAATTAATTATTAAAAGTTTTTAATTGTATGGAACTCAATTAATGATTAAAACAATTTTGAGTTAATGGGCGCCAACAAACATGCATTTTAGTGTTTTAGATATGATTTTCTATAAAAATAAATAGATAAAAACTTTATAATATTAAAGTTTAACCCATATTACGTTAGTATGAAAACACGGCGCTCGGGAGTTTACCATTGAAAAAAAGATACAAGGATTTTCTTACCCACATAAATAACATGTGAAATGCTACGAATTGTCGTAGCTAAATTCAGTTATAGATAATTTGAACTTCCGCAACGGCATTAGAATTTTGGATCATTTAGATCCTTTCCTTATTATTTAATAAATAAATATTTTACTAAACTTTATGCAAATGAATTATGTTCATTAATAATGTTGTCCTTTATAAATAGTAAATAACAATGATATTATGATACAATTAAACATTTTAAATAACATTATTTTATTATATACGAGAAAACTAAATATTTACCTTACTATATATACATCAAATAAAAGAAAGAAAACAAAATTAATAAATAAAATAGATCTAAAAAAAGTTCAGGTGTCAAAAAATACGTTCGCATCGATGTCGACCGCGGGTAAGTTAATTATTATTAATTTTTTTTATTGTTTTTAGGAAGGCTTACAGTCTAATAATAAAATTTGAATATTACAATACATAAATTTAAGAAAAGATTGCTTTTGAAAAGCCTCCAATAAATAAACTTCTTCTATTTTCAGTATGAATCAAGATGTTGTTGATCTAAAAAACCCTTGGTTTCTCGTGACTATACACCACTTATAAAGAGCCTTTTAATAAAATCCAACACATCACCAATTTACGAATAGTACCGCGGTTTAGCATCTACTCTATCTACTTGATTTCCTCCATTTCGCTCCTCCTTTACAACATCCCGTAGATGATCTCGAAACTGTAGTAGTAATGTGTAGCATCCGCTTAAGCATATTAATAAGAAGATGAATTATAACCTTGTAGCTAGTCTTACTTACAATCAGCAACTAGTCTTCGGGCCGACCTTACAAACTAGAAAATATTACTGGTTGCTCCGTCGATGGCAACCCTATAAAATCAAATACCTTACCACCAGTGGTCCATGGAGCAGCCACTTCAGTCATCATCTAATCAAATAGCGCCATCTATCACAATCAACTCAGCATTAATAAACTAATGGATCAGTTTTATCTGAATAATTAAATAAACATGAGCATTAGCGTTAAGAAGCTTAAGAGTTATCTGACGGCTGGATAACTAGCTGACAATTTAGAAAGGAAATTATAGGTTTTGAGCAATTAGAGATGACCTAGCGTCTGCCTGCGGGTCTGTTCATGGGATGTGTATTGTAGAGGAACAGGGTGTGATGTTCCTCCACCACAAAGGGAGGATCTTCCGACCAGGCCCGGTGGTATTGCCTGGCGGACAGCTGTCCAACGGTAGCGTATTGGAAGTGGTATAATATAGTTACTTGCTGTGAACATTTCGTTATCGCGATTTAGCGCTCTTCGACATATGTCACGTGTGTGTCATCCGTCATTTATTATGTGCGGATACCGCCACATGTATTTCATCTGGGCTAAAAAGAAGCCTTTATCAGTTGGGATTTAATCGAGTATCTGTAAAATGGTTATCACAAAGAAAGTTTTTGTATGACTTGTGAAGAGCTTCTCTTAAGTTAAGAGGCACTGGCAAAACCACTTTATCATCTCTTCATTTCTTTGCCCTGCTTTTTTACAGCCTTTTCCCAGGTAGCATGTAGTAGTTTCGAAGTCAATCACCCACCGCACAAAATTTCAAAAGAAATTCTTGAAAATTTGTTCTCTATACTCAGATGGAATGGTATTTATTAACATGTGTGTCACGCTGTTAAACGTCGAAGATATTGTTTTACATCAAAATTTGTGCCACCATAAACTTGTTAAACTTATTGGTTTACTTGGTGTATTGGTTAAACTTGTTGGGTTTGTGTAAACCTGTTATCATAGGTTTAGCGACGCATTTAGTAAGAAGACAACTATTAGTCATTGAAATGTATTTTCAACATTTTCCGACATGATGATTTTTTTTTAAAGTCTTTTATTTTTTGACATTGCCGGCGTCTTAAAGAAAAATTAGATTTTGATATAGGTCGGTACTTTATTTACCTTTCATATTGAATTTTCAAGACAGTGCTACCGGTAGTAAACAGATGAGTATACTCGATTAATCGTCTTTAAAATAAGATAAAAATTACTAAGCTTATCAACAAAACTATTTAAATGTTCTTAGCTATTTCAATACGTACCTAAAGACGTTATTATCTGCTTGAACGCACTAAAATTTAATGACCATTTGACATTTTGACATAGCGTGGTCACACCCAAAGCCTTTCCACGCCAAATTGACAGATCATTGAGAGCCGAAGATAATGAACTGTCAGTACTAAGAACGTGTTTGAGAATGGAATTTGACCCAAATCCCTACTAGCTTTTGAGCTATGAATCACGATTTTGATTATGAAATGTAATATTATAATAACTGGATACTGAGGTTAACTAGTTGCTACGGACTTACTTATATTCGTCGGTGGAGTAAGGTACCGGCTACACTGTCTATCTCGCACAAATAGGATATGCAAGCGGTTTGTGCAAATTTCAAATCTATGAAAAAATTAATTTGTTCGAGTAAGATTAAACGTGTAGCAAAAAGACCTGCTTGCACAAACTTTTTGTCCACGTAAGATGGAGCGTGAATTTAGTAGCTCTAAATAAGAGTTTAATAATAAATTTATTAAAATAGAAAAAATCTGTTTCAATGTGCGAATAAGATACTACATGTTAGGGTGGAATATCGCAATATTCTGGCTATAGCTATTCTAGTGATCGCGCAGATTGCCGCGTCATCGCGATTATGTGCACTTGGGCAATGGCAGGCTAGCAAGCTTTTTGGCTTTATTATACATAACTTTACTAAATATGAATATGATACAATAAACTGCTTTATTTTATTTTATATTTTATAGATAGAAGATTTTGTTTTTCTCTATAATTATGTAAAATCGTGGTCAACAGATAATAAAATAATACATATTAACGCACAGGCACTCACGCACGCAAACCTTAAAGTAATGGTGCATCTTTGAGTCCAAGGCGAATTGGTACTTCCAGATTTTATTACTGCACTGTATACCTACTGCCCCGTTAAATGTCAGCATATTTAATTGCAAAAGTGACTCATGACATTATTAACAATAAGATTTTATCTGTTCCTTTATGTTGTCAAGAGCTAAAACAAATTAGGACATTTGTCTGCTCACCGCTGCATCTCGCGTGCATACGTCAAACTCGCTTCTTTTTTATAGACAAAAAATGACATTTACACGGTAAAGGACACGATAGTCTCGAGTGACTGGTGCTTGTGACCATTTAACTTGACAGAAACAAATGGTTCCAACTCCTTACGGTCTGCTGCGTAGGTATTGTAATGTTTTGATCTGCACGATCATAATTTATAATTGTTTTCAAAGATAGATGCAGATCGGTTTTTACGAATAGGATTGGTGGGAGGAGACGTAATGACATTTTAAGGTTTCTGGTGCCGTTTAATGTAAGTTGGATACTATTGTAATTATACAATGAGTGTGTAGATTATAATATAATCCTATCGGCATGATTCGGTGTGTCTCCGATCGGTAGCGGTGCGGTGGGTGCAGTGAAGTGAGGCAGCCACGAGTGCGACAGACCCGCAATCAAGGCGGATTGCTTCCACCATTACCACTAATCATCGGTCGCCGCACACTGGCCATTTTCAAAATCATTAGTCCGAGAAATTAACGACAAAATGATTCCAGAAATTGCTTCAAACACACCTTTCGATCGTGTGTTTTACTTTAATCTATATCCAATTATTATAATTTTTAATGCACCTATATTTTGCAAATAGTTAACATCATTAAGTGAATATGTTCACTAATAAGCCTAATGTATTAGAAATAGACGAAGTAATACATCTTACAAGAGGAACTCGTTTTTTAGGAATGTAACGTAATAAGCGCCCTTGAAAAGACTTCAACGCTTAACCGACATGAAGTTCATTGATCCAACGCTATTACAGAGCATGCTTTAATCTGATTAACTTCAATACAACTGTGTGACTCGCTGTTACGTAATCTTACATTATTTGAATATGCAAAACAAAATTAGAGTTGTAGTATGTGTCGCATTGTTAATTTTTTTGGTAGTATTTTCATGTTTGCCATATTATTATGTGGCTGACATTATTGGAGCGTTGGCGTGAAAGGCGTGTTGGACGAGATTACAATGATGGGTGTTTAGGGTGACACCGGTGCGGTTCGGGCGTCGGACGGTGGCGGTGACGGCGGTGTCGACGGCGTCGGCGGTGGTGGCTGAAGGCGGAAGGGCGCGGGCCGGCGCGAGCCCGGTCGTCGACACGCCCGCCGCACCGCTGCACTTGCACTCGCGGCTCGCCCCGGCCGCGGCCGCCTGACCGCCGGACGCCCAGTCTCGCAGTGTCAGTCCGCGTCGACTCTCCGATAGGGCAACAGCTTCGCTCGTGTGTGGATGCGAGACGCGGTGGTGTTCGGCGGCGGTGGTGCAGTGGGCACTTGTTGCATTCGGCGCGGCGGCACGTGGCGCGGGTGGGTGTGCGCGCACGTGCCGGGCGCGCGGGCCCGCCGACCCCACAGTGCCGCGGCGGCGGGCGTGGAGCGCACAGCGCCGCACGCGCCGGCATGCGACGCTAGCGGGAGCATGCGGCTGCCGCTGCTGCCGCTGCTCGTGCTGCCGTTCGTGCTCGCGCGCCCGGCAGCAGGTGAGACCTCTTTATTATCTACTACAGACCACGACCCCTCGCTCCTAAGTCACCATTAGTGAAAATCACTAAGTTTCAAACCTGAAAATAAGTTTCGCAAAATTGCAGTGAACTTTACGGGCAGTATTTCTTGCAAGCCTATTTGGCAAAGTTTTCTGTAACTCATTGACTTCATCGGGTATGTAATTATTTGTCTCATTTTATGTTAGACATTGTACAATAATTTCAGTAGAGGTATCCGTGTTAACAGCTTCAATAAAATTGACACAGTAACCTGACTTTGCACAAAGTTTGTTTCCAAAAGTTTGGCGCGCTCGGCGAGACACCACGCGCCGGTAAAGTAACTTGAGGTAGAGTGAGTGAAGTATTGGTCTGATTATTAATTTAGTGATGAATTAGGGATATTTTTGGTGGTGGTGTTGTAGAGATATAATGAATTACTCTCGTGAATCGCAATGTGATAAGCCTTGGCCGCCGGCTGACGGACCGGTGGGACGGCTTCCGCGCCGCGTTACGCATTGACCTGCTACGAACGGTTTATTGTGTCGCTTCAAAGTTTGTCTGAGCAGTAAATAAAAATAAGATTTTTGGATATACCTCAGTATGTTTTAAATGACAACGCAAACTATAAAAAAATTGTGTCATGAAAATATCTTGATTCTTAAAATATTATCTGGTGGTAACTGAAAACGCGGTAAAATTAACATACACCCTACTTAACCCTCACTTTGATATAATAAAAGTTTTAAATTATATTCTAAATTGTGTGTCCCTTTTATATCATTTACTTTTCTTTTACCGGTAACTTTATTTAACAGTATTTTTAAATTGATTTTCCTGCTACGCATTGCATTCGTGAAACTCGGTGAAAAAAACGGTGATGCCATATAAAAATTCGATAAATGAACAAAATTCATTGTACATTCCCCGCATTTCCCAGTATTACGTAGATAACTCAGTCTTTATTATCATGAGACAGAACGTGGGCAACCTAAAGTGTAATGAAATGTATTGCACCTAATTATTTTATTTCACAATTTTCCACAACAATAATAAAATACCCGAAATATCCCCATTTCATTCAGCAACCTCACCGTTGGGATAAAGGTAAACGTGACTCTTTAAAAACAAATGAAATCTTATTTAAAAAATCAGAATAACTGTCATTATAGTAAGAACAGTTAGGTATTATAACGTCCTTGTAAAAACATCGTGCATAAAACTAATTTTTTTAAGGTTCCAACAACAATAGATATGCTTATTATGAAACTAACTTACATTAAATCCTTACAAGCGTACAACTTTTGCAAAAACATCCGGCGACTTTTTTTTTAATGTTATCTAAGAGCTGTTTATTTTCGTTAAATTTCATGTCACGGAAATCACGTCTGTATCACTCCATGCATAACAAATAAATATTCAGCTCCAGGCCTTAGACAATAGCTTCTAAGAAATAAATCAATCAATCTTTTCACTCACTTCGCGCTCTTAAACTCTGAGAATAAATATACATACAATTAGTATTCGTTTATATATATTCCTGTTAATTTGCTTACATATTTATCGTAAGTATTTAATTATCTGTTTAATGACCCACGCAACGAATAAAAACAATAATGTATTACATGGTTGCGGTTTATTAAACAAAGTATTTTACAATTTTCAGCGTTGTTTTTCAACGCGATACACATTATAAGCATTATCTTGAGTCAGAAAGTCTAAAAACACGTGAAAAGCCCACAGTCAACTGCATCCTGAAATAATTTCGTTGATAGCAATCACGAAACGTATTTTATTCAAACATATAATTTTAGAAAAAACAGCAATGCAATAATTAATATCGGTGACTACTCATACGACCAGCGAAGAGGCTTTTTTATATAGTTTCATGGTCGGATTTTCCTCCGCACCTTACATAATTGAGGACAAATCCCACGTGAATAAGTCAGTCTCATTATAATAGAAACACAACAAATTATATTTAGTGCAGAGGTCGCGTATTTGTGACGCAAGTCAATGAAATCGTGGACGTGTCAGAGAAATCTGTATTTTTTTGTTATTTGGCTTCGGCTACGAATAGTTGCATCGATGCGGATCCACAGGAAGCCGCGCTACTCATTTCCGTGTCGTTTCATGGTAAAATGTCACACATTTACAAACTATTATAAATCGTGTCTAAAAATATGCTGTTTTATTTGTCCGTAATTCATCGAAGAGTTATCTTAGGTACAATAAATTGTAGATGTCCTATCAAAGCATAGCATTGCTAACATAAAACTCATGAAACACTTACTTTCTAGCTAGTTAACACGTATATTTACGAACGCTGAATACCGAAATACTACTACACATTCCCCCAATTTTTAACCAAGGCATTAAATAAATATATTTACCAAAAATATAAAATTAATGATCAGTTAAAATATTGTTCCACTAGGCTGCAAAATCGAGGACCAGATAACGTCAGTTTTACAGTATTACATTCAAGTATAAAAAATAAACAGTTTCCAATGGATCAACATATCATCACAAAATATGATGATCCATTATAAGTGAACCTTACCAGAACTAGAGATGAACAAATTAAAGCAAAAACTATTAAATCCATATAATATTCATAAATGTACTTTGAAAATAATATGTTATCGAAGAAAAAGTGCGAGAGCTTCAGCTGATCATAATAATAATGCTTGTTTGCTATCTTAGTGGTATCTATCAAAATTGAGAAGCCAGTTAAAGCTCGATTTCTGCGGCCTAACTACATTGCCTACTTATCTTCGACTACATAAAGTTGACTCTCATATTATTATTACTAATAATTACATTTCTTATATAAATCATTAATGGACGTGATAAAAATATTTATTTCCGATGCAATAAGATTTGGTAACAACTTATTTAATTGATATGGTACCTTAATTTTGACCGCAAAGATTATAAGGTTTTGCGCGATCCAAAAATAAAATCTAAAGTACCAAATCAAGTCCCAAACCTGGTCGTATATTTTAATAGGCTGTAAACTACAGCAAATCAATGCAGATTTAGGTTTGCTGGGACGAAACTACATCATTATCAACCGAGCCAATATCCCAAAAATGTACTTAAATCGTCAAAAAAATGTAACCAATACTCAGGTCTTCGCCCATAATGAAAATTAATAAAATCATTATGATCTACATTAGGTTGATAGTGGATTTATTTACAGTATTCTCGGTAACTTCGTAAAAAAAACGATACAATTCATAAGTTCGCAACATCCGTGCTATACGATCTTTATTGTCATATTAGTCGTTTCCATTGCAGTTTTATGACTCTATCCACTTTCTCAACTTTCTTAAATATATTTCCTTTATTTTTTTCATAAAATCTATTCTGAGACTTCAACAAAAAGATTATTATACATAATTTGTAAATTACTTTTCGCTATATTAGTTCAATGGTTAGTATTATTTTAAATTTAATACAGTAGTATTAAATTTAAAACTGTGTGAAAATACTTAGGAAGATAATTTACAAAAAATGGTAAAAAGAATAGTCAAAAAGCAAATATTCAATGAGTTTCTGCATGATAGTTTCAATTTAATTTGCGTCTGAAATAAAGCAAACAGTAGCTAGCTAGTGTTTGCTTTAAACTAAAAAAACTGTAAAAGCTTTTTTTTTTACTTTAAACTGTTTCCCATTGCTTATGCACTAGAGCATAAGCGAATGGGAAACAGTTTTTCATTACCATCCTCAAGTCCAGTACTCGCCAACAGTCGCCAGCGCTTAAGGTGCGGACACATTAACAACGTTTAAGCGAGATTAACCGCAGTTAGCGCCTACTTGCTGGTATTTAATATCCATTTAACTGAATAACTTACTTCTCTGTCTGGCTGGCATCCGGCGATGGCGAGGGCTAGGACCGCTAGACGCAACAATATCATTTATGTAAAATACTTGTTTTTACTTCATTGATTGCCTAGTTGGTACAGTGATTAGTGTACGTGATTGCTAATCGCGAGTTATCGCAACCAATTCTCTGGTCAGAGATTGGTTTTGTTAAGATTTTTCTAAAAGGCAATTCTTATTCGATACGATCAACGATTCGATAAATGCATCGATCGGTAATGACAGTTTTTCTTCGCTAAAACAATCGAATGACGTGGCATCTTCGGCCATTGGAATAATAACACCTTCGGTACGGAGTAATTGTGCTGTTTGCTAAACAAGCGCCTTAAACTAATCAGATGAAATGTAGAAATTGTCTTGATACAAAAAAAGTAATTCTGTACGCCGGTAGAGTTGACTACTCGATTAGTAAATAATCGAGTAGTCAGCTCCACCGGCGTACACACATTTTTTATAAACAGTTTTCGTATTCGTGTAAAAAACTAACCAACGTTTACTAATTAGCATATTCAAAGCCAAAATACGTTTTTTCGAACATATTCAACTTTTTCAAATGGTAGTTTACATGTTATTGTATTGTTGTCCAAATCGTACTATTCACATGTGAGTCACGGTAAACGGTACTAACTAATGACTAGATACCAAAAAGAGTGCGTTGATACCATAATGCGTAGCAAAACAACTAACAGCCTAGAAATAAACTAAAAAGTGATAAAAATATTGCAGTTTTCGATACAGAGATCCACCCAAACTTTTTAATATTGCATACGAATCCAATCGATCAAATCGAATATGAAAAAAGTTACACACATTTTATATTTTCGCAAAATATAGTAGGTACCTATCACGTATAAATTTAAAAAAAAGAGCGATCTCTACATACTCCCCTTCTATTGACAAAGTCCCCTAAAACCGCCTAAGTACCCCTAAAAACCTTTCGTTATTTATCAAATGAACTGTAAACTTGCTTTTTGAATAATTTTACTTACCATAGATAATGGAGACAATTAAATCACTATAACATACAAAAATATTTGATCTATCTCAAAAAAGCTACGTGAAACAACAAATATAAACCTGGAAATGTTATTCACACCTATGCCATTCCAAATGTTGCAAGCAACATTACCTAACCAAATTACGCTGTCACCGGCCGTCACCATTGCGAGCACAGCTCGTAAAATTACTCATCACATTGCATCCTTGCCGTGTTTTGTGCAGTCTGTGCAGTATTTCGGGCGGTTGGATGCACATGCACACTGCACATATTTGCATGTGTAAATAAATATTAAAGAGTCGTCTGGCCGCGATCTGGCCGGGCGCCGCGACCGTTCAAGAGCCGCGTATCGCCTGCACCTGCGGGCTGGTGACGGTCGACTTTCTTATCGATATCGATAAATTATGTAGCTTTTAAATTAAATGTTAAAAATAAAATTCAATTTTCAGGATTAATAAACCAAAACAGAGTTCTTAGTTACTGAAATTATTGAAACTATTTCTTTAATGTATCTGAAATACTATTAAGTTTAGACCTGAGTAACAATTTCCTTGATAAAATATAGATTAGGTTACTAGGTGAAGAAGATGTAGCTTACTATTAGCGAAAGAATTAAAATATCAGTCGAGTAGCTTTTGGGTAATCGTAACGACAAAAAAACAAATCTTTCCTCTTAATAGATATTAGTTTACATTAGATACTATAAGTTTAAATTGCTGTTGTCAGTTTTATTACTCATACTATCCATTCGGATTATCGACGAAGTTCGACGACTTATAGTGTCTTATGAATTGAATTATGCCGATTATGATGAATAGCCAGTATACGGGCAGGTTGATCGTAGATCAGGCCGTGTATGTCGTTTAATTTTCCGATATGCACATAACGTCGCCTATAACGGGTTTATTGCTTTGGAATGAACGCGCCCGTCTGCATGCCAAGCGGCGATTCCTGGTGATCGCCCCTTTGAATTATGCGCACGGTCGCGTCTGCATTCAATCGCCTTACGAGATTTATGTATGTCCCGCCATCGCCAGCTCGCCACAACAACCGTTTCCATGAAATTGGACGTGAGAAGTCCAGTGCGCTCAGTGCGCCCGCCGCTGACGTGTCAGAACCGACTCGCCTCTTCATCTGCTTTGTGTTATCGTGTGTTTAACTCCTCAGTGCTCAATATGCATTTATAAACACAGTGGATAAGTGTAACATAAATCTATCACGATGTTACAGATACCGCACGTAAATGAATCTTCGACGCTATCCAATTTAATGCAAAAACATGTGTGTATTATCCTCATTAGTTTTTATTTTTATTGATTACCCGTCTGGAGCTTCGTCTGGCTTGGAAAACAGATTTAACATGGAAATGGGATAAATCCAATATGTTAATCTACGTCGCTGGATAATGGAAATCTATGCAGACAGGTGTTTAGCCTCAAAGAGCAGCCGAATTCTAAGCACTCTTTCGCATTGCAAATACGGTGGAATCATTAGAATGACAGTTTCTGAATACTGTAATGCAAGAAAATCTTGCAGGTCTATATTTTCCACTACATATGAAAAACTGTACCCTAACTAATCATATCAAATCAAACTAAGGCGGCACTATTATCAATGCGCCTTATAGGTTATAATTCATTAGCACTCAATTATCTGTTTGTGAAAATTTTGTATTGCGTATATATCGCTCATGAAGGACTGGTAAATTAGGCGCAGGTAGAAATATCATAATTTCGAATAATGTACTAACGTTAATTCATAACCAAATGATTCGGCCATCGTAAGTCTCTTCCAAAAATATTTATATATATATTTTAAATTATGCCTACATGATTTAGCACAATCCCCAGTATCTTGAACCGACCATTCAAAATCAAACTAAAATTTCCTCTTAATCAAATTAACATCGATATCGCTTACAAGAAGCAAAAAGTCGCATCACTAGCGTGAATGCACGCCGAGGTGCAGTCGGCGGTGCAGCGCTCTGCTATTGTTTAAACGAATTGAAAAAATCCGCGCTCGACCTGCCAAACCGGAGTACTGTGTCTCATGGGCTCGCGTACACACCAACTTATTGTTTTATGCACATAATTAGACGTATTATTTATGTATTCATAATTGCACAAGTATTTATAATGTAAGACATTGACAAGAACTTTTTTTCTTTTTAAAGTGTTTAGCCATGCTTAGCAATCTAATACTAAGAACAGTCGAACAGTATTTTCCACTGTATTTAAGAACTTATTGGTTTCGATATTCTAAAGACATTTAAATAATCAGCTTTATTTGGCCTCTTGATATGTTATATATGCATTAAATCTACAGAATGAAAATCTATAGAGAGTAATTTTTATTGAAATTAAGAGATATATCCGTTTAATAGAGTAACTATAGTTCAATTCAGAAGAACCGGTGATGGTAATAGGATAAAAGTTGGTAGGGTAGGCAAATGAAATTATGAACAATATGAATAAAAAAAAGAAAGAACTTTTGGCTGTACAAAAAGCATTAGGCGTTAGTTATTTAAAAAAAATCTGAAATGTCAAAGTTTATCATAGTTTTTTTATTGCTACTTTGAATAGTTTAAAAATATTATACATAGGCAGACAACTCAGAACGAATAAAATACACTCCTATTATTAATTTGAGTGAATTCATTAGTTTTAATTTTGGGCCATAAAATAATAATACTTACACGTTATTGATTGTTTAAAATATGAGCTTTCAAAGTTTTTCATAAGTAAAAATACATTAAAAGGTTTTTGACCCCTCGAAAAAACTTTGTGATTCGTCATTATGTGAGCCTATTGTAACCGGTCATTCCAAACAAGTTTTTATTAAAATATTTATTTTTGTTTTAATGCACAGTTCAACTAAACAGATTAATAAAATGTTTTATAAGTAGGTATGTGAAAAAAATAATTATTATATAAATTGACAAATAATCCTTCGATTTTACAAATTTCATTGTGGCATTTGATTGTAACGTCTTGAAATTGGACATAGTTGCTTATTTGTCCGTATGGAAATACATTTTATTTACAAATATAAATTTATGCCACATATTTTTTACATCATTTTATTTTAGTGGAAAACGTAAAATGGTATATTCAGTTTATCCTACAGATGTATCCCATAATTATAAGTACATATTGAAAATATAAGAAATTATGACCAAAAAGAATTGTTGATATAAATAAAAAGCTTCTCTGTGTTCCGTCCAATCTGAATATTCACTACTTCATAATATTCATGCTTCTTCCAAAATTTGCAATGTAAATCTTGAAATGTAGTCCACAGAAACGTTGTAATATAATAGCTACTTGAAACTTTGATAGTTTGTATTTCAATTTTATCAAACCTGAATAATTTTGCGTAAAGTTAACCGCGTAACTAACTAACCCTTTAGGGGCCATGAATTATATCCTTTACCCTAACAATTGCTTTGATTTAACGTCCCCAAATTAAAATATTTAATCAAACGGCTAGACGCCGACTTATCATATTATGCAAAATGTGGTTTCAACCCAGACACCTGCTTACATTTGTCCTTCATTGTCCCAGAAACCAAAAGTAGGTCGAGTGGAGGCTGCCAGACAATCACAATTTTAAATTAGACCCTAACAGGAGGCTAGACGGACTTTACAATACCTATATAAATGCATTTGATTAACCCATCCCGAGGTAAGTCCGCCTGGAGCTTTATTAGGCCGTCTGCCGTTGTCGTCTGGCGGCCGAGACGGGCCTACGCCAGACACTTTCAACTTGGACTGTAAAACTTTATGGTTCATTAATAGTGATCGTCTTAGTTGCTAAGTGTTTTGTACATTTTATGATGTAACTTTCACAAGTTCATGAAATTCTATTCGAAGTTTAACTAGGGAAATATGGCCATGTTAATAAGGCGTTCTCGACTTCTCGAAGTTGGCTTATGTCGTCATCCGAAATTTAAATCACGGTTTTCATTAAATATTTTACAAAATAAAGCAACAAACTTTATGAGTTACAACTTAATAAAATATAATAAATGCAGACATGTCATAAACGGATTTGATTGCATTATTAATGATCCGTCAAATTGTTATAACGATGTTCTTTTTGTAATAAACAGCTTAGTTACTGAATTTATTCAAACCTTTTTGAAATCATTTATTTCGTTTTTATTATTCATCAGCAGATCTACCTACTCGTACAATATCCATTAATGCATTGTTTTTTTATGATAATCAACCGATGCATTATTATTTTATTACATCAATCTAAATATTTTAGTAACAGAATTTAACATATCTTCATACTTTATTTTATCTAGTAGATTCGATAAACAATATGAATTATTGTTTGTTTTATTGTATTACTTTGAGTTTGTATCTATAGTGGAATAAGCCAATCTTCTTAAAAAGTACTAATGTATTTGGAATTGTGTATATATACTTTACATATTATGCACACTAAGCAGGTAGAATGTGTAGAGGAACGGGATGTGATGTTCCTCCACCACAAAGGAAGGATCCTCCTATCAGGCTCGGTGGTATTGCCTGGCGGACAGCTATCCAACGGTAGCGTATTGGAAGTTGTATATATGTACACTCTCTGTGAACACTTCGTTATCGCGATTCAGCGCTCTTTGACATTTGTCACGTGTGTGTCACTACTTGACGTTGTCAATGTTGTCTGTCATTTATTATGTGCGGATACCGCCACAAGTGTATTGGTCAATGAAGAAAATATATAAATAAATCGGCAAGCAGTGTACCTACTTCACTGGTGGTAGAGCTCTTGTGAATGAGCTCGAGGGCGGCAGCACCACCGTCTCACCTTTAACCTGCCGCCAAATAGTAGTGCTTCCATTACTGTGTTCCGGTTTGGTGGTGAGATCAGGCCCTGAACTTACTGGCACATGAGGCATAACACCGTAGTTGTTGATGTCCATGGGCTGTACTCCACTTACCATCAGGACTACACGTTCGTTCGCTGTGGGCGTAGAATAAAAAAAAAAAAAAAAAAAACATTCTGCAAAATATTTTGAACAGAAACTCTAAAATTAAACGAAACTGCGTTAATTCTGTGACATTTTGTTTGTTCGGCATAGTCTGCCAACAATAATAATGGCTGCAATTCACAAATCAAACTTAACTGTATTATTATTTTGACGTAATGAAAGAAGCGGATGCGGTTAATGATTTGTTGATAGTAGAATTAAACGAGCCAGGCTATTATTATAGCAGACGAATTTAGAATGCAACTATTCTGGGCCATTCATGCTCACCGGTGATAGGGTTTGCGAACACATGATTTAATATTAACTATGTATATGTTATGTATGTATGACAAATCTTAAAAATAATTAAATCAAGGTGATGTAAAGTACTTATTTTAAAGGAGGAAGTCAAGGAAATAGACTTTAGGGTCTTGCGATTAATGTCTTGCGAATATCGTCTAATTGAAGAGCAAACTTATATGTACATACCTACATCTACTTATCGTTAATTGTCAGGCTCAGGTTTGCATAAAATACAGTCGCTACACATTTAAACATTAGTTTTAAAACTATTAAAACATTTCCATCGATCTCATTAAAAATCAGAACTACAAAAACAAAAAAACATTCGTTAATTATATAGTTACTAGTCGATGTTTGATTATTTAAACAGGTATTGCCATTGCCGTTCGTTTTACTAACGAGGTACATTTATTTAAAACAATAAATCAGTTAATACTCAAATTCGACAATATTTTTGTATATTTACATACTCCATTTGAAAATCAATTTTATTCACACAACGAAGATGAGAAAGACGGTTTAAAGACGGTAGTAAAAATCACCAAAACCAACCAAAGATATAAGGAAAATAGAAAATTTCATAATTCTAGTTTTCTGCCGTAGTAATTAATAGTCTTGATAATCTTAGACGCCGAAATTAGATCCATCACATACATAAAGAAATATAAAATAAACAATAAATAATTAAATTTATAAGAATACTTTAGTATTCTAATATAATAAAAAGCGTAAAAAAAAAATCTAAAATAAAGTAAAATAAAAAACTAAAGTATTTTTGCATAATATTTGCAAAATTAAATTTTATTTTTTTTCACGTTTTTTTTCAGTCCTAAGTAACAGTCAGCCCTGAAGCGATATCGTTCGATGTGGGTGACGTTTCGGCAATCTATTTGCAGCGTTGTCCGCACTTGACTCTTCGCTTGTTTGTTTTTCGGCTTCGTTTAGAAATGGCTCGCTAATAGCTCCTATATTATTATCTGTGCTGTGCTCGTGCACACGCCATATTATTTTATCCTAATTATTTTAATGGACACTATGGTATTTTTTACTTTTTATGACCTGATTTTAACGAAGTATGGAAAAGACTAGAGGCTGTTCAAATTTAAAATCTTTTTTTGTTTTTTGGCTAAGTTTAAAAAGTAAAGCTCCTACAATATCATCGTGTACATTTTTATTTATTTTCTACTTCTGCTAAGTATAGATCATAAAATAATGTTAAAAATGAAAGTACAACATTAATTATAGCTTTGTAAAGAACGTTATACAAGCAAAGTTTATACAATATAATAAAATGAAAATTTGCATGTTAGTTTTATTAGGTACATTAGAAAAAAAGACAAGAAAGATTTTGGGTATTTAAAAAAATGTAATAATTTTGCTGCCCCTCAATTGGTCAGTAAATAACGAATAAATATTCTTTTGTTTTCGAAACACGGATAGAGTATACTCTAGCGGTCAACCATCTGTCAAAAATAAAATAATAAAAGTATTTAAAAGGTAGACGAAGATTGTTTGAATTCCGAACATTTCTGAGATCTTCGGACGAGATTGTTTATAGGTGTGACTTAAAATATCAATAGACTAACGGTATCTATTAGAATCTTTTCAAGTGTTTATGGGAATAGCTTTATAAACGTGTTTTTTTCGACTATTTAACAGCAGAAATGGAATAGATTAAAGCTATTCCTAAAAAATACACATTCAAAAAAGCCGATATTTTTATAGATTTTCTACAAATAAGTAATACAGCAAACAATTATGACGGCAATTTCACAATCACTGCTACCGTTAATGTAAATATAATTTGATATTTAAATAATATTGAAAATGATTATTAAATTATCTTAAGTAGTGTGGTGTAAATTGTTCTTTAAATAAATATGTTTAACAAATGCACTTAGTTAATCGGCTACTTAAGGCAATTAACTGAACAACACACATCTACTTAATATGAATAAATTATTTTATCAATTTACATATTATATGCATATTCATAGCACATGGATATTTAATCAAGTATTCTAAATTATTTACCTCTAGTTGTAAATTCTAGAAAAAACATATTAATAAGTACAACACCTGTACGAAGATAAATCTTTGTGTGCAATAGGGGTTTGTCGTAGTCTGGGTGTTTCTATGTATAATAGGTATGTATTTACAAAAAGAAAAGTATATATTATTATGTAATAGTATCAGTTATTTTAGTACCCATAGTACAAACTCTGCTTAATTTGGGACTAGATGGCGTTGTGTGATATTTATTTATTTATTTATTTACCTGTGTTAAAATCATCTTTGACCACAAGGTTAAATTTTAGGGTGTACACAAACGGATCAACATCAATCGATGACGCCGATCGACGATGGATCAATGTCGATCCGTTGGTGTAGTAATACCCTTAGAGAAAAATTACGAAATTAAAGAGCAGGATAATAGGACGGGCAACGAGCGTCACCAAGACTTTAAATTTAAAAAAAATATTGAGTTTATACCTACTCTATGTAGAGCCGGGTTAATGATGAAAGGCAGATAAAGGAATAAGGTTTGTTTAGATATATCTCTCACATTATGACTAAAATACATAACATACTTATAGCTTAAGCTCAAGTGCTGCCATTTGTAGAGCACACTTTATGACGTACTATAGTTATTTGTACGCAGATTCCTACTTCATCACAAGTAGTATATATAGGTTTATTGTAATGTGGTTTCATTTTATTTTAATGACTCTATAGCTATTTAAAATAGCTCTCTAAATACGAGTTTTGAAAATAAATAATGGACTCACCGGTCAATCATGTAATAAAATAGCTCAAATAGTGATTTTCTGACGTGCGACATTCATGCGAGGCGCCAGTCCACCAACGCTTGCAGACATTATTCCAGAAACTAAGGAAGGTGACGAAACACACACATAAAACATTCACAATATACAATTATAAAGCATTTTATTTTGCCCGCAATTTCTCACACCTACACAATTTTAGCCGGATCTCAGCTCTGCTACAAATTATGGCGCCAAAGTTGACGGAACTGGCCAATTTCACGGAGATATAAGGAGCATGTCTCTATGCAGACTTGGAGTCAACGCCCGCACTCGCAACTAAAATCATATTCGTGTGTATTTACATTTCTTCCAAGGTGCTTTACAGGCCAGTACCAAATACTGAGAACCGGTCAAGCGCGCTCCGAGCATTAACGCATCGCCGTATATCAATATGAAACTTTGTGATTTCATTAGACATTCGTATCTGGTGGCATTCGTGACTGGTCGTTCTATTAGTAGCATTTATTATGTATCACTTGTGCGGTAAACAAATCGAGATTCGAGACACTACACGCCCGAGCGTACTGAACGGTCACTAAGGAAGTAGGTTGCAACAAACCTTTCAGACTACAGCCTAGCAACCGGTTCTTAATTTGAGAACCGTTGCAAATCTAGACGCCACAAATCCGGCCACGTGTTGTTGTTCACGTATTTACGCCATGAAAAAAACAGACATCAGTACACAGATTCTCCGGTCGTTACACACGTTGTCTAGCCGTAATAGCATTTTGATCACTTCCATCGATTTATTTTTAACGAACTAACGGGTGCTTACGTCACTGTCTGAAAATTTGTTATGCACTATGACTAAACAGTTTGTAGCTCTTATAATGATAACTACGTTGTCCAGAAAGCTAGTTTGTTCCAGACATAGCTTTAAAAAACCCAGCTTCGAAAATATTCAGCGGCCTCTGGTCATACATAATGCACATTCCAAATTAATGGGATTCATTTGAATATTTTAATGAATATCAGTTGATATCAATGGAATAAATCATTTCTTAATTCCTACAACGGGTTCGTTATGCCGCTTAATTAATTGAAATTAATTCATTAGTCTGTAAAATACAGATAAATAAATTCCTCTGCTCGAATTAACACTGTTCTATTTCACTAATGTTTTATTCATTGATAAGTTTTGGCGAATAAAAAGTAAAGAATAATGGGCTCGTAATGATAACAAATAGTATTTCGTTTATTAATTAAAAATGTTTGCTATAAAAACTAATCTTCTATCTGACAGAAAACAGGAGTATTAAATAAATTAGTTTTAATTTGTAATAGATGTTTATAGGATAGCAACAAAAGTTCAAGCCTGTCAGTATTAATTGACACAAAGTTCATGGACTCCACATGCCTAAGCCCAACCGTGTATCGGTAATTCTTGTTTGTTGCCAAGTCTATGTTCGTAAACTTATTAAAACTTTCATCGGCAGAACTTTACTCAAATGTAATTGAAGCTTGTTGCTAAGCGGCAAGTAACCATATCTTATCTACGATACAAATTGCGATCAATCAAAACTGGTAACACGCCCTCATCCATCACAAAAGCAGGCAATTTCTACAAAGCTGGAGCAAGCTTATTTTCTTACGTGGTTTTGTAAAAACGCCATTGATTACTAGGTCCGTATCAATGACGCTATGTCGCATAATAATATAGGCAGAAGGTTGATTCGCGCTCGAGTTGTGCGTCTGCTTCACAAACAAGTCTCCTTCCATCTGACCTTGTGACTTGTATGCAGGCTGAAAGTTGTAGTATGTTCGGTAAAGTCATTTTCAAAAAAAGCAGGACATAGGCTAGGGAAAAATCTGGTAATCTTTCATAGTTGGTAAGCAAGATATCGTAGCTCTTCGAAATATCGAAGTACCTGCAATTGCTTATAAAAAGAATTTCCTATGACTTATTTATCAAGAATCTAGACGCCATAGGTAACTCATGTTGTCTTAATAAAATTTGTCCCAGTAAAATCCAAATGGTAATTTCGACATGTCCCTCTTGCCGTGAATATTCCCGCATAACTCTGCGTACATAAGCGGTATTTTAGCTGCGGATCTTCTGCGCATACGGTGTTTTATGTGAGCTGCTATAACGCATAGCTATGTAGAGTTGCGGTCACGTCGGCGACCGGCCGTGCATTGAAAAATAGTGTCTGGCCAGCGTCTAGCGACTCCGTGCGCCCGCGCCCCGCTCGCCTGACCACTTCACTGGTGAGTGGTGAGTCACGCAGGCCTCCGACCGAATACGGCTGCGCCTGCGCACCCGCCCGGACCGGCCACTCTGCCTCTCGTTCAGACATCTGCCCATTTATGTTTAGTCTGGACACAACTTTTTATACCTTTAGTAGTGACAGTTGGCTGTTAAAGGAAATAGATTTGTTTGATTTTCTCGGGGTAATTTGATGTTAAATTTTCAGGCAACTCTTTTATGTGATTCGCCTGTTTTTTCCTACGTTGACCGAATTATTCGTTTTCTAATTAGGTGACCAAAACAT
This sequence comes from Hypena proboscidalis, assembly GCA_905147285.1. Lineage (NCBI taxonomy): Eukaryota > Metazoa > Arthropoda > Insecta > Lepidoptera > Erebidae > Hypena > Hypena proboscidalis. Next base: position 7,380,396 of record LR990144.1, read on the forward strand.
AGGCCACGTTTCTCAAATGAGACTGAAAAATCTGTGTGTCTGTATATAAAAAGTAATGAAATATTATGACTGAAGTGAAATCGGCTATCAACAGAAAAACGTTCAACGCCTACAATTTATCTTGAAATATACTTGGACAGACTTTGGCCATGATCCATGACATGTGATGTTCTATTAAGCTTCAATAAGTCAGTTCACTGATCTTATTAACAAGAGGAAATTGTATGAAGTTTGAAACGATAGGCATTTAGATAAGTTTTGACATGATCTTAATCCGGGATCCCGACTTGAGTGTTTCCAGGCTTTAATAGTGTGCCTGTCTAGAACATCGGAATGAAGTTAATAAACTAAGAATTAGTTTGCGCGAGAGATGCTTCCAAAGAGGAAAAATGTGTGTGTGTGTGTGTGTCCCCATAACTTCTAAAATAAGGGAATGATAAATGTAAAAATAATATATGATGTACATTACCATGCAAACTTCCACCACAAATTAGTTTGAACGAGATCTAATAATTAGTTTTTTTTTTAATACGTTATAAATCGTAAACCGCATTTTACCTTTCATTCAACCAACTCCAATATAATAAAGAATAAAGAAAAACATTTATTTACATGTATAGTGGTACGGAACCCTACGTGCGCGAGACCGACTCGCACTTGGCTGGTTTTTTTTAACTAGAATTGTTTTCTTCGTAGCCGGGATCTGCTGGACGGGAATGGACCGCGGCGGGCGTTGTAGCTCCGTGGCGTCCCTGCGTGTGGGGCGCGCCGAGTGCTGCGCGGGCGCGTCGAGGGCCCCAGCCGCTTGGAGCCCCAGGGACCTGGACAGCGGCGAGATATTCTTCTACAAGGCCCTCTCTGGAGGCGTGCCGTGTGTTGCTTGTGCTGGTAAATATTTGTTTTTTTATGTTTAATTAATAGAATAGCAAACAAACTGGCAAGCCGTAACCTTTTGGTATATAACGAAAAAACCTAACTTTGTATTTTTAATTGATAAATTTTAGTTGTTTGGCTCCTGCCAGTGAGATTAAAAAGGTATTATTTTTCTTGATTGTAAAATATACACGGAAAGCGACAAAAAATATATATTTGTAAAGTCGGTCTGAGAACGTAATTCTTGGAAAACGATAGTCTCAATAATTTAAAGTTGTTTTTGTTTCAATTTGAGCTGAAGATTACGTCATGGTCAGTATATCCGCGTGGTCAAATAAAACCTATTTCGGATAAAAAAAAATTGTTTTTTAATTGACGAGCGACGCTTAGTTCCGCTACACTGTGCAAAAAATGAGAAAAAGAAAACAAAATTGGAAGAACATGAAATCTCAGAAACAAAAAAAGTGATGATCAAGTTCTTAATTTGACTACTCTTTAAAAAGATTCGGAAACTTTTTCTACAAACTATTTTGGCACTTCTTCTTCTTTGTAACATGAAGAAAATTATACTTTTTATATAATATTAAAGTTGAAAAATTAAGAATCCAGCAGGACCCCCTGGGTATACGCCCCAAGTGCTTTGCTATAAAATACAAAAAGGCATAGCAAAGCTAAAATTTGCTTTAAAATATTACAAGGTTATACAAGCAACAATTGGGCTGTCAAATTTCATAAAAAATCCCCGGGCCGGGTAAAAGCTATCAAAATCCATACATTTCTAAACTTTGACGTAAATCTGGAACGCGCAGCTCTGCTCGCGCAGTGGGAATAATGTAATTTAAAACTTATAGTTTTCTCTAATTAAATGCATGCTCTCTGGGTGGAGAATAAGGGGCATGAAAGAAGGTGAGCCACTCCTTGAGGGGTGGCATTGTAAAACTATTTTAAAATGTTACATACTATATGCAATACAAATAGAGCTCACTAAGCGCCGCGCCGCCCGAGTGCAAATTTGTTTTCCCGCTAATTACGATATTATATTATGATATAATTTCGTACATTAAGCTAAATTTATATAATGTATAATTTAAAATTAGATTGCCTGGTTAAGTTGGTTATTGCATTGTATTTGTATGTATATTTTTATTGTAGATGTAACAAGTGGATATTTACACACTATCCACGCTCTGTAAATATTATGGTGATTAACTTAAAATTATTATCTATCACTATGCAGCTTTAAGCATATTTATTAATAAAACTTGTATAGGCACTGAGGCTGAAATAGTTAGTGTAAATCATGTTAAACATAAGTACGGCATTTAAATTGCAGTGTATTATATAAGTATGTTTCCTGTAAATTTATGAAATAAAGGACTTTGAAATGAAATGAAATGACTAAACGTTGAAGAGCGAACAGACTTAACACCAATTACTCGTCGATTTCTGAACAAACAGATAAAATAGTATACAATTACACTATGTATAGAGTATACAACTATTCGTATTGTTGAGTACACGCATTATTGTAGAGCAAATAACAAAATTGGGCCGTTGAGTGCATTGGCCGATAGATGAAGATGGCATGAAATAAACGGCATTTACCACTTGCCACTTGGCACTAAAACAAAAATGTGATTTTAGAAATAAACAAATAATTTCTCTTGTTTTGGCAGAGTACTTGTTATGTAAGGACGACACTTTATAAACAATTTGTCGTAGGCTTATGAATAGAGGGTGAAAAAAACGTTGTGACAAAGCTGCTAATAAAAGTGATTCACTTTCAGTAAATGATGCTGCAAAAAATGATCTTCACAATTTTAACACATGGGAAAAATGGATCTTGTAAAAAAAAATATTTGTATGAGAATAAGCCTGCGAAAACACTTTGACGATTTTTTCAATTTATTCAAATTGTGTATACAGGGTGGATGCGACATAGCGACATTTATTGAAACCACAGCTTCTATACATGGCCAGTATGCATTTCCACCGGATAAAAAATTCTCTGGCGAAAAAAATCCACGTCTTCCGAACAAATTGCACGATCGCAATGTTCAAATTGTTCAGAGAATTTTTATCCGGTGGAAATTGATACTTACCATGTATAGAAGCTGTGGTTTCAATAAATGTCGCTATGTCGCATCCACCCCGCATATATCTGTAATTTTAAAATCGGCAAAATGTCTTTGGAATATTCTAAAGTTGACCAGAAAATTGCAAATGTATTTATGTATAGGCATATTATTAGTATAGGCGAGGGCATCGTTACTTATCCATAAGAAATCGGCAAAATTGCGAGAGCCTATTCTTTTCTCGGAAAATTAATTAATTGTGGTGAAATTTAATCGCACCCCCGCCGGTCTCAGCATCATGTTCCGAATCACTGGTATGTGGCTTTATCACATTGTCATTAATTTACACCCTGTATTGTTAGCCGTTTGAACTTAATAAACATAATATTATCTTGAAATTCTTGTTACTGTCACCCATTAAACCTCTGAAAAAAAATAAAAAGCTTTTTTAAATAAATGTGAATTTATGAGACAGTAATATTTTTCTGAGTGATATCTTATAAGTTTTTCAACATGATAACAAATGGTAACGTTTGTTGTAATAGTAGTTATAATCAAAACATTCAAACAACTTACATTTTACTGGAATGCTTGCGTAAACAATATTCATAAAGTTTTATATCAATGGTTAAAAAAAGTGGCACTTTTAAAAATGGAATTCTTAGCGCTTGGAAAAAAATAAATTATTTAAAAAACTTTTTTTTTTTTTGAATATTTGACATAGTAGTGTTCGCATTCTTTATTCAAAAGTACGTAAGAAACACACTCCGTACAAAGCTGACTTCATCATCACCGGTTTGATATTTTTATAGTACTCGTAGTTCCAAGCAGACGAGAGCGATCGCTGATAAGTTCGGTACGTTGATGGATGCAACTCTATTAGTATCGGCCATCACGTGAGCCATAAAATACTCGCTATATGCTATCTAATATCTACAATATATTTTGTACCTGGTACTAAAATATCGCGAGTTTGAGCGCTGCCAACAACTGTATGTAACTGACGTTACAGACGCCATCCGCTTTGAAATTATGTTGATAAGTTTAAAGATTTTATGAAAAAAGTGAAGTGATAGAAATGATTTTTTATTACTATTATATAATAGATTTGTTTGTTTACTGCCTCGTTGGTCTAGTGTTTAGCGTATGCTCCTTTCACCGCGAGGTGTCGGGTTTGATTCCCGGGTCGGGCAAAGTGTTATTTGTGAAATTTCCGTTAGGAAATTCTCAATAGCAGCACGGAGTTGCAATTGTGGCCGGTGAATGGCGATAGGCTCACCCCCTATTCCATGTGAAGTGTGGGTTTTATACACCTCTGCCATACCTGGGTAATATAGGCGTGATGTTATGTTATGTTTATTTGAACTTTTTTACATACAACAATTGTTGTTATACACTTCAGATTCTAACAGTTTAAGTAACGCTTCAAACATTGCTGGTATGAATTACAAAACATTTTTTTTTTAAATTTCGCCTCAAGAAAATTACAATCTTACTAGTTGACATTGACCCAATGTTTCATTAAGTTAATATTTAACATTCTTAGATAATTCTGAGTGAATGAAAAAAAATGAAATCTTGAGTTGGCCACAAGTTGGCTCTATAATAATAAAATACCTAAGGTTTAGGCACATTTAACTTTTCTTACCAACAACTTCGTCCAAGGTGGCTATCCTCTCGATAAGGGCTCCCCAACAGTGTATGCTTAGGACTCTCCAATGTTATGAATCGCTCTGAACCGCCCCTAAAAACTAGTAATAAATTAGTCTAAAAATTCTAAATCCCTGGGTGTTGTTACAGAATCATGTGCAGGTGTATCCTGCAGCAGCGGTCGCCGCTGCGTGGTACGCGGCGGCCGCGCGCGTTGCGTGTGTGCCGCCGCGTGCCGTCGCGTGGGCGCCGTGTGTGGCAGCGACGGACGGACCTACCCCTCGCTCTGCAGGCTGAGAAGGCGAGCCTGCCGCAGACCTGCCAAGCACCTGGTGTTGGACTACCCTGGACCTTGTCAAGGTAAGTTATTTTTAAGACGAGCTGATGCGAAAGCGCATCTACCCGTCACCCAGCGTCTCGTGCTCTGCTAAGCTGAAACTAAAGATTACTTCAGTACTAATATCATATTTGTCCTTAACAGTTTCAAACTTAAAGTCGAATGATCCACGTGCTTAGTAGAGTTTCAGCTTGAGTATATAAAGGCATATAAGGTAGCAGTTCTTAAAGAAACACAGACAGCGATACCTAAAGAGTAGCAATTAACTAACTGCTACATCTTTAAAAGTTAACCCAATATGGATAAAACCAATGATCCGAAACACGATTAATCACTCCAAGACAACGTTAGTTAACGCTATTTTTCAAATACCTACTTGCTACTTATACACGTAGCCATGATTCATTGCCGTTCGGTTGGCAACAGTGCCATCCATCATGTACGATCGCGATCGGCATAGCAACAGTTTAGCCAACTGAGTAAATGGAATACCTTAAGTATGGGGGCTGTTGATTGCCCCGTCAAATTGCTATTGGCGCACTCAAGCTTGACGAAAGGGGGTGAGGTATACATCAGAATATAAAATATCTAGAATGGACAAATATTTTTTTTACTATAAGATGATACGGTTTGTTAATTTTGAAAGCAATAGTAAAAAGAAAGTTAAAATTTGCCCGTTGGATGCGACATCTTTATCATACCTCGTGGCAAAACTATTCATAACTCATGAAGTGTATTAAAAAGTCTATTTACTGATATGGTGATGGTTCATTGATCGCTTATTTTATTAATCGAATGCAAGAATGAGCAGACCATGAGCAGAAAAAGTTCTTAATAACTTCTGCAATATTAATTCTATTTAATATCGTAGTCCATGCCAAACTATACAAGAATAAATATACAGTATATAATGAAAATGACTAGCATTTGTACATTAGCGCAAGTCAACGCGCAGTTATCAGACGCGGCGTCTGCGCACAATGGCATAATTTGGTCCGTTCACATATATCTACATGCAGACGAGCCCTGCAATGTCATTGCATTGAAGCACCATGCCATTGCCAGCTCCTTTCAACGAACCCTACCTTCAATTTAAATTCCAATGAAATTTCCCAATGCAAGAATTTAGTTCACTTAATTTTACCATTCATATTTATTAGGTGCATCTCTGGTTTGTTTTAAATACTAACTAATGACAATTCCATTGAAATATTCAGTAGAAGTATAAAAGCGCAGTTTGTAGGCCGCCAGCGAAAGAACAATCGCCTATTGAAATTCACATAACATTTTACTTGCGTTGGTAAATGGGGGATTCGCGGATTTTCTTTTGTTCATTCCCACTTGGGTGCATTAATCGCGAGCGGCGTAATGACCGGGCACTCCCCTACTATCGGGCTAGTAAATTGCGCTCGTTCCTAGAAGGCTAGTACATCTCTATTGGGATCGCTTCAATAATGGCTCATTGCGATGCACGATACGTCTGGTCGAACGCGTCTCGCCCGAGGTGCATGCATGTGAATGAGAGTTTACCATCCACCATACCACCGCTTCTCGTAACGAACACACTTTATTTAGACTGAAGCGATATACGGCCAAGAGCTTCGCATACCAGACTTAATTAAATGAATAATTATTAAGCTGGGCTAAGTGTTGATTTTGATATAATGTATCCTTCTGCAAAATTATAACTTTTTTTTTACATTCTAGCCATTTTAATGAAGGAATGTAAATCAGACAAGATATAAAATTTACTGACTTTATAAAATCCCAAATTAGAGCAGGTCATGGCTAAGTAAAAGCCGCGCGGATCGATAGATCTTGCAGGTCCCCTAATCAAATATTGGGAAATTATTTCCCACTTGACACTACTGATTTTTTTTTCTTTCTTAATGCAGCTCTAATCAGTACCAATCTCTATAAAAACACATTTCCCCCCTTTTTATAAAAATAAGAAGGTTTTTTTCAAAATCTATAAAACTCTGACCTAAAATCCGTGACAAAATTTCAATTTTAGTGACGAAAATCGTCCATTTGATGAAGGGTTAAACATTGTTAACCGCGGTCGGCCGTGGATCGCTGACCACCTCAACATAACGAATTGGTCTCAGAGCCTCGTAGAGCACGTTGAGCCGTCGGTCCCGGTTGCCATTTGAAGATCTATGGTAGTCGTCACGGTTAGTAAGAGGCTTCAAAGTCTTACAACCAGTCTAATAAAGAGTCATGATGATGGCGTCGCTTCACATAAATTACTGTTATTCAGTTACATCCGTTAGACTAGAAGCTAACGCCAATGTAATTGGGATAGGACTCGGCAAGTTGATTGATAAAATCCTAAATTAGAAAATGCTTATTTGGATCGTATTCTATTCGATGATCATTTTACCAAATCCATAAACCGAAACTACTATACAGATCTTGCTTAAAATTGAAAGGAAAAATGTTCAAGGGTAAAAAAAAATAGGTTCGTTGACCTTACTAAAAAATAAATAGGGCAATTTTTGCGTTAAAATTTCGATCATCCGCAGTATCTTTAAATAAATATTTGACTTCGAGAATTCGTGGTAGTCTTTACTCCACAACTGTTTTTGTATGATGGCGAGCCTACAGGTAACTAATAGCAATATTACATGTAAATGGCGGTAACAGCTACTACCATTGTACCTACTTTTGTGTCCTTATGCTATTTATTATTTCCTATAATTCCTTCAGGATGCCAGGTTTTGAAAAAGTACACGGTACGAACCTATGAGTAAGTGATAAACTGTAATTAGGTACTTAACGCCGTTTTCTCAGTATTCGATGCGGCAGCGGTGCGGTAAAATATTTTATTTTATAACAAACATCCATACCTACACACAAACTTTCGGCTAAATATTAGTAGGGATACATTAATGTTTACTATAGCTGCAGCGTGTGAAGCCCATTATTCGTGCGTATTAGGTACATACATGAATATATTGACTAGAACATCGTTTTTATCGGTGTTCGATTTCAAAATATACCAGCACCACATAATAAGTAACTGTGTCAGAACGACCAAGACAGTGCAAAACAGTACAGAAGAACAGTGCAAATCTCCGTTATGATCAATTTCCATAAATACTGCCATACATTTATAATTAAGGAAACTTAACCGCTATCTGTCCATCACTTGAACTCGAATGACTCCGCCCCGATTCCACAAAACTTCTTAATATACGATTTTATTAAACCAAGGGCGTAGCTACCGCCGTATCTGCCGTATCAATTATACGGGGCCCCCAGCATACGAGGGCCCCCAAAGTGCGTAAGTGCGGTAAAAAATTACCTAATAACTTCGATGAAATAACCCATGAACGCCTGTCAGACCTCTCAGTATTTTTCATACAGGCAGAAACTTTAGAAAAACTAAAGTAATCATCATATATATATATATATATATATATATATATATATATATATATATTTAAAAACAAGCAGAGTGAATTTTTAATTTGAATTGTTTGTAAAAAATATGGTAAAAGTGACGGATAGATAATCATTATGAAAAAATATAATTTTATGCAAACTTTTTTTCTTTTGTGAGAAATCTTTACCTTTCATATTAAGGGCCCCAAAATATTTTTATGCGGGGCCCCGCCAAGGCACGCCACTGTATAAAATCCATATTTACAACTCTCTCTCTCATTTAACGTTTGTACGGAACAGAGAAGAGAGAGAGAGAAAATTTAGAGTTAAAATTGTTTAACAACTGGTGAAATCAGTACTCAAACATCATGTAAAAGCTGTAAGCCAGCAATATCCGAAACTGATGCTATCGCCATCAGTCGACAAATAAGGTCTCGGGTTCAGATCCCCCGGATAAATGCATAATTGTACCTATTTCGGGCGAGCCTGCATCGTTTGAAAGAGTTAAAACTGTTTGATGGATATGCATCTACTTACTGTGCCCATATTTAGCTCAAATGGCTGTCTGAAAGTTATGAGGTTAAGTCAGATGTTTATCATGTTTGTTCTAGAGTAAAGGCGATTACCATGAGCATTTATCAAAGAAGCATCGATTTTATGTTTTCTCTTAATACAAGCGAGTCCTTTTTTTATTTTATTAAAACTAAAACGACGCTCGGACTAGGCACAACTCCTGTTCCGCGGGGGTAATCACAAACATACATTTCACACAGCACACCCAGAGTCAGAACAAATCATTGCGGAAAAAAAAAAGAGTGTGTACTATCTTTAATAAGTTACCCGTGCATTTTTTTCATAGTTACAAGAATAATATTAAGATCATCCAAGTTGGTCCACCCTCTCCTGAATGTTGCGCTTATCAACGTCACCATAATAATATGTATTGATTATACAACTGATTTGTCATAATAAGTTTCTGTTTACACTCATTCAAAATGAAATGTGAATGAATGTGCAGTTGGTACATTCTAGATCCATTGTCCGTAGTTTTTAGGTCAGCTGAAAATTATAATTTGACCTGAAAACAATCGCGGTGCAACAAACAGGAATTTTAAAACAGGTGACGTCATTATTCCTGAATCTTCGTTCAAAAAGGTATGAAGTTACAATTGGACTTCAGAATTTTACTCCATGCAAGTTTTGCAACTCAAATCTCTTGCCATCTCTATTTTTTTAATAACGATAAACAAAGCAAGCATTAGAATGAACTTTTTAGACAATATAAAGTTAAAAAATTAAAAAGCCAGCAGGAATCGAACCTGCACCCCCTGGGTAAACGCAGCAGGTGCTTTGCCAATTTAGCCATGGATTCGTATGCTGCTAGACTCGAAATTTCTCAACTCTCTTTGTGCCAGCGTCTACCTAGGGGGTTCGAGCAAAGCTTTAATTTGGTTCAGAATATAACTAGAATTGACTTGTAAAACATGCATCGTACCTTTACTTTAAGGTACAATATACGGCTACGCTATACGTAGGTATACAGGGTCAGCGTAACTGCTGAGCGCACTTTTGAAAATGACCAGTCCTTCCAAAAGACATCAACGCGTTTACTGAGGGGTTATATTCTGCATGAAGTGCCTGTGTTAGTTATTTACAAAAATTGCTAAGTGTAGGTTGTAGATGCTTAAATATGTAAAAACATTAAAACACAGTGTTCAATAGCTGTGTAACTTATATTACTTTACTTAACTTGGTTTAGCTGTGAATGTCAATGTCTTAATATTAGTCTATCTATTCTCATACAGGCGTAAGCATTTCGAGTTGAAAATATTATATTTTATGACCACGTGTTGAGTTTCTCATAATAAAATGGCATACAAAATGCAACAAACAATATTTTTGTGCGCTAGTCAAATACACATTTCTGGCAGGCAATAAAATCTTACAGGCCGAACACTTAAAAATAATGGACAATCTTTAAATGTTATTGTCATGTATACTCGACTATCTGAGAACTTCATCTCTACGACCTGAGTTGATGACATTCTGGAGTTGTAACACTTAATAAACGTCATCTTTCATGGACCCATCGGACGGGCAAACCACAATCGCCCTAGACCCCAATGCCCTTATTCCATAATACGAATGGTGATAAAATAAACGTAATATCGGTCTTAAGCGCTGCAACACCAACTCTCAGTTTTACGAGCTAATTCTCTTCGACCGCAGCATCTATTCCGGGGCTAAACCACTTATTGTAACTGTCCAAACACGGATTATTAGTTAAACAGTCAGTAATACAAGAACCACTTCGTTTTATGTTGTTTTTATTTACGGCGAGTGTCGAAGACGTATGATGCTACATTCAGCTAAAAATAGCAGGGATGACGAGCCGATTACATTTACTGTTGTAAAATTGTGGGACTATTGAAGGTTGAAATTGGAATTAAAACCGGTAAAATAATTCCCTTGACCTGAGCAATTTGCTTGAGCAGTAGATAAGCATGTTATAACTCAACTGCATACTTAGCTTATAAATTAACCCTCAGTTTCTGATCCCTGATAAAGTTTCAGATCGCTAGTTAACTCTATACAAATTTGACATTTTATCTGTCAAAAAAGTTCTAAGTATGGGATGGCTTATTAGGAACTGGTGAGGCTGGCCCTTAATCTTTTTTAATTTTTACTTTCTTTCTTTATCTTAATCTTTTAGTTAAAGATCTAGGTGCGTCATCTATATATGTAGGTACTGCGTCTGTTATTTCAATCTGGAGGAGACACGAAGCAATAGAAACTAGAGATTGACTTTATCCATTTCGATGTTGACAGCGTTGAGAAGTGAGGATCTAACAAACTAAAAATATAATCAACTGTTTTTCAAATTATATTGATGCGTTGCTACGAAATTCCAAATCATATTTAAGCTTAAAAACGTATCCAACTTGCTTGAACGGATACATTATTCAGATCAGTGGCTGCCTATTTAGCAGCTTTGCATGAAATACAGCTCAACGCAAAGCAGACTGGTACCGGAGGCAGTGCCGGCGGCTCATCTGATCAGAGCCTTGATAAATGCTATGTAATCGAAGCTCTAAACTAGCTCGATCACCGTCTAGCCCTGCCCGCCGTCTCATAAACCGCAATATGATACAACCGAGAAAATCGCCGCGATATTTACAGGTCATCTCGTTTGACTGATTTCTATCGCGTTATTATGTTACATCAGGATTTCTTTTACAGCCCGCGCCTAGAAAGTTACACCGAAGCCACGATTAACCCGATCTAGTGTGAATTTATAGCTTTTAAGTATAGGCCTCGATTGCGCGGGCGTATTTATGGTTATGTTAATTGAGCTTATTCAGGCTTCAGTGGTGTAATTATGATATGGTCGTTTCTAAAGCCACCATCGAAGGACGTAAATTTAAGGCGGCGTTGTAACGGTACTTTATTCTCTTGGGAGTTTATTATACAGAATTGAGACCTAATAAAACGCATTAAATGCAAATTCTACTTGTAAGTAGACAGGATAATGCCACGTTTTAACTCGTTCATCGCGAAAATCTCATACTTGTATGTATAGTAATTTACAACATGGACTGCCATGAAAACGAGTTGTAATCCATTTTCACCCGCATGATGGGGTCGAGCAACTCGACACTTTGACTCTTGACTGGAACTTGGTCTAGTACTTGTGTCTTTTGCTCAAGTGGGATTTTCGGGCAGCACGATGACTGAAACTTTGTCCGCGATGGACTGTTCCTCCTATCTCATGGAACCTAAAACTTCTTCTTCATAATACACTCCTGACGTACGCTTATAAGTAATGGGTATACGTTATTTTATTTTAATGAAATCTATTTGTTTAATTTTTAGAGGGTAGTTGCGAAGGCGTCCGCTGCGGCGGCGACAAGCGTTGCGTGTTGGACGCGGAGTTAGGAGCCCACTGCGTGCGGTGCGGAGCGTGCGGAGTGGCCGGCGCTCCCGTGTGTGCGGTGGATGGTAGGACGTATGCGGGGGCGTGTGCACTGCGGCGAGCCGCATGCGAGAGGGGGAAAGCGCTGCCATTGGCCTACAGAGGACCTTGTATAGGTAAGTTATTTAATCATTTTAAATTTCAGCACATTTGTTGAAGAGCCCTAAATTAGAACCTTGTGGGACTCTTGATATAGAAGAGATCCAATATGATCAGTAACGATAAAAAAGTGAACCATGTTGTTATTGTATAAGAAAGAAAACAGCAATAGATCACTGCTTCTTCTTCTGGTAATTGTATTATGTCTATGTAGAATCAAGAGCTAGTTTACAGAGTCAAATGCTTATTACAAGTCAACACTTTTTCTAATGAGTTAGTTATAAATTAGCTTATATCGGAAAATGATTAGATTACTAAGTAGGTACAAGCTTAGTCTGTAATTGAGTAAACGTCGTCGGCAGCGAACGCGAGCTGCGCGTCGGTGGCGTGCGGCGCGGGGCAGCGCTGCGTGCGCGGCGGCGCGTCGGGCGCGCGCTGCGTGTCGTGCGGCGCATGCGCGGCGGCGGCGCGGCGTCCGCTGTGCGGCTCGGACCGACGCACCTACGCCTCGTGGTGCCGCCTGCAGCGCGCCGCCTGCCACGGCGGCCGCGTCGTCGACCCGCTGCACACCGGCCCCTGCAAAGGTACCACGCCTTTCTACTTACCTAAGCCGAGGGAACGTTTTAGTAAAAACACTCACCTTCTTTCACCACAAACCCAAACTTATTAATTATTCTCGAATGAAACTTACTATTGGATAAATAAAAGACATTTGAGTGTTTTTTAGGCCACTGTGACGCTGTGACAATTGTCTTAAACTAAAAGCCAGTGCAAAAAAACAAAACGATCTCCATCTTGAATGCATTCAACTATACTAATGATGCTTCTTATAGTTATTGTATCTAATGTGTTCCTAACGATATTCTTTTTTTTGCAGGCCACAAAAACATAACGAACAATAGTGTGATTGATCGAAGTGTGAGCGGAGTGGACACCACGCGGGTCCTATAGTCACAGACTCTCTAGTGTAGCGGCGAGTGGCCCTGCCTCCGACGGGAGCAGATTCAAGCCACTCGGTGATTTTTGTCTCAAACCCGTTGATTATACTAAGCCTAGTAACAACTTCTCTATGCGAATTAACAATTTCAACTTTAAATACTTTTAACTAAGGATTGTTTCACAACAGTCGTCGTAAACGACAAATTTGGTGGAAGCGGTCACTTATGCCAACAAAACATTTCTTTATGTGTTATTTCATGTTGACTTTCCATCTTTTTATAAATAGTAGATAAAAAATATTGTCTTTAAGTCTTTGGTAGCAGTGGCCGCTTCAACGATAAGGCCATCCAAGTGCCGTTCGTTGAAATTCTAAACTTCGTAGCTAGATTAGACTTAGATGAATCTATCGAGCTGACGCACCTTTTAAACTATGTAGATAAATAATTCTATATACTAGTTTTAATAATTAACACTTACATTATTAAATTTGAGCACCAAATCGTACTTAATATTTAGTCAAAATGTTATACATAGGGAGTGTAGTTAGCACAATATTTGGAACCTAGGTACTTTCTAATTAAATTGTAATTTCCGTCTTGTTGAATGTCGCTACTGAACGAAGCTCGTATTAGGATGAAATAACACTTTCATCGGACTGACATATTGTTCTTAAAATTTAATTAACTCTTAGTACTTTAAGACTTATATAATTTTACTTCACGAAACGTGGTTAACGCTTAATGCAATATTTATTATTAAGTTACGTGTATGAAGTTTAGTGCAATAATTTTATTGAAAATTGTATGAAATTTATGTTATATGTTTTGTTTTGTTTGTCTTTACACATGCTCGTGGTCGTGGGCTGGTGACGTCACCAGCAACCACACGGAATTCGGACATGTCTAGAGTGTTATCAAATACGTTTTCAGTATTATGTGTATGTAAGATTTTTAGACTATCGTTATTTTCGAAACATTTTACATTGAAAATTAAGTGATTTTTATAGACTGTAGGTAAAAAGTAATTTATTGTTACTTTTAAATTATTTCCAAAAATGTTTCCAATACTATTTGTATGTGAGTTTAATCTTCGCGAATTTCTCAAATGAATCAAAGCAACGTGTGATGTCAACGTTGTAGAATCAACTGTCTCGGCGTCCTTCCTAGCTTTAAATAGTTAAAGTTTTCTACTGTTCATTATATTATATTATGTAATGTGTTACTGAACAACAGATAGCGCAAGCTTTAATGCCAACTTATTAATTATTTAATTCAACGAATTTGGACTATCGCTACTTATATTTAGATCTGTACATTTAGTTCGTAAAGCTTGTATGTTCAGATTGGTACATTTGTTTATTTTCTGAAATTTCGAAGGGAAATCGCGGCTCAATAGTTGTTGAAGTCATTGTATAGTCATAACAACTTAATCATTAATTATTTTTTGTTAATTGTCTTTAAAGAAAAATAATTATTATTTATGTGTACTATTTGAACGTTTGTGAACAAAACAATACATAATACAGTAGCTCGGCTCTTGTCAATTATTTCATAGTGCTAATACGTTGTTAACGTCTGATATAATAATACTAAATTGTTGTAGTTGAATTCATTGCAAACATTAGATGATTTGTATAATATATTGTCCTTGTTTCTTCATAAATATTTTACACTGGACGCTGCACGCAGTTTTATTTCCTTTTCCATTATACCCAAACGATTCACTTATGGATCTCGATAAAATTTGGTTAACTGCTATGTAAACCATTATTATCTGCATGTTGGCAGATTTTTTTATGATATATTAGTCTGGGCAGAAAAGATAATTAATCACAGAAAACGTTTACGCAAGCTTAATTTCTAACATTAGCAATTTTCTAATACCATGTAAAAAAGGGGTGTAAGGGGGTCAACAAACATCTTAGTATCCCAAGTCAACCTCACCTGCTCGTGGTGCACCCTGCTGAACAACAAACGAGGCTCTGACCAACCGCCAACCCGCACTGGACCAGCGTGGCGGGTCAAAGGTCCAAACCCCCCAATCATGAACAGTACCTCAGAATGTCCCCAAGTGCTCGGCGATGCCAGCGTCTGTGCTAGTGTGGACGGGTACCAGAACAGACCTGGTATCCGGGGCGATAATCTCCGGGCGAGATCCATTAACCGTCAAACGACCACGGCTAAACTAATAAAGGACACCGATACGCTCAAGATACTGACTTATAATGTCAGAACCCTTATGAAAGAGGAACGGCTGATAGAACTAGAAGCCGCTCTTAAGGATATCAGTTGGGACATTATAGGTCTAGCAGAAGTCAGAAGAGAAGGAGAAATAACGGAAGAGAGGCATGACGCAGTATTCTTCCACTATGGAGAAACCAGCGGACTCCACGGAGTATCTAGGGTTTGTAGTTGCTAAAAAATGGAGTAGTAACATCATAGAGTTTTTAGGGTATTCAGAAAGAATAGCAGTTCTTAAGTTTCGTCTAACCGATGAGAAGATCCTTACTGTTGTCCAAGCATATGCACCAACATCAACATGTACAGAAGAAGAAATTGAGAATTTCTATGACACACTCAACGAAGCATGCGAGGATAATAAAAGTACCTGGAATGTAGTCATCGGCGATTTCAACGCCAAGGTCGGGGTAGCAGAGGAGCTAGATAATAGACACACTTTAGGATTGCATGGATTGGGCAATAGGAACGATCGTGGCAAGCGATTAATAAGATTTGCAACGGAACAAAACATGTGTATTGCTAATAGTCTGTTTCCAAAAAAGTCTCAACGGCGATGGACATGGATATCGCCGAACAACACCACTAAAAATGAGATCGACTATGTACTATCGTCCGACCAGACTATAATAAAAGATGTAAGTGTCATAAATCAAAATAAATATAGCTCTGATCACAGACCTGTCCGTGCTAAAATAAAATTAAAAAAAAAAAAAAAAAAAAAAAAATTAAAAAAAAAAAATTTAATTTTAAAATACATCGAGCTTTAAAATTTAAAAACAAAATAATTAAATTGTCAAAAGATAACCTTTTAAATAACTCGAAATCTTTTAATGTTGAGTTAAGTAACTTTTTTCAAAATCTTGCAATTGATGTTTTCGATGTTGAAAAACAGTATAAAAGTATAATAAATAGCATAAAAGTTAGTAGTAAGAATTTAAAAAGTAAAAGCAAATCTAATAAAACTTTCAAATTGACTCCGGTTACCCTAGACCTACTAGAAGAAAGACAAAGGTATGATATTGGAACAATGCAACACAGGACAATAGACAAACAAGTAAAGCGTAGTATAAGAAAGGACATTAGAAACCAACACACACATCTCGTCCAAATAGCACTCCAAAAACAAAAGTCTCTAAGAGTAGCTAAAGAAGGTATATTTAGATCAAAACAATGGATTACCAACCTAGTCGACAAAAATGGCACTAAACAACACAATAGAGAAACCATACTGAATATTTGCACAGATTTCTACAGCACGCTTTACACAGACAATAGTAACTCAATAAATTCTAAAACACCATACACCTGCTCGGAGAAAATACCGCCTATAACGGCACCAGAAGTATTTAAGATCATACAAAATATGCCATACGAAAAAAGTCCAGGGGATGATGGTATCACATCAGAGGCCCTCAAATTCGGACTTCCCACACTATTGCCGTATATTACTAAATTTTTTTATAACATCCTCCACACTGGCGAGTTTCCGAATGGTATGTGTCACTCAAATATTATCCTGTTACATAAAAAAGGGACAAAAACTGACATAAATAATTATCGCCCTATTAGTTTGATATCACACCTATATAAGGCATTTATTAAAATTATTCTCAACCGCATAGATGGAACATTGGACTCCCACCAACCACCCGAACAGGCCGGATTTCGACCAGGATTTGCCACGACTGACCATTTGCACGCACTCAACCAAATTATAGAAAAACATATAGAATACCAAAAACCTCTCTACTTGGCATTCGTTGACTATACAAAGGCATTCGACTCTGTTAAACACAAATTTATATTTTCAGCCTTGGAAAAACAAGGAGTGGACAGTACATATATACATCTTTTGAAAAACATTTATAAAAATAGCACAGCAAACATCAAACTTAATTCACCTGGTCCAAAATTCGAAATACAGAAAGGCGTAAAACAGGGCGATCCACTCTCTCCCAAGTTATTTACCAGCACTCTTGAGGAAATATTTTGCACTTTGGCAATACCCTGGACAACCAAGGGTATTCAAATTGGCGAAAAGAGACTCACCAATCTCCGGTTTGCTGATGACATCGTCCTGTTTGCATATTCTTCATCAGAGATCGAAAATATGCTCCAAGATCTGAGCACTGCAAGTCTTGAGGTTGGACTTGTTATGAACCAGTCAAAGACCAATGTTATGACCAACGGCATAAAGCATAAGGTGATTGTCGATGGGCAGGTAATACAATATGTTGATGAGTACATATATTTGGGCCAGTTAGCATCCTTCGACAACAGGCAAGACAAGGAAATCGATCGTCGCATCGAAAATGCCTGGAAGAGCTACTGGTCCATGAAAACGCTAATGAAGGGAGACCTTCCATTATGTTTTAAGCGTAAGCTCATTGACATGTGTATCCTGCCTATCCTAACATACGGAGCCCAAACATGGTCATTGACAGAGGCTCAAAAGTCCAGGCTCAAGATTTGTCAGAGAGCTATAGAGCGCAGTGTGCTAGGAATTAAGCTCAGCGATCGAGTTCGTAATACTCACATACGTGCCCAAACAGGTATCACTGACGTGGGCATCAAGACTGCTAAGCTGAAGTGGGACTGGGCGGGACATGTGTCACGTATGCATCCGGCGAGGTGGGCACGGATTACCACACAATCGTTGCCCCAAGAAGGACACCGTCGTCGTGGTAGACCTAGAAGGCGCTGGCGGGACGACCTAGATGCCTACAAGAACAACTGGTGGGAAACTGCAGAAGATAGAGAGGAGTGGAAACGTTTGGGGGAGGCCTTTGCCCAGCAGTGGGACAGTACAGGCTAATAAAAAAAAAAAAAAAAAAAAATGTAAAAAAATCCAAGAACGATTTTCTAATGTGTTAAAAATCATAAGCGGTCTATGCTGCAGGAGGGGCCGACCGCCCCGGGCTCCTCTGTCCAATCCTGGGGCTTGCAGCGAGTTTTTTTTCCATGAAAACGTTCTTTTGGAGAAAAGTCCTCGTTGTGTGCCTCTATAGGAAATTTTGCGGTTTACCCTTAAATAAAAATCCTCAATTGAGTGCCAATATTTACAACGAGATTTTCCCAAGAAAAAATATTATACGAAGAATCATCTTATTTTTATTGAAGAAAATACAAAAAGGCGGTGTCTGCGGCGCTCCTTGATCCTTGAGACCTAAGACTTCTATGCCACTCCTTATATTTATAGAAGGAAATATTTCAAAAAGTCTGTGCCTGTGGCGCTGCCCCAGTCTTGAGGCCGAAAGCACTCCAGTGCCGCGTGCCCTCTCCACTCTCGTGGAAATGTCCGGGGGGCACCACTCAGCTTTGTCGCCCCGGGCACCCGACGGGCTTAGACGCGGGACTGTTGAAATTTCGTTTTTTTTTTTCAAATCATTAGACTTTGATAAGTATAAAAAGTTTTCACATAAGGAAAAAGTTGGTTCCTCCCTATGAGTGCAAATAATTTGAATATTTTGTCAGTCATAGTTACACAGGGTGTGTAACTACATCGAGGTAAGCAGGTTACTAGAAATTCAGAACATGATTCTAAAATGTTCAACGGAAACTTCATCGAAAAATGTATTGGGATAATGCTATATGCGTCCTGAATCATTTGGCAGCCGGTTTCCCTTAATCGGCACTTCGCTTGCTCCTACAGGTCTAAAATACGGGCGCAAGAAATAAAACAACAACGGACATTACAGACACTTTTAATTAAGTAACAAATTGGCTGATCTCCAAAACCGTGTCTCTATATTTGAGAATACAATATATACAGGAATGTCAATATTACAAAACATATCATTACTTATATCATGAAATACAAAATGTTGGGCATATTCAGTTGTGAAATAAATTTATTTTAATATCTAAATACAAAAGAATTTGTGTTCCTGTGTCGATCGCTGTGGCAAATTACGGATTTACAGCACATATTTGAAGCAATATATGTTACAATATCGATTACTAGTATACTATCTTAACTTTTACCATCTTTTTTTTTCGGCACAATATTTTGAATAAAAATATAGCTGTAACTGCTGTATGTTATAGAACAAAAAAATGGTTCATGCAATGTAGTCCTTGATTAATTTAAATTTAATTATATACCCAATTTATTACTACATCATTAAGTTTAATTACACAGCCTATGGAGGAAATTTAATTATTGGAAGAGCTTGTGTGAGTGGTCTTCTACAGTACTTAGTGAATACCAATGTATCTGTGGATACGACTTGTGTTTTCCAATTTGTATGACCGTTGAACAAACAATATGCATGCAAAAACGATTTTAATTTGCGATGTTTTTTGTGTCATCGTCAAAGCCATAGTTGAAATTTTACGCCTTTTTGAGTTTTTTTGTCAATAAATCCTACTATTGCGCTGACGACTTCGAACAATTAATTGTCTGTAAAAATACAGAGTGTACATTATATATATTTGCATTGTAAGCATTTATATGAGATTGGTTTTATGTGTATTGTTAAATTGAGAATGTAATAGAAAGTATCACTCATTTATATACAATTTTAAACTTTTTCAATTAAAAAACGTACGTTTTATTATATAAATCATATAGCAATAGAATGCTTTTCTGAAGCGATCACCGTGATATATAATTATTTTACCGTATCGTACCGTAATTTTATAAAAAAAAATCAGTTCCAGGATAATAAAGCTTGCAGTTGAAAGCAAGCGTCAGCGTCAACGCCCAACGTATGTTTACATATTTTCATACTAAAAAGATGCGCGCGCAGACGTGACGACACGACACGTTTGCGCGCATCTTTTTACTGCCATCGGAATTTAGGAAGGAAGAAATAATTTAGATTTGTTCGCAGCAAAACAACAATATGCAACACGCTCTTTAGCCGATTATAACATTGCACCGCGTTCTGAATCGTAGCGCGAAAATAATATGCGAACGACGACGGTGATGCGCTGTCAGTATATTTTTCTTTCATGAAAAAACGACGCCCGCACTAGTAATAACTCCTGTGTCGCGGGAGTGTTCACAAACATACATTTCACACACACAAAGCAAACCCATAGTCAGAACAAATCTTTGCGGTTCACACAAAGATTTGTCCCGTGTGGGGATCGAACCTGACCGCTTTAACCACTACGCCAACCGTGCACTTAATATACAGGGTGGATGCGACATAGCGACATTTATTGAAACCACAGCTTCTATACATGGCCAGTATGCATTTCCACCGGATAAAAAATTCTCTGGCGAAAAAAAAAAAACCACGTCTTCCGAACAAATTGCACGATCGCAATGTTCAAATTGTTCGGAGAACGTGATTTTTTTTTTCGCCAGAGAATTTTTATCCGGTGGAAATTGATAATTACTATGTATAGAAGCTGTGGTTTCAATAAATGTCGCTATGTCGCATCCACCCCGTATATGTTATACTATGCATCTCATCTATGGGGTGCATGAAAGGAGCCTCCCCGTGTGACGTACACAACAATTCCCTACGTCCGGCGCACCCTGGGCAATTCGCGAGTTCTTAAAAGCGAATTGGCTAATCCTTTCACCACGATGGAAAGTCAAAACCTTGACCACCTTACTGATTGTCCAAAATGCCCTACCACCTGCACAAGAGAGGCGCTCATGAACGCCGATGAGAGCGCCATAACTGTGGCCACTTATTGGACCAATAAAAATTGACTCAGCCATCGACACGACGAAGAAGAAGAACTATGCATCTTTTCTACACAAATAATAACAAAACACCACGCCTATACCCAGAAGGATGCCCACTTTTTACCTTTTCACAAATAATAATTGAGATAATTAGAACATGTATGGCCCCCCGCTACGTTCTAGAGCGCGGTGCAGTGATACGTCGTGTAGAACTTCTTTTTAAAATACTAAGTGTTACTGCCAATGTTGTAGTAACTTGTCGTGATACATTTGCACTTATTTTCATAAAAAATGAAAGTATACTATTTATATTACGTTTTATCCTACAGGCAAATATAGCTAGCAAAACGGCTATAAATGGTGAAAGAAAACCCTCAAAACCTGATATGCAAGATAGCTCTAACGACTTGTTTCAAACACGGACTGTTTAAGTTCGACTAGTATAATTTTTACTAAGAAACAGTTGAAAAAGATATGGGACCGGCTTTGAACCTGCGACCTTACTGCACACCGGGCAGTCGCTTTAGCCATCCAGCTACGGTCGCCTCTTGCCAGGACTCTCAACTGTATGATACGTCATTTCGTGACGTATTATTAGTATTATTTTTGTATGACGATTTTAATTGCTTTGTGAAGACTAAGGAATAAAGATATTTTCATTTTTCCTCATTTCATTATGTCAACATTTTTTGTCCGTATCTTAAACGGTATGTAGACTCAAAATAGTCCAGGTTGCCCACGGTATTTCCCACCCACACGCCCACGACTATGACTCCTGTGGCGCCAGGATCTACAGCGGTAACCAACTGAAAGGCACCGTGCATGACACACGGGCAATCCCAGGGAGAGTTACAATTGTCTTGGATCCCGCAACGAATTTAATCAGAAGTATATAGTTGGAGTTGGAAAGTATGTATCTTTACTTCCCTCCAAAGCAAAGCGGGAGACTGAGTGATGCCTAATATAGACAAAGTTTCTATGGAAGGTTGGTGAAGGTGAAATTTCCGAGGTACTAATATATCAGTGCGGATTGGTAGAATACCCACACCCTCTTGGCCAGCGTGGAGGACTATGGCCTAACAATTATCATCATAAGAGGCCCGAGCCCAGCAGTGGGACATGCATTAGATACAGGGCTGCTATTATAATATATTTGTCTCACAATAATAACAAAATAGTACGTCGTTAACTTGAGATAGATATAGAACCATAGAGTGACAGCGCGACAGGACAACATGGAGTGTTTTGACTCTACACGTTACTGACGCTACATTAAAAGCGATCGCGTTGCCGTCGCTATCCTTTGCATCGAACGAACCAAAGGACTCAATAGGCCTGTCATTAAAGCCTCAAACCTGTATGTAAATGAGGTAATTACAAATTTACAGCGAGTTACTATTTTTTTTACCCCTCTAATTAACAAATTTCATTGTTTTTTAATAATAAACAATGTTCCGTATGTTGCAAAACGCTGCAAATTTAAAACATGTTTCAAAATAGTAAGAACAACATAATTCTAAATTTGCAGCGTGTTACTATTTTTTTTGACAATGTTATTAACAAAAAACAGTTTCCACCCTAGAACGCTGCAAAATCACACGGTAAGTTATTCTACTTCCTTTAACGAAACCTCAAAATTTGAGCTAATTACTTACGGGTTTGAGGCTTTAATGACTGGCCTACAAGCTTTAGAATCTATTGTATGAAAACTTGTGAAACCTAACTCACTTCTCCGAACCGTATCGGATGAACCACAGGCAATTTTCAAGTAATTTTATTCTTTCAGCATGTTTGTGCTGTTATCTATAGCCTATTTACTATATACCTATAGGATCTTCTATACAAAAATTCAAATAACTTACAATACAATTCTTAAAGTCATATCCTCCTAAAGCTATTCATCGTCGTCATCGTCATCTTCCTGCTGCATAGTGGTCTTAGTGAACAGTTCCTGCGTCAGTCCGCTCAGGAACATGGGGATGGACCTGTTCTGGTGAAGGTGGAGGTCCACCAGGTCTCCCAGGGTGCTGGAGTAGTCGGTGTGCACCATTTCTATGCCGTCGTCTACCAGCGTGAAGGTAAGGTACTCGTCGGGTGATTCGGCGTACATACTTGATAATCTGTAAGAGATGACAAAATACCATCAGGCGGGTCAAATACTTGTTTGACACCTTAGTGGTACTTTCAAAATTATAATGTTTTGATTGAATTTCATATTTGAAACTTAAAAAAAAAACTTGATGTTATAGCTTCAATATTTAACCGACCGTTTAAATTGTAACATAAAATCACGGCTGTATTACCAAGAAGGGTGTTGCAAAGGGTACAACACCCACATTTCACCTGTTATGTTGTAGGTCCCATGGGATAGTGGGTGAGCCTTTCGCCATCTACCGGGCACAATACCAACTCCGTGCTGCGACCGGATGGCGGAATGGGTAGTGTACCTGCCTGCGACGCCGAGGTCGTGGGTTCGATTCCCACTTAAGACAAATCTTTGTGTGGATGAACATGGGGGTTTGTCTTAGTCTGGGTGTTTCTATGTATAATAAGTATGTATTTACAAAAGAAAAGTATATATGTATTAGTATCAGTTATTCTAGTACCCATATTACAAGCTCTGCTTAGTTTGGGACTAGATGGCGTTGTGTGTGAGTTGTGAAATATGTATTATTATCTGCCACACCCTTCGGGTAATATAGGCATAATGTTATGTTACATAATGATTATATCAAATTTGACTAAAGGTCTGCTCACACAACGCGGACCTGACGCTGCACGGGTATTTATAATGTAAAATAAAATATTACTCACTTGTAGTTGTTGTGGCCAGTCCTGTCAATTTTATAACCTAACAACATGTACACTACGTCTCTGTACTCTTGAGACGCAGTCGTGAATTCTTCTTTCATTCTGAAATTTAAAAAAAACATCTTGATAATTGATTTGTTGCCTAAGATCTATTGACTAAGCGATTTGTATGGAAATAAGAAATGCATAACATATGTGTACTACAAAGTAAACCTGTTGACCTGCCCAATCTATGATAGAAACCGGAATTTCTATCATAGATTCGGCAAATTAACCAGACAATACGCTTGTTGATAATATTATATTAACTTAACTACAGCTCATTTACTCAGTGGTAGGTACAAAATACCTAAAATAAGATTGTAGTGTTTTTACTGGTGGAAGGGCTCTTGAAATCGAGCTCGAGGGCACCACCGTCACACTATTAACCTGCCGCCAAATAGTAGTGCTTACAGAGAGAGTAGAGATCAGGCCCTGAATGAAATGACTGGCATATGAGGCATAACACCGTAGTCCTGAACTGCAGTGACGCATTTAAAATCTGCTTTTGTGGATTGTTGATGTGAATGAGCTATACTCAACTAACAAGCAGGTGGACTACAAGTTCGTTCACTGCCAGCGCAGTATAACAATGAAAAATGAGAATTGGAATACTACTATAAAGTAACCCCAGAGGGCGTCTGGAACTGTTCCTAATAGATGGCGGTAAACTCACCACAATCACATGGGTGAAGGGTGGCCTGGTATATGATATGTCAGTCACCCACCACACAATAGTTACGCCACTATAGGGTGGCAGGAGTGGCAAAATGCCACGGGCCCCCGGCCTGAGGAGGCCTCTGGGCCAAAGATGCCACGACCTCAATAGTAACTGAACACAATTTATGAAAAAAAAAGCGCATTTATCTAAAAATAATAATTATATAAAACGCGGGCGAGCTTGCAATGTCCGGGGAATTCTCGATTTTTTTTGCATTCCTGTACTGAATCACTGGTAAGCAGCTTCACGTGACGATTTTTACTAGGACCCCATCCAATATTTTTGCCACGGGCCCCCGATGGTATAGTTACGCCACTGGGCATACCTATCTGTGTAATCATGCGCGTAGACGTAATGTTTTTACCCGACTGCGTCAGAAGGAGGGTTATGTTTTGTAATATAGGTAACAAACCTCCTAAGTTTGATGCGGCTGCTTTCCAGCTGCGCTGTGAGTTTCTGCATCTCCTCAGAGCCCATGCTACTTCTCAGCGCTCCGCCGCTCTTCTCCAATTCCGCTTTCAGCCTTTTTATCTATAACATCAATTTAAGTTACGCATTATTATTGTTTTGACTTTGAACCACGATGTATAGGGAAGTATCCATAGTCTTTGGTTATCCATTCTAGACAAAGTTGTATTATGAAATGCGATCCAATAAATTTTCGATTGAAAATACTGTGTAGAGGAACAGGTTGTGATGTTCCTCCACCACAAAAGGAGGATCCTCCGACCAGGCTCGGTGGTATTGCCTGGCGGACAGCTGTCCAACGGTAGCGTATTGGAACCGGTGTGGATACCGCCATAACTGAAACGATTTCCTTCTGCTGGATGATACCAATAGATGATATAGTTAATAATGGTTATTTGGAGTTATTATGAATAACACAGTAATTTAAAGTAATCATAAGTGCGAATTAACCTAGAAAGCTGGTTTTTAAAAGAATACCCTAAATTGTTCGACTTCAACCCTTTTTAGGTTGGTATATGCATAGCAAATGACTGTAGGTGGAAATTTTTGGTAGTTGATTACATAACACAAAAAAGGCTACATGAAAGAACATAAAAAATAAAAAACCAAAATAGGACACAAATAAGGCTACATGCACATCTTAATTGTAATATAACGGGGATCCGAGATAAATCAACAAAACGAAATTTTTAACCACTTTTTCCAATATGGCGTAACATGTCAAAACTTTCAGGGAATTCTCTTTTAAGCTTTCTCTACTACATATTCAAAAATCAGCTTTCTATGTTCATTTGCATTTATCCAGGCAATTGCCTACAAATAAATTGTTCTATAATGTTAATATTATAATGAGTCTCACCTCTTCCTGAGCCGACGCCAAGTCTTGCGTCATTTGTTTGTGCGCAACGGCAGCGGGGTTGTCAGCCAGGTGCAATACCTGAAAGTGTATCAACAGAATAAGATATGAACAATATATATTTGACGACCGGATGGCGGAGGACGGCCGGATGGCGAAGTACTAGAATAACTGATACTAATACATATATACTTTTCTTTTGTAAATAAATACTTATTATACATAGAAACACCCAGACTAAGACAAACCCCCATGTTCATGCACACAAAGATTTGTCTTAAACGGGAATCGAACCCGCGACCTCGGCGTCGCAGGCAGGTACACTATCCACTCCGCCATCCGGTCGTCAGTTGTACACCTCTTGCACTCCCTTCTGGGTTATAAAGGCGTGATGTTATGTTATATTATTAGTAAAAACTCAACCAAAATCACAAAGCACCATCATTACTAAATATTATAAATTCGAACGCTGAATTAAGCTTTTGATTATTTTTATAACATTTAGCTATGCTTAGCAAATTATACTAAGAAACAGTTGAACAAGATATGGATATGTTTGTATCCTACTTAAGATAGGAACAAATGGATGAACGTTACGTCACGAAATGACGAGAAATTTAGGGTTCCGGTAAGAGGCGACCGTAGCTGGATGGCTAAGAGCGGCTGCCCGGTGTGCAGTAAGGTCACAGGTTCAAATCCTGCCGGTCCCATATCTTTTTCAACTGTTTCTTAGTATGAATTAAGCTTAATAAAAATTGGTAAGGACATTATAACCTGAGAAAAGACATAACTACCACAGGGGCGGAGCTATATTTTTTTCTTTTTTTTTTTTTTTTTAAGTTTACTAGCAATTTGCAAATACTAATTACTGGTATTCTAGTTAACCCCCTCCAGCTAAGCTTAATTCGCTTGTGTTAGGAAGAAGTTTACGTCCGTGGTGTAATGGCCAGGATTCGAACCCACGATCTCTCGATCGTAAGACCGATGCCTTATCCATTGCGCCACGGCCGCTTACAAACGCTTACAAATACAATATATATGGACCATTGTCATACCTTGGTCTGTGGCTGCGAGCCGATCTTCTCCAGATGCGTGTGCAGAGCGTCGCGCTGAGCCTTCAGCTTGCTGACGTCACGCCGCAGGCCCTCCGCCTCCTCGCGCCACCGCGTGCACTCCCCGCGGAGACTCTCCACCACTGCATCATACAACTATCATTATTCAAACACATAAAAAATAACTACATTCTAGCCACTGTACACATAAAGTGCGCACTCATTCTTCGGCTTGGTGTGCGCCTTTATAATAAAGTCCCCTTATGTATAAAAAGATAAAAACCTTTTTTTGCAACAAGAATCATTTTAAAGCTTGGATTCACTTATAAAGGTTTACGGAAAGAGTTTGTTTATTTAAACGTGATCTACAGAAACTACTAAAAAGATTTGGATAATTCTTTTCACATTTTACAGTCTAATTCTTTATGAAAGTAAAATGACAGTAAACTACACCATATTACTCGCGTGTACAGGCAAATAAGGATTAACACGAGGAACCGCGGTAGTAGTAAGTTGTTTTATTATACTCACACTTAGCATGAGCCGTGTTGTCATGCGTGGCGAGCAAATCTCTATATCCCTGAAGAGATTTCTCCAGTTGTTCCACTCTAGCAGACAGGAGTGCTGTATTCCCCGCACCTGTCTCTCCGCTTAAGGTCACTGTCAACTCCTTTTCGAAGCAGTCTAATTGTTGTCTGCCGAATGAAAAGAATCACGATTATAAAAGTAATATTATATTGACACCTTTCCAGTATACAATGAGGCGGCAAACTATTCCTAGTGTTTAAAAAAATGGTAATGAACAAAAAATACTAGTATTATTGTGAAAAAGCGTGGGGCGCTCTGTGCCATATTTTTCGTCTATCGAGCAATCCACGCTTTTTCACAATAATACTTATATTAGGAATTATTTTTCACTTTTTAGTTAGAAGTACTTTAAAAGCGTGTTTTTAATTTTTTTAACTATTATTTATTTTCTACTGTTTAGTTTGGTTTATTTATAAGAGCGTTTTTTTTATTTTTTTTTTAATTTTATTTTTTAATTTTTTTTATCGAATTATTTCATTGTCATCGATCTTTGACAGGTGTGCAAAGTTTTAATGAAATCTGTCCGTTTAAAGTGGGTCAAAATCGAATCCAAAAGAGTCGGTTACATACATACATACATACAGGTGAAGCTAATATAAGCGTGTTAAAAAAATATGGGTGAAAGGTGCGACCTAGACCGTAACCCCGATTGAAGTTAGTTAGTTACCTATAGCTATCTCTCTCCCTGGTGACGAGTTGCAGTCGTTTGTGCAGTCTGTGAATGAGACTCTCCTGGTTCTTGCGCACCGTCAGCAAGTCGTTCAGCTTGCCGGTCGCCTTGTCGCGCTCAAACTTCAGTGTAGCTGCTTCCTGCACATAAAATACTCATTTCAGCAACTAGAGATAAAATTCGTATTTTCTTCATGTGCTACCGAATTAGCTAAATATTCTTTAGCATCATCACATGGGGTGAAATCAGCCTCACCGAGTGACGTACACAACGATTCCCTACGTCCGGCGCACCCTGGGCAATTCGCGAGTCCTTCAAAGCGAATTGGCTAATCCTTTCACCACGATGGCAAGTCAAAATCAAATTTGACTCAGCCATAGACACGACGAAGAAGAAGAAGCATCATCACAAGCGTAACAAGTGATTCTAGGTTAGAATCAGGAGCAGAGTGAGCGATTTAAAAGCACGAGATGTAAATAACTGAAATAAGGTATACATACCTTTTTTTTTGATCTTGAGACAACTAGACAACTTTTCACCTAAGCAGCTTGAAATAGTACCCGTAGTACAAGTTCTGCTTAGTTTGGGACTAGATAATGGGTTGTAAAAGTTGTGTAACATTGAATAGTCGAGCAGTGAGGAAAAGTCGGGCAGTGAGCAAAACTCTTCTTTGCTTCGAGCGAGAGCAAAACTCGAAGCAAAATCAAGTTTTGCTCACTGAAATTACGTTTGACTGAGTTTTGCACTGTTTCCATACAACAAAGAACTACTTTTCGAGATACTGAGGTAGAAAATTATTTAGATGTATTGTAAACAAAACTAGCTTATTAAATCCCATTGTTGATTGTTAAATCATGGGTTCGATTCTTAGGTCAGGTGTAAAAGTGTTGACGATTTTTTTTTTCATCATCTAGCCTGGGATTTAAGGTGACATCTTCTCCTCAAATAGGTATAGGTTTGGGCCCTAAGCATGGCTTGTAAAATGTGAGTGGAAGAAATTAATACTCTATTCTATGTCGGGTGTGATGATTAGTGTCAGGGGTTTGTGAAATAGTCCCATGGTAGCGCAACATTTTTGCTTACTCGTCGAAAGTGTAACGAGACTACAAAATAATTACAAGCTACTTGTATGTGTGTGCTTATGAGTGTTTCTAACTACCTACTAATTGTGTTATTGACATTAGACAGTAGGTTATTGGTAGCCTTGTTCATGGCATATAAAATAATGTTTAATTGACATAATATAAGATAAGAATGTATTTAAATAAAGAATAACAGTTTGGTGTGACATATATGTAATATGTATGTGTTTGTGGGCGATCTGGTGTCCAAACTAAGGCGATGCCTGTGCAGTGTGTGTGCGTGTGCGTATTCGTGTGCGTGCGTGTGCGTGTGTGTGTGTGCGTGCTACATAGTTACCTCTGTGAGTTGTGCGAGCTGCGTGTGCGCTTGCGAGGTGGCGGAGCTGGCGGACAGCTGCGTGTGCAGCGCCGCGTCCAGCGCGCTGCCCAGCGCCGCCGCCGACGCCACGCCCGCCGCGCGCGCCACCCACGAGTACTTGTCCAGCGCCGACTCCAGCGACGCCAGCTTCACCTGAGCACGGAGGAATAACGGCATTCAACTCAGATATATCATTTAATACAACGACAATAGTTGCTTGTGCAACAAAGGGCAAAGTTCGTATTCTTTAAAAATGTTTATGTTAAGTCCCATATAAACGAAAGATTCTATGTTAATAATCTTCAGTGTAGTGAGGGACTCAAAACCACGAGATGTAATCAACTTTGATCTTGTGTCACACATACAACTTTTCATCTCAGCAGCCCAAAGTTGCGACCAGTGAGCAAAACTCAACTTTGCTTCGAGCGTAAGAAACTTGAAGAAAAGTCGAGTTTTGCTCACTGTTTTCACACAACAAATAACACCTTTAGAGCTGCTGAGGTATAATTTATAAGAAGTCATCTGGGAAGGTACACTAAGCCCACTACTGTGTTTTGTAATTAAGTACACTCCACGTTTTTAACATGATTTTGAAAAATCGTTTGTGGATTGACAAACCCTGAGTAACTAATATCAAAGTCCTAAAAAGGTCTGCAAAAAAATAAATTGGCACCATTTAGAGAAGTGGTTTGCCTCTCCTCACTCTCTTAACCGTATATCAACTAGTCCCATATTTACCTTAGCCTCATGCAGTTCCTGTTGCACAGGCTGCAAGACATCAAGCCTTGTCTGCAGCTGGTGCACCTGTTCCTCCAACAGCAGTTTGTTGCACACGGCGTCTCGGAGTGATCGCTCCGTGGCACGGAGGCGACCCACCTCCTTTTCTAACTCTGCCATGTTTGATAGACGCTTTTGTGCTGTCTGTACCAATATTTTGAACAGTATAATTATTAAAATTAGTGTTGTAAAATTCCATTAAACAACACTGAATTTAGTTTGTTTGTTTATTTTGTTATCCTTACAACGAAAAACTTTTCATATATCGAAAACTCTCAATAAAACGCCAGTTCACTAAATGCGCAGTTTAGTGTTATTTCTAGAGTTTACACATTGCTGTGTGTGTGAACATTTGGAATTCTGAGAAGTATATAATATTAATTATAACGATAAATATTACAAAACTAAATAAGTTTAACAAATGCCTTAAAATGTTTTATTTTACCACATTTATTTTAATCTATTCTGATATTTTCATCTATGGACTCCTAAAAATACAATTGAAAGTATACCTTAGCCTGTTGTTGCCAGTCTTTATAGGAATCTCTCTCATACTCCAGCTTCTTCAACTTGTTGGTGACTTGTTGCAATTCAAAGGTCTGTTTCTCAAATTGGGTCCTCAAGGTTGTGCACTGCTCCGCCCTGCTGGTCTGCTTGGTAACCTCCTTCTTTAACAATTCTACTTCTGATTGGGCACCTTCTAGAGCCTATAATTAAAATATATGATTAAGAATGCTACATAAATGTAATGTTATATCTCGTCATAACTTTGGAACTTTCACTTATTTGATGTGTGTTCAAAAATAAATATTGATCTTTCTTTTTTATAATATTAATTTAGATGTGACAAAATGTTAGGCATTAGAAGTTTAAAAAACTTACTTCTCTTTTTCACTATAAACATCCAAAATACTGTCAAAGCTATCAGTATTTCATACTAATTACAGCGAGATCTTACTCCTATAACAATGAAAACTTTTAGATTGAACTTTAAGGGAACAGGGTGATGTTAATTGAGTCTGGCAGTGCATAATGTATCCATTATAGTTACCTGTAACAGTTCATCCATATCTTTCTTCATCTCGGACACCTGGTCTTTGTTGCTGACATTGGCTTCAAGCAGCTTGTCTTTTAAATCAGCTATTTGTTTGTGCAGCTCACCTTTTTCTCTGTCCCAGTTAGTTTTGGCCTCCTTCTGTTCCTTAATAACCTGAACAGAAATATTGAAGGAATAAAATCTAAACAAAGAAAGTATAAAATCATTAATCAATACTAACTAATTATAATTAAAAGTATTTAAAAATATGTGATACACTGGGCGGGCCATGTGGCCCGATACACTGACAATAGGTGGACAAAGACTGTGACTATGTGAAATGGACCCCATGGATACAGACGCAGAGGACGACCAAAAACAAGGTGGAAGGATGAGATAGAGACCTTTGGAACTAGCAATTGGCCGAACTTGGCAATAAACCGTGAAGAGTGGCACTCTCTGGACGAGGCCTTCACCCGATCGGGGATCTAGTTGGCAAGCATATCCAACAAACAATAATATTACTGTGTTATCACAATAAATTGTATATGCTAAATGGAAAATAAAGGCTTTTTTATTTTTTATTTTATTTTGTAACTAATTATAATTAAAAGTATTAAAAAAATATGTGGTACATGATAACAGATAGTGGAAGTGCAATGTGTTTTTTTTTTATTTATACTATGTACAAATGAATGCCATGTATATTAACCCTATTTTTTAAGCTATATCACTAGATACTGTTTACACTTCACAACACTTAATTAGTAGAATGGCTAAGACTTCAGTAATTAAACTTTTTCAGATATTAGACCACTTGGTTATCTGACATTGTGTTGTGTTAATTTTTTTATAGAAAATATATCATACTAAGGGGGCAAGCAATATGAGAGAGAGATAGATTTAGTCATATTTTTATATGGGGAAACATGACAAAACACAGTAAAATGTATCTCGCTCTTGTAAGCTTGCCTAGCAGGTCAGATAACTGTGTAGATAATTTACTAAATAGATCATAATCTTACCTGATTATATTCCTCTTTGACTTCCTGTTCCCTTCTCCTAACCACTTGTAGCCTTTCCTCCATATCTGAGAGTGCCCTCTCATCCCTCTTGTGCTGTTCTGTGAGGGAAGTCTTTTCCTCCTCAAATAGAATTTGCATCTCTTTGCGAATTGTGTGCTGGTGGTTTATGCGAGACTCTAGCTTGATGATCTGAAGTTAAACATCATTGAATGCTTTGTAAAATAAACATTATGTCATCATAAACAAAATGTACAAGTAGTAAAATTAGAACATAATTACTTTTTCTGTAATTTAGGCAAATTGTAAATTAGGTCTTCTTCTTCTTATTATTTAATGGCAACTGAGTCTCCTTGCGGTGACTATTTCTGCCAGTGTCAAGTGTGGAGTATAATTAAAATTGTTAGCGTCCAAAATGGCGGGTGATATACTCGGATTCTGACGATGGTGGCACAGGCACATTGTGAATGGCACTCACCCACACCGCCACCGCCAAAGTCCTAAATTAGGTCTTATTCTATTAGTTTTTGTTACTTATATACAATACACATGAATAAACTTCTTGTGTATTGTGATCAAGGAAATCTAAGGGATTGTCTTGTTATTATTTTATTTTATTCTCATTATATCAAATGCAAGTAGCAAAATATATAATTCAGCTTGTACTGAGTATGTACTAATGATCACAGCACTAATGATCACTTATAAATATCCAGACAACATTAGAGTTTAGATTAGATCAGTATAGCTTATGAAACATATAAACCAACCTGCGCTTTAGCAGCAATCAAATCTATCTTCAATCTCTTAGCTTCCCAAGGAGATGGAGGCGCAGAGGACGGTGTTGACATGGATTCAGTCCGTAAACGCTTCTCAGGAGTACACATCTCGCCCATACTCGACTTTCTCTTCATTGATAAGAGGTTAGACAATCCTACAAAATTACAATGAATGTATAGAAACTATACTAAAATATGGCCAAATACACTATTAAATGTTATTTATATTGTACCTTCTTTCAAAGATTGGTTACTATCTGAAAAATTCAATTTAGAAGCGGCCGACAGTTTGTCTTTCGGCGGTTCGGTATTTATCGCCCGCCTAAATGGTTCTAAAACATCACTGAAAAGAGACATATCTCCTTCTTTAGACATTGTGTCTGGTACTCTTAAAAGTCGGTTATTTAGAATACTGATATCAATAGAAAACCATTATCAATTTGGAAATTATAAAAATACATAACGCATTTATTCGCACTGTAAACTACAAGCACAGATTATAAATGACAGTAGCAAATAATTTGACGTTTAATTGAACGAATTTTAATGAACGAATGTTTAGTGATGACCAGTATTTTTAAAATTAGTCGATTTTAGAGTCAGATGAAAAATATATATGTGGAACGTGTACAAGGAGTTTTAGGTTGAACTGCATAAAACAAATGTCATTAGTGTCGATGTCATAATAATAATAAGTGACATTTCCTTTCTAGGTTATGTTTGTATTTTCGCATGTTATTTTAATAAATAAAATATCTCCGTTATTTAATTATATATACATACATTTATTTAGAGTATAGCTATATAACAGCAGATCATATACTTACATATTTATAAGATGGAAGTCGATATGGACCAAAGCAACTACTTTTCCAGTTATGAAGATTTAGATGTAATGATGTTACTACTTACATTATTAAAGTCTATCCTTATTTACATGGATATTAATAAGTTTATGATACTTTCAGGTACACAAACTAATGTTAGAAGATGAACCAAGAACTCTAGCATATAAAAATGCGATACTAAAGAACCAGTCATATTTTAAGGATAAAATTGTAATGGATGTTGGATGTGGTACTGGAATATTGTCTATATTCTGTGCGCAAGCTGGTGCCAAGAAAGTCTATGCTGTGGAAGCCAGTAACTTAGCTATTTTGGCCAAAGAAGTTATCAAAGAGAACAACTTTGAGAATGTTATTGAGGTAAAATTTAGTTTAATTGCATGATAGCAAGAAGTTTGGCAGTGCAAATATGTAAATAAAATTCACTAAATTGCCGAAACATAAAATGACAATAAGAGTCATGCAGAATACTACATAGGTATCTAATCAGCTAGCCTAACAAGTTAGCCATTTCCAGTGGCGGATTTAAAAATATAAGGTATAGGCTAGGAAGTTTTTGCCACTCTACAATTGTCAAGTCCTTGATTATTTATACGATCCAAAAATTTAACGTGAATAATGCAGATATCTTTTTGATTTCTATGAGCAAATTCAATGCAGCAAAAAAAAAAAACATGTTCCCCAAATTTGCCGCCCTAGGCCCCAGCCTACTCAGCCTGTTGGTAATTTCAACAAACTGTTTTTTAAAACTGAAAAGCTTTATTTTTAGGTAATCCATAGTAAAGTAGAAGATGTAGTTCTACCCAACTATTCAAGAGTTGATGTAATGGTCTCTGAATGGATGGGCTTCTACCTCCTGCATGAAGGCATGTTGGATTCAGTGCTAATGGCCAGGGATAAGTTCTTGAAAGATGACGGCCTCATGTTCCCTGAAAGTGCTGCCATATATGTAGCCCCATGTAGGTAAGAATTACATTTACAAGGGTAGTTCTAGGCATTAACCATGCTTTAATTTAGTTCTCTTCCTTTTTTTGTTCACAGTGAATTTTTTTTTTGTAGCATTGTATAGTAATTTTTAAATATCATTTTTGGCATTTTTTAAGTCTGTTTCTTGAATTCAGCTCTTGAATAAATAAACTTTTAAATGTATTAAAAAGAGCAAAGTGTAAAAAAATATTTTAATTTTTTTGAAATGAAATGAAATACGTTTATTTGTCCGAATATGGGTATACAGAGATCATGTTTACATTATGCGTGCGAGCCATATTCTGCCATTAATTGGCGTACAAATTTTTAATTTATAATTTAATGGTTATGTACATGCTGTCATAGTTTCTTATCTTCTAAAAAATCCTTAATACTATAGTAACATTTTTCTAATAATAAACTACATAACTTTTGCTTAAAAATAAAGATACTTTCAATTTCCTTAAAAATATTAGGTAACTTATTATAAACATGTATCGCCATGCAGTATACATTTTTGCTGAAGACATTAACCCTCTGCTTAGGTATAAATAGTGTGTCTACCTGGCCTGCTCACAGCATCATTATGTTTACAGAAAAGATGTAGATTTTTACGAACAAAAATGCAAATTTCATAAATGTATAGACTAGGTAATGGTAGGATATTATATTTTTTAAAATATTCCTTACAGCTATCTGTTTGTTGTATTCCAATTAATGCTCGTAGGCACTTTTTTTGCACAAGGAATGCTTTATCTGCTTCCACAGAATTACCCCATATGATGAGAGCATATCGTAGTTTGGATGACACATAACCGTGGTAAGCACTAAGAGCAGACCTTACGGAAGATACTTGTTTAAGACGATATAGAGCGAAAACAAATCTATCTAATCCCGAACAAAGTTTTTCTATATGCAATTTCCAATTACAGTGTTTGTCGATAATAACGCCTAGAAACTTTGTTGCATCTATCTCTTCAACTATGCTATCTTTGTATTTTATATCTAATTTTATAGGTTTGCTATTGTAAGTCTGGAATTGAATCATTTTTGTTTTGTTCATATTAACACTAACAATCATTTAAAAAAAAGCAGTGAAAAAAAATATTTTAGTAACAAAATTTTTTGTACCTTAAGTTAAACCCATCGGAACAGTGCCCATCGGAAAAAAACAAGACTTTTATTTTGATTCTAAAATGGTATAAACTTACTGTAGTTCTATTTCAAACTTTAAAATGATTATCCATTAATTATGGGATATCCTGTATAGAACTTTACTACTCATTATAATATTTGTTAGCATTTTACTTTGATTTAGGATGGTTCTTTCCATTTATCTGTTATACTAATTATATTTTAACTTATTTCTAAATGCTTATTATATTTATATGCAAATTTTTTAGAACCCTTATGTTTAGACCCCAATCCCGGTTGTGATAAAAATGTAAAATCACCTAAGCAGCAAAATAATATAATCTAGATGTTTACCCTTTGTTTTGCAGTGTTCCATCGCTGCACCAAAAATGGGATGACATCTTTGGAGTGAGAATGTCATCCTTTGCAAAAGAGCTACGAAGCAGTAAAGGCAACAAACCAGAAGTCCTGACACTACAACCTGAAGATCTGTTAGGAACAGAAGCCATATTCTGCTGGCTTGACATGAAAGAAACCACTCTTGAGGATTTGATGTCATTGAGCTTGCAGCATGTTGTTGGTGAGCCTTTGCTAAGTCTATTTTGGTGCCAATATAATAATAGAGACCTGGATCTAAAACATGTCCGAGTCCTGGGCTCCGGTCTCTTTTCATGATGAGAAGAATTAGGCCATAGTCTAACAAGATGGCCAAGTGCAGATTGGTAGACTTCACACCCCCTTGAGCACTTTTAAGCACTCAGGGATGCAGGATTCCTCACGATGTTTCCTTCACTGTTAGCAAGTGATAATTTATCTGAATGAATCTCAACAATTTATTGACGGAAGGTGTGTGCCATGGGTACAAACCCGAGACGTTTGTCTTAACAGTCCTGTGGTCTCCCACCAGCTCACTGCTTGTTGCCCATACTGCTATTAATTAATCAAATAATATCCAGAACTAGTCAACTTATCTCAAATCCTTATTGCATCGCATACCCCTTTGCTTTGTCATTTGCATGTTCAGTAATACAAAGATTCAAAGATTCAAACATTTTATATAATTTGATATTACTTAATATAATAATAGCCTTAAATTTCACATGTTTTGTCAAAGCTTAGTGAGATGCAAATATTTACAGTACATAATGTCTTAAAGTCACACAAGTAATATAAACTGTTTTCTTTAATATGAATCCACTAATGTGATATTCATTGATAATCTTTCAGGTGCCACAAAGAATGGAAAATATCAGGGTCTATGTATATGGTTCGAATGTATTTTTCCCGACTCATCAGACGGTAAAGGCGACAGCCGCGTGGTACTGGACACGAGTCCTAAGAGCCCTGCAACACATTGGAAACAAACCGTCATTGTTTTCCCTCAGGAACAGGAAGTTGAGGAAGGAGAACCAATAGCTTTTCAGCTAGATATGGCTAAAGATCCACTAAATGATAGGAGGTAATATTTTTAATCTTTTAGAATATTGCTAAATCTTCACTTAGAAAGGTAAATTTAATCTGAGTTCTAGCTTAACTTCACTGACATGGATTATCAATATAACAGCTTGTGTTCTTTTCCAGTTCTTCTATTGTCTCTTGTCTCTATACGATTTTATCAAGATTGGTTTAGTGTATAGATGTGAAAACGTAACAGACAAACAGACCGTTTTTTTTTTAATGCTTACAGTAATTTGCAAATTCAAATTACTAGTATTCTTGTTAACCCTCTCATCCTTAATTCGCTCATGTTAGGAGGAAGTTTTTGGATTAAGTTTTTATATTATTATTGGAGAAGGATTCGAACCCACAACCTCTCGATCTTAAGACCAATGCTTTATCCATTGTGCCACAGCCGCTTAAAGTTATTCTGAAATTTACCTAACAATATTAGCTGGGGCGTTGCTCATGCAATATATCTACAAAATTTTATCATTACTCAGTAGACCTTACAATGTGTAGAATTCTGATATAACAAATCAAAAAATAAGGTTGTAATATCATTTTAATTATGAAATTTACAGGTACAATCTTGAAGTGACAATGCAAGATCCAGAACAAGTAGAGCACCCACAACCTTGCTCCTGCCACATGACAAAGTGCATCTTAGTCAAGACCTTCTTAAAAGAACACGAAGACCATGTGATCAGTCAACACAAAGAGAATACTAATATATTAGTAGATGAACCTATCGAGGATGACGATGATGATGACAGTTGAATAAAAGATTGAATTTCAGTGAGTGTTTTATTTTAGTAGTATAACAATAATATAACAAACTATGATAAGTAAATAAATGCATTGATTATGAGATTCTGGTTAATTACATGTATAGTGCACGTTTGGCGTAGTGGTTCAAGCGGTCGCCTCGCCGCTTTCTACTGTGCTGATGTTGTGGGTTCGATCCCGATGGACAAATCTTTCTATGATCCGCAAAATTTTGTTTTGACTGGATGTGCTTTGTGTGCGTGAAATGTATGTTTGTGAACACCCTCGCGACGCAGTAATTGTTCCTAGTGCTGGCTGCTTCGTTTTTTAAAATATAATATAAGGTAACTGATATATACATTTGGTACCAATTTTTTGTTGACATGGATTTAATACTCTATGGACAGACATTAAATCATCTGATACTTTTTTTGAGCAGAAATATTGGTACGAATACGTATCAAGCATACCGTAGTAGTGGATTATTGCGATTTTATTGCCGCTGTAGGTTGATAAAACAGCTATGTATGAAATCTCAAATTTGCTCAGGATTTAAAATGGCTTGTATCCTCTGCGAGTATTTTACAGATTAGACGTTCACTATGTTAGAAATTGTTAGAACTATTACAGAAGGATGCAATAAAAATATTGTCTGGATAGAATTGACTGTGTACATCTTTCACAATATAGTGCGGTCCATGATAACTATTCGTGCTAATTCCCCATCTTGCAAAGTTAACTTGCGTGCGACACTCGACTTGAACTTCTTTCTTTAGATCTAGTCTCCCGTTTGATTGTGGTTGCTTCAGTCCTGTGGGACTCATCATGTTGTCAGTATCGTAGCATGTTGGTAACGGACTGTGTGAGTTGAGCCTCGCTGCTCAGCCAGCGATTGTAATCAAGTCGCATGAGCAAGCGAGCGAGGTACACCCCGCAGGGCCGGTCCCGTAATGATACTAGCAGCTGCATCAACTGCTTTACTAACTTGTTGAATCTGTGGATAGAAAAGTTTGAATGAGTTGAAAGTTGGAAGTTCAAATTTATTGTAGAGATCGAACTCAATATTTTTACAACACGTTCATGGGCTAGTATTTGACATTAAGGCTGCTGGCGGAGAAATATAAACCGATTGTCGAAAAGTGCCAGTCCAGTGATACAATCATATTGGTTTACTATCTTTTACCCAAGACTTAATCCACATGGAATTCATTAAATTAACTCATAGCTGCTACCGCGCTTTGGCCCGCGTTTAGAATAATATTAAATATCTAAAGACCTTAATTAAAAGTTA
Organism: Hypena proboscidalis; assembly: GCA_905147285.1. Lineage (NCBI taxonomy): Eukaryota > Metazoa > Arthropoda > Insecta > Lepidoptera > Erebidae > Hypena > Hypena proboscidalis. The sequence goes on from LR990144.1 coordinate 7,420,316, forward strand.
GAATATCTTACACAAAAAAAAATCAAACAAGTATTTCTCGAGATTCTTGATAGTTACCTATCAAACAATAAAAATATTCCTATGTTACGCTCCTTGTGACTACAATTTTTTCGTTTCGTAAAAAAATACCGTTTAGATTAGCACCAGCATTTAAAATTTTACCATAGTCCTGCCTAGGTCCAGCTCTTTAGAAGATTAGCCAATACAAACTGACAGACAGACAAACATTTTAAGAACTGTAATTTAGGCATAGCACTTTTTCGTCGTGTCGATGGCTGAGTCTTTATTCGCCCAATAAGTGGCCACTGTTGTGGCGCTCATGAGCGCCTCTCTTGTGGAGGTGGTAGGGCATAGCACTGTGCAAACAACTATACCATAAAAAAACATTGTTATTCTGACATTAAAAACAGACACTTCAATTTTATTCTTTTTGTATTGATATTTCTTCGTTTCGCCACTCCGCTCTGATATATATAGATAGACAGGCATCTTTTAACTCGAGTTATATAATTAAAAAGTTATATAATTTATATAATTAAAAAGATAAAATATGTAGTTTTGTGATCAAACTCATATCATTTTACTCACCGATCGGAATATCCTCTAATATAGTAATCCTCGGCTTCCTTATCGGAGACCGCTTCGTTGAGGCTGCAGAACGAATGGCACAGTTTCAGCAACTCCATGATGTTCATGAACACCGGGTTGTTGATGCAGTCGACGGCGTCGCTCGAACATTCGCTTTCTGCTGACTGGAATATGCATTTGTTAAAATATAACAAAAAAAAACCGACTTCAAAAAGTAGGTAAACTAAAAAGCATAAAATAAATTTACTTCGCACAAAATAATATGTTTTTTCATTAAGTTAAATAGAATTTATGAAATAATTATTTTATAATGACAAAAACTGGGACCACATGACAAGTATATCCATTCAAACAAAAAAAGAATTTCTCAAATCGGTCCAGGCGTCTTCGAGTAATCGGCGAACAAACATAAAAAAAAAAAACATACAACCGAATTGAGAACCGCCTCCTTTTTTTGAAGTCGGTTAAAACCACCTCGACATTAATACATCACGCCTATATTACCTAGCAGGGTGTGGCAGACCTCTGCCACATCTGTACAACACCCACATTTTACCTGTTATGTTTTAGGTCCCATGGGATAGGGGGTCAGCCCATCGCCACCCACTGAGTACAATTCCAACTCCGTGCTGCTTTTGTGAATTTCCTGAAGGAAAGTTCACAAATAACACTTTGCCTGACCTGGGAATCGAACCCGAGAACTCGCGGTGACCGGCGCATACGCTAACCATTAAACCATCGAGGTAATATAACAATGGATTACATTTTATTTTGATGTTATTTAACATTGTTATAAAAGCTAATTGCTTCAATCTACCTTAATACATTTTGTACGCCTAAGATGGCAAAACATGTAGAACTATAATCCATATTTTACTATCCTACATGTGTTGTTCTTTCTCAGTTTATGTAATAAAAATAAAAAAAATATAAAGATAAAAGATATTTATTTTGTGTGTACAGTACAAGATATAAGCTTAAGCTTAATAAATATCTACAAATACAAGATATAAAAAAGATAAAGATAAACTTTATCTTTTTTATATCTTGTACTGTACATACAAAATAAATATCTTTTATCTTTATCTTGCAAGATAAAAGCTTAAGCTTATATCTTGTACTGTACACACAAAATAAATATGTTTTATCTTTATCTTTTTTTTTATTTTTATAACATAAACTGAGAAAGAACAAAGAACATAAACTGGAATAAAAATCAAAATGGCGACTGTAAACGTAGCACTTTTAGAAAACAGTAAAAATGGTCAAACTTACTGAAGTGAATGTTAAGAACGATTGGCTGAGTATATCAGCAAGGAAATTCGCGTGAGCTATCTTCAGTTTCTCGAAATCATTAGTTTTGTTAACTGCGGTCATCAGTCTTGAGAAGTTCGTCTCCAGCACATCGGCCTGCATGTAGTGCTGCAAGTTGTCCATCAGGAACATCAACTTGTTATGTAGTTGGCACATTGCAAAGCTAAAAAAGAAAACAATAGTAAGTCGATGTTGTGTGCACATTATCTATGTACAGTAGGCCAAACAATTAGGTATACAGGGCAAAAACTTCTACGCCATAGTGAAAATTTACTGTAATAGATATGCGTGTGCGAATAACATCATTACATAGTATAAAACAAAGTCGCCTTTTCTGTCCCTATGTGCGCTTAAATCTTTAAAACTACGCAACGGATTTTGATGCGGTTTTTTCCAATAGATAGAGTGATTCAAGAGGAAGGTTTTTATGTATAATACATGCATAGAAAGGAGGAATTGTTTTACTCCAAATTTAACGCGTGCGGGCCACGGGCAGTAATGAATAAATCAAACTACTGGATCGATTTTAATCATTTTTTCAGTGAGTGACATAGGCTATATATTATATACCCGTGCGAATCCGGAGCGGGCCGCTGTGTTTTTATATACAACGTTCACAGTTTTTCTGTAGTGTATTTAGTATCAGCATTGTACCCGTGCGAAGCCGGGGCGGGTCGCTAGTATTTAATAAGTGTAATGCATGAAAGGAGCCTCCCCAAGTGACGTACACAACAGTTCCCTACGTCCGGCGCACCCTGGGCAATTCGCGAGTTCTCCAAAGCGAATTGGCTAATCCTTTCACCACGATAGCAAGTCAAAATAAAATTTGACTCAGCCATCGACACGACGTAGTAGTAGTGTAATATAGGTACCTACTATTTAGATATGTAATTCATTTATCCATAACTGGTGTGTAAGTCTTTACTGTCAAAATCAAATCAAAATCAAATATTTTTTATTTCAGGCATCACAGCCCACTATGACTTAGAAGTTAAGCTTAAGTTAAGTTAGCCCTGCATACCTATCTCTTTGGCCTACTGTACATGTAGTAAACACGGACCTTGTTGACTGTTTATAAGCTTTCCACAACGAATGAAGATCGTGTTGTGTTTTCTTGATCCTGAGCAGTAGTCGGAACATATCGTTGTACCGTGCTAGAACTTCTGGGGTGAACAGCAGATGTAGCGGCCATTTGAAGTCGTATTTCAGTATTATACTGGACCAACCGTCTGACACTGGAAGTATAAATGTGAATATGGGTAAATATATAAATAAATTTGACGACCGTATGGCGGAGTGGCTAGTGTACCTGCCTGCGACGCCGAGGTCGCGGGTTTGATTCCCGCTTAAGACAAATCTTTGTGTGCATGAACATGGGGGTTTGTGTTAGTCTGGGTGTTTATATGAATAATAAGTATGTATTTACAAAAGAAAAGTATATATATATTAGCATCATCAGCTACTTGTGTGAGTGAATGTGTGTATTTGGCCTTGTCATTGTGACCATTGAAAAGTGTAATTGCTTCTGGTGTTTTATCTAATGTATAAACAAGCCAAATTAAATAAATAAATAAATTTATATTTGACAACCTATACACAACGCGATCTAGTCCCAAACTAAGCAGAGCTTGTACTATGGGTACTAGAATAACTCCAGTCTCGGAACAAATCTTTAAAACCACACAAAAGATTTGTCCCATGTGGGAATCGAACCCTCAACACCAGCGTAGTGTAGAGCGGCAAGGGGACCGCTAAAACCACTACACAACAAGTGCAGACATGGGTAGTATGTATGTATCTAAAATTATTAAATATATAGTATGTTTATTCATGGAGTTTATAAAAAGTGGGAACGGTGTTGGATTATTGCACATGGGATATGAATATAATAAACACCTCTATATATATAAAAATGAAACCCGTTTTCCGTTGTCACGACTTGGCATGAAAACGGCTTGACCGATTTGGCTGATATTTTTTTGTAGTTTTCTAATACTCTGTACAAGGTTGTTACGGCAAAAAAAAAAAAAAAGTATTCATTTTTATATGGGGGATATTATAGATTCCAGTTCAAATTGAATAGGTACGCATACATAAGATAGGTCAGCTATACAAAATAAAGTAGTGCATCAAATTTACGCTAAGGCGGTACGAAGTTCGCCGGGTCAGCTAGTAGTTTATAAAAATAATAATAGAGGTACTAGCGGTTTTTTGCCGCCATGGAAATAATGGGATATAATTTGTATAATAAAAAAAAAAAAAAAAAAAAATAAAATTCATTTATTTCGAACCGGAATTCATAGTGTTAGTAACAATAATCTTAAAAACTATGTTAGTAAAATATTTTAAAATGAGTACATAAAAAAAAAACGCTTGTCCCACTTTTTCCATTTTGCATTTCCATGGCAATAGTGGGATACACCTAACGCGGGTAGTCAGTCTCGCCGTGAACTTATAATCATCGCCAACCTTGCAAATATTTTTTTCAATTCATCTAGTCGCCACGAATACGTAACCACCTCAACCTACATATAAACCTATCAAACAGTCCACGACAGTAGTGTATATTTATTATTAAAATATTCTGTTTCGTGATACAAAATTAGAATAAACGTTGATTTAAACAAAAAAAAAATTTATTGTTTTAATGTCTATATTAAAACAATCAATTTTTTTTTGTTTAAATCAATCTTTATTATAATTTTTATGTTAAAATAATTGAAAATTAAGCTTACCAGTACTATTACTATCATCGTTCACAGAAGAATTGGCAGATATATTCGGTTTCACATAAGGAAGTTCAAAGCTGAACTTTTCTATGTCCGTATTGTTGCTTAGAAACACTGCCCGAGCTGCCAACTGGAATGCATGGTTCATATCTAAAAAGTTAAAAACATACGTTAAATTATTTATTTGCACGGTTGGCGTAGTGGCCTCGGCGCTTTCAACTGCACTTCTTCTTCGTCGTGTCGATGGCGAGTCTAATTTTATTTTGACTTGCCATCGTGGTGAAAGGATTAGCCAATTCGCTTTTAAGAACTTGCAAATTGCCCAGGGTGCGCCGGACGTTGTGTACGTCACTCGGGGAGGCTGCTTTCATGCACCCCAACTGCACTGATGTTGTTCGATCACCCCACGGGACAAATCTTTTATGTGATCCTCAAAGATTTGTTCTGACCCTGGGTGTGCTTTGTGTGTGTGGAATGTGCACAGGAGTTATTCATAGTGGGGGCGTCGTTTTTTTTATAAGAAAAAAAATAAAAACGACAGCTTTTACTCGCAGCTCTAGGTACCAAGTTGAATAAGTGGCACTTTCCTAAATTCATTAGTTAAATCGGATTCAATAAAAAAAATCTTTAGGTTACAGGAAAAATAAACATGATCCAACACGGACAAGCGCCTGTTCAAAGCTGTTCTCATTGGTTATTTTTTGCCATATTCCTCTGAGGAATCTTGGATGCTTCGTATTGACCAATGATATAATGCAGATTTAAGGCAATGTCCTCACTATACAATGCATAAAAATGGCACTTAAATTTGGCAGGAATGAAACAGACTTTAAAAGACTCTTGAAAATCACTATCTTGAACCATTCCAGGATTTTTACTTTTGATGACTCTTCAAAATTGTTGATAAATGAAAGCATTGAACTTACAACAAACTATATTTAATATTATTAAATAGAAAAAATATATGTGGAAACAAACCAACATGTCACGGAGCCGGACAGAGAGATGCAGAGATTAGCATAAAAACATCTAGTAGGTGCGTTCATACTCCAACAAAAATTACTTTGACTTATCAACAACCTATTTGTTTTAAGATATTTACAAAAACACATATTTTTACCTCGAGTAGAAGTTCTGGCGGTAGGTTTATCAAGCATATGAGCTGTCAGCCTCAATAGCTCAAGAAACAGTTCTCCTCTACCCAGCAGGTAGAAGTCTTTCATCAGTTTGAGCTCGTGTATTAACTGTGCCTCTTCTACCGCTACCATCCATAAATGCTAGAAAAATATCATTTACATAAGACAAGATATTGTATTTTTATTTATTATTAATTTTTCATGTGTAAATCCACTGTCGTCCACTTCACCTAGGCAAAATAGTCCGTAGTAGTAGTAGTAGTAGAAATAAATAATAGTTTAAAAAAATTAAAAAACACGCTTTTAAAGTACTTCTAACTAAAAAGTGAAAAATAATTCCTAATATAAGCTGAAAAAAGCGTGGGTTGCTCGATAGACGAAAAATATAAAAATAAGAAAAAATATGGCACAGAACGCCCCACGCTTTTTTAGTTAAGTTTATTTGAGCGTTTTTTTTAATTTTTTCGTCTTTTTTTTATATATTTTTAATTTTTTTTATCGAATTATTGCATTGTCATCGATCTTTGACACAAAAGATCTTTGGCAAAATTTTAATGAAATCTGTCCGTTTAAAGTGGGTCAAAATCGAGTCCAAAGGAGTCGGTTACATACATACATACATACATACATACATACATACATATACATACATATACATACATATACATACATACATATACATACATACATACATACATACAGGTGAAGCTAATATAAGCGAGTTAAAAAACAAACCGGGTAGCCGCTTTAAGTTTCCAAATTGATGAACGTGACGTCACGAAATGACGTAACAAAGTTGCGAATTTTGGGGTCCTGGCAAGAGGCGACCGTAGCTTGTTGGTTAAAGCAATCCTACTGTTTCTTAGTATAGTTTGCTAAGCATAGCTAAATGCTTTAACAATAATTAATAAGAAGTTTTTAAAAAGTAGTTGGTAGAAAATAAAGAAACAATAGTTTGAAATCTGTACTTCACTAAATTAGTTACCTTAGTAACACACTCCTTTATTTCCCTGATGACCAATCTCAGATCACAAACTTCAAAATTATCAGGGTTTTTAAGTTTTTGCAACTTCTCATGGAATTCTGCTTCCTTGTCTTCCCAAATCGTGAATCTATTGGAAAAGAGCCATAATTTAAACTAAGGAGTAAAATATATTTGTATCCATATTCACAACACTATACACACGAGTTAGAAATTTAAATTGAGTCAAGGGACTCACAGGCTAGATTTCTAGCACATTATTAACATAAATACCTCAATGCACCTCAAAAAAACCCCTTAACTCAAAAAAAAGTTCTCTGTTTTTTTCAACCTACCTGATGTAGAAAAAAAGAGAACTTTTTTTTTTAATGTATATGGAGTCTCCTACATAAGACGTGCGCGATCGTCGGGCGTGTGGGCGCGCTGGCTGAACACACGTTACACGGCATCGCGTGTTGCTGCCGTGTGCAGTGTGTGTGCCAATATGGACATGGTTACAAAAATATTTTATTAAATTTCAAGCTCACAGACACTATAAAATTTCAAAAATAGCTGTAACATTGCTTGTAATAAAATGTATTAGATTACTTTTATTTACCTCCTGGAATCAACTCCACATTTCTGCAAAGGCATCAAAGTTCTATTGGCATGAAAAGTACTACTTTTCTTTACTTTCTTAGGATCAAAACCGAAGAGTATCACAGTTCGCCCAATGAACAGAATTTCTTGAGCGAGTGAGAGTGGCACAAAGTATGGGATCATGTTGGCATTGAGGATGTAGCCGCAGTCCAATGTCGCATCTTGAAGCTGTAATCAGAATAGATTAAAATTTTACTAGCATCTGAAGCTGACCTATACATAGACCTTAGACATGTCTTCAACTACATCCATATCAAAAGGCAATGTCCAAAAACTGTATCGCCAAAACCCTTGTGTCACGAATTGTGTTGAGTATGTGAGTTGTGTATGACGATTATCTAGTAATAAGAGACATAACTTAAGCGGGATTTAATAAACAAAATACATTTTCTATTTAAACATGAAGGATGAACTAGAATCCAATTTTGTTTACCCAGGAATAGAGGTGTATATATTACATTGGACTAAATTGTATTGTACTGCATTAAATTAAACGAGAAGAATTAAAAAAAACTTTACTCTAGCTAGACAGATGATACTCACAGTAGTCACAAGAGATTTATCACAGGTGGTGGTGGAAGGCGACGACAAGAATGTATCAGAGATGTTACTGCCCTGCATGACTATAAAAAACTCTTGATATGGATCCATCAGCTCTCCGTAAAGTAGCCAAGTACACAACTGATTCACAAACACTTTATTTATGCAGGCAAATATTCTGGAAGTAAAAACTTTATAGTATCTTTATAAAGAAAAATTATGTGATGTGATACTATATAGGTCCAAAGACATTTGTCTATCTAGTTAAGAAAAGCATGAGCATGTTCTGAACAGTATTGAAATCATAGTTAAATGTATTCTTTTTTTTGATAAACTTTCACAATTTGAGATCATTTTCGAAAAATATTAGACACGGGGTATAAATCGCGTAATTATTAATTTGCAAATCATTTCGAAACGTCAAGCATAGGTATTTATTTACCTTTATAAAAATTACACAATTTAGACCATTAGTCTAATTTTTGAAATGAACTTTTAATATTATTGTACCTTACCTCAAAATAGCTTTATGCACTTTTTTATTGCCAGTTAATATGTGCTGGTGTATCAAGCTTAATATCTGACAGCCAGTGACTCGTCTTTGTTCTATAGTGGTGATAATCTGGTTCAAGGTAGTGAACAGTCCTTGGTAACACTCAACATAGCTAAAGACAAAGGATAATGTATAGCTATGGTTAGCAATAACAAGACTTTCAACCTCCTTTATTGTTTTCTTGTATGATTGTAGAACTTCGGATATTCCCTCGCTTAGAGCTTGGGAATAGAGGCCTGTCATCTTTATGCCTGAGGCTGAAAAAAAGATTGATAGATTGAATGTAAGGTTAATTTACACCATGCCACCTTTGCAAGGCAATTCTCTTGCCATCTCTGTCTTTATCATCGGCCTTGCAAAACTAGATTTTACTACTTATTAATAAGTTATTAATGTGAATAAAAGTTATAGTATTCATAACAACATCATAACAATGGTAAAAGTCTACTGCAATCACTAATATAATATGTTTAAATAACTATGTATAATAAATTAATATATACATTATTTTTATAGTTTAGTTTAGATTAGATTTAAGTAATTTAAAATAGTCTTTTTATTGTAGTATTATAATTTTGCTCAACTTAGTTAATATATTGTTCTAGTTTTAAGTCACTAGATATCCATTCTTTAAAATATAGACAACAATGTGTATGTCTGAAATGGATATACATATTATTATAAGAATTTGATTTTATAATGCATGTTACAGTAATATTTTTGTATGTATATTGTTGATGTACCAATAAATAAATAAATATATATAAAGCCTACTAAAGGAAAACATTTAATAAGCTTTCCTTGCTTGAATTGCCTACAGACCTGTTTGAGCTTTCCTGGCACGAAATCCATTAGCTTCTACAAACCGTAGTATTCTATTGTGTCTATGAGCTATGTCATTTATTCTTTCCAGTATTTCCGCATCGCCTGGCTCCGCATAAGGAACTGCTTTCTTCTATGATAAAATATAATGAAACAATTCAAGAATTAACAAGAAAATGCAAGATAATAGTATTGTTATAAGTGTTTTATGTGAACTTTAAAAATACATTATTATTATATATTTTTTACCAATTTTTGAAAGAGAAAAGAGAGAAAAAATATTTTTTTACTTACTTCTTCATCAGCTGTCTTATTTGGAGAGCAACCCCACAAGATTAATAAGGCGTCGTGTATCATAATTTAAAGTATTGTTATAAGTAAAACAAATAACTAATTAATGACTGTATGCTATACGTTTTTAACAAATATATCGAAATATCGGTCGTTTTTTATTTTTTAAATGTATGCTTGTTTATTTTTATCACGAATGTCATGTTACTCAGTTTGACATTCGTATTGCGTGAATAGGGAGAAGCCGAGGCATGGTTTTGTAAATCAGCACCAATAATAATTCAATCATTATTTTAGTCGATTGTAAAATCGAGTTAATATTTGTAAACAATTAATATATTATGTATTTTACTCTAATAATATATTTTTATTTTAATAACACTTATATATTTTTTAACTTGTAGGAAACGAAAAGTAAAAGAAATAGACTGTTAATATCATAATTTTGCATATCATTGACAATTCCGTGGTGATTGTTCGTGTCCGTGGTGTCCATGCTGGTTGATGTTATTTTATTGTACTTTATAAATAAGTCAATTTAAGAGAATTCAAATAACTGGAATCATATTTTAAGATCACATGCTCTGATTTTTTTTTAATGTTACTCAAGCTGACTGTAATAATGTTAGGGTAACGCGATATAAAATTTTAATTAAAGAAGAAAGATCGTATATTTTAAAGCAACTATAATTATTTTAAACTCATTATCAGAATGAATTATGAAAATAATATGTCTCTTTATAATTAATTAATATACTTTAGAACAAATTTATTCAAAGTCCATTTTACTTGATTATCTGTGCAATATGAATGAATCATGAATGATACATCTCAAACTCTGGTTGGTTGCTTGCTTACTTGCGCCCACGCTTCGTTGTGACTTACAGCTTACAGCTTTGATGCCAGTACTGATTGCACTGGTTTGTTACAACTGACGTATATTGCTACTGTTGTCTTTATACTGTATTGAATACTAAAGAAATAGCATAAGATTCTGAATTAACATACAGGATGTTCAGCCAGAAATAAATAAGAATTATTTTTGTCTTAAATATGTGTATAAGGAAGAGTTCTTAGAATGGCGGAGGCTTGTAGATTCGGCAACCATAACATAGAAAGTAAAACATCAACCAGTCAAGATGAAAACTTTTGTATATTCCATGTTTTATGTGTTTTTATATCACTTGTTACAATCCTGGCTGATTTAACGACAGGTATGTATTTCTGTATTTATATCAATCAATATTTTTTTCTGTTATTAATAAACTAGTTCATATCTATGCCGGTTTTATTGAAGAGATTTGGAGTTTTGTTTTGTTTTGATAGAGCTTATTCGCAAATAGTTAAAATGTTTATGTTGAACTTTGTTTCTTTGACAGATATTATAGTTTTTGCTGAATATAGTAAGGATGGTCATCTTTATTGGGCTCTTGGTACATTAATTTTTATTATTACTCCAAATATTTTAATAAACATATTTTCCATGAGATGGTTTGTTACCGATCAAAAATCTAGTTTACGCCATTGGATAACTCATATATGCCTCGTGGGACTTTTAGAAAGGTAAATAAGATAATTATTTTTGATTATAATAGAAAAATAACATTTAATAATTATTTTTTTTTTCTAACAACTTTTTAAATTCTGTTTTAGATATGTTATATTTTTGCGTAAAGTTTTTGTGTGTAAGAACTTGGAATCTATCAAAACACATAAATTATTATCACAAAGGAATGATTTGAGTTTATTACACTTTTTGTACATCTTTATTGGAACAGTACCACAAATCATATTACAAACGTACGCCATTATTACATTGGATGACAATTATTATACAAAGGGTATGTACTTATATATATTATTTGATTTATTCAGGATACTAATAAACATAATATAATTTATTTCATCATTTATATTTCAGTATTTGCACTAGCTGCGTCAATCGCGTCCGTGATTTGGGGATGTTCCACGTATATCTACAGTATGACATCTTTTTGCAATGAGAACTTTAACTGGTCCTCCTTATTATTGAAACTGGTCTGGCATTTTGGAATGCTAATTGGTAGAATACCTGGCATTTTGTTATTTGCTATAATTTTCGGAGTATGGACTTTGATTCCGTTAGGTGAGGATGGTTTTGAATTTATTACGCGCCAATTATAAAATGTTCTTAAGTTATCAATCAAGTTAAAACAAACAAACACAATTGTTTACAGGGCTACATTGGTCTGCAATGACTTTTTGGATCGTGCTGCAAAAAACAACGTTTTGCCCTAATAAAATAGAAGAAACGCTTTATAATGTTGTCATGGGCTTTGTATATTGTTTCTGTTATATCAATTTGCGAGGAGGACACACACGATATCGATTGATGTTGTTCTATACATTGATGATATCCCAAAATTTTGGTAGTTTATTCTTGTATGTATTAATCTCTGATCTGGAAAGACAAAAGAAACTATGGTCTATTTCGGCCGTCATATGCATTCTTTTTGGAACTATATTTGGTAAGTATAGGCACTATAGAATTTACGACTATCAATCTGATAAGGCTTTCAACACATTTTTTAAATAATTTTGAATGATATTTCAGGTATTGCTGCTATGATATTGTATTATAGATATTTTCATTCAACGGGACCAATTTTATGGAAGGGAGCTCCGGATGATATTGAATTGAATAATAAAGTGCCAATACAAGAGTCAGTAAATAAGCAAAATCACGGTTTAAGTCATGTACGTTCGTTTAAAAGTTTACATAAAAGCGAAGGAACAGATATTGGCCCTGGGTAAGTTTATCATATTAAATGGGTAAACTATATTACATGATTCTAAATTATTCCTTTATAATACTAAATCTTATTTTCCAGTAAGGAGATATCAACTGAACCTATTCCTAAACAAGAAAGTGAAAACGCTGACAAAAAGTTTTTATTAGATCACTGGATCGCTCGTTCTGGAACACCCACATTTACATCAGCACCAATTGGTAATATTAGTGTGGATGTATCCAGTGTAGAGTTTTACACTGTAGAAAATACGCCACATGCGATGCAAGATGATGACAATAAGCACAAGAACAACAAGAAAAGAGCTATTTATTCCCCAACAGAATTAACTTTAAAGTTGACTGCATTAGAAAATATAGAAAGTTCAATTGACGAAATAACTTCTAGTAATTTAAATTTACATAAGCGTAGGGGAATATGTTCGTCAGATGCACTGAGGGACGATTTTCTAAACATAAAACTTCATGTTTGCAATATCGTTAATGAAGATTTTATGAAGACCCTCAAAACTGATAGCTCTGAGATCAGCCATGACACTGATGGTTCAAATAAAAAAACTTCGTCAGATTCTATTGATATGGATTTAGATTTAAGTTTCAGTGATATCAATAGCTCTGATATAAATACTTTTAACGAAAACATTGTCCAAAAATTATGTCTGAGTGCACTAAAAAATATAAAAGTAGGAAACCAAGATGCAGACATTGAAAACATTCAAAGGATAGCTTTAGATATATTAAAGGAAATGTATGCTAAAAAGGATAAGAACAAAAATGGCATTGGGACAGATATCTTTCCTTCTAAGCCACGTGAATTAGATACTCCTACTGAAGTTTTATCAGTTCATGATTATGAGAATATATGTGCCGTAAATATTGCCAGAGAAGCTTGGGGCTTGAGATCGTGGAACGGATATTCGGACATTGAGAATTGGCTTCACGACGGAAGTGTGGTACGAGACCGAAGGAGAGATACGCTAACATCAGGCAGTTCTGAAATTAGTAGCTGTGTATCACAAGATCTTAAAAATGCCATACTAACAGCACCGCCATTCCCCAGAAAGCCCCATACTTACTCAAATGTATTTGTTAAGTTTGATAGAACGAACCAAGACGATTATGCCAATACTCTAGTTTCCCATGACGATACTTTCTTAGCTAAACCTTGCGTGGCAGATGTTAATAAAGACCCAAATCATTTAGAACCTATAATGGAAGAACTGGATGATTTAGGTGATATACTAATAGAGCAATCATGTAAGAAAAGACTGAATTCTGAAAGCACTCTCGTAGCTACTATAGACGAAATTCGCAAATCAACGGTTACTAACTCGCCAAGAAATTTATATTATAGACGCGACCATTTATGGGATTCACCACAATTTAATACATCAACAAAACTCGATCCAAACTTAAAACAAGCATTATGGAAAGAGCCTTCGAAATTCAATTCTAGTAATATAATGGATTCACTGCCAGAAAAAGAAAACAACATGAATATATTACAAAGATCTAAATTTAACATAATCAAGAAAGAATTAAATGTTGCAAATATGTCATCAACATCCTCAGACCAACCAAATTGCGAGAATTACGCTTCTTTTAATAAAAATACTAACACCAAAAGACGCCAAAAAGGCAATAGTAGCAGTATAAGACTCCAAAGCAAAAATAATAATATAAAACCCGATCAAAATCAGCATGATCTTTCCAACAAAGATATAGACTTTTTATGGCATTTAGTTTCAGAAAACTCTGCACCTACTAATTCTTCTGAAGATTGCTCTTCAAACCGAATATCCACATCATTACAATCACTTATACAAAAAGAAGCTATGCCAGTTGTGAATACTTCAACATCGAAAATAACTAATGTAAAAAAAGCAACAAGAAGCAGACCCAGACGTAAATTTTCTATACTGAGAGAAAGGTTTGAACCTAGATTAAATCTGAACTCCGATGAAGAAATACTCTACGGCTCATGTGATATTAGCCAAGCACAGTTGGACAGTAATATCGTCAATGTAAGAAACCAATTCAATGACGAACAAGGAGTAAGCACGATACCGAGAAAACACAATTATTATAATTCATCTTTTGAAAATGACGAAAAACTTGATGTAGCCGCCGGTTGTGATTTCATCATGTCCAAAAATATTAAGGAAAAAAGATCTTTATTTATGAAACAAGTTCTAAGCCCACCTAAGTTCAATACTAAGCTAAAACATAAAGTGTAAAATTATAATAGTAACATGTATACAATTGTACATGGCTATTTGGTTCCTAGCTAATTATTGTATTACACCAGAATGAAGTCAATGTGAAATAAGATCTCAAGATGAGCGTAGTCATTTTACTACTAATAAGAAAAAAAAGATCGACTTAGGCACTAAATTAGAATATTGTATCAACTGTAGTTTGTAAAACTAACATACCCATAGTAAGAGTCTTCCTTAATGTGATATATTAACATCAATCATTGTATTAAGACAATTGAGTTTAGGTTACATTAAGTATGTTTAAAATGTATTTGTGATAATAATAATATTTGACATATCAACACACACTTGCCTTAGTATTAATTTAATTAAGCCAGTATTGTGAAATTAATTAAAATTATAAAATTATGTTTTTAAAATAAGATTTGTGCCTAATAAAAAATCTTTATAAAGAATCATATACAATATTATGGTATTATTTTGGGTAAATAATATACACTTAAATATATGATAATATATTTTATTTTAATAAATAAAGAATGCTGCCACAAAAACGGATTACACATAAGCTAATGTAATAATAACTTCTTATTTAAAATAATTTTATAGCATTAAATGCCAAATAAATATGTTGAAGATATATTAAACAAAAATATTATCTCCATTATCACATGATGTGGTTATCATTATAAACCAATTAAATTATTTTACATTATAAGCTAACATTTCAATAAAATTGACAAATATTACTCTCATAACAGTCTTCTTAAAAATACAATGGCTCATATTATAGGAATAACTAATAACTACACACTAAGCCTATCACTAGAAAAGAGTACTAGCAATCAAATATAAAAGATTATTATAACCAAACTGCTAGATAAATTATGTAAGTATTAAATGAGTACATATTATTGAATAAATGATTGTATTCAATAAAAACAGAAGCATGTTGAAAGTCAAATATATAAGGCATACAATTTAAGTGTTAAAATGTAATGAATTTTACAAACTAAGTGCTTATAGGTCTGTGGTCATAACATTTGTTATCATGCGTATGCGATGCGCATTACAGTTTCTACAAAGGATATGACCATCAAGGGGATAACATCCTCGACCTTCCGACTCGGAAGACAGCAAGAGCCCACAATCCTCACATCTGTAACATCTCACATGGAAGCTCCTGTCCAAAGCTACAACTCTAACGGTCTCCTCTTCACCATCTTCTGGCATGATAGGGAATTCACAAACGCAACAACGTGGAGCAAACTTTTTATGAAAGTCTTCAATGCAGTGAATTTGGTTCATAGCATCAACTGTGAATGGAATTCCATCGAGGCTCTTTCCACATACAACACAAGTGAAACAATTTGGATGGTATGGTTTGCCTGTAGCTCGCAGTATTCTATCCAAAATTGGATCATTGCACACTGAACATTTCTCAAGAGTTTCATAGTAATCTACTTCGCAATGTGGCTGGCCTTCTACAGCGTAGAATGGTTTTCCTTGTAAGTTGACATTACAACGTTGACAACAGAAGCATGTAACATGATACATATTTCCCATGGCTGTGCAGCCAGAACTTTCTCCTATGACTTTTCCATCACATTTGATGCAAATGCCGAACACATCTAAATCCTGGCTATCAGAAATAGATTTTACAAGAAGATTTGTAAGTGCATCAACTTCTTCTTCCTTATGTAGTGGCGATTTACTTGTGTAAGATGAGCTGTTTCGAAAATTATGAGGAGAATTAGTGTGCGATGACATGTTGCTATGAGGACGAGGGTTAATTGGCTCATAAAGTGACTCATATGCAGAAGACTGTGAAGCTCCATATTCAGGAAATTCATTTTGATAAATTGGTGGATAAGATGATCTTTCTTGATTATAATTCAAGTTGGCTGTTGCTCTGACCAACTCACTATAATTAGAACTTACAGGCGATGGTGGTGGTAAAAATTCTTCATTTGTTTGAGGCATGTTATATGGTTTTGAAGTTGAGATTGAAATAGATGGCGGCGGCGGTGGTGGTGGCGGTGGTGGTGGCACTGGAGGCAAGTTGTCATTGCTCCGGTATGGAGCAACATTACTGTATGTCGCGTTGTATGATGTAGGCATATTCTGTATATATCCATGGTTAAATGTAGCCAAGTTCAACTGATTCACATTGGCATAGTCTTTATGTACAGCCTGAACATTGCTTGGTATTGTGTTACTGTATGTATTGTTATTGTTGTGGTTAGTGCTAGGCATTATCATCGCTGAATACGAAGGCTCTCTTATAGCACTCACAACAGCACTGTGTGGAACTTGTGGTTGAGCCTTCTTTTTAGGTGGCACGGCTGGTGGTATCTTTTTTACTTTGCCAGTGCTATTTAAATCTTTAGCCATTTGTAAGTCGGCTAATTGCTTTTCTAATGCGTCAATGTTATCAAGTCGCGACATTTTTGTGATGATATTGAATTGAACGTTACGATAGTAAGGAATAGTAAAACTTATTATTACCTTTATATGTTAGCCGTTGATCCAATAGCTTTCATAATATTACTATTACAATGGTCAGAACATTACTTCATATCACATTGCACATTTTATTTAATTATTCTCTTATCTGCCATTTCTCTTGTTTCGTCCTTAGTTGGACCTGCGTTGGACTTAATGATGACATGTAAAATGACATTATGGTCTGCGCACACGTCATACTCAAGACAACTTTGTACCCGGGATTTTTAAAAAATCTTTTTATTAAGAAAAAGTAATTTCAAATTTACTTTGATAAATTTCCTCACTGATAAAAGCTTTAGTCGAGTTTGGCTATGTACTTTCTTGGTTTGAAGCGCATCACTAATGTAGTAAAACAATACTAAGTTTTTTTATCTGTACAATTTTGAATGATTGAATGACAGACAAATGAAGAAATGACTTAGAGGCCATTGTAGCCATTACAAAAAAAATAATAATGACAAACATGACATGACATTTAGATGACAGTTCCATTCAATTCATGAGTTCCAAAATAACAGCATCGCGTGTGTTTTAATTTGTTTGAATACAAATAACTTTATATCATCATTACTTTGTTTATTATATCAGATTAAAAATTACGTTTTCAAGTGAATTTTGTAACATCAAGAGCAAATCAATTGAATACAAAAATGTCTATGCAATGCCAGTTATGGATGGGGAGCGTAAGTATTTTGTATTAAACTATTGCCCGCGCCTTTACAAGGGTTTGGCTGTATTATTATATATATATATATATAACAGCTATAATTTCTCAAAGACAAGCATTTCATTTTATTATACAGGCCACCTGAACTGAATTATTTAAATTATCTTTTCATAGCCATCCAATGCTATTTTTTTAAGTAGAATCCATCAATCATTTTATTCCATTTCAAATTTCAGCTCCCTCTAAACTTAATTTCGTTCACATCAGGGCGAATGGAATACACTAAACATGGCTCAAAATTATTTTCTTATTTGATTTACATATCTAGAAATATTACTCTTTTGATCACATTGCCAGTAGATAGCGAACTAACATGTTTAATTGAACTTTTCCATTACATTTAATTTCAGTTGGAGCCCAACATGACAGAAAGCTTTATTCTGGCTGCATTCAATCGAATGGGTCAGCGCCCCCTAGCTGTTAAAGTTATGAGGAACAAATTTACAGGCGAACCAGCAGGTTATGCTTTTGTACATTTTCAGGTAAAGACAAGGATTTTAAATAAAATAGAATTTTCTACGGGACAAAGACAATGTTTCTATGTAGTTCAAAATATTGAGCATATACACTATTTGATGAGCTTTCTAGTACTCATTCAGATTGAAATTAGATAGAGCGCCTGTCGTCAGGTGGTAAGGCATAAGCATTTTGGACAGTCAGTAAAGTGGACCATTTTTTTTGTTTTTACTTGATAAAACACCAGAAGCAATTACACTATCCAATGGTCCCAATCACAAGATGAAATACATACATTCACTCAGACAAGCACACCTAGCATCAGAAGAAATATTTGCAAATCACACATAGATTTATCTCATGTGGGGATCGAACCCACAACACTAGTGAAGTGGAGAGCAGCAAGGCAACCACTTAACCTTAAAATCGTAAATGACACAATAATAACTTTAACATTACAGACTGATGAGGAAGCAATAGATGCCATGCACAAACTGAATGGCAAGCCCATACCGGGCACGTTTCCAGTAGTGCGATTCAGATTGAACACTGCATCCCGTGAGGCTCGTGCGAACATGCAGCAAGAGAGGGAATTCTCTGTGTGGGTCGGGGATCTGAGCCCTGATGTTGATGACTACTCACTCTACAGAGTATTTGCTGCTAAATATTCTTCTATCAAAACTGCTAAAGGTGAGTGGTTAAGAAAAGAATCCCAAATCCATACTTTATTTATTTATTTATTATTCAAATACTCATTGCACTAACAGTTACTACCAATGCGTACAATAAGTTAGGTATACAATAATTAGGTACTAAAGACTAAATTACATACAGTTAAAAAAGAGATCAGTGCCATGGCATGATTTGTTGGCGCAAATTGTGCAGTGCATGTTCGCACAGATGCCGTCGCCATGAGACGGCGCGAGCGCAACCGCGTGTACTGATTGGGAGCGGATAGTGTACTTGTAGTACTTGTTAATATCACACCTATATAACTCAGAACAGAAGGTGTGGCAGAGGTGTACAATATCCACTTCACCTGTTATGTTTTAGGTCCCATTGCATAGGGGACAAGTCTATCTCCATCCACCGGGCACAATTGCTACCCTGTACTGTTATTGTGAATTTCCCAATGGAAAGTTCACAAATGATACTTTACCTAACTCTTTAACTAACGTTTGGATACGGATATAAGATTGATTATTATACCGGATACGGATTCGGATGCGGATATTAATTTATTTCGGATTATCCGTTAGTTTCGGATATTGTCGGTTACGGATGTTAGGTTTCAAAGGATTTTCAAAAGTGAAATACATATAGCTAATAAAATTGTTTTATTTATATGTACTCATTTGGTACGAATTACGGCCGGCCAATCAAAGCAACTTGTAATAACGTATCTCAATTAGGCTTCGCCCCTATCCGATATTATCCGAAACTTTTATTTTGGATTCGGTTATGGTTACGGATATTTTTATTTCGGATATCTGATAGTTTCGGTTACAGTTATGGAGCTCCCTAACATCCCTGGTGCATATGCTAGCCACTAGACCATCAAGGCAGTCCATACTTATTATTAACGCCAAAGTAAGACTGTTTGACTGGCTGTATAAAGTGATCTATAACACAGATTATGTGTAAAATCTCAATTCTCAGATAATTTGTTATTACACTTTATCTACTTTTGTCTTCTCATATTGTAACATAAAAAGTAATCATTTGTTGCAGTAATTCTGGACAGTTCAGGTTACACAAAAGGCTATGGTTTCGTAAGGTTTGGCAACGAAGATGAACAGAGGAATGCTTTATATGCCATGAACGGTTACAACGGCTTGGGCACAAAACCATTGAAGATTTGCACAGCGGTACCTAAACCTAAAAGTGCGACATCATCACAGAATACGACCTCAGCTACTTCAACTGCTAATCCTTCTTACAACAGTGGAACAGTAAGTATCCATTTGATTTCTGGATTGAGATTTAATTAGTATTGTCAACAACTTTCATTAATAGGTATAGTATAATCTGTCTGACAACAGATGTTCATATTAGGGCCTCTATCCACTTGGTGATGCAGATGTCCGATACTCGGCAATTTTCAAGTACTAGTACTCTGAAATAGATATAATGGAACGATGCAATGTACCTTAAAGTTTTCTAGTAAAAAGTTTGCAATACAAGTTCCATTTTACACTACAATATGATATTATGCATGTAAATTATGTTTAAAATAATACTTACATATCAGGTTTAAATATTGAGAAAGGTATATAAAAATAAAAAATCTTATTCTAATTGTTCACACTAAAATAAGTAATGTGTGTGTTACATTACTTATTTTAATGTGAACAATTGGAATAAGATTTTTTTGTATTCCAATATAATTTTATGAGAAAATAAAGACCTTTTAAAACTAAACTAACTGAATGTACATAACTACAGGCAGTATCTGTCTGCGACTTTGTTAGCCGTGTTGACGAAGAGGCTTAGAGTAATTATTAAATATTTTGATTGCCCTGTGATTTTTCTTATGAAAATTCAAAATTCTAATGGATGTTTTAAGTTTTTTTGGTTAAATTAAATACAAAAACTGTTCAAGACTAGAGTTGACATTAATTGTTCAATTGAAATTTCTCAATCAAGGAATCTGCTCAATCTTTTTGTTGTCAAATCTAATATTTAGCTGCATTTGTGTTGCTAAAATTGATTTGGCAATAAAAAGTCGCTGTTATGGCTTGCTCTGCAAATTAATTGGTGTTTATCAGATTTATATAAAATAAAAAAGAAGTACAAAAAGTTTACATACATTCTGTATGTTAATTAAATCTGATTTGCACTATTTCTATAATTGGATGTAACAACATAACGCCTGATTCGCTTAGCTCTTTCAAAGTGTAGCTTTTTCGTCTGAATTTTGTGATATTGCATTTAAAGTTTTATTTAACGCAGTTGCTAAAAACATAAATTCTAGTGTTATGATCTTTTTATTTGCTTTTGAATGTAATGCATCTTGCTTGTTATTCGGGGCCTATTATACTCATTATCGCGGTGCGTGATCTAAAGTTTGTATTAAATAAAAGGCCAAAATATAGATTTTTCTAAATTTGGTGATGCAGAGTCCAAAAGTTATCTGATTTATATGGGTTAATCTTGAATATAAAATGAACAATGCAGTAAAAATTTCAAATATTTAAAATAAATATGACTTCCACATTTTTCTTTTCCGGTCTTACATTCAAAACATAATAATATTATGTTTAATTTATGTTATTTCTGAACAATAGATGTAAATGACCAACAACACAAATTTATGTCGCATCACTCAATAAATCGTTGAGATTCGTCTTTTCAAAGATATTATTATGTGTGTATTTATCATTTAATTTATCGCTTGCTAACGGTGAAGGAAACATCTTGAGGACATCTGCATGCCTGAGAGTGCCTAAAAAGTGCTTGAGGGTGTGTGAAGTCTACCAATCCGCACTTGGCCAGTGTGGTGGACAATGGCCTAACCCTTCTCAACATGAGAAGAGGCCCGAGCTCAGCAGTGGGACTTGTACTAGACACAGGGCTGCTATTAAGTATATATTTTATGACTTTTTGCACTAGAAATAATAACAGGCCTTTAGATCACTCACTCGCATAGACAGACATGCAAGCATAGCAGTTCTGGCTCGGAGATCTAGATTAGACTGGTTATTCAGGCGTTTGTTGTTTCGTAGGAGTACAACCAATACTATGATCCGTCGGCATATTGGCAGAACTATTCAGCGTGGTCGGGGTACTACGGACAGGGGGAGCAGCAGAACGCGGCTCCGGTCGCGCCCATACCGGATGCCGCACCAGCCCCCGTGCCGGTTAAGCCTATCGTTGATGAATTGGCGCTTGTCGGTAAGATATTCACTTAATTAATTTATTTATTTTATTTATTTTAAAACTTAATGTACAATATCGCACATAGGCGGACTTAATGCCATAGGCATTCTCTACCAGTCAACCTTTGGGTGATGCTGAGAGTAGGGAAGTAGGTGCAAAAGTTGACGTTTTAATTATGAGAAGAGCAGAATAATAAAATAATTATGAATATACATAGGTACTTAACACATACCTATAGATTACACAAATAACCAAATATACAATATATATATGAAAATATAAATGATACATAAACATCTACATATACAATATATACATAATTGAAATACAGATTATACATATACAATATACATAAATATATAATATACTAATACATATTACATATAATACTAACAATGATGAGATGATTCCTTAAATTCGTCAAATAGTAGAGAACGTACCCTAACCTTGAACGCATAAAGTTGGGTACAGATTGGTGCAATGCAACATGTAATGCAACATGCAATGCAAGAATTTGACGTCCATATTGCTGCAATGTATCATGTAATGTAACAGAATTCCTATAAAGCTGGGTACAGATTGGTGCAATGCAACATGTAATGTAATATTCTGCGTTACATTGCATGTTCCCTGCTGCCTTGGACGTGTGGCGCGCGCGGTACGCGCATTGACTACGAATCATTCGAGAACATCTGTTCCCGCATTTCGTTACAAACACTAGCCCTCGTCACACGTGTTCTTTTCTTTGCCTGCATCAAGGCGATATACTTACGAATCATGCAATGTAACGCAGAATATTACATTACATGTTGCATTGCACCAATCTGTACCCAGCTTAACGGTTTGTGGACATCCTGATTTCAACTTTATTTATTCTCTCCCACATTGTACCTCCCATCGTCATGGGTGAGGGCGGTCTGTCTCTCACTTCTTCTTCTTCTTCTTCGTCGTGTCGATGGCTGTGTCAAATTTTATATTTTAATTATTTTTTATTTGATTTAGTTTTTTGTCTCTCACTATAAATTTATTTTTGTTGCATTTAACGGTAAAAAGGATTACGTTCACCTGTTATTTTAGCTGCTGGATATTATAGCTTTTTGTGACTTCAGAGTCCAACCTCACTATCGACGAACCTGAATACAGTGCTGTAGGAACTCCTTTTTTGGACTTCTTATTTTTATAGCATTTAGCTATGCTCAGCAAATTATACTAAGAAACAGTTGAAAAAATTATGGGACCGGCAGGATTTGAACCTGCACACCGGGCAGTCGCTTTAACCAACCAGCTACGGTCGCCTCTTGCCAGGACACTAAATTTCTCAACTGTATGTTACGTCATTTCGTGACGTCACGTTCATCCATTTTTTTGTATTCATATCCTAAGTAGGATACAATCCAACATGGCGAAGTTGCATTCAGCACAAATGATGTAAAGAATGAACGCGTACCATATTTCAACTTCTTAATGATTATGTTTATAGCACTGGTTGGTTAAAGGGACTGCCCGGTGTGCAGAAGGTCGCAGGTTCAAATCCTGCCGGTCCCATATTTTTTTTTTACTGTTTCTTAGTATACGTTTTTGGTTCGTTCTGTCATGTTTTCAAAGCGAAAAACTATCAAACTTGTTTTACTTACTTACCTAGATAGCTTGTTGTCCTCTTTCCAGAACACAAAAGGACGATCGATATCGACGCAATGAACCAAGAATTCCTGGACCCAGAGTTGTCGCTTTGGGACAGCTTGGAGTCGTCGCAATGGTTCCCCCATGACGTTATAGAGGCGCATTGATTTGTAAATTAGATTTAAGATTTAGATTGTAAATAAAGGTGACTTATTTTAACAAAAGTTGTTTTTTCTTGCTTTTACGTATTTAGCGTTAGGTCACTTTTTGCCTGTAGGTATATCAATATTTCGAGCACCTTCTTAATCCTACTGCTGGGTAAAAGCCTTTCTCTTAGGCTAGCCGCACAAACGCAATAATATTGAAAATATTATCAGCATTGACTGGTAAAAGAATAAAATAAATAAATAAATATCTCATAACTTACACACAACGCCATCTAGTCCCAAACTAAGCAGAGCTTGTATTTTGGGTACTAGAATAACTAATATTAATACATATACTTTTCTTTGGTAAAAACATACTTATTATCAGGGCTCGGAATTAGGTAGAGTTTTTTATGTACTTGCATCGAAATGTTGATATTAATGTGGACCTTCCCGGGATTTCTAATGGACAATCCCGTGTGGCCAACAATATTACGAATAAATAATAATAAAACCTAAAAGAGATAGACAAATAAAACAAAGATAATTAACATATTTTTTTTATTAGTGTATTTTAATTCACAATACAAATTGTTGAAAGTCTGTAGTAAATTCTCATACGCATATTTCGCCTTTTTTATAAATACGAGCAAATACTTTTGCTTCTAGCCTAGACTCGTAAGGTTTTGCTTATTTAAACGGCCCATCAGAATCATTTTCCTTGTCCAATTCATTACCAGTAAGATTTGAAGTGTTCGCTTCCGACATTACTGTATAAATTTTGTGAGAGTTAAAATATTTAGTCGCGCGTGCAGTAGTTCAAATTGTGTAAAAAAGTAAATAACTTTATATTTAAAAAATCATGGGATTTTTTTCTGCTCTTTAAAATTAATATCGGGATTTGAGGCATGTCCACTTTATTCTTTCGCTGTATGAAATCAGTGTAAGTAAATAAAAAACTCTACCTAATTCCGAGCCCTGCTTATTATACATAGAAACACCCAGACTAAGACAAACCTCCATGTTCATGAACACAAAGATTTGTCTTAAGCGGGAATGGAACCCTCGACCTTGACGTCGCAGGCAGGGACTCTACCCACTCCGCCATCCGGACGTCAGAGACAAAAATAACAGTTAATCTGCATAATATTGCGTTGTTTGGGTTGTATCGTAGACTGAAGGGCATCTAATAGCCTCTACTTTAATTAAATAAAAATAAAATAAAAAGCGAAGTTCTGTACAATTAATAATTTATTATTCGAAACCGCACTCGAGAATAACATCCAGTATATAACAGTAGCGTGTAAGTACACATAACAATTTATTTCAGTACATGCGCAATCTGTAAGTGTCAATTTAATACTCCTGAATCGATTGACGATGATCGTTGCATTGAAGTTTTAAAGTGACAATCTTATTCGTCGTGTCGATGGCCGAGTCAAATTTTATTTGCCCAATAAGTGGCCACTGTTATGGCACTCATAATGGCGTTCCTGAGCGCCTGTCGTGTGCAGGTGGTAAGGCATTTTGGAGTCGGTGGACCATATTTTTTTTTACGTTAGATATAACGCCAAAAGCAATTACACTATCCAATGGTCCCAATGACAAGGCCAAATACGCACATTCACTCACTCAAGCACATCCAGTCTCAGAACAAATCTTTGCAAATCACACAAAGATTTGTCCCATGTGGGATTGAACCCACGACAGCAGTGCAGTGGAGAGTGGTGGAGTGACCGCTTAAACCACTACACCACACGTGCAGATTGCAGATGTGCCATCGATTGTATTGCTCCACATTCGCAATTTATCATAGTGACGACCAGATATCCCCATTTGACAAGGTACTCCAAAGAAATCTTAATAACTAGTCAATAGAAATGCTATCGACTATCTTTTAACACTGGGACGCATGTCGCCGGTTTTCAAATACCACTACATAACCAAACAATAAAAACACAATTTCGCCTACACATACATTTTGTATCCCTGCAAACAAAATTATTCTTTTTGCGATGACATTAAGCAATATTTTCTAAAAACGAATAATCTTTAGGTGTCCCAAACAACACTGGTAACCACGACAACTCCTTAACTCGCACTTGTGTTCGACTAGACACATGCGCGGCGACAAGTTCACGCGTCTTTGACATTTCTATTGCCTTGTTATTAAGATTTCTATGAGGTACTCAGACAATAAGATCCCACCACTGCGCTGTTCGATGACCGATCAACGTCAATCGATTAGTTGCAATAACATAGCAGAAGGCTATATCTTTACGGAAAAACACTGTCAGTCAATAAATAAAAAATATATATGAGATCAGACTACGTACAATTTCCATAGGATTCTTATCATATTAGCCTTTTTTCTTAAATTTTAATTCTGTTATGATTCTTTTGTGGGTAATATAAAATGTTATATATTATTATGTAAGTATGTCTATGTAAAGTGTAATTGACGAACCTGGATCGTTGGATTGGATTTTACAATTCAATACAAAATGTTAATATTATTTGAATGAAGACATGATTTTTAAATTCGCATTTTTTATTCTATTTGGTATTGATAGTGACTTTTTTGTTTATGTAAAATTAATCTGCCTCCAGTTTTTCCTTACACATAAAAATATGAATAATAACATGCTACAACTAATCTACGGTATAAATTAACCTATAATAAAAACAACAATCTTAAAATTAATCAGGAAAAAAAAGCTGGGCTTCAAAAGTACACGGCGAGTATCAAAGCTAATCACAGTTTTTTTTAAATACATTTTTATGCTGGCCATTTTTTTCTGCGCCATTTTTAAAAAAGCATTGGTTTACAATGAACTTACTGTACAGTAGATATACACAATAAAATAGTTTACTAGTGGAGAAAACATTTTCGATTATGCCATGTTCTGAGGTGATTGCTATCCCAGAAACTTCAAATCAACATTCCAGCCTTCTTACACTCAATGAAATGCATACCGGAATCTATATCGACACTACTTGATCTAGCAGCCACGTGAGGCATTTATTTCTATTGGAAGGTATTTAGGATTAATCGGGTTTAAAACCTATTTACATCGTGTAAACAGGCCTTTATTATTGCTTTGCTTATTGCGATAATAAATACAAGTCAAGGTGCAAAAATTGCATTATCTTTACGCTACTCGTCAATCAAATACGTACGTATACATCACAAACTAAGAATGCATCAAACCTCAATTTGATTTGACAGGTCCGTCAGGCCAAATCCGAATGTGTCGCGAACCAAATTGACCGTAACAGCTGTTTCCAATCACACAAACAAATTCAAAGCTGAGTTATAGTATACGAACTATGCCGCTGTCGTTTCGCCGGGCTGGGAATGATCACTCCCGGGGTAGTACTCCGACTGTCATGAGACATCACACTACTAGGAGACGACGCTCCTGACACAGTACTTTTAGGCGTCCCCTTCTTCATGTAAGACACTACAGAACTCAGTAACATGGGCGGTAAAGCGATAGGTGTCAACTGACCTCCAGGGTTCGCTATATAGGTCTGCAACATTTTTTTCGACGGGGACTTAGGGTCATTGACTGTTAACACTACTAGAGATCCAGATTCGATATTTGCAGGCACAGCTGGTGTTGTGCTCTGTAATTCTGGCGTGTTTGATTTGTTTGGATCTAATTTGAGTATAGTCGCCATATCTACACTGTTAGGCGTTTTCCGTTCTGGTAAGGAGTTGTTTACTAAGGTGAGTGTGGCGTATTGTGAGGAGTTCGGTGTTTGCGGTCCTGGGGCTATAGTGAGTGGTTGCGTCATAGGTGCGTTTCTCGGTTTCCGTTTCCTGGATTTAGCAGCCTCGGCCTTGCTTTCGAGGTGCCGTCGAATGAAGTCGTCTGCTGTAAGGCCGCACTTGTCTCTGTCCGGTAATGTGGAGTTCGCAAATGCTTTGGACGCTTTACCTGCAACATTTAAAAAGTAATTAACATTGTTGTAAGATTTTATTTGTAATGTCATATTCATGGGTAATTAAAATTGACTTTGAAGGCGCTATGCACGATTTTTCAAATATAATTTATGTACACAATAACTATATTTTAGACAACGAAACGAGATAATTTTCATGATTTACAATTATAAACCCAATTTACAGGCCATAAAGTTTAATTTCTATTGCAATTGAGATTGTTTAGGACATTTTTAACAGTTTTTATTATATGAAAATCAACTTAAAACAAAGCAATAAAATTTATATTCGTGTGATTTGTAATAGCATAAATTTATCTTGTTTCATAGGCTTTAGTATAAGTTTAAACATCACACAACGCCATCTAGTCCCGAACTAAGCAAACCTAATTTCATTACGGGTACTAAAAAAAAAAAATTACTGCCTCTATGGTTTAGTGGTTAGCATTCGCCTCTCACCACGAGGTCCCGGGTACGATTTCCGGGTCAGGCAGTGTTATTTGCGAACTTTCCGTCAGGAAATCTACAATAGCAGCACCCCCCATAGATAGGCTCACTCCCTATCCCATGGGACCTAAACAAGTTGAAGTGTGAATGTTGTACACTTCTGCCTTACCCTTCTGGGGTAGGCGTGATGTTATGTTCTTTTATGTGACCAGAATAACTGATACTAATACATATATACTTTTTCGTACCACTTGCCTAAAAAAGTGACATTCTATGCCACAAAAAGCGAACATAACAATAGTCATTTTTAATCTGTTCGTGGTTAAACGCGTGCATCTTAAAAAAAAATGTTTACAGTATGGAACTGTAAACATTTCACCTACTCCTCCATTTTTCAACTAGGAGCAAGCAATTAAAATAATGCACTTACTTGTCCTCATCCTCAATTCCTTGGCAGCCTTATGCCTCTCCCGTTCCTCTCGGGCTCTCAGCCGGACTGCCTCCGCCTCCGCCTTGGCGCGCTTGTCCGCGGCCTCGCGCTCGGCCGTGAACTCCTCCTCGAGCTTCGTGGCGTCCCATGGAGAGGAGGTACGCAACGCCTTGTCTACCTGCGCCATGTTTACGCGCTCCTCTTTTTTGAACTGTAAGAAATAAATGAAATTGAATATTCAGTCGTCGACAACGGGACGACTTGGATGCATTTCTGAACGATTGGCCAGAGATAGCAAATAACAGAAAGACTTGCCTTTGCCCAGCAGTGGGACACACCCGTAGGCTAGTAAAAAATATAAGTAATATTCAGTAGTGGTGTTTAATCAACGGCCTTTAGAGCGATTAGTGGCTACTGTATTTTCAGCGTCCTATACGCGCTTATAATATATAGATATTATAAAGAGGATCTTCTATAAAGAGGATTGGCGCTTGTTTGTACTTACACAATGAACTTTGAATCTACTAGAGCGTTCTTGATGAATATTGGTGTTGAGATAGTTCAAGAAGTAAGAAATAACATATATAGCGGACGGAAATAATGTACAAAGCATTACAAGCTGTTGTCTGTAGCATAATAGCATAGGACGCGTGAAATCGAGTTTTTACATAAATAGCTTTATTAATTCCCGTTCACCGTGAGGTCTAGAGTTCGAAGCCTGGGTCGGGCAAAGTGTTATTTGTGAACTTTTCATCAGGAAATCTCAATAGCAGCACGGACTTGGAATTGTGGCCGGTGGATGACGATAGGCTCACCCATGGGACCTAAAGGTACTACAGGTGAAATGTAGGTGTTGTACAAATTTGCCACACCAGAAGTGTATTACACCCACACTTCACCTGTTACGTTTAGGTCCCATGTTCCTGCGTCTCATCGCCGCGCGCCGTCAACCTGCATCCAACCAGTTCCTCACCGGCCAACCTTACAACGGTCCATGTACTCGCACGCACCGCGACAATCTTTGTAAAATATCAGAAGCTATAAATACAGTCTTTTATTAGCCGAGACCCCCAGCATCTCAACTGCAGCTCAGCAGTCAAACTTCCCATGTAATAGGGGGTGAGCCTATGCTATAGAATTTCAACATGATTATTATTATAACGGACTAGCTGACCCGTGCCCACTTCGTTGGGCATAATGTTCAAAAATATATATCTTTCATAGTTAAGGCAGCGTTCGTAAGAAATAAATATCTACACGAAACAAACTTAATACCTACCTATAACCTAAATTAATATCTACATGAAACTAACTTAATACCTACCTATAACCTAAATTAATATCTACATGAAACTAACTTAATACCTATAACCTAATTTAATATCTAGGTACATGAAACAAACTTAATGCCTATCTATAACCTAAATTAAATGAAAACTATATAAACATAAAAGATTTTTTTTTTAATGTACCGAAAATAAAATTAATGAATGTCGAAAGTGTGTTACGAAAAATTCAATTTTGGGGACGTCCGCTGCGTAAAGTGCCGCGCGGGTACCTACCTCTCAGATGTAAAAGGAAGGTCACGCCTCCTTCTTCCGAAGTGAGCACGAACGCGAACCGAAATAAGCTGAAACCATCGCGCGCCGCTGCCGCGCTGCTGTGGCCTTCACGTATAACGATGAGTTTTTCTCCGATTCTCTTTACAAAACGGACTACCACGTAAAAAACTTTGAATTTTTCGGTTTTTTATATAGCCTATGACACTCAGCGATAATGTGGCTTTCTATTAGTGAAAGAATTTTTAAAATCGGTGCAGTAGATTCCGAGATTACCCCTGACAATTTAACAAACACACAAACTTTACCTCTTTATAATATTAGTATAGATTTAGCATCGAATCATTCCGCAGTGCGAGCCTCCCCGATTGACGTACACAACGATTCCCTACGTCCGGCGCACCCTGGGCAATTCGCGAGTTCTCCAAAGCGAATTGGCTAATCCTTTCACCACGATGGCAAGTCAAAATAAAATTTGACTCAGCTGTCGACACGACGAAGAAGAAGTGCGTGACTCGCGCGAAATATTTCCGTATTTATTAAACAAAATCAACAGCTGACTCTAACATACCTTTAGCTTCAAATCTCTTCTCGTCCGTCCAGGGAACAATCTGTGCATGAGCATAAAGTCAGTTCCCAGCGCGGCCAAAGCTCTGTAAAACCGCACGGTTTCCGCATCGCTCCAATCCGCAGTGCGCGGTCCGCGTTTGTAGCGACCCTTGCCGAAACTACTCCAAGAACCTTCGACGACTACTGACGATGATACCTTTCGGTTCTCCGATTGTTTTATCACCTAAAATGTACGGCAAGGTTTAAATGTGGTTTTTTACAACAAATCAAGGATAAATTAGACGCGTCCTGATAAATATGTTTGATATGATCGAAACCGTTTGGCTAATCAGTCGTGTTAAGTAAATAAAATATATTCCTCATTAAAGATAGTTTGATTTACGTAACATTAAATGCAAGACGCAGTTCAAGTGAGTCTTAATATCCAAAATTTGTACTAGTTTCATTCGTTTTTTATTTAATATCTCAAAGCAGTCAATGATATGAACAATAAACTTTATTTTTGTTAAAAAAATAAAAAAGAAAAACTTCTACTAACCTAAAAAAAAATACTTAAAAGCTAAAGTAAATAATTGTGTACAAACCTAATCTAAAAGACCGCTGTCGGTATATTAATATATTAATTTTATAAATTCGTGAGACAATACGGGTTAACATGAAGCCGTGCGAGACGTCGCGCGACGGCGACGAAACGCGATTAATCGCCTAGTTGATGAATCATCGTACTAGATTCGAAACTAGTCGTCATATCCCGGCTAAAATAACGTGAGTAACCCGTATTCTCAACAATAATTTTATAAATACTTACCAGACTCTGTTCATCAAGAATGATTTCACCGTTTGGTCCAAGTTTGATCTGCGGAACGGGCGCGGAATCCGCAGGCGGGTCGTCCGCGTTCTCTTTCGGCTCCGGGTCGGATTTACTGATTGCCTCCACCTTCTCGTTAGCTTCTTTGGCTTTCAGCTCGTCTTCGTCGGGCCTTAAAACAATAAAGATGACAAATAAAAAAGAAAGAAAATCGATGCCAATCTATTATTATATTTGCAATGGTTCTGTTAGGTTTAATTAAGCATATTTGCCAGCCATATAATAATAGTAGCAGCGTTGTATCTAATACATGTCCCAATGCTCGGGCCTCTTCTCATGATGAGAAGGGTTAAGCCATAGTCCACCACGCTGGCCAAGTGTGGATTGATGGACAGAACCCTCAAGCACTTTTTAGGCATTCTCAGGCATGCAGGTTTCCTTACGATGTTTACCTTCACCGTTAGCGAGCGATAATCGTGATAAAATACACACACCTTTCGAAAAGACGAATCTTAACTATTTATTGACTGGTGTGTGCCATGGGTTCTAACGCGAGACCTTTGACTTAGCAGTCCTACGGTCTCTCACTCGGCTCTTGCTGCTTGTATAGCAATATAAATGTAGATAAGGAAGAAAAATCTCTTACAGGTTTCATTTAATAAATAATAGTTTAAAAAAAACTAAAAAACACGCTTTTAAAAAATAATAATTTTGAAAAATAATTCCTAATATAAGCTGAAAAAAGCGTGGGTTGCTCGATAGACGAAAAATATGGCACAGAGCGCGCCCCACGCTGTTTTCAGCTTATAATATTATGAATTATTTTTCACTTTTTAGTTAGAAGTACTTTAAAAGCGTGTTTTTTAGTTTTTTTAAACTATTATTTATTTTCTACTTTTTAGTTTGGTTTATTTATAAGTGTTTTTTTTTAATTTTTTTTATCGAATTATATCATTGTCATCGATCCTTGACAGGTGTGCAAAATTTGAATGAAATCTGTCCGTTTAAAGTGGGTCAAAATCGAGTCCAAAGGAGTCGGTTACATACATACATACATACATACATACATACATATATACATACATACAGGTGAAGCTAATATAAGCGTGTTAAAAAGGCTACTATCAAAAAAGCAGATTATATACGTTGCTACATCTGAGGTCTACAACGTTATGCCTTATAAGCTAGTAATTTTAGGGCCTCAAACTGGAACAACACAGTTCGTTGTTAATATATTTTAAAAAAAGTTAGCTTAAAGAAAAAAAATATACTCACACTATGGGATTCGAGGTTGGGTTGTAGAATATCAGGTCGTACATGGTAAGTGCTTCGCGTTTGACTGTCTCCCGACGACGACGCATGGCTGTCATACGACGGGACATGTCTTGACGACGAGATCTGAGGACATTTAGATTTAAATTATGGGTATTTTTGTAGCGAATTGTTGTTGCATGCGAGAGGCTGAAGTTTGTGAACGAAAATATACTTTCGAGGTTACTTCATAGTTTTAGAACGGCAATTATACAGTATGTATTAAAAACTGACTCCAGTAAACCGCCACATCTGGTCAATCGTGATGTACGAAATGCAACTTTTAAAAAGTAAACAATGTTCGCCATTAATTGTAACAGTTCTGTGTATCATATTCTCCATTTTATCAGTGGAGAACATTTATTTTTGTTAATAATTGTCTTCATTACTTTTTACAACTAAATAAATTTATATAAGCAGACAACTGCTTATAAAAGTATGTTGGAATGTACATATTTGTTTGATGAAACTCTGAAGTGCAACACACCTTGATTTGAGGAATAAAACGATAATATCAAGGTGTGGCAGGACTTTACTTCAATAGTAGATAAATGCTAGTCTCTGATAACTAACTGATATCAGGCTCTAGTGTAGTGTGTGTAGTTATATCTTATATATCATAGAAAATATATGTGACATTGATTTCAGATCTCGAAAGTCTAGTTGACATGGCTGAAAATGTAACTTAACTACTTGCCTCATGTGTAAACACCACTGCCTCATCTATCTAAGAGATGCAAGAGTGATAAAATGTCATTCTTTGTTTACGTGGTAAAGGTAAGTAGTTACTTACTTGGAGGCTTGTTTTTCCTTGAGCGGCGACGCGGGAGCTTGCGGCTGACCGGCGATCTGACTGACGCTTGAACATACTGAATCATTCCTCACTCGAGTCACATCCCTATAAAAAAAATAAAGGAGACACATGAATAAATATTTGATCTTTCACAAGGCGTTCATGTTATTCCTCAGTTTTACTAATGAAATAATAAAAAATAAATTAATAAATAATAAAATATCTATTATTTCCTCTTTATTAATGTATTGTACCTTAGGATTTAAAGTACCTCAGTTTCTTAACTTAGTCTGGTGCCTATGGTAGGTGTTTGAAAACAAAAACCTGTGGTACAGATCACCAGGATCACACCCGCAGATGGAAATAATGTGATTTAAACTTTTGCCTACAGCTGCCCCCGCATGGTAAAGCGATAAAAAACCTAGGCTACATAGCTACATGTGTGCCTTTTATCAAAATCCTTCCAGTAGATAGCTTGAAAGAGTAGTAGTAGAATAAGACCATTTATAAAATAAATAAAAGTAGGATAATAATATATATTTTCTCACCTGTTAGGCAAAGATATCAAAGTGCTCATCGAAGTGTGTGATTCAGTACGCTGTCGTGCCGGCGCTGGGGTGCCGGGGCCGGCGTTGAGGAGAGCCCTGCGACTTTCATCTTCTGACTCACTTGCACTGCCCTGGATACAAAGAAAAAATGCAGTTCATAATATTCTCGTTTTGGAAGATGGTTCTACAGAAAATGGGCTTGAGTTAGAAACTACTAATAAAAATCAGATTAAAATTTTGCCAAAGATAATTTTGATACTTATATCTTTATATATAAAAATATATCCCTATTTCTGTCAGCTGAATGGCTGGACCAAGATCGCTGATTTTATTTTGTCGTTTGTTTATTGTCAATTTGCACAGAAAATTAAAAAAGTTAAGAAAACTTAACCTCCATACTAAATTTTCTAATGATTTGCTTATGTGTAGCCTTAGCACTTTTGACAATATAAACTTTTTAATGTAACCTTATGGAGTTTGACACAACATTGTCAGCGTATTGCAGAATATTGTCAAATAGGATGTATTCATAGTTATTACAGAACAGCATCTATCGGGTCAGCTAGTCAAAAATAAAAAAGACATGACTTAAGTCTTTCTTTTAGTTTGTCCAGAAGTTCAGTTTCATTTGCTTGGAGCAAACAGGTCAGTCTATCAACACAGATGTCTCTATGTAAAACTAATTCATTTTTATTCTAACACATTTTTATTTCCACATCCTTTGACCAAACATGTCTGTAATGTAAATTATGTTTAGTACATTTGTTATAACTGCAGGTGTTAACAATGATGCTGACATCTGTCTAAAATAACAAAATATCTTAATGAGTGTGTATTGTTCACAATTGTGCTAACATAATTTGGTTTGCTTAAATAACTTGAGCAGCAGTTTTGATGTTTGTTCAACTGTATAAATATAAATAGTAAGGTTTAATTTTTGAAAACTATTGTACACTTTCATAGAACACTTTTATAATGTATGTATACATGCTAAACATAGATATACATAATATCTTATATTATACATTAAGTATAATAAATTATTGGGGTGCATGAAAGGAGCCTCCCCGAGTGACGTACACAACAATTCCCTACGTCCGGCGCACCCTGGGCAATTCGCGAGATCTTAAAAGCGAATTGGCTAATCCTTTCACCACGATGGCAAGTCAAAACCTTGACCACCTTACTGACTGTCCAAAATGCCCTACCACCTGCACAAGAGAGGCGCTCATGAACGCCGACGAGAGCGCCATAACAGTGGCCCCTTATTGGACCCATCCACACGACGAAGAAGAATAAATTATACTAAAATAAATAAGTAATATAATAGCAGCGATGGCCAAGTGGCAGACCATAGGACTGCAAAGTCAAAGGTCAAAGGTTCAAAGCCATGGCACACACCTCTGTTAATAAATTTTTAAGTTTCGTCTTTTCGAAGATATGTGTGTATTTATCATATAAATTGTCGCTCCATAACAGTGAAGAAAAACATCATGAGGAAACCTGCCTGCCAGAGAGTGCCTAAAAAGTAATCAAGGTTGTGTTAAGTGCACCAATCCGCACTTGGCCAGTGTGGTGGACTATGGCCTAAACCTTCTCATCATGAGGGCTGAGCCCAGCAGTGGAACATGTATTAGATACAGGGCTGCTATTATTTTTTTTTTAAATAAATATGACAGCTGTAGTATCTTTTCCATTGTGTCCTTTATCTTTATATAGTTTACTTGATCAGATACAAAAAGGCTCTTACTGTATGAAAAACATTATAAGAAATAGAAATATTATTTTATTACCTGTACACTATTTCTTCTAATAGGGTTGAGTCTTGGTATTGGCCTCAATTTGGGTCTCACTTTACTTGGAGATGGCAAAGGCACAATAGGATCGAACAAGACTTCAGCATTTTCTGATATAATCTCATTTTTGAGCAGAGCAATAGGTTTGGGAGCACTCGCTGCTGACTGTAATGGAACAATTCCATCCATACAATCCTCTGGAATACTTTCTGGTACACTAGGTACATTGTAATCTGGAATAAATTATTAAGTAATTAATGAGATTTATCTTATTAAGGTGTGTATCTTGTGACCCTAACATGTCATAAAACAAGTGATGTTTGAATGATGTCATTCAATTCTGACATATGTGAGCCAAAATCATGCATTTTATTGGCTGTTCAAATGTTTTGTTTAGGTTGCAAAAGATACAGCTTTAAGCTGTGTCTCCTGCAAGATGTTAACCTCAAGCAAAGATAGGAACAGGCAATCAGAATACTTGATTTTGGCTCACTTCCGTTAGAATTGATATTATTCAAATAGCGGTTGTTTTACAACATGTTAGGCTGGAAGGAGACACCTTGACTATGACACTAAATACTTTTATTACAACAGTAGAATAAATTGGTGCTGTTACAGTTCACTGCTACTTCTATAACTGTTTCTGCTCATTTAAAATAGGTTTTGATAAGATGTTTACAAAATATGAATATGTAATTTGCATTATTCAAGTTATTTAAATTGTGCATAATGGTGCTCCCACATTGCCGTTAGAAAATGTTTAGTAACGTCAGTAAATATTTGTTAGCAAACATTTAATCACAAATGTTAAAAAATGTTTTCATGTTAGAAAATGTTTAGTAACGTTAACTTAACAAATTATAACAAAATAAAACATGTGTTTCATTTCAGCGTTTGGCGCATCCAATTTTTTTCTTCTTTTTAAACAAAAAATGAAAGCTATTCTAATGAGCAAAATCCTCTTCCATTTTCGTGTAGACGCTCTCAGAACGCAAACCAAACTGCGAGCCAATACCAAATTTAAATATCATAAAATTTTAGTAAACATTAGTACCTAATCATTTTCTATTAGTGTAGGAGCACTTATAACATGTAACAGTTCCTAACAAAATGTAACAATTGACAACATTTGTGAGTAAATGTTTTTATGTTAGAAAATGTTTACAAACATTTTCTAACGGCAGTGTGGGAGCACCATAACAGATTGTGAAATAGTCAGAAGCAATACACATAATTATGGTTCATTTACATACCATCTGGAACATCACTCCTAGCTTCAAAAGTAACTGGTAACTCTTTACCAATCTCATTTTTATCAGTACCAGGAGTTTTATTGACAATAATCTTATGTTTAGGACTTTCAAGCACTTTTTCTGGAGTACTCAATCTTGAAACCTCAACCTCTATGGTAGCTCTAGGTGTAGGAGGAGCAGGTTTCTTGATAGGACTGCCGACACTCTTAGGCGATAGAAACACTGATTTAAAACTTGAAGTACTTGTAATTACTGACACCTTTTCCGAAGTCTTAGGAGTCACTGGTATATCTTTTGCTACTTCTTTTAGAACAGCAGGCGATGGTACTCGCTCTACCTGAGGAGTAACTGCAGTTTTCACACCTCGTGGTGATTTTAAAGGAGAATACGACTTTTTGATGGGTGAACTCTTTCCTAAACTCTCTTGATTTTTAAGTGTACCTCGTGGCGTTTTAGGGCTTTTGAGAATCTTTTCCACTTCATCTTTAGATGCTGTGGTTTGCTTGCTCTTGTCGGTATTATCATTATTCTTTCTCCGTGGCGGTAAAGAAGTAACAGCTTTGATTCGAGCTCGTCTGGTCGACATTGTTGCTCGAGCGCCGTTCAATGTTTTATATAAATAACTAATTTACTTAACAAAACTGCATTTAATTAGCAATTTCACTTAGCGAAATAAAATTAACAATTCTTCCATTTCTATGACATCTATTTCACAAAACTGAACAAAACCATGCATGGAAACGATATCAAAATAATGTGAGTGGAACTGTCAGATTTGACACTCATCTGACTGACTACGTTTGTTTTGACAATACGAAGGCAAAGACAATTATTTTGACATAACAGTTTTATATTTAGTGTTTCTCAAACTTTTCTTTAGTCTATTCATCTATTCATCTCATTCATTGTCCAGTGTGTTTATTTTATTCACTCCATTGACTACATAAAAAAAGGCAGGACTGAGTCTCTTGAAACACTTACTGAAGCACCCATAGTAAGTCACACGTACACACAGAACACACACATTGACACAATAGTAAGTCAATCGCCCACC
This sequence comes from Hypena proboscidalis, assembly GCA_905147285.1. Taxonomy (NCBI): domain Eukaryota; kingdom Metazoa; phylum Arthropoda; class Insecta; order Lepidoptera; family Erebidae; genus Hypena; species Hypena proboscidalis. The sequence goes on from LR990144.1 coordinate 7,458,770, forward strand.
ATTACGCTTTGGACTGTGCTGTTGCTCGGATGTTCAAGTAAAATAATTAAAAATGCCGTCTTGTGTTGTGAAAGGCTGCCGAAACCATAGCGCCTCGACAAAAAAAACCAGGAGATCACTTTTCATAGGTAAGCAAGTAATATATTCAGCTTATTGCCGAAATTATATCGTTTTCGTAAAAAAATATACCAAAACTATCAGTGTTGACAGTCAATAAATATTTTCATTTACCCTGAATTTGGGTAAATATTTTTTAGTAGTATAGTTTTTAGTAAAGTATTAAATTCATTTAGTATAAATTATTATTCTATGTTTTATAGATTTCCTGCTGCAAACGACGCATGAAAAAGTTATTGGATAAAAATAATTAGAAACTGCAGAAATAATAACAGTTGGTATCCATCAAAATATAGTGTAGTCTGCAGTATACACTTCGAGGAAATTGATTTATATAAAACAAAAGGTGGACTTATTCGTATTGTCAGCTTTGCCGTAAAAAGGTTAAACAATAGTATATTGTTTTAAATAAAGTATTAAATTAATAAATAACAGTACTTTAATCTAAAACTTTTTATTTCTTAGTTTAGTTTATTATAATATTTTTATTATTTTTTTATTTGCCAATATTTATTTGAAATATTGAAAAATCGCATGTAAGTGAATCTAAGCTTCGTGATTGTTGGTTTAGTTTAACTTAGATATTATATTTGGTTTGTACATTTTGTTGACGTTTTCAAGCACTTTCTGATAGGTTATGTAATGAAGAATTTTTGTTTTTTTTTTTGATAACTGCCATAACATCCTACTATCCGATTTCGGCTCCAGCTCCTAAACTGGGACACCCTGTATATCACTAAAGCATCTTCACCATCTAAGAATCAGGAAGCGCCGTAGGAGTCGTAATTTTAAAATATTTTCCAAAAACTGGGTAGCTGCATAAAGCATCTTCGCTGCCTTGCGTCAGGAGTGCCCAGAGCAACGAATTTTGTACATATTCCCTTAATAAAAACAAACAACTTCCAGCTGCAGGTCCGCATCAACTGCTAGAAATATAAAATCAACTTTGTTTCGAAACTCAAACATAAAGTTGTTTTATATTGTTTGGTTTTTGGCCACGGTAGTATAAAACTACCTTTATCATGTTTGATGGTAAAAAGCAGCAAATAAAAAAATACTACTAAACCTCTAAAATATTTATTTTAATTATTGTAAAAATGTGGGTAATATTTCTCATGGCTGGTAACCCCTAACACACGCACACATAAACAGACCGCCGCCATTTTGGTGCTTCCATCATTCTAAAAGTGACATTCTCTCCTGCTTTTTTTATGTACCTACTATATGATTCACTCTATAAAAATATGTCGAGCAATTTATTAAAAGATTGATACGGATTAATGCTAAGACTAATTGAATAAAAAATATACTCAGGATATATTTAATTATAGTGTGACGATGGGGAGATCATCAAATCAAAAGGTGATTTTTGTAATGTGAAACTATAGAACTGTTTAAGTGATAATATTTATAGTAGTCTTCGTCAATGAATGAATACTTTTGGCTGGTCGTGTCATTGTCTCACCTTTTTTACAATAACGATATTTACTGCTATTAAGGTAATCATTGCAATGGTTGATGGATAACATGGTTTTGTTGCTGTTTCCATCCATATAGATTCCAAAAAATCTATAATATTTTAATTATATTCTAGATACCGACCATTAAAACTTCAATAAATAATAAATTTGTTATTTAAAGCTTTAAGCTATCTGTGCAGCAAATTTTATCAAAATCGGCTCAGTAGTTTTCATGTCAAAGAGTAATAAAGGTCTATACGTCATCATTAACTTCGCAACACATTATTTTGTAATATTAGTTGGATTGGATAAACTTTTGCACTGTGCACGATAGATGACACTAGGATTATTTACTTTGGCTTAAAGCAACTTACCCCTTTCTTTCTTGGCCTTCATTATTTATCATTCTACTTGCGCGCGGCACCGCCTGCGTGTTAAGTAGGTATGTCGATAAAAAGTAGCCTATCTCTTTTCTCAGGTCTTTTATGATCTCCATATCAATTGCCATCAAGATCGGTTCAGTAGTTTAGCCGTGACAACGTCACAGACAGATAGACAAACGTACAGAGTTACTTTCTCATTTATATATTGAATTGCTGCTTTTTCAAATCAAACTTACTCACTCACACACTTACACAGTGTGAAGATTCAAAAGGAGGAATATGTAAGGTTCTGCACAAAAAGAATTTGCTATATACTAAATTATAGTTTTAGCAAATTGGTTTTGAGTTGAATAAAATAACTGAAATTATAATAAAACAATAGAATTAAAACTTCGGAGCGGTTTTCTTCATTCTTTAATGCATTTTCTCTAATTTTCTTGACAGCGATGAGCACTTTTGGTGACAATAGTTACCAGAAATTATTAAAATATGTAACAAATAACAGTTCAGATTAGAAAGAAATTAATTTCATATAGGTTCTTTTACTTACATCCAGTAGATCAACTTCACAATAAAAATAGATCTCTTCTATAAAATTTATATAATTTACAAAAGCGGTAATGTTAGATAAAACAACAACGAATAAATGCTCTGGAATGAAACGCAATTATAATATCTCTTTGTAGATAAATTGACAGATAGTCACTCTGCTAAGACCAATTTTATTGTATAAATATCTTATGAGTACAAAGTAGATATCTATTGGTGTTAATCGCCAAAACTGAGAACTAGGCTGCGTTCATCTACAAGTAAGCTACTGCGTATTGGTTCGTCATTCATTAACTATATTTTGGCTAAAAAGTCAACATTTGCAAAACCACCTTTACAAATTTTCATGACACTATAAGAATTAGTCAACGATAATCGTGCCCAGAAGCGGCGCGCGCGGCATCGGCTCGGCGACAACTAATCAATGGTTGAGCCTCGCTAGGATATGTCGCTCATTATAAATATACCTAATTAGGCTAAAGTTAGTCATAAATTCAAAAGCGTCTGCAATAAGCCATTTTCTTGCAAGAAGTAACTAAAGTGGCTATCGAAAGGGACAAACGATAGAGAAGTTCCAAGTCAAAGAATCTGAACCATGCATCTCAACTGTTACTGAGCTAGCTACTCGATCTACGGATCGCCGAGCCGCGGCCGGGAGCGCCCGCAGCCAATCGCTGCTCTATCACATTATGTAATTCGTCCGAATTTGTTAACGCTCCGGCCTACTTACTCCTACGAAATGATCACTATCGACAATAAATTATTATTTCACCTACAATTAAAAACAAGGTATGAAGTGTAGTAGTGCATCGAGAACCGAGACGTCCGTCGCGCAACCGAGCGCACGGAATAATTGACTGGACCGCTCGATCGAGCGAGTCGAGCGATTCGAGCGCCCACCACTCCGCTCGAACGAACCGCGCTAAGGCAAACCTCGATATTACAATATTTACATACAGAGACGACTCTCAAAAGATTCGAAGCGCTACTGATCACCTCTACTTAAGAAACTGAGAGAATTGTTGCGCTAATTATGCCGTTTATCGGTCGATATTCTACTTATAATTAAATGAAGAAAGCAACTGTGTGCTATTGTACGCGCGTGAGGCTCGTTCAGTTGTGCGTCTGCGGCGCACGCGCGGGCGCGTGACGTCACAGACCGCGTGACGTCACCGCCCGCGCGTCGCCTTCTCCACGTACATATACTCCACGATCCAACATTTACACATCGTTATAAACAGCTTCGAATATAATAATCTCTGAATCGTGATAATCAGGAACGTTTATACACTTCGTACTTAACTCCGCGATCGAATATTCCGCATCAACAATAGAGGTCTATTTCATACGCCAACAAAGCATAAAATAGTGATATCTTTACATTTCAGTCTAGTCTATATAATTATTTTCTCTTTTAATGGCAAGGTATCTCTATAAAGATTCAATAGTATCATTCTTCAATATATAACAGGTATATCTATACAATCGGAATACGTCACGTATTCGATTCCTCACAGCGTCAATGATATAAAATTTAACCTAAATTATAACACAGGAGAATTAAGTATAAGATCACAAAATGAGATTCAACGGGCGGCGGCGTGGTCGCCCGCGCCCGGCGAAGTCGCAGCTATAATACTCGTGTCTACGCTACAACTAGGAGCCGCGCGGTCGCTGCGGCCGGGCGGCTCGCTCTAAGCCTAGTATTGCTCTTGTGCGGCCCTAGCACAGCGTGCGGCGTCAGGGCGCGATGCCGGCGTCCGACTTGTGGAAGGCGGCGGGCGTGCCGCTCAGCGGCGGCTGCGCCGACGACTGCGCCGAGCTGAAGTCGTGCTCTGACTTGGGCCGAGGCAGCGCTGCCGCCGCCACGCCGAGCCCCGGCAGCGCCACGCCCGCCATGCGGCACGACGCCGCCTGCAGCGGCTGCAGCGCCAGCCCCAGCGAGCGCTCCGACAGCCGCGCCACGCTGTCGTCCGACAGGCTCACGTGCTCCGCCTCGGCCGCCAGCGCGTTCACCACCGCGTTGATTGTGTTCCCCTCCGACGTCGTGTCGTCTTCCCGATGCGCCACTAGGTTCGGGTTCTTGCCTATCTTGTTCAGTCGTTCCGCCGCCACACTCTCCATGGTACGCCGCATGAGCGGGTACTGGTCGAGCACCGCATTGAAATGGTCCACAGATAGCGAGAATAAGTTGCAGTAGGTCTCGGCGCGGACGGAGGCCACTCTTCTAGCGTTGGTCAGAAGACAGATCTCGCCGAAGTAGGAACCGTCGGACAAGCTGGTGGCGACTTCACCGTTCGCCATCACGATATCCACGATACCCTCTTGGATGAAATACATTTTGCTGCCGATGGTTCCTTCCTTGATGATGATGTCACCTGAAAAGTATACAAAGTGGTTCTGTTAGTATCTATTTGGTTTAAATATTAATATTGCTTTTAAATGATGATCACTAAATCACGTAAAATATAAAATTCTAACTTCTATAACTTCTACTTTTATCTATCCTCCTTCTTATTCATTCAAAATGTTCTCAATTTAGCAAAATTAAAAACCACAAGAGAGAATAGGAGAGAAACTCACCAGGTTGGAATACTTCGTAACGTAATTTGGTTACGACGTCTGATACGAAATTGGAGTCTGCGTTGGCGAAGAAAGGTACAGAAGCCACAAGAGAGCGGCAGTTGTAGTTGATGACGTCCTCTCGCAGCTTCTCGCTGAGCTCGCCCAAGATGAGCTCTTCATCGAAGAACTTGCCCTGGTACCGGTGCTCGAAGTACTCCGTGATTCGTTGCCGCATCTCCCGCGGTAACTTTCGATACGCCATGTACTCCTCTACTTGTTTCACCTAGAATACGTACACGGAAAGCTTTAGAATATGCTTAACACAGATCACGAGTCACACACGTCTATAGCTCAAATCATGCATTTCTTCCAATACCACTGACTGTTAGAGACAACATTTGACTTTACACTGACTTATGCAATCTACACACCTGCAAACAACCGACTCATCAACAAAACAAATATAGCCTGAGCCAGACAATGTGGCAATAGGGGTCAACGTAGCTTCCATAAAACTGTACACTGTACGTTATTTACGTTACTGGTTTATACAATATATCAGGAACAATAAAAAAAATAATAATTAGGAAATGAAAGTAAAATATCCCACAAATATTCTTAGTATGTAACATGCTAGTAAAATGTACAAGAATAGGAAGAAGCGACTTATTGCCATATTATTTGGTACAGACTATGTTTAACCCTATCGAACAGATTCAATGGTTAGTTCGCCCATGGAAGTAAACTGTTATGAACACCCGTTAGAGTTTTGTGAAGTGTATGAAACGATTGATAATGTTATTTTGATGGACACATGAGCTTTGGTGCAGATGATTGGCTCTGAAATATAACAACCAGTGAAACACTAAACAAACATTCCCCTTGTACTCACGTCTAATCTCTGAAACAGGCAATGAGGGCTTTAGTGATCGATTTATTAGATGGGCACATTACATTAGGAATTTTAGTCAAACACATGCAGCGAAAGATACGATGTAATATGTAATGGTACTCTAAAATATATGTACGAGAGCTGGCAACGGTTCTAAGCAACAATATTTTCCTAACATACATTCTATTCGTAAGAAGTTTTATTTTTGAAGCATTTTGGAGTTTTGTAGTGATTATAAAAGATGTCTCTAGCACTCTTACGGTATCACAAAAACCTAAGAAAGTAAAAATAAACAAGTTTTCATTCGAGATGGAGAGAAGAGAGAGGAGATAAGAGAGAAGGAATGTGTACATTAACGGACAAATTTATTTTTCTGAATGTTGCTAGCTCTCACTATGTGATACTTAATTTAGATTTTTTTTTACCCAAATGATGTCCGATTCAACGAATATGTCCTGAAATGCAGTCTCAGCGCAGGTGTTCATAACGATTTATCTTCGATATTTAAAAAGAAGTAGTCAAAAGTTAGGTTAGCATTGATTTAGCCATAAATAGTTTAAATAGTTGGTGAATACCTTTTCACGGTATTGTCGTCTTGAGGAGTCTAAACTCTGGATGAGATTGGTGGCGTGACCGAGGAAGAGGGCGTAGCAGGTAGCACCAGAGATCATGGACAGCATGGTGAGCCACATGTCCGTGAGAGACTGCGGAGGGAAGCGGCCGTACCCGATGCACAGCATATGCGACATGGCCTTGAACAGCGCCCATGAGTACTGCTCCAGCCAGAACGCTTCCTGAAATGGATTCACAAGTTCGGATTTAGTTTAATGGTTCGATTCCAGATCATTGTATGCAGTGATGTGACTGGTTTTGTGACCATGTTCAAAATAATATATTCCTTGACATTGCATTTCTTGGGTGGAATTTCGAGCTTTAATTTATCAGCGTGTGGTCTAGAGATGTAATAATTTGGCGTTGTAGCCAAGGAGGACTAGAAACTTATTCAAACATTTGTTTAGTTATAGCAAGCTCTTTCATTTTCTCGTTAATGTCTTGTGTCTCATTAGAAATTGAGTTTGAGTTTTGGGAATACAACTTTTTCGTCATGTGTGGCTGTTAGATGAAGTTGAAACGATTGTAATACTATTTGAAATCCCATTACCTCGGGAGTATCTACTATTTTTAAGTATACATACAAGTAGGTACCAGATTAAAGTTGCGGTTGAACCTTTATATGTTAGTTCTTTTACATCATTTTACAGACCTGGAGCTCGTTTATTGCAACCCAAGAGTTTGGTGGGAATCCTTGCAGCATAGGAACGAGGAACTGAAGACAACCAGACCAGTGGCCGATCAACAACATCATGCAGATCAGGTTGAATATCCGCATGAATACTGACGCCATGTTGAGGAACTGAAAAGAGAATGACAAACATTAGCAAGGGCGCATATAAGGCAGTGTCGCCTCTAAAGGAAGCCGTGCGGACTGCGCGCGACAAGGACGCTCGAGGTCAAGCATCGCGATGATTCTCTACCGATGGAGTCGTAAAGAAGTGAGAAATAAAATATGAACGCGTGAGACGAGTTGTCGAGCGAGCATGCGTGGTGGGCAGCGCGGTGCAGTGACGAGTCGCGTGGCCGCGGCCGCCGCGCGGTCGCGCGACCGTCACCGTCCTGCGCCTCAGCCCGCGCGGCCGCCGGCGGGACGAGGGTCGGAAACAGAAACGCTAAAGAAAGAGAGAAAGCGAAGCGAACGCAGCGGTCTAAAGGACGCCGGGCGGCGCCGCCGGCAACATGCTAAGCGGGCGAACGAGCACATGCGCGCCGGCTCGTGCCGACCCTGTTACCTTGAAGATCAGATTGCTTTTGGTGCCACCCTTCTTTTTGGTAACGTCGGAGCTGAGACGTCCCCTCCGTTCCGTGCGCTTTTTTTGAAGATTCTGCAAGATCTAGAAAACAAGCGAGAAACACGAGATAGTAGGAAGAGAGCCAGGCGCGCCCGAAGCGCAGAGGGGTCGGCGGGCAAAGGTCTTCGCGAGGTGTGCGGGGCGGGGCTGGGGCGTGCAGGCACACACAGGATGCACTAACACTTAGACGAGTGGAACGCGGGCTAGACCCCTACACTAGCGCTAGTGGCGCGGCGAAACATGCGGCACCTGCGTGGCGAGGTCGCGCGAGCCGCCATCCGCCTCGCCCGGCTCGTCACGCGGCTGCGGAGCGGGACTCATCTGCACACAACACCGTCACTGCGATGTCGCCACCACCCGAACCCGAACTCCACTTCTCACTGACTCTCCGCTTTGCACCCGTACCGTTGTCTCACCTCACCACTGCCTAATCTTTACGTGTTGCCGATTCTAACTTTCTAATGTTATGCAACGGTTCTGGTAATCTGTTTCTTCGCCTTTTTATGAAGTCGTTATAATAACGAAATGTGATTTCTTTGACATCCGGCTGGTTTTTCCCTCAAGTGATTATTAATGATTGTTGGAAACTACGTGCTTTCATTGCTCAGACAGGTAGGAACTTAGATTGAAAAGGTTGTAATTCCTAAATTCAAGTCGCGTATGATATGTAGGCATTGTGTTATGATTGACATTGATCTTAGGTATTATACGGTTTGGTGATCGGCGTCAGCGCACCAAAAAATACAGAGGCTTCGAAAAAGCGGCAACATAACATGAACATTTGGCAAATAATAGGTTTTTTATTCTGGCACGTGACGGACGGTTCGGTGGTTCGGGTCGGCGACGTAAGGACGCGGCACGCGCGTCGATGCGGGCGTCGCGGCGTCGCGAGTCGTCGCGGCGCGGGTGCGCGGGAGGCGCGGGCGCAGAAAGAAGAGACAGATTCAGACGTCACCAGTGAGAGCGTGCTCAGGCAGAAAGAAGCTTGCAGAGAAGCAGTAGAGAAGTGCAGAGCGGGACGTGGGGCTGACATACAGTGGGAGCGGGATCAATGGTATAATACAGGATTACAACAAACTCCATAATTACATCATTAGGATCACTACTCGCTAAAACAATTCATATTATTACATAATAACATTATTATCACAACAGATTCTTAAATTTTGAGTCATACCATTTGAGTAGTCAATTTCCAAAATATTCAAAATCGATGTATAGTACCGATATTTCAGTAGACTAAATATTTTCAAAAATAATTTAATCCAATATTATAAAAGTTTAGTTTATTAGCGTTTAGTCATGTCATGTTAGTAAATGTATGCGTAATGTGGTTAGAGCAGTGTTAGTGGTAAGTAGTAGTTAGTAACCCACGGGCGGGCAGTGGGTCAGAAGGAGATGATGGCTTACATATACTTCCTCCCATTGCGACACATATCGCACGAGCCTGGACAGCCGCAGCAGACGCACCAGCGACAGCAGCTTTGCTAACCGCAGTATCCTTAGCGCACGACCCGCGTGAAGAATTTGAAAGCTTTCACTAAAGTCCTGTCAACACAAAAGCACACAGTTTACACGAGCTCGGGACTGATGACGCTCCAGAGTAGATACTACACGGTTGAGCATCAAGGCAAGCGGCTAGAGTCATTTTTACAGTCGAAGTGTTGAAGACATGCATAATTGCAGTATTTGAAAGATTTTATCAGCCAAAGAAAAGTGCTGAAGCGTAATATACATGTTATAATTATGTTTTGTAAATTTACAGTTATTTAAGTAAAGATCAAGTGGGATATTGACTATTTATTAGTGGAAGCTGTAAAGTATGTAAAGAAAAGGCTTGTATATATTTTTTTGTGGCTAAACTATCGTATTAAGCTTCAGTACTGATGCAATTTATAAGTTATAGGAGGGCCATTTCGAATTGTCAGTGTAGGTTGTTAATATTACAATTTGGTCGTGTTGTATAAAGGTAAAAACTAAAGAGAAATAAAAATATATATGTATTAAAGAACCCAAGACATTATACATAACGTGAGAGAACGTATAGAAAATCAAACGTATTAGGAGTGTTGGTTACATTAAAAAGCTTGAGAGCATGCTATAGACAACATTGGAGGAATAAAACGTTAGAAGGTAGGAAGAAGACAACGTGCAAGTGACCGATGTAGAGCTTAGAAGGGAATACGATAGTATATACTTATGAAATTAAACAGATATCTATACAACATAGACCATTGGAACAACAGAGTGCATTAGTGGAAGCGGTTCAGAATAGCCAGTGCAATAAAGTTGGAAAGTGCTCATTTTCATCTCTGTAAGTCTTAGAAAAGGATTGAGTATCCCATACGATCACATTAATCGCATAACAAAGTCGCATACTGAGCGGAGAACAGAATTACTTTGAGAAATCATATGGGTTACTGGTAAACGTGCATGTTGTAAGTTGTAGTGAAGAAATTATAATAAAGAATTTAAAAAATTCAATGAAATGAAACTGGTGTGCTTAATCAAACCTTTGCATGTTCTCATAGAGCCTGATAATACGAGATAATAAATTTAAAACACGATGACGCACAGGTACTCGTGGCGGTTGGGTATATAAGTTCACAATGAGAAACGAAACACAAAACAAAAAACAATAACAACATATTGTCTATAAAACAAATGAACACCCAAGCTGAAACAGAATATCAATAACATAAAAGACAGATTAAAACTAGTAATAAGAACAACACGGCCAAATTGCAACGTACGTTTACCTGATTGAAGATCAAAAATATATAATCTAGTGGTATACTAGAGATGAGGTCAAGGAAGAACCATGTCCTCAAATAGTGCTTCGCTATTAACTTGGGATCTAATATCACTTGCTCTGCATTATCTTGCTGCATTATTCCTGGAAAATAGAAAACATTCATGAAATTCAAACTACATACGTACATAATCAAAAAGGCGACTAAGTAAGTGATAGTGAAGAATTTACCTGTTCTAAAATTAACAACGATATCTATAAGAAATATGGTGTCGGAGAGACAATTGAAGGCTATCCAGCGTGTGCTGAGGTCATCGTTGAAGAAAGAGATGGCAACTGGCAGAATGATCAGGTTGGCCACCAGCAGTAGTAACATACACAGGTCCCAATAGAATCTGCGGACAAGACAAACTGAACTCAATAAATCATTGAAGAGAAAATAGTGAATTTCATAAGCAGTCACTTTTTATTAAAACATTATTAACTATCCGACTGCAATGTGCTAGTTTCGTACAACCACTCGCAGAGGCATGATATTCTGAATATTCGTCATAAAGTGTGTCAAAGTTCCACTATAAAGTTTGGACGGGAACACGCGAACTATCACATTACCAAGACCTATAATTCAACGCGGAGTAGTTTTATAGGATGAAGTATTTAAAAAGTATTTGGGTACATGTAACGGGGCGGAAGTGGGGCTGTTAATTTCCAGTGAAATAGGTGGTTAATCTTCTCTGGTGGGTAATATCGCTGCAAGTACGTTGTTGTCAGTGGGAGGCAAGCAGGACGATATTGTGCGGCCACAATTACCTAATTGAGAGGCGATTGAGCCAGCAATTGCTCGTGAAATGATCTCATCTGTCGTTTAATCTGACCGACCGCACCTGTGTTAGCGTCCGCGGACTATTCTACAATATTGTTTCCATAAATTCGTTTTTAATTAGGTTATGGATTAGGTACTTAAACATTCGCAACATTTTTAAATGTTTTGAAATTTAGGGCAGATAATTCTACTACCCTAATTTTTTTTCATGACCGAATTTTTTCATGAATATTTTTCTATTTCGCAAAGAAGCGTAGCCTTCTTATTTTATTACGTGTAAGTTTTCTTAAAAAACTGCTTTAATAAAAGTCAAGTGGTTTTCTTCGGGCAGCTTAGCGAAATTATTAGAGAAAATCCTATGATCCGTCGGTCCTCGGCAGTCTCGCCTCGGTGAAGAGAAATATAGAGAGGTAAATGACGGCAATTTCCCACAATAAGCCAGAAAAATCACCTACAATAACTTCTGGGTCGCTACGCAGACAAGGACCAAGTTCAAGCTCATCATTGTCACTTTAAGTAGTCACATGTCAGACACATTTAAAATATTCACTGTAAGGCATACTTTCTCTAAAAATAAATGTATCGCGATGTCTATCGGTGTGGTTGCTATTTTTAAGACGTCGTTATTTTTAATGTGTATGTTTTAAGGCAATAGGAATAATAAAAGTTTAATTTGCACATCATACAAAATGTCCATGTCAATATTTACGCAATAGTAAAACAGCATTCTTTTCAAAAACGGTTCGGCCTTCACCTTGTTCTAATTTGTATCTAGTTATGAACATGCATTAAAATATGTGAAGTTCATAACCTTTGAGTTTTACTGCCATCGTAACTCATGTCTGAGTCTAAACTATAATAAATCAAAAGGCGAAGAATTTTGACGACATTATATTTAAACATGACACGCAAATTCAGATAAATGCGAGAAAAGGACAACCTTTACTGTTAGAAATGATTATAATTATAATTATAACTTTACACTATGATTATGTTTAGTGATGATAATTATCTTAACATTTTCGTGTAAAATATGAGTAAAAAACATGTTTTCCGCAATAAAATGCGCACAGAAGCTTTCTTATGTATTATTAAACGGTAGCTTGCCAAAGATCTTTGGCTTACAAGAGAAGGTCGCATTTACATTGTAGGATAATACGGGACGACATAAGCATTAGGGAATTACGAATATGCATTACTCTGTGAGCGTATTGTTAGGGGATCAGACAACGTTTAACATGACAACTGTGAGATGTATATGTATACTTACGCTACACACAGCTAATTCACCAGTTTCGTGGTATATTTGTGCAAGATGGGTGATTTATATAACATGAAGACTTTGGTTGTAGTAATATCATTGATCAGTTTAGGCGGTATTATATATCTGGCTATTTTGTCTGTAACTATATATAAGGAGCCGACTGTACAAAGGTTAATATGGTAGGCGAAATGGAAGAAATATGATGATACATTTTTGACAAGAAATTATCGACCGATATGCTTCCACCCCATATAAATATATGGGGTGGCAGCACTAGAATTTTGAAATCGACCTTTTTATTTACAGAATCGCATTGCCGAAGCTGTATCAACAGTATAGATGGCCCATGGTTTATTTCACAAAACAACTTCTGTACTTGCATTAATTTTATTTCAGTTTATTGATAGAGGCGGCAAAGTTGGAGCAAAATCACAAAGGATTCGATTTATAAAATTAATATTATTGAAGTATGGGTAACGAGACTAAACGTCTCGTTTTAAATCGAAACCGTCGCTATTTCATGTTAAGTGTCCCGGTGTCCCAACAAACCTCTTCGGGCGCCAAAATACCTCGTTTAGAAAATGGCGACAAATATTTAATTATTTTTTTCTTGGCGGCGAAGGTTGCCAGCCAGACTCAATAAACTCTTTATTACCGTGAACAATATCAACAAAACATACAAAAATAACGAAACGTAAACGGAAATGGAAACATCCGTTTATATTTTGATTATTACAGTCTTTCGAATAAACAAATATACTTTGTTTATAACAGAATAATTCATTTATGTATTTGCCTAGATGAGAGTAAATACAAAATTCCTACATCTAAGGAATACGATATCTAAGGCTTTTCCTCCTGTGGCAGTAATTTCAGTTCTTATTTCCTTGCTCGTGTACAAAAGCTTTGCTCTGCTCTACCTAGAGTATACAAAAACATTAACAAAATACCGTTTTTTTTACTTTTTAAGAAAGTAACGTATGTATCTAAAGCTTAGATAATATATTCTACGGCAGAATTTCGCGACTTCTAGTAGGTACAGTTATTATAAATATGACCGTGTTCTCACGCCCTTTGCTTATTAAACAAGACGAAAATAAACGAGGAATGAACTCACACCCGTGTACACATTTACACATTCCTAAACCTAAACATTACAATGTAATTACATCTTTTTCATATAGTTTCGGAAAATTCGTTTTCAAAAAAAGCAACATTTTTTTCATTTAAATTCGAAAATTCGTTTTAGAGAAAAGCAGCATTATTTTTCGCGCTTTAAAAGCTTAGTATCTGCAGGTACGATTTTTTAACATGTTGTTTTTTGCTAATATTTTTTACACTTTAATATTTCACTCTTTCCACAATGATCCCACACGAATTTAGTTCATTAACGTGTTCTAAGTATCCTGAAAGCTTTACCCGCATCTTACAGGCGTTATACAATCTGTGCCTTTGTTTGCAAACAAAAGATGATTACAGGCACAAAACAACGGCATTCCTCCCAAATTAACGCATGTTAATGCTGAGCGAGGTCCGAAAGGCAAACAACTTCGGTAATTTTATTATTTAATTTCCTAAGAGAAAATTACATAACAAAAGTCGGACTCAGAACACAAGACAGAAGACAAAACATAAGGTGTCATATATGACATAAAAGAATATCAAAAATATTAAAAACCAAAAGCCATAAGTAAAGAGGTTCGTGTCGCTAACACTCCCCTACTTATAAATAGATAGCTCTCTTTTGTAGAACGATAATGTCATCTTGGTAAATATTCCTAATTAGGTCCACAAATCTTAAAACATATTTATAATTAAGCTATATTAGTATCACATACATGAATTAATCATGAATATTAGTTAATAACAATAGATATAATAATTAAAAAAATATTATTTAGGTTTCAAAGCACAAAAACTTATTTCTACACTGTTCTTATTTCAAATTTTACTTTTTTAATTGGCGGCCAGAATTTCAAATGCATTCTGTCTTTTTCTCCAGCAACGTAACTTTTTCGAGATTCGATTGCCACGTAATCTGTAAAAAGGTTTTATTCGAATATGCTGTGGAAAGCGCCGCTGGTCAGTGAGGTGTCGTAAAGCCCACCGCCGTGAATTATAGCCACCAGATAGAAAATGCTGTTAAAATATCAGCGTTTATACTCCATATAACATCCAGAGAGTTCCGTAATAACATTTTATATTATAAAATAAATAACGTTTCGATATCAGGCGCGAATTCTTCATGTTATTTTAGTTTTATAGCGATAATATTCTATCAAATATCTCGTCTGTGGACACGTGGTAGGAGGTACTCTATGAAAAAAATCATGACATTGTCCAACTAATATGCGTATGTTTATCTGGAGTATTGCTTTCAATTTATGTGATTGCACACTTATTGATGCACCTATTGTGTTCTTTATTATGAGCGCAATAGAGTTTAATTTGTACTGCTCAATGTAGTTGTTGCGAGAGTTAATAGTCATTGCTTTAATTAACCTTAATTCGATGCACTTACCTATTGTAGTGAATAGCACAATCGCATGAGGCACTAACTGTTATGGTTCAGATTGCAATTCTGATTGAATTTGACATAACAACACAAGGTGAGCTTTGAGTTAAAGTTTGATAGAGAAAGCTTTGAAAGAACGAACGAAAAGCGATAAAAATAGTAAGATAAATAATGCCTCGATAGTTTAGTGCTTAGCGTATCTCACCGCAAGGTTTCGGGTTTGATTATTAAAGCAAAGTGTTATTTGTGAACTTTACGTCAGGAAATTCACAATAGTAGCATCGTGCCTAGTGGATGACGATAGGCTCACCCCCTATCCTATGCAACCTAAACATAACAAGTGAAGTGTAGATGTTGTACACCTCTGCCATATATTGTGATATTGAATAACTTTAAATTTGAAAGTGAATACTACAAATAGTCTTAATTATGTTAATTAAAGTGTAAGTGAAATGTTGTTCTAATCCGAGTGCAATGTATTTCCACAGACAAACCGATCATTATTTGTGTAATTATATGTATGTGTTTAAGTACTCATAATTATTTTATTATTTTATTCATCTCTTAATTAAAACTTCCTATTTTGCACCTACTACCACTCTCAGCATCACCCAAAGGTTGACTGGTAGAGAATGCCTATGGCATTAAGTCCGCCTATGTGCGATATTGTACATGAAGTTTTAAAATAAATAAATAAATAAAAATCATTCGGTTTTGTGGAGCCTGTTTAAAAATGCATTTTTTTATTTTTGAATAAAGCATTTTATCTATCTATCTATATGTTGGTTAAATAAATAAGCTTCAGAAAAATGGCATTAAAATCGACAAACTTACAAAAGACAAATGAAGTTCAAAACGACTTCTAAGGAAGATGGAGATCTTAGTATTAGGGCCGGCTTTTTACCTACAAAAGGGCACATCTGTATCAAAGGTATTAGATGAGTTCTCAGAAAGTCTCAGACTGAAATTAAATTTCGAAATAATATCTATTCTGTGTAGCCATAATGTGTCTGGATGAAAATCTTTCTTTTTTTCTTTATACTACGCCTACAGCGAACGAACGTGAAGTCCACCTGATGGTAAGTGGAGTACAGCCCATGGACAACAACAATCCACAAAAGCAGATTATAGATGCGTCGCTGCAGCTGAGGACTACGGTGTTATGCCTCATGTGCCAGTAATTTCAGGGCCTGATCTCACCACCAAACCGGAACACAGTAATGGAAGCACCACTATTTGGCGGCAGGTTAAAGGTGAGACGGTGGTGCTGCCGCCCTCGAGCTCATTCACAAGAGCTCTACCACCAGAACTTTCTTAAAATGGACACTTGACCGAGAATTCTAAATGTCGGGTAAAATAAATCTGAATGAATCATGTAGATTTGGTTTTAACCAAATTTTAGGACATTTGCATCTTTGGATTGCGGTTGGTGTTTCATGAGAGGTTTGCATATTCAAATGAGTTTATATTTGAAGTTTATAATATCTATAGAAGTAAGTTTCAATCATTTATGGCAATTTTTCGGCATTAAATTGTAAAAAATTAAAATTAAAAAAAATGCATTTTGACGTCCTTGAATTTGAAACCTAGAAAAAAAGCTTAGCACATTAATATAGAGGGTGCTATTTATAATTAATTATTTTTCAATGATTTATTCGCTTCAAATTTTTTACATTGCCTTCTAAATAACTCACTAAAACCTAACCTAATCCGTGGCTAACTTAGTAATTTTGTTGAGTTATAAATTTGCGGCTTCACATATAATTTATCGAAGATAAATATCAACTAGGTATGTAAGAGGACATCCGACAGCTGAGCTTCAAAGTTCGTATCTAATAGAAACAAAACGACAGAACACAATGTTGATAATGAAGGTGCTTCCCCTACGTTACTCACTCAATAAGTGGCCAAACAAAGGTGAGATTAAGGATCACTTACACAATTCTAAGACGGTAATCGGTACACCTACCTTACATACATGTACATGTATTACTCAGAGATCTCTATTAAGGCGAGGATGTAGGGTGAAAAGGGCCCGTGACGCAGATAAATTTAGAAATTTTCTTGATTTTATTATAACGTCATAAAATTTCATGAAGCTTATGACCAATATGTTCAAGATAGAAAATAACATTAAGTCAACACAACAATCGTTCGAATTGAAATGTTTTTTTTTTTATATTGTTAAGCTGTATTTATTAAAGTCATTGTGGTAGTATAAACTCTAAACCTGAAGTTAAATAGTGGTTATTGCAGTTCTGTGGTCAAATTAGGACCGGGAATTCATTGTAGAAGAGACTTAGCACTGTTGTCCTAAGATCTAGCGATGCAATATTGTGGCTATTCATAGACTATAGCTGTCTTCATCAGTTATTTATTTTGTCTTTTTTATAAATTTCTCACTACGAGATCTATTATGACATAATTATCGTACGAAGCACAGACTTAGCGTTCATTTTTTTTTGTTTTATGTCTTTATATTACAACCCCGAACACCTTTGTGAAAGAGAAATATACAATTTTTTTATTTTTATCTTATATTATCTTTGTCTCACATATTTAAGATTTGAAATCCCTTGCCTTAAGGACCGTATTTGTGTGCTTGAAGTGAGGGTCAGAAGGTTATAGGACCTGGAGGTGACAGATTTTAGGAAAGAGGGTTTCAAGATGAATTAGGTGTGCCTATTACATCGTAAAATAGGTTAGACAGGTCTGAAAGGTGTGATGAAATCTATTTTCATAGTCTTGAAGGTAAATTAAGCTAGGATTTTGAGATGATGTTAGTGTAGGATACTGTTATAGGAACGGGTTGAGATGTTTCTTAACCTCAAAGGGAGGATCCTGCGACCAGGCTCGGCGGTATTGCTTGGCGGACAGCTGTCTAACGGTAACGTTTTGGAAGTAGTATTTATAAATACTTGCTGTGAACCCAAGCTGTGAACATTTCGCTCTTTGACATTTGTGATGAGTGTGTCACTTCTTGACTTAGTCAATGTCAACCGTCATTTGTTATGTGCGGATACCGCCACAATACCATAAAAATCTAAGGAGGTTTTTTTATATTTTAATAAATAAAAAAAAATTACATTATGTAAAAAAATTATGATGTAACTTAAATTAGAGCAACTTATTTACCAAGATTAGCTTGTTGTAGTCTAATTAGGTTGGTAGACGCCTAGGGCCGTTTTTAGTGTACCTAATAAATTCAGAACAAGCTAAGTAGAGCGTTAGAACCTAAAGTTATTTAATTTTACAGTCTGAAATTATTACTTACCTACTCAAGTGAGGGACTGAAAGAAAATATTTTAACTCAGCTTTAACACAAAGAAAATGAAAACTTCTAACTTAGATCTGCGACGCCGAGTTCGATTCTTGCTTAAGACAAATCTTTGTGTCAAGTCTCTACGGTTCATGGGAGATTTGGTTTTGTCTGTTTCTTTATATGATACATTTTTTTCTTTTTTTTTTTTTTTTACACTTACAACTCTGCTTAGTTTAGGACTAGATGGCGTTGTGTGTATTTAGTGTGAATTTTAAAAAAATTATTGTATTGATCTCAAAACGTACTGTATGTTGTTTTATATATTGGTTTATGTACTCTGTTTATTGGTTTGTTTATGGTTTCACGAGTAAACTACAGAATCTTTTTAAATTAAATTTGGTATATACCAATGCACATACCTACTCTACGGATTGTCTTAAGCGTATTTTTGTTAGCGGACGTTTTTGTGGTGAAAACGACTTTTTAAAATGATTTATTTCTTTATGTGGTTACACAAGCCGTTATAACTAAACTCATTATTCATGTGCGTATGTTGTAATATGATAGTTAATTACACACCATTTAAAGCCAGCTGAGATTATGGTTTGGGGTCAAACGCAAACCTTTCCATTATAAAAACTATACTTTATAAATTGACTTTATGTTGTAGAGCTTATGTGAATAAGCTCGTGATAGTTATAACTTCTATCGCCTGCCATAACAGTCTTTCGAGTGCTTGAGGTTAGTGAAATTACTAGCAAAAACGGCATGATGCCGTACACCTCCGAAATAGCAACGCATTAGCAATCTACCGTGGACATTTATGAGCCGAAGTAACAGCTAACCATCAGATAGATAGGCCGTTCTTCATCACATAAAACACCATTGGAAATCCATAAATTCCATATTACACACGGCTACTCATCAAGTTATATATTTCCTGTATATGATGGTCGGTAAAGGAGACATAGTGAGAAAACCTGTATGCTTGAGTGCCTAAAAAATGCTCGAGGGTGTGGGGAGTCTACCAATCCACACTTAACCAGCGTGGTGGATTATGGCCTAACCCTTCTTATCATGAGAAGAAGCCCGGGCCCAGGAGTGGGCCATGTATTAGATACAGATCTGCGATGATGACATGCGAGACCAGCTTATTAGTCATGGGCGTTATTAGATATTTTTGGTAACCGGTATTACACCGTTGTCGAATACCGGTATTTTAGGTACAGTTACTACAGTTATTCTAGCTATAGCGTTTACAAACGTTTTAAGCTGAAGTAGGTATTATTTGGTATTATGGTATCCAAGTTAGTTGCCACCACTAGCGAGAGCGACCGCACTCGTTTACAGTTTGATTAAGCCGTAGCGCAGTAGATATAAGGTCGTCTTTGGCTTATAACAATAACCTTAAATGGTTTGCGCCGCTCTCGCCCCTTTTCTTTTATGCATGCGATATTATCTCTTGTAAGAGAGAGATAGATAAGTTAGTTAGTTTTGATCGGTTGCGTGGATTCAGTTGGTTTTGGTTGTCAGTTATTTAGTTATTAGATATGATGTGGGTTCGGTTTTCAAACTACGTTGACGCGGGGATGCAGTGATTCGGTAGTTACTTCATAGTTTCATACTAATACCTGATAACCGTTGGTAACTATTTTAATACCGATACGGTACGTTAGAGAGATGATACCCGTTTTCAGTTACGTTTTGGTATAGCGGACACATGACTACAGCTTATACTAGAAATGAATAACTTTATGTGCCAATGAAATGACGGTACTAAGGAAGTATAATCAGTAGCAAGAGGAATTTTTATCACACATTCGGCGAACACATTTAAGACGTCACGTCGTTAAAGAAATGGTCTATAAGAGAGCCCATCAACACTTGATAGCTTATTTTGTTGCTGCCTAGCTGTGTTTATCTAACACCGGCAAGAATATACTTAGTGGTAACGAGGGTCCATTTTACAGTCTGGGCTAAATATATCTAGGTCAAGTTTTTAGGTTTCTCGTCTTGCTTATTAAGGATTCAATTGTTAGTCATAAAAGTTTCCATAAACTTTTACGGTTGAGCAAACATTTCTTCAGTAGTTTAGGTTTTTATGGCAGTTGCGGTTCAACTGCAAGAAAACTAGCGAGTGAGACTAGTAACTGGAAAACTTCCATTACTGATATTTAATAATAAATAAATAGCATAAAAGCAGCCCTGTATCTAATACATGTCCCACTGCTGGACTCATAAAACTCATAAAACTCATTTATTAGTAATTGGTTTACACGTCATTTCATTACAGATATTTTTATGTTAGTGGGTAATATAAAATTAATTAATAATAAAATTACAAAATTCCAATTGAGCATTAAATTACAAACACCAAAATCATAATAAAATTATAATAAAAATGCCCAAAATAATCATAAATAATAAAGAATAAATTGCAAATAAAAGTCCAAAAATAATAATTAATGTCAAAATTAAAATTAAAAACTAAAAAAAAAAAAAAAAAAAATATAATCCAAATTCAATTTTGCAATGTCAAATAAAAATATTAAAACAACTACATACTAACAAAGATCTAGATTAGATCTAGATCTAGATCTAGATTAGATGGCAGCTTGTTGTACATGCTCGGGTCTCTTCTCATGATGAGAAGGGTTAGGCATAGTCTACGTGCGGATTGATAGACTTCACACACCCTCAAGCACTTTTAAGGCACTCTCAGGTATGCAGGTTTCCTCACGATATTTTCCTTCACCGTTAGCAAGCGACAATATATATGATAAATACACACATATCTTTGAAAAGAAAGAAAGAAAGAAAGAAAGAAAGAAACGTTTATTTTGGCAAATCTTAACTTCTAAAAACTACTTATAATAAAAATAAAATTGATGTGCCAAAAAAGGTACACACCTCAGCATACTACTGCAGCACATCAGCACTACAGCGCTGGTATTCTGGTGCGCCCTGATTGCGAGTAAGGTAGTGCGACGACAAATTCCATAGAAAATACAATATAATTATAAGTTATAGAAAAAATAAAACAAATAAAAAATAATAATAATAAAATACGACAGTAAAAACAAAATGACCCCACAAAACTTCAAAAACCGAAAAATATGGAACGCACCCATAACGTTTGAGTGTTTTGACATATGTCGCTAAAAGTCAAAAAGTCAGGTTTAACTCGGGGTTCTCATTTGTCCCCACTGTCCTTTCAAAACAATGAAAACCAAGCCAAATATAATTTGTTCTCATAACAACATACACAAAAAAAGATGAAACTTAACGATTTATTGACAAAGATGTGTGCAGTAGGTTTGAACCCGAGTCCTTTGACTTCGCAGTCCTACGGTCTCCCACTCGCCAATCACTGCTTTTACTGCTATTGATATTTAGATGTTAAATAGCCATGGTTTCCTCAATATTTAGGCTAATGAAAAAAAGTTAATTTGTAACCGTAACATGGAAAAAGTCTGTAATCATGCATTTAATATTTAGGCACCGAACTATTATATTAAACTATGTCTGATTTAAATATCAATATTTGTAATAATTTGTGGAAGTATGTTAACATGACCGCAGGCAATGACATTGTGTTCGATATTACACGATGGTAATTACATTCCATGACGTGTATTATGCTACGTATAGCATAGTTTCTGAATTAGAGCTCGTCAAAGGTCATTCATAATGAATCAAATCACGTGCTTCAGGTTAAGCGTCACTGAATACGGCTTTTAAAATGATTACGTCGTCAACGTTTGCTCACAGCTTCGATGAGGCATTTGGTTTTAATTTTTAAAAGCTGTACGTGTGATATGTATTTCTAAATGGTTTAGATTACTGCTTAGAAAAAAAATAGCATTATTTAAAAACAGAATCACGTTTTCTTTTTTTATTTCATTAATAAGTGATTAACAACGAATACGCGTAATAAATTGCCTCGTTTGGAAATATTTTACGAAATCTTTATCATCAATTATTCGTTAACAATGAAAGGTTTGAAAGAAGCATGAATAATTTATATTCAAAAAGCTCCTGTGGGTTATTTACATTTCTATAAACATTAGCATTTTCGAAAATACCTGCCGTTATTGACAGACATTTAATAAAATACCACCGATATTTTACAAAGTTGAAATATTTTCTCTCGTTTTAGAAGAGTTTCATAACTTCACTTAGATAGCGTAAGTTTGTATCGTACAACTTCTATTTCTCAAAACATAAAATATGTTAGATTTCCTATTTTGAGTAATGACAGTGTCAAAATATGTTTTCAACTCTAAATTTTAGCCAAGCGCGACGAAACATTGCCAAAAAATGTTTTAAGAATATTAAATGTATCAATATCTATAATATTAATGTACACATTTGTATTTTCTATTGAACGTTTTGCTAAGAATCTTTTATGGACTTTAAAAAAATATCAGGTGTAGTACGTAAATAAGTAGGAATTAAGTATTTTTAATAGAATTTCGAACATAGATGTGGTGCACGTGAGTAGATGCCGACTAACACAATAATTATAAATCGTTTGCATACTGTTTGTTTAAGGTAAAATATCTAATCAAGCAATACTTGTTTAAGTAATAAGTTACATAAAGTAAGTCTTAAGTCGCATTAGGACATCAACAAGTTAATTCGTCTTGTTGAGCAGCGGATTACCGGCCTAAAGCAAGCCTCAAATCTGATTAATCTTTGTTCAAATTTAACCTCCGCGTTTTACGTTAGTATCTATTTAGATATAATTACTTTGTGATAAATTTAATAGTACTAAGTACTTTATTTACAGAACAATATACATATTGCATATTAAATTAAACTAGTCTAATAACTTAATCTAAACCTAATAAGTCACTGTCAGAAGGCCTCGTACCCGAAATGCTGGCAGCATTACCGCGTTGTATAGCGAAATAAAAGCCAGCAATTCGAGAACGAGTTGCTTTACAATAGATAGAATGATACCCAAATTCATTTAGGCTTGTGAGTGGAGTATTTTTGACGCGTTTTTTAATTCTTAATAGAGGTCTTACGTCAACTACGGGATCAATGTAATGGTTGGACAGTATATATTTATTTTAATTTCAGTGCCTTAAAAAATATTAAATTTTTGTTTTTCACATTATTACTAGAAATTGCAGTTACAGCTTTTGCAAATAACATTAAATTTTGTATCACTTACCTAATATGATATTTTTATTTTGTTGAAAGTAAGATTAAAACAACTAAGTCTAAAATTAGATTAACAAAATCAACATCAGCAAAAATGTGCACGAATAAAATATCCCTTTATCTAAACTGTGTTAGCACATAATATATGTAATGATTCAGTGGTGCGTTTAGCACAATGATTAATGATGCTGAATCATTAAAACTACTAATTCACCGGCGGACAGTTTTGTTTGCTCATCGATTAGAGATGCATAGGATAATCATCTAATTCGACGATTTATGCAAACCATGCCATTATGAGATAATGGCTTAAACACGTTACATTAAATTACATAATGATATCGAGAAAAAATGATAACTGCTTTGCACTTTCAGGGTAGAAGATGTAATGAAAAAATATTTACAAAACGTTTTCAGTTCTTTTTATTTTATAAATGAAAATAGCGTTTAGATCCTCTTAGAAAGATTTCTTTAAGACCTCGCTGTTAAAACAATTTTATTCTGTCCTAATTGTTTTATTTCTAACGAAACATCCCACCTTCTTACCTATTCTTTTTCCTTATTCTACAAGCAAAACTGTTAGTCAGTATCAGTTTTTATAAATATATCACGTCTATACATGATGTTTTTTTATTTTTTATACGTCAATTGTCACCTGAGGTTCCAGCTGAAAATCAACGTTGCCAAATTTTCTGGCAACAATATGTTGCGCTGTGGCCTTTTAGGCACCATCATAGCATAGCAGGTCTAAGACATGAACTCAGTTGCAACTTATCTATAAAGGCACTGTATATTTATTCTGTATTTATATTTATTTTTTAGTTCCTACATTTGATTTTTATTTTGATTTTAATTTTTAATAATAATTTGATGTTGTTTTTTTATATAATTTTTACTTTACTGTTTCAATGGTGGTGAGTTGCCATTGTGATTGAATCATTAATAACAAGGCCGTCGTTCATCATAAAATATTCTTTAAAGCTATACTCTATTTATACGACGTCATTAATTCAAGTTTAATGATCACCCCTACAATCAACACTAATGATCAACACCTGATCATCTTATCTCGTTCCGAGCCCTGTTTAATTTCCGCTGTAACACTGGATTTTCTTTTCCCTATCAGATTATAATGGGTATTTAGTTATTTGCGGTTTTAAAATACCAGTTGATTATATATTTTTTAGGTTCACTATACAAAGCTTAACTCTTAACCGTTAATTAGTGCCAAAGTTAAAGATTTATTATTATTTTTATATTTAATTAATTTAGGTTGGCGTAGTGGTTAAAGCGGTCGCCTCGGCGCTTTCAACTGCGTGGTGTTGGGTTTGATCCCCACATAGGACTAATCTTTGTGTGATTCGCAAAGATTTGTTCTGACTCTGGGTGTGCTCTGTGTGTGTGTGTTAAATGTATGTTTGTGAACTCCCCCGCGACAAAGGAGTTATTCCAAGTGCGGGCGTACTTAAAAAGAAAAAATAATAACTAATAAAAATATATTCTTCTAGCCATTATTGTTCCTGAAGAAAATATTGTTTTTAGATTTTTAAAGCAAGCAGTCCATGAGCATTTGTATTTTTGTCGGAGTTTATTGAGTTTGGATTTTACTCCGTTTAATAGAATGAAGAAATTCCTAAAAATACACACTCTTTACTTTAAAACTCGAGATAATTAAAAAAAAATAGTAGCTCTTAGTTAATTGCCTTAGTGTCAATAGTTCAAAGTAGTTTAACCTTTTAACTCCGGAAGTAGGTATCACTTTCAGAATTGCATTTGCAGGGTTGCTGCAATTAAGACGTTTAAAACTTTCAAGAAAGCTTATTCAGCATTGACCTTTAAGCGAACGCTGCCAAAACTTCACGAAAACTAAAGTGTGTCAATGTAATGTCCAGCATCTGACAGTTTTCTTTAAATTTAAGTGCCAATTATTTTAATAGACAATAAAAATGTCTTAACTTCAGATCTTATAGGTTGATTGATTTGAATGAAAACATTATAAATGTACTACAAAACTTTACTTGGTTTTAGCGACACCTATGCGATAAGTGATAAGTCACTTAGTCACATACAGTAAGTTTGAATAAAGATCAATTTTTCAACTTTAATATTATATAAAATACAAAAAGGCATAGCAAAGCTAAAATTTGCTTTAAGATATAACAAGTATTTGATAATAATGCGTCATCTCTCGACAGTAATAGTTTTGATCTTTATTCAAACTTACTGTACGTGACTAAGTGTAAAAAGTAATATAATCCTTCTTTATATGTTTACCTCAATAAAACAGAATGGTGTCAATTGAATTAACTGCCAATTTGATTGGTCTACAGTAGAGTTGAGTGTTGACAGGTGGCTAGTCATATTTGCTGAAGGCTCGACGACCGATGTAGCCTTCAGTCAATGGCGACTGCTCACAAATCAGATAAGACTACCTGTGTCCAAGCAAAGCTGTGCAGCTTATTATCTAAATCTAAGCTATTATTATTATTGGGAAGAGGCTTTGGGTGTTCACGTCGACCTCCGTGGGTCTATTGTGATTATAGCCTCATTATAGACTCTCCTTTAGGCCAATAGCCTCCATAAACTGGAGCAGTCGGCCGATCGGGAGTGACTTGACATCATCCGGATCCAAGATATGGCGTCCCATGATGATGCTTCGTCTATGGATCAGTGGCTCGCAGTCGCAAAAGAGGTGCAGCGGTGTTTCCGGTTCCTCTTTACAGAATCTGCAGTAGTCATCGTCCGCATAGCCCATACGGGATAAGTGCCTATTTAGCTTGCAGTGTCCTGTAAATCTAAGCTAACCAGCTCTTCTCATAATGCAATACCCATCGGAGCTGGTACTTGGATTGATTTTAATTCGATTCTAAACAGTTTGATTAAAATTAATCTGAGCCCCGGTTATTCAAATCATTGTAATTAGTATAATTTAGTATTATTTATGATTTATTTTTATAACATTTTTTGTAATGTTTTGACGTGTTCAAGCGCCTCCTGGGGCCTATGAAAATAAATGATTTGAATTTGAATTTGAAGCTAATATTATAAAGCCTACAGCTTTATTTGTATATTTCTAATAAATAAATCAAAAATCTTTCATATAATATAGAGCGAGTAACATAAGCCATATTTTATGAAATTCAATTCAAATTCATTCGAATAGATGAAACGCTCGAGAGACACTTTGTCATAAAATCAATAGCTTATTTTAGACCTAGAATTTATGTTAAAAACGTGATTGTAAAAGGAAAATTTGACAACTCCAAATTGCCTTCGAGTGAATGAAAAAGTTTTCTTATCATTAAGATCTTTTTAATTTGAAAATAAATTAAAGATGAAACAAAAGACTAGCATACTCCGAAAGAGCCATAATTCACTTGGTTAATTAACCTTATTTTGGCAAGACAATCAAATACTGGTAATAATTAATATCGTTTACCGCTAAACCATGAATAGCTAACTCAAAACGTTATAGGAAAGCAGCTTGCCTCATTACTTAGAAATACGCAAACAGTTTATTCACAGTGCATCAATATAATACATGATGTACATTTATCTGTACATGCAATATAATTGCTAATAAATAAGCTATGTACATATAAATGTTAATACATAACAGTCGGTATTTTTAATCGGACATCAAGCAAAAACTGTTCTCTGCAATTGTCACAGATACCTTGCTGCAGGTTTCTTTAAAAAACTGGTATGAGTTCAATTTTTGAATGTCATTCAGATCTTCACACGCGAGCGGAGCCACAGGCGCAAGGTAGTTTATATTTTAATGAGGTCTACGTAGGAAGGTTAATAGCTAAACACCTGCCGATTAAAGCAATCGCCATTTTGACAATTTTTACATATAATTTGAATCATTAGATCTATTATTCTAATTTTGGACGCACTTGTTGACAATAAGCTATAAGTGGACCATCAAATGACATGCTTATTAAGCTAAGTATTACCAATTATTTTGAAAATTGAGAAACGGAAATTGCGGCATACCAATCAGATTATGGTCGGAATATAATAAAATTCAGGCGCGGGCACTCCATATAAGGCAAAAGGCACTGCCTACCCTAGCTATCACGGATAATTTCGGTCATCAATTTCGGTAAACAATAAGTACCTAAAGTATAATTAATAAATCGTGGAACGATTACTAGAAAACTAACGCTTTAAAATAGTAACAAATCGCAAGCACAGCTAATAAACCGACAACGCGCTTATACACGTCCAACTCCTGCGAGATATAGCGGCAGGATACAGCGAATAAAAACGTTTGCATGTAGTAAGCAATTTGAGTACATTTTCGTGTCTGTGAACTGCACACATACATGAATTACGCTACCCAAGTCATGCCGCCGGACCTGCGTCCGACCGACACGCGACGCACCCCGCAAAGCGAAGGCGAATAACTTTAGAATTAGCATTTTTTGAAATGAGATGAGATAGATAGTTTTTAAGATGTGCAATATGAAAAATAAAATGTTTTACCATCTTGATATTATAAGCATATTTAGATACTTATATCCATACATAACTTTATATTTAATCAGTATTTTATAATAGAATAATGCATAATTAAATGATGCATAATAATATATTTAATTTGTTTAATTATCTCAATAAGATAAAATAGAGTAAACAACAAAAATACAATATTTAAAACATTTAATTTCGTAGTGTAGGTTTTGCTCGATTTTCAATTTTTTTGGGTTAATGCACTTTTTACACAAGGTGTAAATGATTGTTCCTGTACTAAGAAACTCGAGCGATATCAGTTGAGTACTGTACGACAGGTTTGTACGGATAAAGCGATAGTATCGCAAAAATTAAGATATCGGGATGAAAGTCGGAGCAATGACCGCTTTTCATTGACATGTGACAATTGTTATTGTTTTCTTGCATTTTTTTCAATTTGAAACAATTTTAGTTTAAATATCGTTATTTATTTGTTTGTTTCTATAATAACTGTAGTTCTTGCATTAATGAGTCTATTCGTTGGTTTTTAAAATGTTATTTGATCGTGAGGTTTGTGTTGACAATGTGTGTTTATTAAAAGTTTAAAATAGCAAGTTTCCTCAAATAATATTTAGTGACCGAAATCTTGCGTCAAACTGTAGGTATTGTCGGCAAAACGTAATCTTGGTATTCAGAACCTTGAAAATTTGAAAGCTAAACCATAGCTAAACTACTGGTGGCTGGTGAGTTCCAATATAATTATAATGTTTCTTTCTTATAAGGTAGGTAGGGTATCACTAGCATTTCCCCGCGGAGCGCAGTTTCATTAAGTTGACTAGCATTCTAACGGGAATTTCGAATTTTTCCAATATCCACACCACGTGACGTCATATCACGTGGTGTGGATATTGGAATTTTTTTTTTTTAAAAAACTGCCTTACCTAAGCTCAGACCCAGTGCACGCCACTGATAAAATTATTTGCACGCGACAGTGGTGGAAAAATTGCTTTGGGGAATCTAGAGAGTAGCATTGTATTACAGTTGATAAAACAACATTCAAACTATCTAATAATATCGCACCTAATATTACGTTACGTATTAACTATTATGTTGTTCTGAAAATTGTAACAAAATGATTACTCATCCGACTCACAAATGGTTTCAAACTGACGGTTATTATTCCATCATGAAGTCGTGTTTGCTTTGAAATTCAGAAGGCTTTCTTTCTTGTACATTGATACTGAAATTAAAACAAAAAAAATAGGTTTAGCAACTTTTTCATGTTGTTCTTTTGGACTTAGTAAACAAAGAAATCCTGTTATATTTCTAATAACCTAGTTTGTATCAACCACAAACGATAAAGAACTAATTAAATGAATATGCCAGACAAAACTCAGTCTTTACAGAATAACTTTACGATATAATTCAGCAAATACGCCTCGGGTAATAGTTTACGCAATACTATTTTCCTTCTAGCTAATTAGTCAGATGTCAGGTGCGTTTAGTAACAAAATTGAAGCATGTAGTTATTAAAGCAATGATTTTAAAACTTAATTTACATAGCTGGCAGTTGGCAGGGTTCTAGTTATATTTTAACAGCCTTATTCTAGCACTAGGCTGTTCGGTAATATTACAAGAGTAAGTACCTCGGCGCATACATTAACTCCGTCGTATAATTTTACATTTATGATATCTTGGTTATGGCGCTGTTGCTGAATTGGGGCCTAATTTGTGCGGCGTTGTGACGAGTGGGCCTTTGTTTCATTTCCTACACACTATCAAAGGCCAGTCTACATAAATTCGCACGTAAATAGAGCAGACTCGGAGATGAAACGGCTCTTGATTAAATTACGCTTTGTAAAACAAATTTTGTGAAGAATATTTTTATTTTACGCGGCTTCAGACTTAGGTTTTTATTTTGTGCCAAAATTGAGCATAAAGACGAATATTTTTTTGTGATTTAATGGATTCTATCAGCTGTTGGTAGACATCATTTTTAAGCATTGCACGGCATATGTCTACGTGATGTCTATTTTGATTACAATAGAAGTTACTTCGAAGAGAAATTTAAAAAATATTTAGATGTGTACACATCTAAATATTTTTTAAAATTTCTAAGGATTCAAGTCATCTACACTATCATATATTATCCTGAGAAAAAATAAAACGACACGTCTTTTTAGCTCCACGTGATCGATTATGAAATAAACATGACAGTTAAACAAACCAAACTATAACTCTAAATATATTTCTTTCACAATATCTGAAGACATAAACCGTATGAGTATGTCTTGTGTAGCACGAGCATGGCGTGATGTGATGCCATTGGAGTGGCTAGACGGTTTTATTCGGTCGGAGCGACAGGAAACTCATTGGAAACTTTACTAAGTAACTTAATACCCGGTCGTGTCTTAGTCTTATTCATTCTCTTTTAGTAGCTATTTGTCAATATTTTTCTCAAGATAATTATATGATAGTGTATCATATATTATCTTGAGAATAAATAAAATGATACGTCTCTAGATCCACGCGGTCGATTGTGAAATAAGCATGACAGTTAAACAAACCAAACTATAACTCTAAATATATTTCTTTCTTAATATCTTAAGACATAAACCGTATGAGTATCTCTTGTGTATCGCGAGCATGGCGTGCTGTGATTCCGTTGGAGCACAGAGTAGTTGGAGTGGCTAGACGGTTTTATTAAGTCGGAGCGACAGGAAACTCATTGGAAACTTTACTAAGTAACGTAATACCCGGTCGTGTCTTAGTCTTATTCATTCTCTTTTAGAAGCTAATTTGTCGATGTTTAACTTAATCTTGAGACTTGAACAAATCGTAGGTCTGCGTTAAGCTTAAAAGTTTTACTTTAAAGCTCTTTAAGAGATATATTATAAAGCTTCTGTTTTGGACTGTCTGTGACTTTGATGTCATTAAAATAACATTTTGTAACATGACGCCTATATTACCCAGAAGGGTGTGGCAGAGGTGTACAACACCCACATTTCATCTGTTATGTTTAGGTCCTATCGCCCTCCACCGGGCACAATTCCAACTCCGTGCTGCTAATATACTAATTATAATATGTTTAATTCTTTTTTGACGTATCGGATGCTTAAACTTTAAATTTAATTGTCTGCGTCGTCTTTCCAACTCGTTGTAGGTTAGGACCAGGGATGTTACGGAGCTCCGTAACCGTCACCGAAACTATCGGAAATCCGAAATAAAATAATATATGTAACCGTAACCGAATCCGAAATAAAAGTTTAGGATAATATCGGATAGCGGCGGAGCTTAATTGAGACACGTTATTACAAGTTGTTTTTATCGGCCGGCCGTAATTCGTACCAAATGGTGACATATAAATAAAACCATTTTATTAGCTATATGTAGGTATTTAACTTTTATATTCCTTAAAAAACTTACATCCGTAACCAAAATTAGCCGAAACTAACGGATAATCCGAAATAAATTAATATCCGCATCCGAATCCGTATCCGGTATAATAATCAATCTTATATCCGTAACCAATCCGTATCCGAAATTTCAACTCCATAACATCCCTAGGACAACGCCAGAAAAGCTGTTAAGCCAACAACAAGATTGATTATAATTATGTACTGTATAACCCAATACACATCTCCATGTCTCAATTCCATTGAAGATTCATTTTGTGGTCTCAAGGGAGGCGCTGTCGGATCTACGAGACGTGTGACGTCATAACGTGTTCTGTGAAGTTGGAGCTCTCAGTGACGCCGACAGGGAATTGGTGCAATGGTAATTTAGGTATGTGTGTTTGTGATCTGATGAAATAACGTAGCTTTTGGTGACGGGTTATCAGGTTTCTGTATATAAATATGTATCTACATTATTTTTAAATGAATAAGAGGCGATATGGTAAACAATGTGAAAAAAATAGTTTATATGTTGAAAAAAAAAACATAATTATGTTGCAACTTAAAATACTGAAATAATTTATTTTTGTTCATAAAGTACCTTTTTTTTCAATGAATATCTGATAGATTTTATGAATCAAATCATAAGTTCAATCAAATCAAAGGCCAATCACATATTCGTTACATTTTCAATAACATAGTAGTGACGTTATCAAGAATCAATCTCAATATTATGATATTCATAGTTTTTGAATACAGAACACTACTAGTCCAATAGCAATTTCCTCTTGTATATTTTCCATATCCGTCCCTCACATTTGCATGGTGAAAGTCAAGGAAATGTCACCGCTGACCTTTAAGGCTAGGGGCCGGCCCTCAGCCCAAATTGCCTTGGTGAAAACGCAAATGTTGATAAATTGATTCCATAAAAAAATTCTGACAATTGATTTGACTACGACCACGGTGACGTTTAGGTTTGGCGTTCAGAAATCTTCAGAAATAAATTATTGTATCATTCAAAATTTGAATGAAACAGCGTTTGAAATGAAAATTAAATTATATTTAAATATGGAATTCCATTTCGCTCATTTAATTTATTTTTCAAATTACCATAGATAACAAATGTCAGTGCTTTGCTGACAGGAGTAATAATCATTTATCTGGGCAATTATGCATACTATTGTTGTGGTTTTTTGTCGTAAAAATATGTCTATTGTGCGGAGAATATATAAAATAGTACTTAATTTATTCGGACATGCAGTGAAATTGTCTAGATTAAAAAACCATTTCTTAAAAAAAATGTTTTTGACAACAAAAGTTTTAAAAACAAATTCTAATTTACTAACAAGCACAAGGCAACACTGCAATTACGTTCTACAATACAATTTGTGTTAACGCAGTTAAGTGAGCAAACTTAATGGGCAACCTGGCGTCTAAGAGTAGAATCTCGTACAGAACCGGCCTTAATCTGAATATAAATTTAGTTTATTACAACAATTTATCTCGAGCAGTGTGCAAGCGATGTCACAGATAACATAAAAGAAATAGCACGAGTACTGGTTATAAGTCCTTTGTGTCCACTGCAACTGAAATTTGCATCGCCTCGTTGAGCTTGCAGTCGCAGAGTGGTCGGTAGCCAGTGTTGCCACGACATTTTGTTGAAATCCGGGACACAAGATAATAGTGTTTCTTTGCTATGGAATAAATTGACTTAGCTTCATAGCTAAGCAGTTTATTAAAGTTAAACTTAGTTGTAACCCGCTGTCTGTGATAGATTGTCTTTCACAGCTTAGAGAGATTTCTAGCTACAAATGGCGCTAGGGTTGCCTGAAACACAGCACATCAAGGCATAAGTATTATTTATCTATAGCTATGTATTTACCTATAACTTTTGTTTTTGCGAGAATATAGTTATCTCTATCTATCAAAGTTGCCGAATCTTGTTTTAAATCATTATGTTTTGTAAGTGTTATTTTAAAGTTGGATAAATATCGCCTTGTTTTGTAATGGGTTGCATTTGGATGAATGAAAATGCACTTGTATGAATGATCTTCTTCTTCGTCGTGTCGATGGCTGAGTCAAATTTTATTGGTCCAATAAGTGGCCACTGTTATGGCGCTCTCGTCTGCGTTCATGAGCGCCTCTCTTGTGCAGGTGGTAGGGCATTTTGGACAGTCAGTAAGGTGGTCAAGGTTTTGACTTGCCATCGTGGTGAAAGGATTAGCCAATTCGCTTTTAAGAACTCGCGAATTGCCCAGGGTGCGCCGGACGTAGGGAATTGTTATGTACGTCACTCGGGGAGGCTCCTTTCATGCACCCATGATTAAATGTATTAAATGAATTTGTGTGGTAATTGCCACTATATACCAAGTCGTTGGGTAATTGCCTAAAAACCATAGTTCAAAGTATGTCCATTTCTTTAATAATCTGGATATCCTGCAAAACTTGGCAAACCTGGCAACACTAAAGGTAGTGGAGAACTACACAGATTCAACCAGGTGGGATAAGGACAGAGCATGCTGTACGATAGTGTATACCGGGTACACTATTGTGTAACGCTCTGGTACCCGCTATCCGGGCTTTTGCATAATAGGATAATGCTGAACTGACAACTCTTGCAACGGATTATATAAAGCAATTTCTTTATGAAGATGAAAACTGAATTCCTTTGTCTTTTCCATTTTGGCAGCCTATGAGATAACGAAGTTACCTTTTAGACTTTCAAAAAGTGAAAATTAATACCATGTTTTAAAAATGTTCAGTTTGGCTTTAACAGATTTGGTGTAGTAAGGATTAAAATGGTTAACATGTTTGATTATTTGAATTCTCTGCCTCCTGACTCTATTACCAAGAAAAATATAAATGTTTTATAACCACAGTGAAATAAAGTAATGTATCAAACTCATCAACCTCTTGAATCCATCCACTTAAAATAGGCGCCAGGAGTACTCTAGTACGCCTGTATTTTTGAAAGCCTCTACAAAACGTCAATCAGGCAATGAACTCTTAATTCACAACTACTTCAATAAATTATATATATACCTGCTACTACAAAATATTGCTGAAGCGTTATGAAGATAAGATGAAGCTCTCGAATATATTATTAAAAACAGTTTTGGGACCGTGTGCATAATATTGTAATACTAGACTTTACTTTACTTTTTGACCGAGATCCAAGTCCCGTAATCCAAATAGTTCTCTAACAGTATCTTTAAAATAATTTCCAAAATGAATGGCACGTACGGGTTAAAATGTTCTTTAACCCTGACCTACCTCGCAAACATAAATACGGGTCATTCAAAAAAAGAAACACATTCGAAGGGCGCTTAAATAAAACTAAATAGGTTGAATGACCTCCAAACTGAAACTGATTATATAAATACGTAAGGTAATGAAAGATTCGCAGGTATGTAAGTAGCACGTCTAAAGCCGGCCTCGATACACTTTGATTATTTAATACGGCCCTGCTGTTTTATTCAACGCTATATCCCCGAGTACAACATCGACCTTCAATTCAAGAAAAATGACTAACATTATTTCAGTAGCTGATGCTAATCTGCCTGTGAAAGATGTTCCAATTTTTCTTCGTGGTCTAAAGTTCAAGATAATATTTCGATAAAAAGTATTGTAGTCAATTTTAGAACGCTGTTAGTCTTATTTTGAAGCAATGGCGGGCTGTTTTTCTTTCTTAACATTTTTTCGAATCTTATTGAAATATCTTTGGTATATTTTCATGTAATCTTATCTCAAAACTGAAAAGCCTGTATTGTGCATGTTAAGATTTAGTTCTTAAAGGCTATGAAAGGCCGTCATCAAAGAATGTCAGATTTGACAGTTGTCATAAAACCTCATTGTTGTCTGTGGTTATCTCTATTCTCTATGATATAAGCTCTGTTCATATAGTTCGGCTAGACAGCTTATGCCCCAAGTAATAAATCCTAGCTTTACATAATCATACACTCAGATTATACATAAAAATAAATATAATGTTTATCTTCAAGCGCATTTGCGTAGATATATTTGGGTCGTAAGATCATAATAAAATGATCTACTATTTATTTACTCGTATAATAGGGATATAGCTATCATGTCAGATTTATCGTGATAGTTATGGGGGTTTTATCCAAAGAACAACCGTTGTGAACATTAACAGCCATCATTGATTTAGTATATTATTATAAACACTCAATAAAACATTTGCGTAGTAGGATTATTTTAAGTGGCGCAAGCTCTGGACACGCTTTTAACATCACGCCTATATTACCTAGAAAGGTGTGGCAGAGGTGTACAGCATCCACATTTCACCTGTTATGTTTTAGGTTTCATGGGATAGGGGGTGAGCCTATCGCCATCCACCGGGCACAATTCCAACTCCGTGCTATTGAGAGTTTCCAGACGGAAAGTTCACAAATAACACTTCCAGTTTTATTTTTTCTAGATGTTGCTTATCTCCAAAGGCTAGATAAATAAGTAGGTACAATTATGGGCAAACTTCTTGAGCATTAGGTGACGTGGTAGGGGAAAGTTTGCGCATCGTACACTTACGAGAAATAAATTGCTATAAATATGATTAGTTACGTCGAGTTTTTAGAATTACCTATTTTATTTATTACAATTACTGTTTATTTCGGGATATTGTACAGTGAAACTTGGTTAAGTGGGACCTGGATAAGTGAGAAACCTCCATAACTGGAACTCATGCTGAGGTCCCAACACTTTGG
This sequence comes from Hypena proboscidalis, assembly GCA_905147285.1. Classification (NCBI taxonomy): domain Eukaryota; kingdom Metazoa; phylum Arthropoda; class Insecta; order Lepidoptera; family Erebidae; genus Hypena; species Hypena proboscidalis. The sequence goes on from LR990144.1 coordinate 7,495,005, forward strand.
CACTGAATTACCTCTGTTAGTGGGACGAGGTAAGCCTCTATATCTGGGATTTGTTCTTTCGATTTATCATCATAGTTACCTCTATAACTGAGACAGCGAGTAAATTTTATATGCATAAACCTCTGTAACTGAGATAACATTGTTTGTTTACTCATTCTTATTCTACCCACAAATTCCACACGTAATTCCAAGTACGTAAGTACAAATTTTGAGCTTCAATTACCTTCAGTTTTAGTTTCGCTTTACTATCATACAGATGTTTATTTGAAAAATGCCAAAACGAAAGCTACAATCGTTATCATTACGTGAAAAACTGAAACTTAACTCAACAAATAACAACAACAACTAACGATTTATAACAGAGCACAAAAGTGAGCACTTCACTGCACGCACGTGTATTCGGGAGAGAGCGGAACGAAGACGCGGTGCGCGGGGCAAGGGTCGACTGATCAACCAATCATGCGCAGGTACGCCCCCTGCGCCTCAGCCTCGTAACCAAAGAGACCCAAAATTCGTTTCTGCGCATTCAAGGTCGTTTGCTCAAGATGTTTGCCCCGATTTATACTAGTTTCTTGTCTTTTGATGTTGCCAATGCCAGTCAGCACTTCGCAGAGAGCTCTTGACAACATGACAAAGCTAACTCAACTTACCACGGCTATACCTACGAACTGTGGACAACTGTAACTGTAGCAATTAACTGTACCTATGTTTATACAAATAAATGGTTCTAAATTCAAATTCAAATCATTTATTTTCATAGGCCCCAGGAGGCGCTTCAACTCGTCAAAATATTACAAACAAATTATATAAAAATAAATTTTATTATAAGTAAAACTAAATTATACTAATTACAATGATTTAAATAACCGGGGAATAATTTCAGATTTCTGAATTCGATTTGTTGGAAAATCATTGGCATTAGGTATTGGAAATAAAATTTATAGCAAATTGTGACAAAAATAAATGAACGTTGATTGCTTCATTATGCAAAAAGTATAACTAAAATTAGATACATTTACATTGAAGGATAATCTTAATTAATTAGCACGGCACTTCATGGTAATTAATTAAGATTATCCAAACTTAAAAAGTTAAAAACTAACCGCCTCATTGGTCAAGTGGTTAGCGTATGCGCCTCTCACCGCGAGTCTTGGGTTCGATTTCCGGATCGGGCAAAGTGTTATTTGTGAACTTTCCATCAGGAAATTGACACGGAGTTTGAATTGTGCCCGGTGGATGGCATTAGGCTCACCCCCTATCCCATGGGATATTCTGCACCTCTGTGTCACCCTTCTAGGTAATATAGGCGGTATGTTATATTAGTAAAATAAATATTAACATTGCTTCTCAATATTTAATTAGGTTGCTTCAGGAAAAAATTGGCATTAAAATCGACAAACTTACAAAAAGAGAATAAATGAAGTTCAAACCGACTTCTATAAAGAAGGAGATCTTAGAATTAAAACCGGCTTTTTACCTACAAAAGGGTGTTTAGAGTTTTAAAAAATAAACTTAATTAAATTTGAAAATAGAATGCGAATGCTCTTTGGTCGTGTCTAAACAATGGCGTGGAATTGGGTTGGGAGTAAAAAGGCAGACGACACGTTCAGGTGGTCGCTCCTAACACAAGAGACTCTCGGGCACGAGCCCTTGAAGCCTCTCGAACCCCTACAGCGCAGGCAAAATTTTCCTTACTCTCGATACCTATTGCCGTTATGAGATTGGATACACTACGTTATCAGATTGACGAAGAATCTTGCGGACGCCATTTTTTGAGGAGGGTCTTGTTGACCATGAAGTCTCTTTGTTAGGTCATGCATGAGTGAAAAAGTTTCAGCGGGCCTTGATCATTACTTGGTTGTTATTACATACATACATACAATTACGCCTTTATTCCACAGGGGTAGGCAGAGACGATGGAACACCAAAGGTTCTTATACTATTTTCTACCGACCAAGTACCGAGTGTAATTTTGTGACCTATTTTCTTTGAGATGACGTATGCAAATAGCAAAATATCATAAACTGCTATTGCGCTGCACACACTCTACAAAATTTACGGTAATACTTCGAATCTCATCAAAACATAAATGTGAAATGAAAGCCAAGTTACGCCTACAAAAGAATTGGGAGCCAAGTTCTGTGTAAATAAATCCAAGCTGAACGTTTGGCTTGGTTAGTTTTTACGTACAGTTTACATACATAAATGTAGTTCAACCTATTAAAAGATAGATAAGATTACAAAATTATACGTCAAAATACTTAATACTTCCGCATCAATGTCATACGGGTGACGTACCGCCAAAGATAAAACGCCTGCAACGAAATAATAAATAAAATATGACTCATAAAAATATGACTTATTAAATTATTTATTTCTACTAATGTTCTTCCGTTGTACTGTACTTTTATTCTATGTTATTAGTCAAGTATCGGATTCCTCGTTGAACTGTAGGTTCATGAAAGTTTAATTGGGTTTGAACTAAAAATAAACTAGCGTTGGACCTCTGCCAACGGGCCCTTCAAACTACTTCCTTTAGAAATCTTTACAACTGACGTTTATGTCAAAATATTGCAGTGAACATTAAAGCTTGTTTCATGCATTTATTAAAAGACGATGCGTTAAAAGTATTATCAAACCGAAATCGATTGATGTCCATCGATGCTTCGATCGATTGGTGAAATAGATTAGTTGACAGCTTATATATCTTCGTTAAATCAGTCGAATGACGTTGACTTTTTGGCCATTCGGACGTTGATCGACTGTTAATCGATTGATTTAATAATACCCGGTAAACATTTTGTGTTTAAACTGCTGCTTAGGTATCGCTGACTTCGTAATTTGGGTGATTTCTGACATAGAAAAGTAGTGAGTTTGTATTTATTTGCTAAATACTTGATAGATACATAGATAGATAGAGTAATCTTTATTGTACACCAATATTAACGAAGGTTATTTTGTTAACAAATGCAAAGGCCTTATCGCTATAGGCAATTTCTTACAGGCAACCTGTGGATGGACAAGTAAGTAATGAGCAAAGTTATGGGCAGTTGATGCGTTAATTAAAGAAAAATAAAATAAAGTAAAATGAAACGTCATGACAATGGAAATTATAAAATATAGACAGAAAAATTTAAATATTTACTATACTAACCTAACTATAATTTAATATTTAAAACTAATTAAATAAATACCTAACTATATATACATTGAATAAAAGAATAATATTAAATTATTAAATGAACCAAAACTCGTAAAAAATTCAGGCGTCAAAAAATACGTCCGCATCGATGTCGACCGCAGGTAACGTGCCTAAAAGGCTGGCGGCATTGCCACGTTGTATGGCAATGCTGATCCTTTGTCCAAAATCGAAGGCAGCCTTATGGTGACGTGAAGAGTCGACTAATCTTTTGGTTATCTCTTTAAAAAGAGAACGAGCGCGAGGACAGTAAAATAATTAATAAAAAATAATAAATAATAAATAATTTAATATTCTGTAATTATACAGAAATAACGTTGTTGGCTTAAATAAAACTAAGAGTAACTGTACAACGGTCAGATATTGTATATGTCTTCCATTTGCGGCAAACAGTATATCGTATTGCAAAATGTGGAAATTTATTGTTATTTAGTATCAGCAAGCACATAATAAATGTGAAACTGTTGCAAGTTAGTTTGGCACACGCCAGCCATTTTATTTACTTGTATTAGTGGCGTTAGGTTTACGCAATAAATCTAATAAGTTTGAAGCTGTCCCGCGCGGGATAAAGTGAGACTAATGGCGGAATAATCTCGATAGAAACAACCGAGCCTTTGTGTGAAAAATGGATTACATACGAGAATTGTGAGTATAGAATGCCATTTAATATGTTGGTATAACCAATTGCTTTCTTAGGTATTTATTTAACCCCAGCACAGGATAACAAGGTATACCACACACGTGGCTCGATGCTCAAAATATATTTTTTGTGTTTTCCATAAAATATATTATTTTATTAGTAAAAAAATTCTTATATATTACTGACGTACCCAATGTAATCCAATATTTTCTTTATCATCCGTATCGGACATAGAAGTCAATATAAATTCCTTCATGCGTATTTGACCGTTTAATTTTAATCAGCATACCTTCATTCCTACACATTTTCTTATCAGATTCGTCCACCCCTAGACCAATTAATTGCAACTAGAAATAAATCACTTTACGCTAGAAAAGGTATAAAACTTCGTCTAAGTATTATCTATCTGGCAATCTGGGGAACATTTTGAAAGTCGGTCGTAAAAAGCGCGAGGAATGCATAAAGTGCCCCAATCCGCGCGCTCTTCCAATAAAAAATATCTTATTTTGCTTTAGCGAGCGTTCCTGACTTATAATCTGTTTACCTGCAAAGTGGACCGCAACGCAACCTAAATTTTCCAAAATAACTCCCTATAAACTTATTGGGAAGCCATTAAATAAAATAAAATCGCGTTCTAAATTTAAAACAGACACACCATAGATTACAATAGCTTTATTTGCAGAGGTTAACTTTCGATTTCAAATCGATAATTAGATTATATTTTAAATTCAGAACATCTATGAAAAGCTTACGTGTTGTGTTGCCATTCTTCATACGAACTAGGCGGGTGTTCTAATACTAGGCATTTTGTGTAACTCATATTTTGAATTCTGCGCACGACTACCGTTGCTTTAGCATGCACTGGGTGGTACGGTTTCTTTTGTTCCAATCGATCACGGTTATTTATAGCAGTAATGTACGTCACATAATGTAGGAAAAATTGAATGACCATAATTATATTTCAATCCCTACCACGTTTCAAGAAGTGTTGAATTTAACGAGGGTTACATGTAAGTTGAAATAATAATATCAATCCTATAATACGACCATTATTTCGAGAGTTTTTAAAGATGTAACTCTAAAATGTCTGACAAGTTATTTGTTAGTAGACCTTGGGCAAGTTACAATACTAATGAAACAAGCCCACTCCAGTTCGTACAAGGGCATAAAAAGTTATTTTCATTTGTTTTATGACAAAAAACTAATTTTACTGGATTCATAACTGTAATAAATATGCTGTATTTTTTATCGTTCATCAACGGACACGTAACACACCTGGACCAAGGCATTGTCAATTTCAGGTTTTTGGAACGAAGTTCCTTATTGCGCGTTGCGAAAGGGGGCTAGGTGGAAAAAAAAGGAACGAAAAGTTGTAACGACACTTTTCGTAGCAGCGTAGTAATTATATGCTACGTTACAGCTACGGTGCTACATCATCAGATAAAACGAAAAAATGCGCACGCCGCGGCGTGCGCATTTTTCTGTGTCCGTCTCTCTTTCTCGCTTATAGAAAAATAGAGATAAATTAAATTAAAAAAAAAAAACTAAAACGAAAAAAAATTACTATTGAGTTCCTAAAAAAAAAAAATGCGCACGCCGCACGGCGTGCGCGTTTTTCTGTGGTCCGTCGCTCCCTCTCTCTTACAGAAAATAAAATAAAATTAAAAGAATAATAAGAAAAAAAATTACTAGAGTTGAGTTTCTGCAAAAATAGGGGCGCTGACGCGCTCAGAAAGGTCTGCGAAGGCGTACACGATCGCTGTTCTAGTCAGATACCAGTGAATAAATAGCTCGATATCGTGCACAATATTCTTCAATTGGATCTGCAGAACATACTTAAACTCTAAATCGGTGGACCTTATATACAGGACCTTGTAACGAAACCATAGCGCGATCTAATTCGATCCCAACGCCATCTATCGCGCGGCTTCGGAACTAATTGGTGCTACAGAAATATGCTGCGCATAGAGAAAGCAAGCGAAATATTTTCATTTTGTCTCTCTATGAATAATAAAGTAACTAAAAAAAATATTTTCATAGCTTAAAAAAAAAATACAATTCCCGCCTTTTGTTTTTTTAATTTGGTTAATTTTTGTTACCGTATTTAGTTTATTAATAGACGGTTTTATTTGTTTAGTGGTTAAGTTCGCATATCTATTACTGCAATCTCGGGTGCGAATCCTGATTTGTTGTTATTTGGAATTACCGAACTTCGTTCCATCCGGGTGTCCCTTGACACCTCAGTAGTTTTTTTTTTCATTTATCGTCTAATGTTCATAAATGATGTCAAATTTATCAGTTTAGTATGCCTTATAAACAAATAAATCTAAAGATGATTAACATTTAAAAGATAATAAATTATTGTCGAACTGTTTAAGTCAGATTTATTACAATGAAAAACAATAAAAGCTGGTAACACACACGTAACCAGCTCAATTAGATTTCCCAAATTAGTTAAATTTAGAATATCGAATTAATCTGTGTGGTGTGGAATATCACACATATATTCGCAATGTTTCGTTATCGAAGCGAATAATCCTATTATTGCAGTTTGTAGAAATTCAGCCAGCATTGAATTAATCTGATCAACGATTTTCACTTTTGTATTATGAATATTTCATCACAAAGACGACGAAATTGACGATTTACTTTTGAATAAAACCTTAGTTTGTGAATACTGCTACTAAAAAAAATATAAAACAGCAGGTTAACATCAAAAAAATATAACAAATTAATGAATGAATGTTAGATGTTTGAGCTTAACATTCATTCATTCATTTGTTATATTTTTTTAAACCATCTATCGTAAATTGTGTTAATACACTAAAAAGTGTTTACCAATTGATCACCCATATTTAATAAAAGCTAAATAACTAAATCAACATCAGTATTTCATATGAATAATTTTATTGTGAAATCGTAAAATTGTTTGAACCCACCCATTTAGTAATCAAATATTTAAGACCTTGTATTAGGTTTGGAATTCGTGAATCAATTTGTTCGCGAGTAATAATTAATGAAAGTAATGCATTTCAACTACCCACTACATTAACAGTTTATATAGTTAAATTTTAATAAGCAATGTTTAGGAACATACTCTTAACAATAATAGCAGCCCTGTATCTAATACATCAAATACATGTCCCACTGCTGGGCTCGGGCCTCTTTTCACTATGAGAAGGGTAAGGCCATAGTCCACCACGCTGGCCAAGTGCGGATAATAGACTTCACTCGACCTCGAGTACTTTTAAGGCACTTTCAGGCATGCAAGTTTCTTCACTCCTAAGCATGTGTGTAATCTATTAGGATCAAAATATTAATCACCTTTTTAGAACTAAAATCAATACTTTTCAATACGGATATGTTTTATTCTTATAGCAAAATATTATAACGCTCGCTTAGCATTATTTGAATGGTTATACGGTCTGAATCTAAATAAGGAGATTATGTTCATGTTCTGCTATACCTACACAATTGCACATACTGCAGTCTCAATTCAAGCAGTTAGCATTAATATTAACATATTGAGAACACAACATTACCATATTTGAGAGAATAGATCATAGATCTCTAGTGGATTAAGCAAGTTCTTTGATGAGGTCAAACTGCACTCAACCCATTACGTTCAGTTCGTAGTTATGGTAATGTAAAAGGTCATAAATCCACATATCTAATAGCAGAGTCGCAAAAGTGGTTAAACAAACAACGTTTAGTTGTCCTAACAGTGGGCAAACAGCACAGCGCACAGTGGTGCACAAAGTTGTTCACTCGCACAAAGCCTGCGGTTTTTCTTTCGTTAACTAAAACAGTTCCGGTTTGTGTACATTCAGGTTTATTTCCGACAGTGGTTTTGTTCTATGCAACGTAGCTTGGTTCTCTTTATTTGTAGTTAGAGCTTATATGAAAAATACAGGCTAAAATGGTGGCGTTTTTGAGTCCGGTTTCCATAATTTGGTATACTTAGCAGCAAAGCGGAGACCGACATAAAATTACCACTATTTTTTACTTGTGTTGTTTGTAGATTTGCAAATTTCAAACAAACTTGACGTAATCTTCGGCCAGATAAGAATGTGTATTTCTATTTGGGACGGTAAGCTTATTTTCTTAGTGTCAAGAGGGGTTTAGGGCGTTATTTGGAGAGTTGAAAAATTGTTTTGGGGCTCTGTATTTAGAATTTTCGGAGCTGAAACTAAGCTCACGTATAATTGGTTAAACTTTCCATCACAAGCTTTTAAAACTAAAACTGGAGATTTTATGCTCTGCTAAATAAGTGAAACAGGGTTAGTATAATGTTTTTCAACAATCAAAAGCAGTGAAATCTGAAACCTAATTCTATTTAAGTTCTAAGTAAATAATAATATCATACAACATCATCTAAATCTTCAAGTCTTTCAAACAAAGGAAGCAACAGCAGTCGACAGTAATACAAGAGCCATAGAGAAACAAATTATATTTTAAGTGTTGCCATAACAGTTCATCAGAGAAATACCAGGCATTCATAATTCCAGTGAAGATTTAACTGCACGCCGTAATCGTGCGCTAAAGTCCTTGCCAGCATTAAAATAAACTTTATGAGTAAGCTTTAAAAGACTTTGCAGTTTATTGCGGCGAAATTAAATTTCTTTCAATGTATCTTTAAACCGTTTTTTACACATATTTTTACTGTTTTTCAGTATAGCTATACTAGTGATTTCGGTTGTGGCTACACTGAGAATTTTTCGACTTTTTTCTGAAGATCAAAAAGAACTTTACAAACAATTTAAGTCGCTTTATTTTGCCTTCTTCAAGATTATTCACAACAATAGCTCGAAAATGTAGGCATAAATTTTACCATTAATGAACGGATTAAGCTATGTATTTTATCCGGCGCCTCATTAAGGTGAAAAGTCATATTATTTTTCATACTTGCCAGAAAAAAATAATTTATAACTACTAAGTGATTGCTGCGTTTTAGTCAAATTTTGCCGTCCTACTTTTTCATACTTTAAGTCTAATAAGTCCCTTTTTGACGGTTTTAACCTTGTAATTTTCAACATGTTAGGAGCTTACAGGATATGAAGTTTAGGACGCGGGACGTAGGAATTTGGCCATCTTGGAGCAAACGGTTAGTTCATACTACAAACATTTTTCTTCTCATAACAGTAGAATATTGAGTCAACATACTTGAACACACGGCATAAGTATATACATACATCAGTAAAATATTCATTCACACTTATGTCGTGTAGTTATTACTATAGTATTTGTTTAGAACAGTTTTTATTTTGAGGTCAAAGCAAATGTCATTGCTCTTTATTTAATTTTATCAACGAAAAATTGTATAACATGTGAGGTCTTAATCAGTATTTAAGGCATTTGAAGTAACGTATAAATATACCTTGTTCTTATCATAATCAGTTTAAATCCATGATTTCACTTTATGTAGAATATGAAGATGCGACTTTTAGTCACCATTCTTACATATAGAGTACCAAAATTCTACCAAGATCTATTGAGTAGAAGAAATAAACATTCCATAAATTTTCCATAGCTTTTTAAAAGCCGTAAGGAGTTCAAGGACGTTATAATAAACGAGATCAAAATACAGATTAAATTTTAACCATAGACTAAATGTTACAAGCAATGGCACATTAGAAAAAGCGAAGCTAACTCGTTGTTGCGCTCTCAAAGGCAGATTGTAGTGTCAATATTTAAGATGTTTGCCGACGGTGCGCCGACGCGCGCCATCTCGCGGGTCTTAGTGACCTTTACCTTTTCTCTTTATGTTTCATTCAGGGTATTAGCAAGCGTGGGTTTAACATCTATATAGTACAAATTCATATTTTGCAGTTAATCGTTGGTTGCAAGTCAATATTATATTTAGTGTCAAATTCTCGTCATTTTTATAGGAGTTGTTGCGCGCAAAGGCTACAGTAATTTAAGAAATACACATAACCTCATGAGAAGCGTCCTCGGGGATTACAAGTATTTTTTAAATGACTGCATAATCTCAGCTTAAAGAAATTTGTTTTCACTGCGCCATGCTGTCATGTTTTTAAGTGACATTATTTTACACAAAGCTGTATAATCTCATTATGAATAAGCAGTTAAGCAGTTCTCATTTGGGGTTTAAAAATATATAGTGCGTAAGTCTGTTTAATACCTAGCTATAAATATAATTCGATATTAGCTCCATTTCAGATTTTATTATTTATTTGTAAATATTGACATACGCAGTGGCGGATTTACAAATTTTAAGGTATAGGCTGATAAGTTTTTGCCGCCCTTGGTTCTAAAATTGTCGAGTTCTAGATTATTTTTACGATCTATGCTATACCGAATGTAGTACAATGACAAGTCATCGGCAAAATTTGTTGCAGAATTCTATCTGTAAAACATCAGAAAATCGTAATGCAGAAATATTTTTCATTACTAAGAGCAATAAAAAAAATTGATCGGACCCCAAATTTGCCGCCCCAAGAATCTGCCACCCTAGGCTCCAGCCTACTCAGCCTGCTGGTGAATCCGCCACTGGACATACGCTATAAAAGAATGTGTTTTGTTATGTTAGTGATAAGTGGAAAATTTCGTAGATTCGAATCGATTCCCAATAAGCAATCATTGCTGAAAATCAACGCTGAAGTATTTTCAAAATTTCACGGTTATTAAGAAATTTTCTTCTTGAATAAATCTTCACAAGACTTGACAGTTCATTAATATCATTGTGTCTACGGAACTCAATTAGTATGCAAACTTTTACAATTTTATAAAATTTCTGCAACATTTACTTAATCTTCTTCATTTTAACGAATTAACTTTTAAAATGTTCTCAAATTATGTAATTACGGCCTCACCTTCGAAAGAATAAGTTTTCTCGAATAAAGGAGGTTATATTTTAAATTTTACGTCCCAGTTTACCATGCTAGGTACTTCACTCCTGTTTATATTAGCTAGGTCTGAATGGGAAACTTTTAACAATACTCAACTATTAATTGGTAGGTAAATAACGTTGTTTGTTTATTGATTAAAGTCTGATCTATTTTAGGAAAAGTTCTTGATTAAATAATTTGCTAAGAATGCCGAGTGAAACGAAACATAAATTTATAAGAAGCTTTAGCCTAATTTCGGTGAGTTCCTCGATACCAACATTACAATTTGAACGTGGAATTCCATAATGCCAACAAAACGGCCTTTTACCTCCGATTTTCTTTTCTAATGACGTGTTTCTGTTAAAAAAAAAACTGAATGTTAAGTAACAAAAAAGTTTACTTACATGAGGTTGGTTGGTATTGTTTCACATTGTAACGTGAGCGCTTTTTTTATGTACTCTATGACGTGAGCTTCAACTTTATTAGCCGTAAATTGAACAAACCAATAATACATTTTGGAGTCAGGTGTTACTGAAAATTACTATCTCTAAGGTCCTTTGGAAGTTCCAGTCCATAAGACAAAGTCCCAAGACAAAGATATCAGTAGTGTATGTATTTAATTAAAACTTTTCCGAACAGGGATGCTATAGAGACGTGTTTAGTACATTTGTTGTTATTACTTCACTTTATGAAGTTCTCTGTTCATATTTATTGGAATATCGTCTTAGTGTTGATAGGTTTATTGAACTCTTTCAGTGTTTATTACGTTTTGTTTCTGGTCGTTGAGGTCATTGACCTTGAAAACTGTTGTAATCAGGAGCTAATATTGAGGGTTGACCAAGTTTTCATCGTTTTAAATACATTATAAGCTGTTTTTGAGTTTCATGATGCAATGTTTCAGGCTGTAAGTAAAATTAAAATGATTTTATTTCTAAAAAGAGTAGCACGTAAAAATTTAAAACCTGCAACTTAAATAGCAACTATGATGGATGCATTAAATATAAAGAGGGCTGTAAGTTTACAGAAAACATGTTTTTAAAACAAGTTTTAAAACAATTGTTTACACACTAGTCTAACGCGATGCATAATATAATTGTATAAGATAATAAAATACATCTTTACATAAGCAATATTGCTCTAGCCGCAGCAGAATGTCATTTTAATTGTCCCATCAGAGATCCGACGGTACAATGATGAATAAATTTGCTACGTCATACGTAAATCACCGTACTAGTAAATAGTATTTTTAATGCACATAATAGTACAAAAACATGTCAATTATATTATCAACCTTTTGTGTTCGTTGTGATTGAGGCAATTGTGCACTAAACCTTACTTAGAAAATGTTTTCTGTTTGTTTAACAAAACATACTGGCACGTTATGTTTTTTAATCTATTTTTAAAAAGTGAAGACTAAAAATAATTATTCAATGTGAAATGTGGAATATACACATTTGACATACCCTTTAGTAATTTAGCCGTGATGTTATGTAAGTAAGTATTAAGCATGTATAGTTTAAAAAAAATACATTATCTTTACATTTAAAAAGTGTGAGAGCTACGGTGCTACAGACAGATACACAGATAGACACAGAGGCGTTTCAAAAGGCCTGATCAAGAATATGATGAAATATTTTTTTTTTTTTGACTACTACTACTACTACTACACTTCTCATGCCTAAGTCCCATGCCATCAACCGGTCACAATTCTAACTCAGTGCTACTATTGAGATATTACTGATAGAAAATTCCTGAATAACACTTTTGACCGACACGGGAATCGAACCCGAGACCTTGCAGTGAGAAGCGCATACCCTGACCACTAGAGGCAGTAATTGTTCGACAGTGAAATAAGTCAAAATCGAATTCACTATCTTCATTTCGTTACGTCACTTTAATCTCGTTAAAATTCTTGAGAGAAAACTGCAGCACTAAAAAAATAAGTGCTATCATCGAAAGAAATACGTCAAAGCTTTGATGACGATCATTAAACAACCCTGGATGGTACTAACCACCACAGCACCATTACCATAATGAACGACCATAGACAGCTTTGCTTGTCATTAAGATGGATTCAAGTGTACAGCCAGATTGTCTCCAAAAGCCTTCGTATACAATTGTCATCGAAAAAAAATTAAAAGATTCTCTTTGCCCTGAAGAAAACAAATGATTGTTTGGAATGTAAGGATTTAATGAAATTGTTTTCTTTCGTTAAATGTATTAGTCTTGATGTAATTATTGTTGAGTAGGGCTTTGCAAATGGGTTTTTGATACGTTTATTAGAAGAAATAAATATATCGCGCGTTTTTGTCATCATCAATTAGTAATTTAGTACGTACGATTAGTGTTGGATACAATTTAATATTATTCGACAAAAATATGAAAGTGTGTGGGTGTGTGTGTGTGTTTTGCTAGATCTGTGTTTAAATGTGATTAAAGTACTTAAATGTTACCAGCAAAATATGGCGTCGCTTATTGTCGCCTGCTAAATTTACCATAAGATTTTTATTTTATCTTTAGTACAAACATTCATTTTTAGTTTCTTTTCAAGATTAAAAAAATGTCTTGACCCCGCTGTGGTTGAAATATAAGCTTTTTTACCTGAAGCCCAATTTTCTTTCTCAACTTATATAAAGCTTTGTTTTTCACACGTGTTTTGTAAAAAGACATAACCAGATAATATTTTCCTTTCAAATATTAAATTAAAATATATAACCCAGATTACGTAAGTCGTTTTATATTAATTTTTAAAGATGTAATTCAATTTTCACATCTCTGATTAATTAATTTTCAGAAGCAGTTCCCTGCGGAAAATTAAAAGTTTGCATTTGACGCTTTCTACGCTATTTGAATAAATATATTTATGGAGTTTTTCAAACTTGTATAAGTAACATAGTATAATCTGTTTTTAAGTATTTTAGTAGTTAAGTCCATCAGGAGATTCTATTCCAACAGTATCACTCAGGAAGCAGGCTTTAGCCCTTTAGGCTTGTTTTGCCAGAGATAAGAAAGCAAAGACTTTTAGGTTTATTATGCGACTGCACTGTACAGTTCTAAAACCTCATAAACATAAAAAACACACAGCACATGCGTCGCTACAGAGAGAATATCAAAAGTTTTGGTTTTTGGGTCGTTATTACAGTGTTTTGTGTGCTTTTTTTAAATATTTACCCCACTATTTATACCACATATTTTTATTAAATTTAAATTTTTAAACGTTAATATTCAGATCGTAGTATGAAAAAATTAAAAACGAAGTAATATTATGTAGGTAGAAACCGCTGAATTTAATATGTTCAGCATAATCGGACATTGCAATTGCATTATCGGACGTACAATTATGATAAAATTAGCTACTAAATTAGAATAACAAGCTGATAATGCTGCAAATAACTTAATATTATTCAGATAATAATATAATATGACGTTAATGAATTTATATTCCATGTATTTGCACCTAATGAAGTTATCCGTAGGTGAACTTGTTCAAACTCGTATGTATTTTATAAACATGTTGTTTATTATGAAAGCTAATGCTTGTTTATTGCTGTTTCGGATTTTACTGTTGTATAAACGTTAATAAGTTTATGTGTATTTACTTCATAAATATCGTGATTTGTAGAATGATTTTGTAGAAATGAGAGTTATTTTAAAACCATTTTCGAAGTAGAAGAAAATACGAGTATGTATATATTTATGTAACATGTAACAAAAAAAAAGTAGGTATGGAGTTGGGTTTTGTTCAAATGCCGATAATTTTTCATAAATGGAACTTGTTTTTTTTCTATTTTTCTTTCAACTGTCATAACTAATTGATAATAAGTGTATGAATCTGTGTTATTTGCTAAATAAATGATTGAATTGAATTGAATAACTAAACTGGGACACCTAGTATTATGTACTAGTGTATGCTAACCTAGTAGCTCAAAAAAGTATGCAGGTAACGCTTTTTCGTAATACAATTTAGCAAAAAAGGGTTTTCATAAGCTAGCAGAAGAAACTTCGTTCCAATAATTATAGAGAGCTGGTTATAAACTACAATTTTAGTAACGCAGCTTAACTCCACAGGATTGATGATACCAACTGGCTTACCAATCACCAAAATGTTAAAATTCTAAAAATAAGGTCTTCGTTTTAAACCTTCTATTTATCGTTTCTTTTGTTCAACTTGTAGGTAATTAACCTAACAGGCTAATACGAGTAAAACACATACGTATGCTTTATGAAGCAATAAAAATAAATGTAATAAAGTTTAGTATTACCTTGCATACAATTAGAACAATGGTACTTAATGACCCCCGAGACCTTTGTTTCATGTAAGTGCTAATATTACTCCGATTAGCTTGAAAAGTAGGAAGTATTATTGGACGTGTGAAATAATAAGCAGCTTGATTTGTTTGATGAAGGCTTATTCACATCGATCCAGTAGTAGGAACCAGTGCAAATAATAATATAATAGTTTGTGTATCACGGCCTTTGAGTGCTAGATCGGAACAATGTTTAACGTTTATTAAACTATGTCAGAAACAGAAAAAGGTACCTAGAAGTAGTAAGATTGGCTTTGTTTACTATTATATGAAACATCAGCGTATCTCCACCCACACATAATATTTACAGAAATTTGACAGCTGTAAAACTAATTTAAAACCTCTTTGGTTATAAATGTCATGTTATAAATGCTGAACCAGCGCTGACGAGATATTGGATTTAGCTACTGGATTTAGGTAGATTACTGTCCACCGGAACGTAAGTATTAACTACAAGTCATAATTAGCTTCAAATTACTGTAGATGACTTACTATAGATACTATATTATCCAAAGCAGGGTCTTCTTCGACCAGAAATAACTTAACATTTTTTTTTTTAAAGCTTACTAATAATTTGCAAATACAAATTACTAGTATTCTTGTTAACCCCCTCCAGCTAAGCTTAATTCGCTTGTGTTAGGAGGAAGTTCACGTCCGTGGTGTAATGGCCAGGATTCGAACCCACGACCTCTCGATCGTAAGACCTTATCTATTGCGCCACGGCCGCTTCATTAAGATATCAGAACATTGAACGATATCAGTCAATTCTGATTTTGTTTTATAATTGTCGACGGAAACAGGATGATGTTTGAACATAAAATTAATATTTATTATTGTTTGCGGCTCGTAATCGTAAAATATATGTTGTTAAGTAGTGCCAATACATATTCCTATATAAACTACCTATTTGACGTGACTATACGGATACTATAAACTAGCCAATTCTTAGAATTGTTTGATCCAAGGACGCTTGAGGCCACAGCCATCTGGCAGCCATCTAATTGAATTGTACAACGAGTATCTGTGAATGTATGACGTTTTCAGACTAACGAGGGCATTCCCCGCGCTCCATACAAAATAGTTTGGTTACATGCTAAATATTATTTAATTATAATCGATTTTACAAACAAATTCTGCCTGCCTTTCTATATAAACACAATCCATATCTACCTTATAGTTTTGACAAATAGAACGATGCAGATACGCCTACATACTTTAGTCATTCATTTAGAAATATTCTAAATGTCAGGACTTTTTTTGATAGTGACTAATGCAGAAACATAAACTAGTTTAGAGCGTCAACAGGAATGTACCCTTGAATACCTACTATGACGTCACGTTGGCTATCTTCTCAGAGTCAATTACTTGAGGTTAAGGCACGTATGAGAACATACAGAATCTAGATATGGGTCGGTATGTAGAAGCTAATTTTCCTCGAGAAAATTCCTACCTCAGAGCGCCTCGTGCTGCAATCGTTTTCAGCTGTTTGCTACTTATATGGAAGTCATCGCACATTTAATTTTACAACATATGTATGTATAGCATAACTGGCAATATTTTTCAAGTATGTCACTTGTTAAATTATTTGATAGTCTTGAAAATTCTGATAGGTGGTTATTGAATTCTAATAAAAATGTTTTTCATTTAATTGAATTTGTCTTTCGTTAAAAAGATTTTTTCGCAAGTGTGGAATGGGATGTAATTTTTGATCTAACAAGCAACTTTTAACATTTTTACGGGTGATAAGATTTTGTGAAAATGTTTGAAGGTGAACCATGGCATGGCCATTATAATGAATGCGTATAAGGATACGATCAATGGTTTTTTTTTATTTTTTTTAAAAAAAAAGCTTACTAGTAATTTGCAAATACAAATTACTAGTATTCTTGTTAACCCCCTCCAGCTAAGCTTAATTCGCTTGTGTTAGGAGGAAGTTCACGTCCGTGGTGTAATGGCAAGGATTCGAACCCACGACCTCTCGATCGTAAGACCGATGCCTTATCCATTGCGCCACGGCCGCTTAAACAACGGTTGTACAACTTATTGAACAAATTCAAGGAAGGAAGGATAATCGGCTCTTAAACTACCGCGTTACAAGATTATTATTGTAATTTTGACGGGAACTAACGCGAATCCCACATAATATTATTATTTAACTTTACGTTTAGGTAAGCCGGTTACACCGGTCATTTTCTATCGCATTCTCAACCAAAAGGTATAGCTAAAAGGTTAATAATATGCATGATTTGCGTTAATGAAAGAAAGAAAGAAAGAAAGAAAGAAAGAAACATCATTTATTCTGGCATAATTGCCTTTAAAACTTTAAAAATTATAACAAATTAAAAACATTATTTAATATGCCGGAAATGGTACGCATCTCAGCACAATACTGCAGCGCTAAAAGCACCGCAGCGCTGATAATTCTGATGATGATAATGCCCGTCTAGATTTTAATAGGAAGCATAATCGTCTCATTTTTCACCAACCAATAAAGAGGACATTGTCTTTCACTACTGTGTTGATATTTAGCAGTACGTATAGTCCTGAATTATTGGTAAAAAGTAGAAAGAACATAATCTGCCATGGTTACGTCTTAAACTTTACATTAGTAGAAACAAAACAACATGGATATAAACTGCCTTGTTGGTGTTGTGGTTAGAATATGCTGCCTCTCACCTCGAGGTTTCGGGTATGGTTACCAGCACAGAGTTGGAATTGTGCCCAGTGAATGGAGATAGGCTCACTTCCTACTCACATGAGACCTAAACATAACAGGTGAAGTGTGGGTAAGCAACAAAGAAAACAAACCTTCATCCTAATCCTACCGTTTCGAATGTTAATCTGTTCGGAATGTAGTCAATAATTTATAGAGTTGAGTAATTAGAGCGACGCACAATACTTCGTTAATCAATCGGTCACGTGCGGTAAATACCTACCGCGATAACGTTACTCACTCAGTTTCTACTTTATATGCCTTTGTGTAAATAATATGTAGGATTTATTAATACTTATGTTATAATTATTTTTTTAATTTTACAAAATATGTTTTAGGATAGCCGGTTTCATAGTTCTAAGCATCTGATGCCAAGGGAACATTGAGAAAATAAATAAAATACGAAGAGCTTTCTGACAGGTGCTGTCTATAAATCGATCATATATCGATCATATCGATCATCGTCATAGATCGATCATAGCGATATTTATTGAAACCATAGATACTAGACATGTCCAGTGTTCAATTTCGATTTACGAACAAATTTATTAATGTCAATCACTGTTCAATTTGCTCGGTAACCGAGATTTCTTTTTTCATGGTGATTTTTTATGTCGCATCCACCCTGTATAGTTTATTTTAATATCGTTTCAATTATTTGATTAAATTAAGATAAGCGATCATTATTATTGAGAATACGGGTTACTCACGTTACTTTAGCCAGGATATGCCGGCTAGTTTCGAATCTAGTACGTAGATTCATAAACTGGGCTATTATTCGCGTGTCTTCGCCTCCGCGCGACGTCTAGCCTAGCTAGACTTCGCGCGAATAATAGCCCAGTTGATGAATCTACGGACTAGATTCGAAACTAGTCGGTATATCCCGGCTAAAGTAACGTGAGTAACCCGTATTCTCAATAATAATGTCTTCACCTCACGTCGGTTTTAATAATATAAGCGATCATGTGTAAGGCTTTATTTGCAAACATCAAAAACATAGACGTCATATTGCATTGGCAAACAGCATTAAGAATACCATTTCTAAGATACAGTGGGCCAAGCAATCAGGTATGCAGGCCAAAAACTTCTACGCCATAGTGAAAACTAACTGCAATAGATAAACATGTGTGAATTACATATTTAATAAGTGTAATATACCCACTATTTAGATTTGTAACTCCTTTATCCATAACTGGTGTAGTAAGTCTTTACTATGACTTAGAAGTTTTTGCCCTGCATATCTAATTGCTTGGCGCACTGTACATACCATACTATACATACCACCATACTAGGTATAAACAGAGGTATTATAAACTTAAAAAGTCTTCAAAGTATTTTTATAAAAAAAAAATCATTATAAGCCTAGACACATATTTTATTGGTTTGCAACTAGCCAGAGTTTGCATTGAAGTTAATGGTTATTAGATATTACATTTTCATGGTCTGTTACCGTCTGTAGCGATTTGAAATTCAATTATTAAAGTAAAAGTCAGCGTTATTCAGCAGGCTCTGTACAATCTGCATTGCTGCATAAACTGTAACATGTAGCAAAATTCACTATACACTTGTGTGTATGTACAGGATTGTACAGGTTTTTGATTAGTAGTTCTGGAGGCGGGGCTTTGATGCATTGGACACAAATACAAAGTCTACTTGACGATATATATATGACATAAATTTAGACACAAAAATCATGATAAAATCTCGTCTTGGTAATTTTTAATAACTTTACAATATTTTACATAATTTCTGTACGACTTATGTGCAAACGGGCGTGTAGTAAAGTGTCCTTGTGGAAAGTGGTAACTACAATCTATGATACATGTATTGTCTACGAAATTATACATATTTTTTTACATTAGATAGAACGCCAGAAGCAATTACACTATCCAATGGTCCCAATGACAAGGCCAAATACACACATTCACTCGCACAAGCACACTCAGTCTCAGAACAAATCTTTGCGAATCACACAAAGATTTGTCCCATGTGGGGAGATCAAACCCAAGATCGAATCATGTGCTAGTATTTTTAAGGTACTAATCTCACTACTAAAGCACAGTAGAGCAAGAGTAAGGATAATGGTGCTTCATGCCTCGATAAATGCTCGACATATTTAGTATCTAACATCCCAAGTGATATCAGTACTTGTAATATTTAAAGCAAATTTTAGCTTTGCTATGCCTTTTTGTTGCTGGATTCTTAATTTTTTCAACTTTAATATTATATAAATACAAAAAGGCATAGCAAAGCTAAAATTTGCTTTAAATATTACAAGTATTGATAAAAATGCGTCATCTCTCGACAGTAATGAGTTGATCTTAATTCAAACGTACTGTATGCGATTATGTGAATAAGTAACGCATAGATGGCGCTAAAACCAAGTAATGGTTCGTCTAGCTTCGGCTGGCACAAAAGAGTTGAGAAATTTCGAGTCCGGCAGCATACGAATCCATAGCTGAATTGGCAAAGCACTTGGGGCGTATACCCAGGGGGTGCAGGTTCGAATCCTGCTGGATTCTTAATTTTTTCAACTTTAATATTATATAGATATCAGTACTATTGCTAATATTATTCAGAAGTTGTCACAGGCAATTGTGAGCTTATATGATCCCGCTGTTGAGAACCGGAGGTCCCTATTTGTCACTGAGTACTCCTTAGAATACGATGTTGAAGAGACAACCAATCACGTGAAGTAGAACCGTACCATGCTTCAACTATGTTTTGTAATGGAGAAAATGACTGTGTGTGCTCATTTTCATAATATTACGACCCTTATTAAAGATTTGAGATTGATATTTGAAATCTTTTTCAATCATAGCTGTTTATACCGTCCAATCTTCGAAGTATTAAAAAGACATTTCGTGGTTTTAATGTTTTTTCGTTTATTGTGGCAAGCTTTCAGTATTTTTTTTTCACTGTGGGAATACCAAAGTCAAGTGACTGCTGGCAACAAAACTTATCAAGTCGAATTCTTATTAATAATTATTTGTTTAACACCTTTAAATAATAATATTAATAGCTACAAAAATATAGATTATTTAAATAATGACATTTTAAAAATATAAAATACAAAGATTATTTAAATAATAGTAATTATAAGCAAGATTATCCATTTGTTAATACTAATATCTTCTTCGTTGTGTCGATGGCTGAGTCAAAATTTATTTTCACTTGCCATCGTGGTGAAAGGATTAGCCAATTCGCTTGGAGAACTCGCGAATTGCCCAGGGTGCGCCGGACGTAGGGAATCGTTGTGTACGTCACAATACTAAAATGATACGGTAGTATAGTCTATATGATTATAGTTCTATGTACAAATATTAAATTTAAATTATAATTAATTAATTAATTACACAGACAAACAACGAAAGTTGTTTTGTGGAACTCTGCTTAGTATAAGTTATACGGTATTTGATAATAAAATAAAAATTAATAAATGGATTTGCTATAAGTTTAGAAGGTACGCATAATTATCTTCTACTAGTTTACTTCTACAGCAGGAACTGCATGTTGATATAGACTTGTCATGGACCAGACTTGCTTTTTTCGAAAGGTCTGCCATCAGATAAGCTTCTACATCATATCATAACGTAACACAGCTCGTTACGCACACGATACTTCTCCAGAATAAAGTCCTAGAGTAGTTTAACTGATTTAAACGAAGCATCCTATATGTATTATGTACGGTCACGAGTTTCTTCAATTGATGTGATGTGGAGACTAAAATAGCACTGCTTGCATACAAGTGGGTGTGTTGTATAAGCCTGCCTACTCCTTTGGAGATTACCGCTGTTATAATAACGTAGGCCCTTTATTTTTAGAATGTGAGTTAGTAGTGTCGTTTAAATCTAGAAATAAACAGATGCTGCAGGCAAATAAGATCAATTTAACATAACGTATCCTTTTCTTTGGGGGAGTTTTTTTTAATAACCTATATTGTCCCATTGTTGGGCAAAGGTCTCCCCCAAAGATTTACATTCATCCCTATCCGTAGCTTTTTCTTTGCCTGCCAGTTTTCCAGAAAGGTGTCCAAGTCATTGCGCCAGCGTTTTCACCGCCGGCCTCGGAGTTACTTTTGTATAAAAACTTATGTAGGTAGAAGACTGCACACTTGCAAATCCTCATAGAAATACGATAACAAATGAAGATACGCAGGCGCATGTTGTTTATTAATGACATGTGACGTCACATTTGGGCAATCGGCAGACTTGCACGTGCTTTAGAAACAAAGGTCGATGTCTGTTGTTTGTTTATCTCCGTAATTGATTTAGCGAGAGCTTCTAGCCGTGTAGTACTAACTATCGAAATAAAACTTGATAGAAAGAAATTCATCTTTATAAGTGAGGGTTCGCAAGCATATGCTTTTCGGTAATGAGTTGTGTGTGACGTCATATTTGGGCAATCGGCAGACTTTGCTCGTGTTACAGACACAAAGATAGATGTCTGTTTATATTCTTATTTAATTTAGTGAGCTTCAGTGCTTAATTATATATAAAAAAACCATAAAATCGAAAGAGCGGATGTAAGGTGACGACAACCCTAGGATACGTTTGTGTAACGAAATGCTATAAACATGTGGCATTTAAGTAAAAAGATACCGTTTAAATTGATTTTTAAATAGTTATTTGATAAAACAAACCATTGTTTCTAATTGGAAACTAATCAATTATTTATTCGCTTTTCAATCACAAATCTACTACACAATTCAATCAATCACAATATTTATCAGCGTAATAATAGATTCATTCATTAATCTTATATTAATAAGACAAAATATTTTGTTATC